>CM035432.1:18804298-19404298 GCA_020310875.1 Ceratopteris richardii | reverse complement strand
CCAAACTCTGATATAGCTTCATATCTTTGAATTCTTCTCCACCATATCTGCTCAATTTGTGATTCACCTCCATTGGAGTAGGTGCTACCCTGCAATCATTCATTTTAAACTTGATTAACAAGTTTCTCAAATACCTTTCTTGAGTCACATACACTCCATGTTGAGTGTATGAAATCTCCATGCCCAAGAAATATGACAAGTCTCCCAACTCACTGATTTTGAACTCTTTCTCCATTTGCTTCTTTAGGCTTTGAATACCTTTCTCATCTGTACCTGTAAGAATTATATCATCAACATATATGCACATATAAATGAACCCATCATCACTTGCTGTAACAAGCAAGCTACTATCTGCCTTAGATACTTGAAATCCAAGTTCTTTCAAGAACTTCACAAGTCTATAATTCCATGCCCTTGGGGCCTGCTTCAAACCATACAAAGCTCTCTTGAGCTTACATACATGATCTGGATACCTTCTATCTCTGAATCCTTGAGGTTGCTCCATGAAAACATCATCTGAAATGTAACCATTTAAAAAGGCATTCTTCACATCTAATTGACATAATTTCCAACCTTTACATGCAGCAATGGCTATGAGTGTCCTGATGGTTGTCATCTTTGCCACAGGACTATAGGTCTCATCATAATCAATACCATATGTTTGAGCAAACCCTTTCACAACAAGTCTAGCTTTATATCTAGACACACTTCCATCTGCAAACCTCTTAGTCTTGTAGACCCATTTGCATCCAATGATCTTCTGACTATTTGGTTTAGGAACCAAATCCCATGTCTGATTCTCCATTAATGCATCATATTCTTCCTGCATAGCTTTCTCCCAATTTTCCTTACCTTTTGCCTCTTCATATGTGGAAGGATCTTCATCTGCCTTTATCATGTAAGCATAATCTTTGGTAGCCAAAAAAAAGTTTCATAGCTATACCTTGTAGGTTGCCACTTGTGTCTTGATGACCTTCTGAGTTCTCCACTCCTTGAGGTTTCTGGTTCTTAACACTCAGGATCAAATCTTGGCAATTTCTTCAACTTCAACTTGCACTTCATTATTCTCCTCTTCATCAAATATCTGAACCTTTGATTTACCTTTCTTTTTACTCACAACTTCTTCAACACCTGTATAAATATTAATTGTACCTGCATACCAAGTACCTTGCTCATCAAATGTAACATCTCTTGATACAAGAAATTGTTTTGTGGATGGACTCCACAACCTATATCCCATCTGCTTATCATCATAACCAATGAATACATACTTTTCAGCTTTAGGTTCTAACTTGTGTCTTAATTGTGATGGCACATATGCATATGTGTGTACTTGAGCCAAGACGACCCAAGGACTTGTGCCAATGAGACTATACCTCAATTGCCACACAAGTGCATATAGTGGGCACTTTAACACACATTTAAATGTCAATCCTAAGGAACGACTTACCAAGTGTATGAAGACATGTGCACACGTGATGGGAAAATGAAGTGGTTAGCTAGCATGCATGAGAAAAGACTACTACCTCTCACACTCACTGAAATACTGAAAGTGTTTGCCGCAAGCCTCTTTTCAGCAGTTTTAGTATTTTGAGGTTTTCTCCCAACCCAGAACTCCGAACATAGACAATAAGGTACTCGTTTCGAAGCTCTCGACGAGACGCATCCAACGGTGGTAGTTTCACTCAATTCTGACCACTCTGCTTCAAGTTATGGCAAGAACAGTGAATGACGGCAATCACAAGTAACCGCGCCACAGCTTCTCCTAGCTTACGCAAGCACTACAGCAGCTCAAAACAAAGGGGAAGGGGTAGACAACAGTCCTACACATGCATTTCAAGCATAACACACACATACAAGAGCGAAATGAAGATCAAAATCAGCAAGAAAGAAGCAAACTCGAAAATTTTGAAGAGCTCCTTCTTCACAATGGCAAGAGTTTTTTTACAAAGAGTCACAAAGTGACTTATATACATGAGCCCTAAGTTTTGGTCCTTTCACACAAGTGACCGGCACTTTATTCACTAAGAGACTAATTCCCTACTATTGTACATGGGTAATCTCTATTCTTGTGTGGGGATGCATCTAGAGGACTCCTCTAGTGCATTTACAATGGAAATATATTACAAGAATGAGTATGATACAAAAATATGATGTCAAAATCGGAAAAATTTTGGGGCCCGTCTTTTTCTCTGCTTTGTGCTTTCTTTAGCTCTACAACACTCTCCCCCTCTTCGTCTCTGTCGTCCCTTGACAGGCTTGCTTCATCAGTTTGTTGTTCTCACGTACCAGTGGTCAGCATTGCCTGGTTCTTGATCTTGCATTACGTTTTAGAGGCGCTCTGATTTGTTTTGGTTGTACGCATCGGACCTTGCTGCGTTATTCACTTCTTTTCTCCGCACGCTTCCCTTGGTCAGTGTTGTCTGTAGTTAAACAGACATGCAGATTTGATGGCCTTCTTGATTCAAGCTCTACTACTCGAGAGCCTGTTGCACTTGTCTTGCCTGTTGACTTGGGTTGCCGCGCACGCCACCAGTGACTAGGAATGTGCTGTTGTTAGTCACCCTCTTAAACTTTTCAGCCTCTACCCCTTTATAACTTTTGGTCCTCTGATTTGTCCTGGTTGCACACATCGGACCCTGTTGTATTGCTTTGAAGCTGTTTACTTCTTTCCACCGTGCATGACCTGGCTGTTTTCTCTTTTTGCCTGATGCGTGCCCCTGCGGGGCTCTGTGCAGAGATGGGTAATGCGCCCCGCCTTCTTCATCTTGCTTGACTTCTCTTAGTCTTTTTGTGCCTCTCATTCTCGGCTGAGAACTTGTTTCGGCTTCTTCTCCGCTGATGGCAACTTTCTTTTTCTTAGGGACTATAGCTGACTTTGCGTATTTTGCTAGCCCTTCTGAGTTCGGCATCTCCCGTAAGCAGTTTTTCATCTCGAGAGCTTCATATATCAACAAGGTTAAGGCAAAACTGCCATTCAGAAACTTCTTCTGTCCCCACTTCTTTTGGGCTTCGAATAATCTTTCCTGAACATAGCCTGTCAGGTTCACTTTGTTCCCAATTTGCCTCATGGCATGTGATAGTAATTGCACTACTATCTTCTGTGGAGCTGTGTATCTGTGCATGCTGGGGAAACAAAAGTGCTGATGTACCAATCGCACAGCATCTTCTATATCAATTCTGTTAATTTCTTGGAAAGATCTCTTCTTGGGATCATGGCACTCGTCCTTCACACTAGTAATACCTGCTTGATTCCATCCAAAAGCTCTATTGATTAACTCATGTGTGAATTGGATGGTCTTCCATGTCCCGACTTTATCCAATACTCGTGCTTCTGGTACTGATATTTTTGTTGCGGCAGGTTGCATGGTATTCATGACTTGTGCACATCTTTGAAAGTCTGGAATATATATAGGCAATTTGAGAAATGCCTCTATGCCGGCTTGTGTCCATACTTCCTCAATATGAGGTAGTCCTTGTATTATCGTCTTGAAATCCTGGGACATGATAGGAAAACAATGATCTGTATCCATTATCTTGATAGTTGCCATGAAGATTAGTTCTGCCACTGGTTGATCATCTCGAAACCAGTGACCTCTTGCTTTTGTAATGGACTCGAGTGGGAAAAGCTGGACCTCTTCCACTTGGGTAGCTTCAGAACTAGTAGTTGCCATCTGCACTCAGTATAGAGTATGAATTAGTTGCCATATATTATCAGAAATCCTCCTTTATTTGTTTGTCACAAGCGCGATATTGCTCCGAGTGAACGGTGTCGTCCCTTTTCCGTGTATGTGAGAAAGGTAATACCTGGATTTTTCTCATTTTCATGTATTTTTATATTGTCATCTGAAAAGAAAAACAGAAAAGTTAGTTTATAGCCGAAGCGGTTATTAAATTTGTTGGAGTATTTTCTTAGTATATGTACAAGTGCTCTCCTATTTCCTCGTGAGGAAAATGTGCTTGACTATCCTGAAGTAGAAGAAGGATGTGCCGAATGCTTGGCCTTGTAATGTGGCCCTATATGCATACTTGGGGTCTCAAACGCTCCATATGTGTGCAATTGGAATTAGTTGGCGTATGCATGCCGTTCGTTTTGTCTTTTGGCTTCCAAATTTGCTTCATTGTGCTGGGCCTTGTTGTATGTTGCCCTCTTCCACTGAAAGTGGCTATTTTCTTCTTGTTGTAGGTCTGCTTGATCTGCTTCGTGAATCTCGGAAAGGGTCGGGTTGCCCTTGCAGACTCCTTCTTTCTCCAGTAACTCTTTATTTGTGGTTGTTTTGCCTGTGGATCACATTGGTTCTTCTGGTGCTGAGGACCATCCTTTCGATTTGTTTCCCTTGGAACACAAGATTTAGGAACCCATATTTGTGAATGATCCTGTTGAGCGGCTACGACTTTCTTTGGAACCCATATTGTAGCAATTTGTCGATGATTTCGTTGTTCAAACTGAGTCGGTTTCTCCTTTGATTGTTTGTTCTGATGTCGGTTGTGCTTCTGTCGTCGAAGATACTCCTCCACTTGGTCTTTCTTTATCCATGCTTGATTAGAGTATGGGATAGGGTATATGTTAATGGGTACAGATTTTGAATCACTCAAAGGACTAGTCTTTCTAATGCATGGTGCTTCGGTGAGGTGGGTTTCAGTTTGACTGGCACTCTCAAGATTTGCTAGACTAGAACAAGGTGTGCAAGCAGAATTCGATGTGTCTACACATATAGTACTCGACGAAGGTGTCTCTATAGTGCTAGTGATTGTACATTCAAGACTTTGTTCATTAGAATGAACTGTTTGCTTCATGCTCATAGATTTTAGTGGTCGCTCATCTAGCAGACTGAATACTTCACGATGTCCTATCCTGGCTGAGATGTATCCTAACGCCAATTGAATGGTCACTTCGTATTCGTAAATGCAGTCTTGACCTAACACTACCTCTTCAAGTAAATCTTGGTCATGACACACTAACAGCTTTTGTTCCATAGTGTTGTTGCCAAGATGCAACGGTAAGGTGATCTCACCTATGCATTGAGTGATTGTTCCTCCTATTCCTATCAACTGAGCCGTCGATGGGCGTACTGTCTCTTTGAGTTTTTGGGTCAAAGAAAGCTTGATGCAGCTTACAGCGGCTCCTGTATCAATGAGAGCATCCACCAAGTGGTACTCCGTTTTTCATGCTCCCAAATTTAGATATGGTTGTGTTCTTTGCGATCCTAGGTTTTGAGTGGCTCTAAAATTAGCCATCGGGATGAGTTCTTCTCCTAGACGATATCTTTCATCTCGCTCTCTCATCCACTCTTTCCGTTTCTTTATTCTTTCCAATGCTTCCTGTCTCGCTTCCTCTCGTATTCTTTCCTCTTCTATGCGTCTATTCTTGCCTTGGATTAATCGAGACATAGTTTCTTCGGTTAATGGTTCTAGATATTTTTTCACTCGACACCCACTAATGTAGTTTGGTAATACATCTCCATCTAAGGTTGCTAAGCTAATGGCTCCACTTGTAGATATACGATTAATGATTAATGGACCATATCCTCTCTTCTGCAACTTCTTAGCATGTTGTTTCAAGGTGTATACCAAAACTAAATCTCCTTCCTTCAAATTTTTGTCCTTAATATGCGCATCAAAATAGGCTTTCTGTCGTCTTTTAGCAGCATAGATGCCTGCTACTGCTTGTAACCTAGTTTCATGAAGCTTTTCTATTTGGTCCAATTGAGCTGATAGTTCATGTCCTGTCCACTCGTAAGTGGTTGCTACTCTCAGAGTGAGAATCAAGAAGTCAATTGGCAAAATAGCATTTTGTCCGTACACTAAGTTAAAAGGAGTAGTGCCTATTGCGGTTTTATAGGCTACTCGAAATGCCCATAACGCATGATGTAACTGCTTATCCCAATCTGATCTTCCATTGTTAACGATTTTGGTGAGAACAGTACACAAGATTTTATTTGAACTTTCTGCTTGTCCATTTGCTTGTGGGTGATAAGGGGCTGATTTCTTATGAATTACTAAGAATTCATTCAATAAGGCTTCTATCACTTCATTTACAAAGTGCGTACCTCTATCACTCACAATTTCTATAGGTAGTCCAAATCTAGTGAAAACATTCTCGAAGAGAAACTTGGCTGTGGTTCTGGCGTCATTCTTTTTGGTTGCTTTTGCTTCAACCCATTTGGTCAGGTAATCTGTGGCTACAATTATGTATTCAGCATGGGATCCTTTTGCTGGTGGGCCAATAGGTCCTATGAAGTCTATGCCCCATTTTGTGAAAGCTCTAGCACTCATCATGGGTCTAAGTGGCATCTCATCTCTTCTAATAGGATATTTCGTTCGTTGACACGTATCACACCGTTGCACATATGTTATGGCATCTTGGTGTAGTGTTGGCCACCACATTCCCGCAAAGAGGATCATTTTTGTTGTTTTGTCTGCAGAGAAGTGTCCTCCTGCAGCTCCTGTATGAGCCATCTCTAAGACAGAAAGATATTCATTTTCGTGAATGCACATTCGTAATTGGTTATCTTTCCCTCGTTTAAAGAGTTGTTTTCCTATGATAGCATAATCCTTACTTTGTTCTTCGAGCACACGTTTCCTTGCTAAAGTAGCTCCGTCAGGGTACTCTTGAGTTTTCAAGAACTTTACCAGTGGCATGCTCCATCTTGGTGCTATTGTAGCATAGCATAGGGTGGAGTTCTCATCTGGGATTTGTTCTTGACAGGTTTGACAGGTTGACACATAGTTATGTGCATCTCTTTGCATGGTTGGCCAATATATGCCAAATCTCTTGAGTGTTTGCCACGTTCCGTTTGCGTTCAGATGAGTTTTCCATTGGTTTATGTGTGCTTTCTGAAGCCACATTTCTTGTTCCTCTTCTTCCACGCATCTCATCAATAATCCACTTGAATCCTGGTGGTACAAACTTCCCGCAATGATGTGAAGGTTTTTAGTCCTCCAGAGGTCTTGCGTTTGGTTTGGTGTGATCCCATCTTTAGGTCCATGTGTAAGTATAGGGATCAATTTTTCTGCCCACTGAGGACATACTTCCAGGTTAAAAAGATAAGTATTTGGCAAATCATCTGGTACTCCTATGGGTGGTTCTCCATGGGTCATTCGAGATAAGTGGTCTGCTCTTATGTGGGTGTTTCCTTTTTTGACTATTACCTCAAAATCAAATTCCATTAGCAATAAAAACCATCGTACTAGTCGTCCTGTATTACAAGGCTTGTTGACTACGTACAATAGGGCTTGATGATCAATGAAGAATTTGAATTTGTTTGCCAGTAGGTAATGTCTGAACTTTTTCACGGCGTATACCATTCCTAAGCCTTCTCTCTCCGTGGTAGTATAATTGTGTTCCGCTTGATTTAGCTGTCTACTAGCATAGGCTATCGGGTGGTCTAATTTTCCTGTGTCAGCTGGTTGAGCTAAGATGCAACCAATGGCAAACTTGGAAGCATCCACATGAATGTGAAACGGTTTATTCCAGTTAGGGACTCGAAGGATTGGAGCTGAACTCAATCGATTCTTTAACTCATTAAAAGCTTTTTCGCATTCTTCGGTCCATTTAAACAGAGTCAATAATGCATAAAGAGGTCTAGCAATTATGGCGTACATATGTATGAATCTTCGATAGTAGCCACAATGCCCCATAAATGCTTGAACTTCCTTAGCAGTTCTTGGTCTTGGTAAATCCAAAATTACTTTGATTTTGTCTTCATCTGTTGAAATCCCATTCTTAGAGACAATATGTCCTAAGATTTTCCCTTGTCAAACCATGAAGACACATTTTTCAGGATTGAGGCATACTCGATATTGTCGACATTTAGCAAAAATCTCTCCTAATTCAGGGATGTGCTCTGATCGTATAGCTGAATATGTACAAAGATCATCCACGTATACCTCCATACTTTTCCTCAAAAATTCCTTGAACACATGACACATCAGTCTTTGGAAGGTAGCTGGGGCATTCGTTAATCCAAAAGGCATGAATCTAAAGGCGTATACTCCCCATTCAGTTGCAAATGCTGTTTTATGTTGGTCCTCAGGAGCAATGGCTACCTGATTATACCCTGAAAAGCCGTCCAGAAAACTATAAACTTCCTTCCCTGCTACCCTCTCCAAAAGATGATCCGTAATTGGTAAGGGATAACTGTCTCTTATGGTTGCGGCGTTCACTTTCTTCAAATTGATGCACACTCTTAACTTTCCATTCTTTTTTGGTACAACCACCAGAGGTGACACCCATTCCGTGTGCTCAATTTCATAGATGAATCCAGCATCTAGTAACTTGTCTATTTCCTCTTTTATTTTGGCTGAATGCACATCATTATAAGTGTATGGTCTTTGTTTGGAAGGTTTGGCTTCGGATGTCATGGGGATTCTGTGTGCACATATAGATGGATCTACTCCTTTTAAGTCCTTATAGGTCCAAGCAAAGACATCCCGATATTCTCTTATGAGACGAATTAACTCTTGTTCTTCTTCTAATGAGACATCCTGTCCTATGAAAGTACATCGTTCCTCTCCTCCTTCCATAGTTACGACTATCTTTTTGGTTTGTTCCTTATTATCATATGCTATTCCGAGCTGTGCTTCTCTTTTTGGCATTTGAATAGCAATTTTCCTCTCCTCCACTTCATATTTTTTAAAGTGAGCTGGTACCTCAAATTGGTCTTGGGGTTTATTTTCTTCCTCTTCTGATTCCTTCTCAATTTCTAATTCCTCTTTCTGCGTGAAGTCCTGGAGTTTCTCATTGGCAGTGATATTTATGTTGATATATTTAGGTAGTGATGTGTGTGAACACTCTAGGACCGCCGGGGCACTTTTTTCCCTCTTTAGGAGGTTTTTTTCCCCCGGCTTGTATATACGCCTATTGCCCTAATGGGCTACTTATCTTTGTACATTCTCTAGTAATACATTCAGTCTTGTGTGTTGTGCTCCAAGCTTCTTCTTCTTCCTTGTGCTGTTCGCGTGCTTCCGCAGACGTCTAACTCCAACAATTGGTATCAGAGCAGGTCATTGCTTCTTCTAGGGCACCGTCGACACTCCTCCGTTTGCAGTCTCAGATTCGCACAAAATTTGGTGAGCATACTCAGGGTGTTTCCGAGATCAAAACAACTTCGCTTTGTGGTGCCGAAATCGCGATCTGAGCTCGTTTCGGCCTCCGAACGCACTATCGCAGTGCTTGTGCAGGCTATTTCGTCCTTTTGTGCCAAAGGTATATACCAGTTTCCGTTCGCCAGTTTAAGCGTCTCGAAGTCTGCTACAAGTCTAGCAGAACTCGTCTGGGCAGTTCTGTTCAACTTTTTGAGATACAGTCAATTTTCTGCATCAAGGTATTTTAGTCACCGGCCATGGCTGAAAGCAGTGATGTATTCCGTATGTTGGCTGTTGAGGATACGTTGGATGGTACCAACTACCCATTATGGGCTTATATGATGCGACATGTACTGGTTGCAAAAGGATTGTGGAACATTGTACAGGGTGTTGAAAGACGTCCTGTTACACCTGTAACGACAAGTACTGCAAATACAGGTGTTGGAGCTGATGAAGATGGTGTCGAAGATGATATTCCGCAGATTCCTGTTCGTGCTGCTGTTTCTGTTGCACCTACTGCAGAGCAGATTCGTTGGGATGGCAGAGATGCCCAGGCACATGCATTGATAGCTTTGTCTGTCAAACGTGCCATTATTCCTCGCATTCGCTCTTGCAGAACAGCAAAGGATGCTTGGGATACACTTACCACTTTGTACCAGGCTAGGAATGAGGCTCGTGTTGCTTACCTCCGAAAACAGTTGGAGAGTGAGCACATGAATGAAGGTGATTCGATGGACAATTTTTTTACAAAGATCAAAGACCTGAAGGAACAATTGATTTCTGCTGATGAGGTTATACCAGATAGCTCACTTGTGCAGACCGTTCTGAATGGCCTTCCTGATTCATATCAGAGTTTTGCCTCTACTCTTCGATTGATGATGAAAGGCAATCCGAATGCCTTGTCATTTGAGGAATTAGTCTCTGTTCTGTTGCAGGAAGATCAGTCCAGGAAGAACAGGTCCATTATGCGTGTTGCAGATCAAGCTTTCCTGGCTAGTCAGAAGGGCAAAGGAAAATGGAGCTCTTCTACTAGTAAGCAGAAATCTGCAAATGCTGCACAATTGAAGAACCATGATAATGATGAGAAGAAATCAGAAAAGCAGAAATTGTTCTGCAAGTACTGTAAAGGAAATGATCATATTATAAAGAACTGTCCAAAACTGGCTGCTAAAGAGGCAAAGAAGAAAGAGGCTGGAATGGTTGTTGCAGAGGCCTCTACACCAAAAACAGAGTCTGCAAATCTTGTGCAGGAAGAAGAATGGGCGTTTACTACTGTTTGCAGTTTTGACCCATCTTCTCATGATCAGTGCATGTCTGCAGTAGACTCAGATGTTTGGTACTTTGACAGTGGGGCAACCAAACATATTACCTCGCAGGGCAGTTTCTTCTCTTCACTCGAGTCCGCCCCTACAGGGAATACTGTCACATGCGCCAATAACTCCTCTTATCCTGTTATGGGAGTTGGTAAGATCATTCTGACTACTGTTGATGGTAGTTCTTTCACTTTGTCAGATGCTTTATTTGTGCCAGGGATCAAAAAGAACCTGTTATCAGTTTCTGCATTAGCCAAGATTGGCTTGGTTGTGAAATTCGTTGATGACAGGTGTACAGTACATGATCTCTCAAATGGCGATGTGATTATTGCTTCTGGCATTTTATGTCGTGGGCTGTATAAGCTCATAGACTATGAAAAATCTGTGAATGATTCGGCATGTGCAGTTCATGATTCTTAGGCTATGTCAGATGCAAAGCTTTGGCATGCACGCTTTGGTCATCTGAATTTTGCTAGTTTGTTACGCCTGCAGAAATTTGAAATGGTGTCCTCTTTGCCCAAACTTGAGGCACCTGGAAAACATGTTTGTGAAGGCTGTATTTTGGGCAAAATGCAGCGTTCTTCCTTTCCAAAAGATGGTTCAGTTCGGGCTATGCAGAAATTGCAGCTTGTACATAGTGATGTCTGTGGTCCTATGCAGACACCCTCTTTTGGAAATTACCTTTACTTCGTGACTTTCATTGATGATTTTTCCAAGCATGCATGGGTATATCCACTCAAAGCAAAGTCCGAAGTGTTCATGTGCTTCAAACAGTTTTTGGTTTTGGCTGAAAATCTGTCAGCATGTAAAATGGGCACCCTCCGTTCTGATCGAGGGGGGGAATATATGTCTTCCGATTTTAATGCATTTCTGGCTGAACGTGGGATAAAACACCAGTGTACAGTGCCGTATACACCTCAACAGAATGGAGTTGCTGAACGAAAGAATAGGTCACTCATGGAGATGGCGAGGTGCATGGTCAAAAGTCAGGCTTTACCACATAGTTTCTGGCTTGAGGCTATCATGTGTGCAGCATATGTACTGAACAGGTGTCCCACAAAAGCGTTGCAGTCTATCACTCCATATGAGGCTTGGCATGACCGCAAGCCATCTGTTGCTCATCTGCGTGTTTTTGGTTGTTTGGCATATGCATTAGTGCCTGAACAACATCGCAGAAAATTGGATGATAAAGCAGTAAAATGTATTTTTGTTGGATACAGTTCTGAAAGTAAAGGCTATCGTCTGTATCATCCACAGACTAAACGCATTCTGGTTAGCCGTGATGTTGTCTTTGTGGAAGATGCTATTCAGCCATTGCTTTCATGTACTAAGGAGACATCTGTTAGCTCCAAAGACATGTATGATACTTTGATGCCTCTTTTTACAGGTGGACAGGCTAGCGCTGATCCTAATGAGGCAACTTCTCAGCCTTTGCAGGTTTCATATGATGATGCAGATCATGCCATTTCTGATGCAGATTTACATGATGCACTTGTTGATGAGAGAGCCGATATTGAACAGGCAAAAACTATGCCAAAATGGTTGGTGCAGACTTTGCGTGACAGCAAATTAGATGCACCTTTGTCATATCGTACTCGTTCAGGCTCTCATAGTACCTCCTTTGCATCAGATTGCTATGCTATGGCTGCATCTAGTCTCTGTGATGAGAATGAGCCTGTTTCTTTTGATGAAGCACAAAATTCAGAAAATTGGATGGCTGCTATGCAATCTGAATATGATGCTATAATGAAGAATGGTACATGGTCTTTATGTGACTTGCCTCCTGGCAAGAAGGCCATTGGCACTAAGTGGGTATACAAGCTGAAGCGTAAACCTGATGGTACAGTTGACAAGTATAAGGCTAGGCTTGTTGCAAAGGGTTATGCGCAGGAAAGAGGCATTGATTTTGATGAGACCTTTCCACCTACATGCCGTATGACTATTGTTCGGAGCATTTGTGCACTTGCAGCCCATCATGGTTGGAATGTACATCAGTTGGACATTAAAACAGCATTTCTGAATGGTGACTTGCATGAAGAAGTGTATGTTTTTCAGCCCCGTGGCTTTGTGCAGAAAGGGCATGAAAACCAGGTGTGCAGGTTAAAGAAGGCGTTATATGGTTTAAAGCAAGCACCACGTGCTTGGTATGAGAAAATACATGCCTATCTGATTGCACATGGTTTTGAGAATAGTCCAACTGAAAGCACCTTATATGTTAAGCGTGCTAATGATGTGCTTTTGATCATTGTTGTCTATGTAGACGACATGCTGCTCACTGGTCCTCTTGAAAAGCATATTGCTGATTTCAAGGCTGATTTGCATGCCTCATTTGAGATGTCTGATTTGGGGCATTTGCATCACTATTTGGGCATTCAGTTTATGCAAGTTGATGGTGGAATGGCTTTGTGTCAAACGAAATATATTGACACATTATTGCAGCGTTTTGGCCTTGAAGACTGTAAGCCTATTGCCACTCCTATGGAGACAGGTTTACGATTGAGTCTTCATGATGCTGGAGATGCATTTGATGTTGTTCTCTATCAGCAGGCTATTGGATGCTTGATTTACTTATGCTACTCGACCAGATATTCAGTTTGTTGTCTCACAGATGAGCAGGTTTATGCATTACCCAGGAGTCACGCATTGGAAAGCGGTTAAGCGCATCTTTCGCTACTTGAGTGGTACTCGGCTACTTGGGTTGTTTTATCCCAAGGGAGGATCACTACCGCCAGATTTGCATGCTTTTTCTGACTCAGATTGGGCTGGTTGCTATGACACTCGTGTGTCCACCAGTGGTTTTTGCTTCATGCTTGGTAGCTCATGTATATCTTGGTTGAGCAAGAAGCAGCCTACTGTGGCCACTTCCAGTTGTGAGGCTGAGTATAGGGCAGCTTTCACAGCGACTGTTGAGTGTGTGTGGCTCAGACGCCTTATGGCTGATTTGGGTGTTGGCCAGTCTTCTGCCACCACCATCTTCACTAACAGTCAGAGCGCATTGGCAGTTGCGAGGAACCCTGTGTTCCATGCTCGCACTAAGCACATTGAGGTGCATTATCACTATGTCAGGGAGAGGTTCTCTGCTGGGGAGATCAGCTTGGCATATGTGCCCATGCAAGAGAACATTGCAGACCTTTTCACGAAGGCTCTGCCTAGGGAGAAGTTTGAAGCTTTCCGCAAAGCTTTGGGCTTACTTCCTTTTGTGGAGTGATTTCCACATAGCTCGGCACTTCCTTATACATGAGTGCCAGCTCCTTGTTCACCGCATCACTCCCAGGGGGGATTTGTTGATATATTTAGGTAGTGATGTGTGTGAACACTCTAGGACCGCCGGGGCACTTTTTTCCCTCTTTAGGAGGTTTTTTTCCCCCGGCTTGTATATACGCCTATTGCCCTAATGGGCTACTTATCTTTGTACATTCTCTAGTAATACATTCAGTCTTGTGTGTTGTGCTCCAAGCTTCTTCTTCTTCCTTGTGCTGTTCGCGTGCTTCCGCAGACGTCTAACTCCAACAATTTATGTTGGTGATACTATTCCCTAGATCCATGGGTTCGGGTTCCATTTCAATACTCTCGTAGTCCTCCTTCCAGTCTTTCTCGATCACTTCTCCTTCTTCAGCCTCCTGAAGGACTACCATATACAGGCTAACATCATAACCCTCCTCATCGATACATTCGTTCATGGTCACTACTTCTTCGTTCACACAGACATCGAGGGTAGCTAAAATTTCCATCCAACCGTGAGGTTCAAATTCTTCATCCGGAAACACTTGTGGCATATAAGCTGGATCTTGTACAGATCTCGCTATTCCTTGTTTCTGCTGCCATCCTTTTCTTCTCTCCTCTTCCTTCTTTGCAGCTTGACATGTCCATAGATGAGTGTCCTCGTTCATCCAGGATTGATCACTAGAACCTGCACTATGAACCGATTGATCGTCTTCCTCTTTATGGATTTGATTCCATTGTAGGGGTGGAACATCTTGATACGTGTACGTATGTAGGTTTATTCTAGTGGTGGTTCCTGCGTGTTGTAGGTAAACCGCGTCTTTTCCCCAATCTTGTACGACCTTTAGCTGTCTCATGAAAGGCCTTCCCAGGATCATTTCATAATTGCTTGGCCTTTCGAAGTGACATATTGCCAAAGTGTGTTCGAATTCCACTCCACACATAGTGAAGATTACTCGTTCCAACAATCCTAAGGGTCTCTCCGTATGAACATCTGCCATTTGTATTTTCATGCGTGTTGGTCTTAATGCTGGTTTTCCCCATTTGTCCCAAATTTCGTTGGTAGCAATACCAACACCAGCTCCTGAATCTAGTATGGCTTTGGTAGTGTAACCCCTATAAGTGATTGGAAGGCAGGTATTTCCTTCATCTCCCTCGCTAAAGTCTCCTACTTTATCCACTCGAATTCTCACTGTGTTTACTTCGTCAGCTATCTCTTTCTTTTCCTCCTTGACTTCCCATTGATTGATTCATTTCTCTTTTAAATGTGGTTTTACCTTTAACAATTCTTCAAATGTTAGGGTACATGGGATTTTTACCTCTCTAAGGCGTTGTATGATCTCAGATGTTTGGACTGATGGGTTCCTCTCTCGTTTCCTCATCGAGGGAATGCGATACAATTCTGAATTGTGCTCGTACTCCCCGGTGTAGTTGGGTAATTCCTTTACATCTTCCTCTCCTTTGTCACTTGCATCCATTGGAAAAATTTCTTTGGAATTTAGTTCAGGTATTGAACCCTCTATTTCATTTTCTGCTTCTAATTCATCAAAGGGTGGTTCAATTCCTTCCACCTTCTTCCATTTGTCCTCTTGGACTCGTGCCCATAGGTCCTTAGTCCATTCTTCTTCTACTTCGGGGACTATGGATCCTTCCTTCCCCTCAACACCACGATCGTCCTTCTGTGGTCTATTTACTTCAGGCTTTTCACGAGTGTTCACACACTCTTGGAATTCTCCTTCAGAAATTCGGGTATTGGGTAAAGGCGATGCAGGTTTTTCTAAGGTCTGCTGTGCAACTTCTACTAATTTCTTGCAGATTTCTAGTCTTTCTTTTTCTAAGTCGCCTCTTGGATATTCTCTCTCGTGTTGTTCTATGGTAGGTCCTGCTCTTATTCTTGCCCTATATGCCTGAATCCACATGGCTAACTCCTCAGGCATTGGGTCTGCTAAAACTGATCCTACCTCCTCTTTCTTACACTTCTCATTTTTGTTCCCTTCTTCCTTCTTCGGTTCTTCTTTTAAATTTTGTTCATTCCTTTCATTTTCCTTTTTCTGCCGTAATTTCTTTTCTTTTAGTCTCTCTCTTCGGTGTTTCCATCTCTGGGACCTTTTACTTGCAATACTTTTCTCTGGTTCTTCTGAGTCTTCAACTCTTTGAGGGATGGGTGTGTCCCTCTCCTTGTCACTTTGATTGTTCTCGTCCGTTTTATCAGGGGTCTCTCTGGCTTTGGCTCTCGTTATTGCCTTCAATGGTAGTGTGTACTCTTTATCACTCCCTGATGATTCTATTACTTCTATTACGTTGATTTGTACATTGGATGTAACCTTGTTGGGATTCTTGGGGCAGTCTCTGAAAAGATGTTCCTTACCACAATCACTACAGTAGCCTTCCCAGACTCGTTGTGGTGGTGGAGGGTTCGGCAATGTGCATTCTCTGATATAATGATCACCTCCACACCTGTAACATGGTCCTGTGGGTACAGGCGGTCTGTTCATGGGTCGGGGTGGTATGGTTGCTCTAGGAGCTGTATACATTAATGACACATAATCGTGCTCATAACCGTATGAACTATCTGGTGCTTCCATGCCATAAGCATATGGTTCATACAATTGTCCATATTCCATCGTTGAACTTTCATAATTAGGGTATGTTCCTTGACTAGGGTCATAAAATGAGTCGTATGGTTCATTACTAGTCAAAGGTGTGGCTGGCACTATGGCTCTCTCTAGATTTTCTTCAAGTTGGGCAATCTTGACTGGGACAACGTTCTGAGGATGGGGCGGTTGTTGTCCTAGTACTGGTTGTGGTTGTGTGTATCCCTGATATGCGTATGGTCGTGGTGTTGGTGCCTGCGGCTGATAAGAAGGATACCTAAAGGCTTCACCTCCCTGATGATTCTGGGGGTATCCGTACGGTCTCATGTATTGCTGTGCAGGTCTTGCTTGCCTATTGTAGGGACAATTTTCTGTGCTATGATTTGTATATTTTTGTTCCACACTGCAATATTGTAGAGGTCCTGGGACAGTGGGTCTGTTATAACCGTAAGCTGGTGGTGGAACTACTCCCCTAGTACACAGATGGGAAGGATGATCACCTCCGCACTGCATACACCTTCTAAGCATGGGTACTCTCATTGGATTATTGGGGTAATTCCTCTGTCCTTGAACATTCAACTTTTTAGCTAACAATTCAGCTATTTCCTCTACGTTGTTTTTAGGTATGGATGCGTTACTGGTCGAATCTTCGGTTTTAGAGCTTCCTTGAGGTATTTTCAGATCCTCTGCAAGGTTATCTTCTAAATCTATGCATTCCTTCATGCATTCTTGCAAGGTCTGCACCCTTTTTACATACACCAACGATCTCAAGGATCCGTTCAATAGTCCTTCCAAAAATAATGACACCATTTTATTCTGTGTCGGCCTCTCTTCCACTGGGCATCTGTCTACATATTGCTTGAATCTTCTGGCTGCCAATCTCACTAACTCGGTAGGGACTTGCTTGAAGCTATGGATTAATGATGAAGAATTGTTTTTAATTTTTGATTTAGTAAATTCCTCAATCATTTCTTGATATACTTGCTCCATGCTCTGAAAGGTATTAGGGTCCAATGGCTGAAACCATGCCAATGCTGTGTCTGACAAGGTAAGGCCAAAAGAATCATATTGAATCAGAAAGTCTTCTACCTGTTCGGCTCTGATTACTTGTTTAAATTCCGCTATATGGTTGTAAGGTTCACTAGAGCCATCATAGTGATTTCTCATACATTTGGCAACTTGGATTGGCCTTAGTCGTCTTCCTGCCTCGGGTTGTCTAGGCATCACTGGGAAAATAGGTCTTCCTATAGGTATGCCTGGTCCTCTTACTACCGGCGGTCTGACGAGAGCATGAACTCCATGTCTGGGGTCAATAGCTGGTTGAGGTCGGTAGTTAGGGTTATTTGCAGGCATTGCAAATTGCACAGGAGGTCTGACGGGGATGTGAGTTGGTTGGGTCTGTTGTGTTTGTTGAGTTCGTTGTGTTTGGCCCGACTGTTGATATGAATCATTATGGGGCGTCCCAAGTGGGTTTCTTGAGGTGGTGGCTTGGTCTCTAGTTGGGAACACTAGGATGTTCTGATATTTCAATTCCGCTCTTTCCGCTTCTGTTATGGGCCAATATCTTCTCTGATTTTTATCCAGATAAGTGATAATGGTGGAAAAATCAGGATCTTGCAACTCATAAATAGTGACGGGATTAGGAGCAGCTTCCCAAATTGAGGAATGTGCTCTAAGGAGATGATCCATCCCATTGATCAAATATACATCCATCAAGGTATCATCTTGGGGAATTAAATCTCCTCTCCATCTCTTGGCAACTGTAGATCTTCCTCTAGGCGTGGTTACTTGCTCTTCATTCCCTCCTCCATTTGAGTTTGAAGCATCATTTTCTTCACCAACTTTTCATTAATGTTCTCCGGGTGTTCTGTGACAACATACTGGATATCTCGTTTGTCCATGTACAGTCCTCCTACGTACTTGACTGCAGGTCTAGGCACTATGTAAGCCTCTGAAGCTTTCTTTAACCTGGCCACAGATCTGTTTAGACCATCCAGATAAATGGGGATCTCATTCTGGTTGGTGTTCACATACTCCAAGGAGGTTCTGTACTCTCCCTCAATGATTGACATCATGCCAATCATGGGTACTGTGTTCTGCATGTCCTCTGAAGCCATGGGAATTTCTTCTTCTGACTCACTGGAGGTCTCGGAATAATGTGAACGATTACTTGGCTCTGCTACACTACCTACGGAAGAAATTACACTTCTTCGGCTTCCTAGGGTTCTTCCGGATCTCAGGTTCATCCACTTCTAAACTCTGATCAGACTTTGATACCCTCGGGCCTTTGGCACTCTTCTCTATAGGTCAAAAATGTCTAGAAGACTTGGGCTGGAAAGAAATGACTGAAGAAGAATTTTCTATAATTCGCGATACTTGTCTCCAAAAATACACGATACCCGATCTCTGGGTTCAGACGATACACGATCCCTGACAAATATCGCGATACCTGCTAAACGATACCGATCGCTTGAGTGAAATGATACCGATACCAGGAAGCAAACGATACACGATATTTGGTCACAGGTGATACACGATATTCGAAGGAAACGATACTTGGAACAGGCGATACTCGATATGTGGGAAGTATCGCGATCTTTGCACTAAGCGATCTCTGGGCCAAACGATACTTGGCTGGAAACGATATACGATACTTGGGATCCTGCGATACACGATCTCTGAACTGAAACGATCGACGATACACGATATTTGGCAAGTATCGCGATCTCTGAGAAGCGATACACGATACTTGACCCAAACGATACGCGATCAACGATCGCCGATACTTGAATGAAACGATACGCGATCTTTCGCAAGTATCGCGATCTCTGAGAAGCGATACACGATACTTGACCCAAACGATACGCAACCTTTCACCAGACGATCGCTGGCAAGCGATACACGATACTTATCAGGTATCGCGACCTTTGACCAAACGATACTTCTCAAGTCTCGCGACCAGTACGAAACGATACACGCTCTACGATACACGATCAACGATCGCTGGGAAAACGATCTCTAACCAAGTATCGCGATCGGTATGAAACGATACCCGATCGACGGGAAATATCGCGATACTCGACCACAGGAGGTCACGATACTTGTGAAGTATCGCCATACTCGACCGCGGGAGTAAGACGATACTTGACCCTTAGACAAGTTTTGAAAAATGTTTTTTGAGTTTTGACTTGAAGCCCTTGATCTCCTAATTCCTCTCTCCTCTCCTCACTCTCTGTATCAAACAAAACACACCTTTTACCCCCTGAAAGCTCCAAACGATACCTGGCGCAGATCGTTTTACACTGATTAACTTGAGTTATGCAAGAAGGTTGATGGCTTGATACAAAAGCTTACCTTAGGACACTATCTCAACCCTCTACTCCTCCTGACTAGCTCCGCGTAGCTCCGACTGCTCCACACTCCGCCCACGATCTCTGCCACAGCTCACGATACTCGACGCTCACTCTCACGATACTTGCTCAAACAAGTGATATTCAAAATGACTTTTTTGAGTTTTATACCTGGTTTTTTCCTATCTACTGAAAAAGAAACAACAAGATAAAAGGTGAAAGCTCCTCTAATCTACTCCCTCACTCTTCCTACTCTCCTCCTACTACTCCTAAACCTAAAACTTATCACACACACCTCGGGGATGTGAAGTAACAAGTGCTGAAGTGAATGACTACTTGCCAAAGGACAATTTCACCTCTACAAGTACAATTCGATCACACTCGATCTATAACCATCACGAAGGCACCTTGGTTGAGTGTTCCCCGGCAACGGCACCAAAAACGTGTGTACTTGAGCCAAGACGACCCAAGGACTTGTGCCAATGAGACTATACCTCAATTGCCACACAAGTGCATATAGTGGGCACTTTAACACACATTTAAATGTCAATCCTAAGGAACGACTTACCAAGTGTATGAAGACATGTGCACACGTGATGGGAAAATGAAGTGGTTTAGCTAGCATGCATGAGAAAAGACTACTACCTCTCACACTCACTGAAATACTGAAAGTGTTTGCCGCAAGCCTCTTTTCAGCAGTTTTAGTATTTTGAGGTTTTCTCCCAACCCAGAACTCCGAACATAGACAATAGGGTACTCGTTTCGAAGGTCTCGACGAGACGCATTCAACGGTGGTGGTTTCACTCAATTCTGACCACTCTGCTTCAAGTTATGGCAAGAACAGTGAATGACGGGAATCACAAGTAACCGCGCCACAGCTTCTCCTAGCTTACGCAAGCACTACAGCAGCTCAAAACAAAGGGGAAGGGGTAGACAACAGTCCTACACATGCATTTCAAGCATAACACACACATACAAGAGCGAAATGAAGATCAAAATCAGCAAGAAAGAGGCAAACTCGAAAATTCTGAAGAGCTCCTTCTTCACAATGGCAAGAGTTTTTTTACAAAGAGTCACAAAGTGACTTATATACATGAGCCCTAAGTTTTGGTCCTTTCACACAAGTGACCGGCACTTTATTCACTAAGAGACTAATTCCCTACTATTGTACATGGGTAATCTCTATTCTTGTGTGGGGATGCATCTAGAGGACTCCTCTAGTGCATTTACAATGGAAATATATTACAAGAATGAGTATGATACAAAAATATGTTGTCCAAATCGGAAAAATTTTGGGGCCCGTCTTTTTCTCTGCTTTGTGCTTTCTTTAGCTCTGCAACAATATGCCAAACATCCAAATACTTTGCAATGATCCAAGGTAGGTCTCTTACCCCACCATGCTTCATATGGTGTCATACCCTGCAAAGCTTTACATGGTAGCCTATTGACCAAATAAGTAGCTGTATTTACAGCCTCAGCCCACAAATAATTTGGGCAATTTTTCTCCTTCATCATTGACCTTGCAAACTCAACAAGAGTTCTATTTCTTCTCTCTGCTACACCATTTTGTTGAGGAGAGTACCTGCAAGTGACTTCCCTTTTTATACCTGCATTCCAGAAGTAATCACTGAACTCATTAGAGAAATACTCTCCCCCTCCATCTGACCTTAGTCTCTTCAATTTATGGCCTGTAATTCTTTCTGCATACACATGATAATGTTTGAATGTATTGAATACCTCTGACTTATCTTTGATCACATAGATAGTGATCCATCTGGTAGCATCATCAACATAAATCACATAGTACCTTGAACCATTGATACTGAAATCCTTTGATGGTCCCCACACATCTGTGTGTACCAGCTCAAGCTTCTCTGAATACATAAAACCATGCTTGGAATAAGATTGATTATGAGCCTTACCTAATTGACATGCCTCACATCTGTATGTCATATGTTGACCTGCAACATTAGGCAGTCCAAGCACAATGTTAATCATAACTTTGATACCTCTTTCATTGAAGTGTCCAAGCCTCTTGTGCCAAAGATCTAACTCAGAGATCTTATGTCCTCCATAAGTGAACAAGGCATGACCAGCATTGCCTTGAATCTTCAATGTGAACAATCTTCCTTCTTTCTTCCCTGAGACAATTTGTTTATACCCATTGCTAGGGTCTTCCACAAACACTCCTTCATTAGTGAATCTAACTTCATAACCTTTTTCAACAATTTGTCCTACACTTATCATATTCTTAGGAAATGTAGGAACATACAAGACTTACTCATGAGAGTACTTCCATCCTTGGCCTTCACTGATCCAATTGACTTCACATTGTGCTTTGTATTGTCACTTGTTTGAACAACATGATTAGATACCTTATTTTCCAAATCAGTCATCAATGCTATGTTACCACTCAGGTGATTGCTACACCCTGAGTGAATTTAGAAGACTCTTTGGTCTTCACTTTGCCTTTCACAAGTTGCAGTCATTATCAATGTTGAATCCTGCTTCTGTTCTGAAGCATAATTGTAGTAGGTATTATTGTATTGTTGAATTTGGAATCCTCTACCTGCATTTCTTCCAAAGTAACCCCTACTGCTTCTTCCTCTGAAGTTACCTCTTTGATTTCTGCCACCTCTTCCTCTTGAATTAAAGTTTTGATTATATCCATCATTACTCTGAGTATTATGCCAACAATCATTAGCTAAGTGATTTGTCTTACCACAAATCCAGCAAGATTTGACTCCATCTTTATTATTCGTGCCTCTTCCTCTACCTTTGCCACCTCCTCTTCCTCTTAGGAAGTTGGCTTGACTAGTTGTGCCTTCATCTTCATTTACTTGTTGCTTCCCTTTGCTATTTTTCTTCTTATCCTTTGAGTACATTGCATGACCTGTACTCTTGTCACCTTTACCTTTGACATCCTACTCAAAGGTTAACATATGTCCTAGCAACTGATTTAAGTAAGGAGTAAAATGATCAAGTGATAATTCAGTAGACAAAATGAATGGCTTCCATTTGTCATCACCTCTCAAACCTGTGAGAATTTGCCTTACCAATTTATCCTCCTCAATGTCTTCATCAATAGCTCCTAATGCATCTGCAATATCCTTCATTCTGGTTACATAATCTGAGATGGATTTAGAGGCCTTCTTCTTGAATGTGGTAAATTCTGCCCACAAGGATGCCTTCCTAAACTTTGTGGTATTTTGGAAATGCTCCTCCAAAGCATTCCATATATCACTTGCACTTTCAAGACCTCTAATGTGAGGTAGCAAGTAGTCATTGACTGCCATATAGATAATGCTCCTAGCTTGAGCATCTCTCTTCATCCAATTCTTCAAATCTGATAATTCCTCCCTAGTTGGGACACTAGGATCTCTGAACTGAGGCTTTTATTATTCACCTATAGTGTAACTTATCAAGTCTTTGCTCATTAGATGAGCTTCCATCCTCATTGACCATGCTGGATAGTTCTCTCTATCCAATTTCTCTATTTGAAGAGAATCTCCCATCCTTTCTTCTCCACTGTATTGAATTCTTTAAACTTTATGAGTAACAGATGTACCTTTACTTTGAATAATACTCCTTCTGACTTCCTTGGTGTCGTATGACCTTCTTCTCAAGCTGTATCCTCAAGCTTTCACCTTTTGAACCTTCAGATGTTGAGTTCTTTGCACTTGCAACAGTTGAGGTCCTCCTTCCTTCAATTCTGATGCTTCCTGCTTTGATACCACTGATGGAGAGTGTTAATCTCCAAAAGAACAAGTTACTCTTGTATTTAGAGCACCTCTATAACAATAATAACTAAGATCTTCACCAATTTTAGAAGATCAATACTAAACTATCAAATTTTTTGAACAAACTATGAAGAAGGAGAATACACAGAAAGTCTGCTGCACATAAATCACACATTGCCTTATCAATTGTGTAAAGTTTTTTATAAAACTTTGTATGAGGTGTCACCTATAGATTGCACACCTTCTCCAAGTTGAATCACTCCAAAAGGTTCAGTAGAAATTGAGAAATGATCTCAACAACTCACCTATGTCTAAAACTGTTCTTCTGAGAAGATGATTTAGACACCTCTAATATGTGGTAATAGAAAGTCAGAGATAGAGTTTAGTATGTATGACCTTGCTTGAGCATCCCTTGCGCACCAAAGTGTGAGCTTATCTGTCTCCTATTGTGTAGGTCTTCCTTTGGATCTTGGAATAGGCATAACTTCATCACCTGCTACAATTCCATGAAGATTTCTACCTTGCAAATAGGCCTCCATTCTGATTTGCCAAGCTGCGTAGTTGTGTCGATCAAGCTTCTCGATCATTGAAGGAAATCCGTCACCCATCTTGGTCTAGCTTTGATACCACTGAAAGAAACTTGGAGAAGCTTGTAGAAGGTACAAAAGTGTGTTTCGAAGCGATGAAGTTTGGTCTAGCCAACCGGCACAAGACTAGCCCTTGAGCTTATGGAGAATCAAATAGACCTTATAGACATGCGATAAGTGCAAACAAATGCACTATGTACTTCTGAGCATCAAGGCAAATGAGTCGATACAAAACAGATAGGTTCGTGGGTCGACTAGCTCAAAAAACTTACTATCTATGGAAGAGACAATGAACTTCAAATGTCCATAGCGACTAGCGTGATTAGAATTAGAAAAAATCCTTTTATGGGAGTGCTACACATAAGATTGAATGTATAGAATGCACAAAAGTATAAGGAATAAGCAAAATATGCTATAGGAATGAATGAGACATTTACCGGTGGTACTTCCTACTTTTCAAGAATATGTAGAGATTGATCCTGAGACAGACAAACTCTGATTTCTCCCAATCTACAAAACCAAATGGTATGAAAATTTATATGCACAAACTAGACGCTAATACCTTTCCAATGAGCCATCTGGTACACATTTTGAAGCTCTGGAGAGAGAGCAGCAGGCTCTAGAAGATTACTGTTGGCGAAGAAGATGATGCAGAGAATTGAAGGAGCAAGACAATGATGTTCACAAGTGTATATATATTGCTTCCATGTATTGTACGAGTGATTTCAAGTCTTTATATAGACTCTAGGAGTGTTCCACAACTTGTAGAAGTGAATTTTGAATTCAAATGAAGGTGGAAATGGTTGTTGGAGGGAATCAATTCAATTTCCTACAATCTAGGAAAAGTGAAGATCTAGTTTGATCTACTTTTAGGTGATTGATTGCTTGCTTGAATGCAACTTCAACCACCAAAAATTCATGGGATTTGGGATCTATCTTTCTCCCTTTACATGTATAAAGCTCAAGGCTTTTACAACGGTAAATGAATCATAAAAAATCTCTCAAAAAATACAATAAATGAGCATAAGAAAAAGAACGCTCCAACGGATATTCTTTCGACACGATAGCCTTTCATGTAGATCAAATCCACCTCAAGCATAGTGTAAGCTTGATGTTCCAACAGAAAATGACCTATGGTTCTTGAATCTTGTGAATTTCCTTTAGGTGTTATTGATATTTATTGTTCATCTCAAAGGATTCCTCAAATTATTTACTTGTTTGTATCATACATTTGGTATGATCTTGTGGTGCATCATTCATCGAGATGCCTTGTATTAATTGTTTCTTTCACGTGAAAACTTTACCTTTGAATCTCCCTTAATAATGATTAAACGATACAATGTTGGTGGAACTTTTTTTCTTGCTTTTTCTTAGCACAACAATATTTTGAATTGTGGTTTTTTGCTTTAAAAATTAGTGAACAAGATTTTCTACTTTCTTTTGAAGCACTTTCTTTGCATCTTTGTTGGGGGATTCTTAGACGAGAAGGAGTTTGAGGGTTTGTAGGAGAAAAGGGAAGAAACAAGAAGAGAAAATACACCTGGAAGCTTCTACCGATTGATTACAGTATGACAATTACAATGTTTGAAGTACAAGACAAGCCAATACCTCTGTGCACAATCCCACAGAGTGCCCACTTACAAAATACCAAATATCCCAAAGTCTTCTTGTCGCCGGCCTCCTCTGCACCAAACTTCCACCTGCTTCAAGCTTATCCTTGTGCACACCTTGCACCAAGCTTCCACAAAGGGGGAGGAGTGAATACCTTCTGTCGGCACGCGCACACTACAGTGAGACCTTGAGATCCTTGGGGGAGTATAGCTTAGCACTCTCTGCACAAATCCTTAGTCACTCTCCATGCACCTTACACTTCCACTTCTCTGCATCGCACACTGGTGACTGTTGCACTCTCTCTCTTGCTTCACTTAGCCTATGCTTCTCTTGCTTACTCTCAGATTGGTCCAAGAATAGACCTTGCCTTGATTTGAGTGTGTCGATCACGTACGCTCCTAACTGCAATAGCATCTTGGTGCTCACTTTGATGTCCCAAGATTGTCTTTACAAGTGGCAGCCAACGACTCACTGTTTTGTCTTGTAGTGACTTTAGACTAAAACCAAAAATTTTAATTGGGGGGCCGTATTTCCACCTGTGCGTATGCTGCCGCCACTTCACATACCTTCACATTTCCTTTTAAGCCTTCACTTTTGCACATAAGGGGGGGTTCACCTGAACCTTCCAAAACACTTTAAAACACATTTTGAACCTTAGGGAAATTAGAGAAAACACCTCTACAACCTACAACCCACTTTCTCCAATTTTCCCTTTGTGGACAATTAACTGTGCACCACCTGTGCACTTCTAACACCTGCACTTTAGCACTTTGACTTTGCACATGTTGACTTTGACTAGTTGACTTTGATTGCAATTGACTTTGACCAACATGACTTTTATGGGCTCAACAGTTGCCCACCACCTAATGTGCTCTCCATCCCGGAGAGCTAGAGCCAAAACTCGGAGCATAGAGGACACCATGATTATGGAGCTGCAAGATTGCAAAAAAGACACTAGAGCAGCCACCAGGTCCATGAAGAGCAGCGGAGAAAGCACGAGAGAGTAATCAGTAATATGGGGGAAAGGGCGGCGTGGTGGGGAAGAGGGGGGAAGGGGGGGAAAAAGTGGTGTGTGGGGGGGGGGGCGGGGTGGGGAAGAGGGGTGGGGAGACGGAAGTATAGGGAGGGGTGGCACTGAAAGAAATACCCAACCAGAGAGAGACCAACCTGTACACAGACATAGTAATAAAAGAACCAGCAATCAATTAGATAGCGCACAAGGAACACACAATGAACACCGAACCCGAATTTCATATAAAAGCAGAAAAGTACAAGGAAACAACTATCCATGATAAGTACATGAAGTGCCAAGGAATGGTAACCGAACCAAAAAAAAGATAAATAGCTGCATCCTACAACTGCCTCAACAACAAAAGGAGGCTAGGATAAAGCAAATGAAACTAGGGAAACCCAAGTGTGTCTGAATACCAAGAGCCTAGGGGATAGACACAGAACGAGTGACTAGCTAAGGCATCGGCGAAGAAGGGGGCCTCTCCCCAGGAGGACCATCATCCCGAGGTAGAGGTAAGTCAGGTGAGGTGGGTGGAATGATGGCTGCCCCCTCAGTCCATGCAGCAATCCTGCTCCTGTACCTACGTAGATGATCGCGCTCTCGTCGAACCAAACGACACGCAGGACTATCACAAATGCCTAAGGACGCACGTTGGCGGATCTCCATAAGAGCTCGAGTCGCAGCATCAGCCTCATCTCGATATCGGTCTCTGTCCTGCTGCATGGCCCGCAACGCCTCGCGCGACGTCTGCCACTGAGCCGCTGCAGCAGCACGAATACGATCGATTGTCAGAGCATACTGTTGATGAAGCGCAGCCGTCGCGGATACAGAATCAAGGGAGAGACGGGCAGCATCAGCTCCATCACTCGCTACTATGCTCGCATCATGAAGGAGGCCCAAGAAAGGTGGATCATCGTCGAGGCTAGCAGGGATGGAAGGCTGCGAGGTGAGTGGTGGTGGGGGTGGGGTCGGAATAGGCTGGGGAAAGTGGGAGAAGCCGGAGGTGAGGGATGCAGATGGGATGTGGAGGTAGACTCAATGGAGATGGCAGGAGATGGAGGAGGCTGTGAGGCACCTGCTGGGGGGGGTGACGGAATGGGTGAGTCAGGGACCGAGGTGGGAAAAGAATCCATCAACCGGGTACGGACTCTCCGAGCTGGAGGAGGAGTGGAGGCTGCCATGGGAGGAGGTGGCTGCGGAAGAGTGCTAGGGGCCGAAGGGAATGCGACGAACGGCTGAGGAGGGGGGTGGGGAGAATGGGCAATAGAATGTGTAAGATGAGAAGGTTCAAGACAATGGCTGGATGCTATGGTGTGTGTACCAGGTAGATGGAAGAGCCAAGCTAAAACCGGGGCAGAATAAACGGAGAATGAACGAGTGCCGCGATCTAGGGCATCATGAAATCATCTAGAGCGAAGTAGGAATGAGTGGAACATGAGTGTTCCATAGGGAAAAGGCCGGCCATTAAAAACAGAAAAGAGGGTCAGCTATATGGATGTCGTGCAATGGAAGGTCCGAGGAGGGACTACGAAATAAGAAGAAGAAAATGAACGAATGAAGGACGGCGAGCTGGTAGTGAGTGGGGATGGCATCAACACCATATAATGATATGCAGAAAGCGATGGTATCTTCTCGAGATAACCCCGAGTAGAGTGTCTGTGGAGCATGAAATGAAGAGAGGCTCGAACCTATGCCTGCAGCGACGACCGAAGGGGTCAGCGAACCACATGGAAAATGAGGGAAGTCAAGCAGCGCCGTCCAAATATCGGACCCCTCTGCCTCGGATAAGAGGAGGGAGGCCAGTCGCCAAAGACCGGCCTGACGGAGGCAACCCTCGGGAAGGAGATCGATGAGCGGGATGGGAGGCAAAGCTAAATGCAAGCGGAGGGATAGGGTCGAAGATGAGTCTCTATGGTCAACTATGGATGACGACGGTGGACGTGGAACAGGGGAGGTGGAATGACTACAAGAGCTGCGGGCGGGGTGTCCACTAGAACCATCTGAGTGCATCGGCACGGTTGTGGGGGGCGCTGCAACGGGACGGTGGTGACCAGTGGGAAGAGTTCCGGGGCTATGCAACGAGGAACCAGATAGGGAGAAACATGGAAGGGAAACCACGAAAGGCTGACTACCCTGTAAATGGGTAGGGGTGGAAGGGGTGGAAGGGGTGGAAGGCGTGGTAGGGCGTGGGACTAGTGCGCAAGAGACGGGGTGGACTATGGAGGGGAGGGGGGCCCTAGGGGCGGGTTGTAGGGTGGCGACAGGGACGGTCGGGGTGGAGGCCAGAGGGACGGACTGGGAGGAGGTCATTGTAAATAGGGGGCCTACCTCGGGATGGATAGGACCGAAAGCCAAGGCCAAAGGAGCAAGCTCCGAGTATGCCTCAGTAGCCATGGATGAATCCTGCTGGGGAGCGGAAGATGCCATAAATGAAGATCGAGAACACGGGCACAAAAGTACTGCAACCACATAGAGCAAGGTTCTATGAAGGGAACTCTATAGCGAACAAATATAAACCAGCAGAAAAACATCCAAATTGAGAGGTCTTAACCCAAAATTTGTGTCCGGCATGCACGATTACCCTAAAAACGACTGCTAGAATGGAAAAAACAGAGGGCTACAGGAGGAATTACAATATGTATAAAGAAGAGAAATTTTAAGAGGAAAAAGAAAGACTAATGGACAATACTGAATGTAAATATAGAGAAAAGAAAATGAAAAAACAAAAAATAATTAATTTGTAAATAAAAGAAAATAATAATAATAAGAATAATAAAAGAATAAAAAATATATATAAAAAAATAAAAGAAAATAAAAAAATGAAAAAAATAAAAATAATAATTAAAAAAAATAAAATAAATAAAAAAAATTACCTGGAATGCGCCGGCCGCTTGTGTGCTGGAGGAAGGGAAGATAAGCTATATATATAGGGGAGGCGGGGGGGGGGGGGGGGGGGGGGGATGGTGGTCGGTGGTGTCGGTGGGGGGGAGGGGATTGTGGTCAGTGGTGTCGGTGGGGGGATTTTTTTTTTTTGTTTTGGCAAAAAATAAAAAAACACCCTGGGGGGCCTCTTTTTTTTTTTGAAATATAACCCAAAAATAGAGAAAAAATGAAGGAAAAATCCAGAAAAATGCCAAAAAATGGCCAAAAAATTCTAAAAAATTTCTCATTAAATTTTCCACAGGGGTAAGTTCAATTTCTTTCATCAAACCACAGAGAGCCGCCTTTTATTCCTCCTAATTGGCAAGAAAATGACATTAGAAAGGGATAAAAATGCTATAAAAATGCTAGAAAAGTTTCCAAAAATACCCAAAAGTTTTTTGTTTGCAGAGGTTATGAAATGTCTTCTAGGTTTGCTAAAAACACCAGGAATAAGAATGACATTGATAAGGAAAACTACTAAAACTAAGCAAAATGAGATGAGAAAGCTATGTACAACCTAGACAGATTTGCAGTTCCAGGTGATCCATACTTCTTTAAGTGTGTTGAAAATAGGCCTTGAGCCTTGATATGTTGACCAGTGGCAAGGCCTCTCCTTTCAGCGTTTCTAACTCCACAGCACCCCAATTGAGCATTGTTTTGACTCTATAAGGTCCTTCCCAATGTGGAAGCCATTTTCCTCTCAGTTGTGTATGAAGATGAGGTCTATGGAGAAGAACTAACATGCCTGCTTCAATGTTGTTGTTCCACATATGTCGATCATGTGCCTCCTTCCTCTTCATCTGAGTCTCTATCAATTGTTTTGTTGCTAGTAGACGAATCTCCTCCACTTTATGTAGTGCTCCGAGCCTCTGAGAGACATCACAATCCTTCTTGCCCTACATGAATGCTAGCTTAGGTGATCCCTGTAAAAATTCAAAGGGCTCAATGGGCAATATGCCATGAACTAGTTGGAATGGAGAATATCCTGTGGCCTCTTTGTAGGCTAACCTGTATGCCCATAGGGTACCTTGATAAGCAATGCCCCAAGAAGTGGGCTGTAACATACACTCCTTTCTTAACATTGAGATTAAAACCTTGTTTGTCGATTCAGCCTGTCCATTGGCTCTTGGATAGTAAGCACAAGAGGTCCTATGTAGAATTCTATACCTGTTGAAAATTTCCTGCAAGACCTTATTGACAAAATGGGTACCTTGATCTGTACAAATTTCAAGTGGGCATCCAAACCTGCAAATGATGCTACTATAAATGAAATCAACAACAGTTTGGGCAGTGCAATCGGGGGAGGCAATAGCTTCAGCCCACTTTGTCGCATAATCTATAGCTATCAAGAGATATTTTTCTCTTTTTGGAATTGCAAGAGGGTAGATGGGCCCTACAAAATCTAGCCCCCACTTCTCAAGTGGTTGCCAGGAAATGGAAACAATCAAGGGGTTATGCCTCTGCTTTGTTGGCTTAGGTCCACACCTCTGGCAAACGTCACATGCCTTTCCCCATTCATCTGCATCCTTAAATAGTGTAGGCCACCATAGACCAGCATCCAGTATCCTCTGACTCATAATATGCCCTGGAAGGTGCCCACCACCTGTTCCTTCATGTGCAGAGTGAAGGACTTCCCTCACTTTTTCTTCTTCCAAACACTTCCTAAACCTGTCATCCTTGCCCTGTCTATACAATTTATCTTCAATGAAGGTATATGGTCTACTCTTGATTAGGAGTCTCTTCTTTTGCACAGCACTAGCCTTTTCTGGATACAACCCAGTTTTAATGAAATTTTTGATATCATAATACCAACCTTGAGCTTGTACAGCAAACAGATAAGCATATGGAAAATCATCATTGATTCCACTAGTTTGATTCATCATATTGATTCTGGATAGGTGATCCGCCATAACATTTTCTTTACCTGGTTTATGGACTACAGATTAATCAAACTCTTGGAACAACAATAACCACCTCCATATTCTACCAGTGGCTTGTGGTTTGTTGAGTAAGTATTTTAGTGGTTGGTGATCTGTTATAATAATAAATTTTACTCCCAGTAAGTAATGACGGAATTTTTGGACAGCAAAGACCATTGCTAAGGCTTCCCTTTCTGTAGTACTGTAATTCCTTTCAGCCTTGGTCAAGATTCTACTGGCATATTGAATTGGTCTGTCTGCTTTAAATTCTTCATTGGGTTGGGTGAAAACTGCCCCCACTTCATAGGCACTGGCATCTACATGTATATGAAAGATTTTTGACCACTCAGGTGTGATCAAAATAGGAGCAGACACTAACCTTGACCGTAATGTTTGATATGCTTTTTCCTCCTCTTCTTCCCATTTAAAGGGTACTTCCTTACCTGTAAGTCTAGCCAGTGGTCTGGCTATCTCTGCATACATTTTTATAAATCTTCTATGGTATCCAGTATGCCCCAAGAAACTCTGAATCTCTTTAGGGGATTTAGGTTTAGGCAACTTTAATCTAGAAATGATTTTGTCAGGATCTGGGGCCATACCTTTAGCCGACACCACATGTCCTAAGAGAGTTCCTTCTGTGACAAGGAAATGACATTTATTTGGATTGAGCTTTAGCTTAGTCTCCCTGCATCTTTTGAAAACATTCTGCAGCTGCCTCAAGTGACGGTCCAAACAATCTAGAGGAGTTTCTTTGTGAGAACCTGAAAACGAAGAGAAGTCATCCATGAAGATTCTAAGTGATTCCAACAATAGGGGGCCAAAAATGAGATTGACCGTTCTGTTAAAGGTGGCTGGAGCATTTCTGAGCCCAAATGGCATTTTTACATACACATATGTTCCCCAAGGTGTGATAAAAGCAGTCTTTCCACGATCCTCTGGGTGTATTGATATTTGATTATAGCCACTAAATCCATCCATAAAGCTATATAATGCATGCCCAGCCACTTCTTCAATGACCTGCTCTGCAAAAGGCATTGGGAACCCATCTGGAATGGTCACCTTGTTGAGTGCTCGAAAGTCAACACAAATTCTGATTTTATTAGTATTCTTCTTTGGTACTATAACCATAGGTGAGAGCCACTCTGAGTGTTCTAGAGGAATGATGATTCCTGCATCCTCCATCTTATGTATTTCCACATAGACAGCTTCAGCATATTTTGGATTAAGTCTATAACTCTTCCCTCTTATGGGTTTGGCTCCATCAACCAGAGGGATTCTGTGCTCTCCATAAGTTGCAGGCACTCCTTCTAAGTCTTTATAATGCCAGGCAAAAACATCTATATAATGGGTCAAGAATGATTTTACCTTTTCAAGGAGCCCTGGGTGGTTCCACAACCAAGTGGCCACCAAAACTCGCCAATTATTGTCTTGAGTGCCTAATTGTATTTCTTGGACAGGATTTCTCTCTACCATATTATCTTCGTGCTCATCTTCTTCCTTGTCTTCTTCTACTAGCTTTTTGTGCATTGCTTCATAAGCAGGTGTATTTTGGACTTCAATGTGTTCCTCCTTGTCCTGCATCCATCCTGCAGGGATTTCTTGAATTGGGAAAGAACATTCTTCACTAGAATTTTTTACCTTGCCTTTAGCTTTAGTAACCTCTTTATCGGTGGCTGTATATATTTGAGGGGTGTCTTCCTGCCCCTTCTGTGGTCTGTGATGGGCTCTCCCAATCCATCAACCTGGACTTTTTCCTTATCTTCATCATAGCCTTCAGTCGTGCAAGAATTATTAAGAAAAATTCCAAAACAATAGGAAGAGTTGCCTGCTTGGAGCCAATTTAGAATATCCTCTTCTTCCTCGAAATCTATTTGGGGTTGATCCTCCGATTCTGTTTCCATGCATATGCCAACTATTTGCATCATGCTAGTGTTTCCTTGATTATCTGGGCCCTCTTCTAAATGAATCTGTGTCAGCTCTTGCCCTTTCTTTTGTACCCACATAGTGTCCTTGCCCCAATCATGAATGGCACTTGCATGCCTCAACCATGGTCGTCCAATTAAGAGAGGAAATCCTCCTTCAACCTAGGGCAATCTTAAAACCACAAAATCCTGTTGGTGCAGACCAATCACCAATTGAAGATTTGAAGGAGAAAGAATGGAGATAAGAACAATTCTTGAAGCATAGAAGATGGATACATTCACAGAATGAAAGACATGTACACATATGTACATTAGTTAAGACATAGGTTACATATACTTATGCTTTGACATAAGTCTGTACATATTTGCCTATAAATACTTTGAAAAATGTCGGGGCATAGAGAGAAGATAAGGAGAGACTATGTATGAGCATAGGAATAGAGAAATGATATGTTGTAAAGGTCATTAGTGTTGGTGCAGACCAATCACCAATTGAATGTTTGGAAGATTAAAGAATGAAGGAAGATTCAATTCTTGAAGCTTGGAAGATAGATACATTCAGAGGATATGAGGAATGTACACATATGTACATTAGTATAGTTATAGTTCACTTAGATCTTTGATTAGTCATAGACTTGTACAAATTTCTCTATAAATACCTTGAAAATGTCGAGGCGTGATATGAGAGCATATGAAAGAATAGATGAGTGAGTATAGAAGTCAAGAAAGGAGAAGTTAGATGTCATGAGACATGTGAAATGTTAGTTGAGTTTTCCTCTCATCACTCAACTGTAATTTTCTGAGTAATCGAAGAAATATTGCGCCCGATGTTTCTGTGTCTGCTCCGTCTGTGTTAGATCATTTGTGAAATCCTTTTGAGGATATCTAAGTTCATAGTTAATGAGTCTATGACTTGAAATTCAGAGTTTAATTGTAAACATGCTAGGAGAATTGTTAATAGGAACATTCATATGTGATGAGTGTTCACAGTTCTCTGAAATAGGCGCAAATTTTGATCTTGATTTTTTGGTTAGTTCTCACTCCACAGTTTAAAGTTTTGTGCAAGCAAGCACTTAACCTTTAAGTTAGAAGGTAAGCTGCCTGTATCTACAAGCATTTGTTTAAACGGGTTCGAGATTGATAGAACTATGTGCTAGAAGTTAGGGGTGTCAAAATCGACTTCTCAGAAGTGCAGATTTAGACATAGGTAACTTGTGAAGTTGATTTCTCAAGTTATACTAAACCTTTTGAAGAAATTTAACTTGGAGGAGGTGCGCAACTTCTAGGCAACACTCCATACAAAATTTCATAGAAAACTTTACATGTTTGATAAGTCAATGAGAAGAAATTGTGCAGCAGACTTTTTGTGTTTTATGTTCTTCATAGAATTTTTCAACTTTTGATAATTTGGAGATTGAACCTCTAATTTGGTGAAGATTTTGACTTACTCTTGGTATAGAGGTGCTCTAATCATAAGAGTAGGTTATTCTTTTGGAGATTAACACTCTCCATCAGTGGTATCAGAGCAGGAGACATCAAAATCAAGGAAAGGAGGATCCCGACTGCTGCAGATTCAAGAAATTCAACAACTGAAGAACTAAAAGGTGAAAGCTTGAAGGCAAAGCTTGAGGAGGAGACCATAAGACATCAAGAAAGACAAAAGGAGTCTAATTCGAAGCAAAGGTACATATATCGTTTATAAAGCTTGAAGATTTCAATACACAGGTAGAAGGACGATGGGAGATTCTCTTCAGATAGAGAAATTGGATAGGGAAAACTATCCTGCATGGTCAATGAGGATGGAAGCTCATCTTATGAGCAAAGATTTAATAGCCTACATCACAGGAGAAGAAGAGAAGCCAGAGTTCAGAGATCCTAGTGTTCCAACTAGGGAAGAGTTAGCAGATTTGAAAAATTGGATGAAGAAAGATGCTCAAGCTACGAGCATTATCTATATGGAAGTCAATGATTACTTGTTACCTCATATTCGAGGTCTTGAAAGTGCAACTGATATTTGGAATGCTTTGGAGGAGCATTTCCAGAATACTACTAAGTCAAGGAAGGCATCCTTATGGGCAGAGTTTACCACCTTTAAGAAGAAGGCTTCTCAATCCATTTCAGACTATGTGACAAGAATGAAAGATATTGCAGATGCTTTAGGAGCTGTTGATGAAGACATTGAGGAGGATAAGTTGGTAAGGCAAATCCTTACAGGTTTAAGAGGTGATGAAAAATGGAAGCCATTCATTTTGTCTATAGAGTTATCACTTGATCATTTTACTCCTGATTTAAATCAGTTGTTAGGTCATATGCTAACATTTGAGCAGGATGTTAAAGGAGATAGTGACAAGAGTGCAGGTCATGCAATGTACTCAAAGGACAAGAAGAAGAATAGCAAAGGAAAGCAACAAGCAAATGAAGATGAAGGAACAACTAGTGAAGCCAACTTCCTAAGAGGAAGAGGAGGTGGCAAAGGTAGAGGAAGAGGCAGGAACAACAAAGATGGAGGCAAAGCTTGCTGGATTTGTGGTAAGACAAATCACTTAGCTAATGATTGTTGGCACAATAATCAGAGTAATAATGGATATAGTCAAAACTATAATGCAAGACGAAGAGGTGGCAGAAATCAAAGAGGTAATTTCAGAGGTAGAGGTAGTAGGAGTTACTTTGGAAGAAATGCAGGTAGAGGATTCCAAAGTCAACAATATAACAATACCTACTACAATTATGCTTCAGATCAAAAGGAGGATTCAACATTGATAATGAATGCAACTTGTGAAAGGCAGAGTGAAGATCAAAGAGTCTTCTACATTGACTCAGGGTGTAGCAATCACCTAAGTGGTAATATAGCTTTGATGACTGATTTGGAGAATAAGGTTTTTAATCATGTTGTTCAAACAGGTGACAACACAAAGCACAATGTGAAGTCAATTGGATCAGTGAAGGCTAAGGATGGTAGTACCTTATTGAGTAAGGTTCTGTATGTTCCTACAATTCCTAAGAATTTGATAAGTGTAGGACAAATTGTTGAAAAGGGATATGAAGTAAGGTTCACTAATGATGGAGTATATGTGGAAGACCCTAGTCAAGGGTATAAACAGATTGTTTCAGGGAAGAAAGAAGGAAGATTATTTACATTGAAGATTCAAGGCAATATTGGTCATGCTATGTTCACATATGGAGGACATAAGATCTCTGAGTTAGATCTTTGGCACAAGAGGCTTGGACATTTCAATGAAAGAGGTATTAAAGACATGATTAACAATGGTTCAGTGCTTGGATTGCCTAAATGTTGCAGGTCAACATATGACATACAAATGTGAGGCATGTCAATTAGGTAAAGCTCATAAGCATTCCTATTCCAAGCATGGTTTTATGTACTCAGAGAAGCTTGAATTGGTACACACAGATGTGTGGGGACCATCAAAGGGTTTTAGTATAAATGGGTCAAGTTATTATGTGATTTATGTTGATGATGCTACTAGATGGATCACTATTTATGTGATCAAAGATAAGTCAGAAGTGTTTAATACATTTAAACACTATCATGCATATGCAGAAAGAATTACAGGTCATAAGATGAAGAGATTAAGGTCAGATGGAGGGGGAGAGTATTTCTCTAATGAATTTAGTGACTACTTGTGGAATGCAGGTATAAAAAGGGAAGTTACTTGCAGGTACTCTCCTCAACAAAATGGTGTAGCAGAAAGGAGAAATAGAACACTTGTTGAGTTTGCAAGATCCATGATGAAGGAGAAAAATTGACCTAATTATTTGTGGGCTGAGGCTGTAAATACAGCCACTTATTTGGTCAATAGGTTACCATGTAAAGCCCTGCAGGGTATGACACCATATGAGGCTTGGTGGGGTAAGAGACCTACCTTGGATCATTGCAGAGTTTTTGGATGTGTGGCATATGCATATGTGCCATCACAATTAAGACACAAATTGGAACCTAAAGCTGAAAAATATGTTTTCATTGGTTATGATGATAAGCAGATGGGTTATAGATTGTGGAGTCCATCTACAAAACAATTCATGGTTTCTAAAGATGTTACATTTGATGAGCAAAGTACTTGGTATGCAGGTATAATCAATATCAATACAGGTGATGAAGAAGAAGTGAGTCAAAAGAAAGGTAATTCAAAGATTCAAATAATTGATGAAGAAGAGAATAATGAAGTGCAGGGTGAAATTGAAGAAATGCCAAGATTTGATCCTGAGTGTGAAGAACCAGAAACCTCAAGGAGTGGAGAACTCAGAAGATCATCAAGAAATAGGTGGCAACCTACAAGGTATAGTTATGATACTTCTTTTTTGGCCACAAAAGATTATGCTTATATGATGAAAATAGATGAAGACCCTTCTACATATGAAGAGGCAAAAGGTAAGGAAAAATGGGAGAAAGCTATGCAGGAAGAATATGATGCACTATTGGAAAATCAAACTTGGGATTTGGTTCCTAAACCAAATAGTCAGAAAATTATTGGATGCAAGTGGGTTTACAAGACCAAGAGGTTTGCAGATGGAAGTGTGTCTAGATACAAAGCTAGACTTGTTGTCAAAGGTTTTGCACAAACATATGGTATTGATTATGATGAGACTTATAGTTCTGTGGCAAAGATGACAACCATGAGGACACTTATAGCTATTGCTGCATTTAAAGGTTGGAAGTTGTGTCAACTTGATGTGAAAAATGCTTTTTTGAATGGTTATATTTCAGATGATGTGTTCATGGAGCAACCTCAAGGGTTCAGAGATAAAAGGTATCCAGATCATGTGTGCAAGCTCAAGAGAGCTTTGTATGGCTTAAAGCAGGCCCCAAGGGCATGGAATTATAGACTTGTAAAGTTCTTGAAAGAACTTGGATTTTAGGTGTCTAAAGCAGATAGTAGCTTGCTTGTCAAAGCAAGTGATAATGGTTTCATATACATGTGCATATATGTTGATGATATAATCCTTACAGTATTGGTGCACATCAATCACCAATTGAATGTTTGAAGACTAAAGAATGAAGGATGAGATCAATTCTTGTAGCTTGGAATAAGGATACATTCAGAATATATGAGGAATGTACACATATGTACATAGTTCACTTAGATCTTTGATTAGTCATAGACTTGTACAATTTCATCTATAAATACCTTGAAAATGTCGAGGCGTGATATGAGAGCATATGTATATGAGAGCATATGTATATGAGAGCATATGTATATGAGAGCATATGTATATGAGAGCATATGTAAGAATAGATAGAAGTTAAGAAAGATGAAAAGAGATGTCATGAGACATGTGAAAAGTTAGTTGAGTTTCCTCTCATCACTCAACTGTAACTTTCTGAGTAATTGAAGAAATATTGCGCCCGATCTTTTCATGTCTGCTCCGTCTGTGTTTGATCATTTGTGAAATCCTTTTGAGGATATCTAAGTTGGTAGTTGATGAGTCTTTGACCTGAGTTTCAGAATCTAATTGCAAACAGGCTAGGAGAATTGTTAGTAGGAACATTCATATGTGTTGAATGTTTACAGTTCTCTGAAACAGGCACAAATTTCGATCTTAAACTTTTGGTCAGTTCTCACTCCATAGTTTAAAGTTTTGTGCAAGCAAGCACTTAATCTTTAAGTTGGAAGGTAATCTACTCGTGGCTAGAAGCATTTGCTTAAACGGGTTTTGTACTGAGAGAATTGAAGTTAAAAAGTTAGGGGTGTCTAAATCGACTTCTTAGAAGTGCAGATTTAGACATAGGTAACTTGTGAAGTTGATTTCTCAAGTTATACTAAACCTTTTGAAGAACTTTAACTTGGAGGAGGTGTGCAGCTTCTAGGCGACACTCCATACAAAATTTCATAGAAAACTTTACATGTTTAATAGGTCAATGAGAAGAAATTGTGCAGCAGACTTTCTGTGTTTTATCTTCTTCACATAATTTTTCAACTTTTGATAATTTGGAGATTGGACCTCTAATTTGGAGAAGGTTTTGACTTACTCTTGATATAGAGGTGTTCTAAATTCAAGAGTAGTTGTTCTTTTGGAGATTAACACTCTCCATCAGTGGTATCAGAGCAAGAGACATCAAAATAAAGGAAAGGAGGATCTCGACTGCTGCAGATTCAAGAAATTCAACATTTGAAGAACTAAAAGGTGAAAGCTTGAAGGCAAAGCCTGAGGAGGAGACCATATGACATCAAGAAGGACAAAAGGAGTCTAATTCGACGTAAAGGTACATATATTGTTCATAAAGCTTGAAGATTTCAATACACAGGTGGACACAAGATGGGAGATTCTCTACACATAGAGAAATTGGATAGGGAAAATTATCCTGCATGGTCAATGAGGATGGAAGCTCATCTTATGAGCAAAGATTTAATTGCTTACATCACAGGAGAAGAAGAAAAGCCACAGTTCAGAGATCCTAGTGTTCCAACTAGGGAAGAGTTAGCAGATTTGAAAAATTGGATGAAGAAAGATGCTCAAGCTAGGAGCATTATCTATATGGGAGTCAATGATTACTTGTTACCTCATATTCGAGGTCTTGAAAGTGCAACTGATATTTGGAATGCTTTGGAGGAGCATTTCCAGAATACTACCAAGTCAAGGAAGGCATCCTTATGGGCAGAATTTACAACCTTCAAGAAGAAGGCTTCTCAATCTATTTCAGACTATGTAACAAGGATGAAAGACATTGCAGATGCATTAGGAGCTGTTGATGAAGACATTGAGGAGGATAAATTGATAAGACAAATTCTTACAGGTTTAAGAGGTGATGACAAATGGAAGCCATTCATTTTGTCTACAGAGTTATCACTTGATCATTTCACTCCTGATTTAAATCAGTTGTTAGGTCATATGCTAACATTTGAGCAGGATGTTAAAGGAGATGGTGACAAGAGTGCAGGTCATGCAATGTACTCAAAGGACAAGAAAAAGAACAGCAAAGGAAAGCAACAAGTAGGTGAAGATGAAGGTACAACTAGTCAAGCCAACTTCCTAAGAGGAAGAGGAGGTGGCAAAGGTAGAGGAAGAGGCAGGAACAAGAAAGATGGAGGCAAAGCTTGCTAGATTTGTGGTAAGACAAATCACTTTTGGCATAACAAACAGAGTAATGGTGGATACAACCAAAATTATAACTCAAGAGGAAGAGGTGGCAGAAGTCAAAGAGGTAATTTCAGAGGCAGAGGTGGTAGGAGTTACTTTGGAAGAAATGCAGGTAGAGGATTCCAAAGTCAACAATACAATAACACCTACTACAATTTTGCTTCAGATCAAAAGGAGGATTCAACATTGATAATGAATGCAACTTGTGAAAGGGAGAGTGAAGATCAAAGAGTCTTCTACATTGACTCAGGGTGTAGCAATCACCTGAGTGGTAATATATCTTTGATGACTGATTTGGAGAGTAAGGTTTTTAATCATGTTGTTCAAACAGGTGATAACACAAAGCACAATGTGAAGTCAATTGGATCAGTGAAGGCCAAGGATGGTAGCACCTTATTGAGTAAGGTCTTGTATGTTCCTACAATTCCTAAGAATTTGATAAGTGTAGGACAAATTGTTGAAAAGGGATATGAAGTAAGGCTTACATATGATGGAGTATATGTGGAAGACCCTAGCCAAGGGTATAAACAGATTGTTTCAGGAAAAAAAGAAGGAAGATTATTTACATTGAAGATTCAAGGCAATATTGGTCATGCTATGTTCACATATGGGGGACATAAGATCTCTGAGTTAGATCTTTGGCACAAGAGGCTTGGACATTTCAATGAAAGAGGTATTAAAGATATGATTAACAATGGTTCAGTGCTTGGATTGCCTAATGTTGCAGGTCAACATATGACATACAAATGTGAGGCATGTCAATTAGGTAAGGCTCATAAGAATTCTTACTCCAAGCATGGTTTTATGTGCTCAGAGAAGCTTGAATTGGTACACACAGATGTGTGGGGACCATCAAAGGATTTCAATATAAATGGGTCAAGGTATTATGTGATTTATGTTGATGATGCTACTAGATGGATCACTATCTATGTGATCAAAGATAAGTCAGAAGTGTTTAATACATTCAAACACTATCATGCATATGCAGAAATAATTATAGGTCATAAATTAAAGAGACTAAGGTCAGATGGAGGGGGAGAGTATTTCTCTAATGAGTTCAGTGATTACTTGTGGAATGCAGGTATAAAAAGGGAAGTTACTTGCAGGTACTCTCCTCAACAAAATGGTGTAGCAGAAAGGAGAAATAGAACACTTGTTGAGTTTGCAAGATCCATGATGAAGGAGAAAAATTGCCCTAATTATTTGTGGGCTGAGGCTGTAAATACAGCCACTTATTTGGTTAATAGGTTACCATGTAAAGCCTTGCAGGGTATGACACCATATGAGGCTTGGTGGGGTAAGAGACCTACCTTGGATCATTGCAAAGTTTTTGGATGTGTGGCATATGCATATGTGCCATCACAATTGAGGCACAAGTTGGAGCCTAAAGCTAAAAAATATGTTTTCATTGGTTATGATGATAAGCAGATGGGCTATAGATTGTGGAGTCCATCTACAAAACAATTCATGGTTTCTAAAGATGTTACATTTGATGAGCAAAGCACTTGGTATGCAGGTACAATCAATATTAATACAGGTGATGAAGAAGAAGTGAGCCAAAGGAAAGGTAAATCAAAGGTTCAAATATTTGATGAACAAGAGAATAATGAGGTGCAGGTTGAAGTGGAAGAAACACCAAGATTTGACCCTGAATATCAAGAACCAGAAACCTCAAGAAGTGGAGAGCTTAGGAGGTCTACAAGGAATAAATGGCAACCTACAAGGTATAGCTATGATACTTCATTTTTGGCCACAAAAGATTATGCTTATATGATGAAAACAGATGAAGACCCTTCTACATATGAAGAGGCAAAAGGTAAGGAAAAATGGGAGAAAGCTATGCAGGAAGAATATGATGCACTATTGGAGAATCAAACATGGGATTTGGTTCCAAAACCAAATAGTCAGAAAATCATTGGATGCAAGTGCGTTTACAAGACCAAGAGGTTTGCAGATGGAAGTGTGTCTAGATACAAAGCTAGACTTGTTGTCAAAGGGTTTGCTCAGACTTATGGTGTTGACTATGATGAGACTTATAGTCCTGTGGCAAAGATGACAACCATCAGGACACTTATAGCTATTGTTGCATGTAAAGGTTGGAAGTTATGTCAACTTGATGTGAAAAATGCTTTTTTGAATGGTTATATTTCAGATGATGTGCTCATGGAGCAACCTCAAGGGTTGAGAGATAAAAGGTATACAGATCATGTGTGCAAGCTCAAGAGAGCTTTGTATGGCTTGAAGCAGGCCCCAAGGGCATGGAACTATAGACTTGTAAAGTTCTTGGGTTTCAGGTGTCTAAAGCAGATAGTAGCTTGCTTGTCAAAGCAAGTGATAATAGTTACATATATATGTGCATATATGTTGATGATATAATCCTTACAGATACAGATGAAGAAGGAATACAAAGACTCAAGAAGCAAATGGAAAAGGAGTTCAAAATAAGTGACTTGGGAGACTTGTCATACTTCTTGGGCATGGAGATTACATATACTCAACATGGAGTGTTTGTGACCCAAGAAAGGTATTTGAAGAACTTGTTAATCAAGTTTAAAATGGATGATTGCAAGGTAGCACCTACACCAATGGAGGTGAATCACAAATTGAGTAAGTTTGGAGGTGAAGAATTCAAGGACATGAGACAATATCAGAGTTTGGTTGGTAGTCTTATCTATGCTACTTTAACTAGACCTGATTTATCATATGCAGTAGGGGTTTTGTCTCAATTCATGCATTGCCCAAGGAAAGAACATTGGATTGCAGGTCAAAGAGTGTTGAGGTACATTAAGGGTACACTCAATGAAGGTTTGTATTATGGGTTCACCTCAGATACAAATATCAAAATTTATAGTGATGCAGATTGGGCAAGTAATCCAGATGATAGAAGGTCAACTTTTGGATACATGTGTTATGTGGGAGATAAACTTATCTCATGGTGTTCCAAGAAGCAACATACAGTTGCTTTGTCTTCTACAGAAGCAGAGTATAAAGGCATGGTTGAAGCTGCAAAGGAAGTGATTTGGCTCAAGACTTTGATGAAGAGCTTTGACATTGTGCATGGGGTACCAATTATATATGGAGATAACATGAGTTCATTGTATTTAGCTGCTAATCCTGTTTTTCATGCCAGGACCAAACATATTGAGATTCAGTATCACTTTCTAAGAGAGAAGGTGATGGATAAGGAGATTGAAGTCATACATACTTCAACAAAAGATCAGATAGCTGATATGCTTACAAAGAGCTTGGATGGACCAAAGCTACAGAAGTTTAAAGACATGGCAGGTATAAAGAAGAAAGGAGAAACCTCAATTGATGATTGAGGGGGAGCTGTTGGTGCAGATCAATCACCAATTGAATGTTTGAAGACTAAAGAATGAAGGATGAGATCAATTCTTGTAGCTTGGAATAAGGATACATTCAGAATATATGAGGAATGTACACATATGTACATAGTTCACTTAGATCTTTGATTAGTCATAGACTTGTACAAATTCATCTATAAATACCTTGAAAATGTCGAGGCGTGATATGAGAGCATATGTATATGAGAGCATATGTATATGAGAGCATATGTATATGAGAGCATATGTATATGAGAGCATATGTAAGAATAGATAGAAGTTAAGAAAGATGAAGAGAGATGTCATGAGACATGTGAAAAGTTAGTTGAGTTTCCTCTCATCACTCAACTGTAACTTTCTGAGTAATTGAAGAAATATTGCGCCCGATCTTTTCGTGTCTGCTCCGTCTGTGTTTGATCATTTGTGAAATCCTTTTGAGGATATCTAAGTTGGTAGTTGATGAGTCTTTGACCTGAGTTTCAGAATCTAATTGCAAACAGGCTAGGAGAATTGTTAGTAGGAACATTCATATGTGTTGAATGTTTACAGTTCTCTGAAACAGGCACAAATTTTGATCTTAATCTTTTGGTGAGTTCTCACTCCATAGTTTAAAGTTTTGTGCAAGCAAGCACTTAATCTTTAAGTTGGAAGGTAATCTACTCGTGGCTAGAAGCATTTGCTTAAACGGGTTTTGTACTGAGAGAATTGAAGTTAAAAAGTTAGGGGTGTCTAAATCGACTTCTCAGAAGTGCAGATTTAGACATAGGTAACTTGTGAAGTTGATTTCTCAAGTTATACTAAACCTTTTGAAGAACTTTAACTTGGACGAGGTGCACAGCTTCTAGACGACACTCCATACAAAATTTCATAGAAAACTTTACATGTTTAATAGGTCAATGAGAAGAAATTGTGCAGCAGACTTTCTGTGTTTTATCTTCTTCACAGAATTTTTCAACTTTTGATAATTTGGAGATTGGACCTCTAATTTGGAGAAGGTTTTGACTTACTCTTGATATAGAGGTGTTCTAAATTCAAGAGTAGGTTGTTCTTTTGGAGATTAACACTCTCCATCATACAGGTACAGATGAAGAAGGAATACAAAGACTCAAGAAGCAAATGGAAAAGGAGTTCAAAATAAGTGACTTGGGAGACTTGTCATACTTCTTGGGCATGGAGATTACATATACTCAACATGGAGTATTTGTGACTCAAGAAAGGTATCTGAAGAACTTGTTAATCAAGTTTAAACTGGATGATTGCAGGGTAGCACCTACACCAATGGAGGTGAATCACAAATTGAGTAAATTTGGAGGTGAAGAATTCAAGGACATGAGACAATATCAGAGTTTGGTTGGTAGTCTTATCTATGCTACTTTAACTAGACCTGATTTATCATATGCAGTAGGGGTTTTGTCTCAATTCATGCATTGTCCAAGGAAAGAACATTGGATTGGAGGACAAAGAGTGTTGAGGTACATTAAGGGTACACCTAATGAAGGTTTGTATTATGGGTTTACATCAGATACAAATATCAAAATTTATAGTGATGCAGATTGGGCAGGTAATCCAGATGATAGAAGGTCAACTTATGGATACATGTGTTATGTGGGAGATAAACTTATCTTATGGTGTTCCAAGAAGCAACATACAGTTGCTTTGTCTTCTACAGAAGCTGAATATAAAGGCATGGTTGAAGCTGCAAAGGAAGTGATTTGGCTCAAGACCTTGATGAAGAGTTTTGACATTGTGCATGGGATACCAATTATATATGGAGATAACATGAGTTCATTGTATTTAGCTGCTAATCCTGTTTTTCATGCTAGGACCAAACACATTGAGATTCAGTATCACTTTCTAAGAGAGAAAGTGATGGATAAGGAGATTGAAGTCATACATACTTCAACTAAAGATCAGATAGCTGATATGCTTACAAAGAGTTTGGATGGACCAAAGTTACAGAAGTTTAAAGACATGGCAGGCATAAAGAAGATAAGAGAAACCTCAATTGATGATTGAGGGGGAGCTGTTGGTGCAGACCAATCACCAATTGAATGTTTGGAAGATTAAAGAATGAAGGAAGATTCAATTCTTGAAGCTTGGAAGAAGGATACATTCAGAGGATATGAGGAATGTACACATATGTACATTAGTATAGTTATAGTTCACTTAGATCTTTGATTAGTCATAGACTTGTACAAATTTCTCTATAAATACCTTGAAAATGTCGAGGCCTGATATGAGAGCATATGAAAGAATAGATGAGTGAGTATAGAAGTCAAGAAAGGAGAAGTTGGATGTCATGAGACATGTGAAATGTTAGTTGAGTTTTCCTCTCATCACTCAACTGTAATTTTCTGAGTAATCGAAGAAATATTGCGCCCGATGTTTCTGTGTCTGCTCCGTCTATGTTAGATCATTTGTGAAATCCTTTTGAGGATATCTAAGTTCATAATTAATGAGTCTATGACTTGAGTTTCAGAGTTTAATTGTAAACAGGCTAGGAGAATTGTTAATAGGAACATTCATATGTGATGAGTGTTCACAGTTCTCTGAAACAGGCGCAAATTTTGATCTTGATTTTTTTGGTTAGTTCTCACTCCACAGTTTAAAGTTTTGTGTAAGCAAGCACTTAATCTTTAAGTTAGAAGGTAAGCTGCCTGTATCTACAAGCATTTGTTTAAACGGGTTCGAGATTGATAGAACTATGTGCTAGAAGTTAGGGGTGTCAAAATCGACTTCTCAGAAGTGTAGATTTAGACATAGGTAACTTGTGAAGTTGATTTCTCAAGTTATACTAAACCTTTTGAAGAAATTTAACTTGGAGGAGGTGCGCAACTTCTAGGCGACACTCCATACAAAATTTCATAGAAAACTTTACACGTTTGATAAGTCAATGAGAAGAAATTGTGCAGCAGACTTTCTGTGTTTTATCTTCTTCACAGAATTTTTCAACTTTTGATAATTTGGAGATTGAACCTCTAATTTGGTGAAGATTTTGACTTACTCTTGGTATAGAGGTGCTCTAATCATAAGAGTAGGTTATTCTTTTGGAGATTAACACTCTCCATCAATTAGACACATGAGAAGTGAGTTGAAGTCTCTCTCTCACATTCAGTTGTAGTCTTCTTCAGAAATGACAAAATTTTTGTGCCCGATGTTTCTCTGTTTTCTCCCTGTGTGATAAATCTTTTGTGAATTCCTTTTGAAGATATCTAAGTCCATAGTTAATCAATCTATGGCTAGAGTTTGAGGGTCTAATTGTGATCAGGCTAAGAGAATTGTGTGTAGGAACATTTACATGTGAGAAAGTACTCACTGGTTCCTGAAACAGGCGCAAATTTTGATCTTAATGATTTGATCATTTCTCACTCCACAGTTTAAAGTTTTGTGCAAGTAAGCACTTAATCTTTAAGTTGGAAGGTAAGCTACTCGTGGCTAAAAGCATTTGCTTAAACGGGTTTTATACTGAGATAATTTAAGTTAAGAAGTTAGGGGTGTCCAAATCGACTTCTCAGAAGTGCAGATTTAGACATAGCTAACTTGGTAAGTAGATTTCTCAAGATCTACTGAACCTTTTGAAGTAATTCGACTTGGAGAAGGTGCACAATCTTTAGGCAACACGTTATGCAAAGTTTCATAAAAAACTTTACACATTTACTCAGTCAACGAGCAAGATCTATGCAGCAGACTTTCTGAGGAAATTCCTTCTTCACAGTTTAGTCAAGAAATTGATATTTCGTCATTGATAGCTTAAATTGGTGAAACTTTTGACTTACTCTTGATATAGAGGTGTTCTAAATTCAAGAGTAGGTTGTTCTTTTGGAGATTAACACTCTCCATCAGTGGTATCAGAGCAGGAAACATCAAAATCAAGGAAAGGAGGATCCTAACTGCTGCAGATTCAAGAAATTCAACAACTGAAGAATTAAAAGGTGAAAGCTTGAAGCCAAAGCTTGAGGAGGAGACCATACGACATCAAGAAAGACAAAAGGACTCTAATTTGAAGTAAAGGTACATATATTATTCATAAAGCTTGAAGATTTCAATACACAGGTGGACACAAGATGGGAGATTCTCTACAGATAGAGAAATTGGATAGGGAAAACTATCCTGCATGGTCAATGAGGATGGAAGCTCATCTTATGAGCAAAGATTTAATAGCTTACATCACAGGAGAAGAAGAGAAGCCACAGTTCAGAGATCCTAGTGTTCCAACTAGGGAAGAGTTAGCAGATTTGAAAAATTGGATGAAGAAAGATGCTCAAGCTAGGAGCATTATCTATATGGCAGTCAATGATTACTTGTTACCTCATATTCGAGGTCTTGAAAGTGCAACTGATATTTGGAATGCTTTGGAGGAGCATTTCCAGAATACTACTAAGTCAAGGAAGGCATCTTTATGGGCAAAATTTACAACTTTCAAGAAGAAGGCCCCTCAATCCATTTCAGACTATGTAACAAGGATGAAAGACATTGCAGATGCATTAGGAGCTGTTGATGAAGACATTGAGGAGGATAAATTGGTAAGGCAAATTCTTACAGGTTTAAGAGGTGATGACAAATGGAAGCCATTCATTTTGTCTACAGAATTATCACTTGATCATTTCACTCCTGATTTAAATCAGTTGCTAGGTCATATGCTAACATTTGAGCAGGATGTTAAAGGAGATGGTGACAAAAGTACAGGTCATGCAATGTACTCAAAGGACAAGAAGAAGAATAGCAAAGGAAAGCAACAAGCAAATGAAGATGAAGGAACAACTAGTCAAGCCAGCTTCCTAAGAGGAAGAGGAGGTGGCAAAGGTAGAGGAAGAGGCAGAAACAACAAAGATGGAGGCAAAGCTTGTTGGATTTGTGGTAAGACAAATCATTTAGCTAATGATTGTTGGCATAATAATCAGAGTAATGGTGGATATAATCAGAACTATAATTCAAGAGGAAGAGGAGGCAGAAATCAAAGAGGTAATTTCAGAGGCAGAGGTAGTAGGGGTTACTTTGGAAGAAATGCAGGTAGAGGTTGCCAAAGTCAACAATATAACAACACCTACTACAATTATGCTTTAGATCAAAAGGAAGATTCAACATTGATAATGAATGCAACTTGTGAAAGGCAGAATGAAGATCAAAGAGTCTTCTACATTGATTCAGGGTGTAGCAATCACCTGAGTGGTAATATAGCCTTGATGACTGATTTGGAGAATAAGGTATCTAATCATGTTGTTCAAACAGGTGACAACACAAAGCACAATGTGAAGTCAATTGGATCAGTGAAGGCCAAGGATGGGAGCACCTTATTGAGTAAGGTCTTGTATGTTCCTACAATTCCTAAGAATTTGATAAGTGTAGGACATATTGTGGAAAAAGGTTATGAAGTAAGGTTCACTAATGAAGGAGTGTTTGTGGAAGACCCTAGCAATGGGTATAAACAAATTGTTTCAGGGAAGAAAGAAGGAAGATTGTTCACATTGAAGATTCAAGGTAATATTGGTCATGCCATGTTCACATATGGAGGACATAAGATCTCTGAGTTAGATCTTTGGCACAAGAGGCTTGGACATTTCAATGAACGAGGTATTAAAGACATGATTAACAATGGTTCAGTGCTTGGTTTGCCTAATGTTGCAGGTCAACATATGACATACAGATGTGAGGCATGTCAATTAGGTAAGGCTCATAAGCAACCCTACTCCAAGCATGGTTTTATGTATTCAGAGAAACTTGAGTTGGTACACACAGATGTGTGGGGACCATCAAAGGATTTCAGTATAAATGGGTCAAGATATTATGTGATTTATGTTGATGATGCTACTAGATGGATCACTATTTATGTGATCAAAGATAAGTCAGAAGTATTCAATACTTTCAAACATTATCATATGTATGCAGAAAGAATTATAGGACATAAGTTGAAAAGACTAAGGTCAGATGGAGGGGGAGAGTATTTCTCTAATGAATTCAGTAATTACTTGTGGGATGCAGGTATAAAAAGGGAAGTTACTTGCAGGTACTCTCCTCAACAAAATGGTGTAGCAGAACGGAGAAATAGAACTCTTGTTGAGTTTGCAAGGTCCATGATGAAGGAGAAAAATTGCCCTAATTATTTGTGGGCTGAGGCTGTAAATACAGCTACTTATTTGGTCAATAGGTTACCATGTAAAGCTTTGCAGGGAATGACACCTTATGAGGCATGGTGGGGTAAGAGACCTACACTAGACCATTGCAAAGTATTTGGATGTTTGGCCTATGCATATGTGCCATCACAATTAAGGCACAAATTGGAACCTAAAGCTAAAAAATATGTGTTTATTGGTTATGATGATAAGCAGATGGGATACAGGTTGTGGAATCCATCCACAAAACATTTTCTTGTATCAAAAGATGTTACATTTGATGAGCAAGGTACTTGGTATGCAAGTACTATCAATATTAATACAGATGATGAAGAGGTTGTGAGCCAAAGGAAAGGTAAGTCAAAGGTTCAAATAATTGATGAAGAAGAGAATAATGAAGTGCAGGTTGAAGTGGAAGAAACACCTAGGTTTGATCCTGAATATGAAGAACCAGAAACCTCAAGAAGTGGAGAACTTAGGAGGTCTACAAGGAACAAATGGCAACCTACAAGGTATAGCTATGATACTTCATTTCTGGCTACCAAAGATTATGCTTACATGATTAAAGCAGATGAAGACCCTTCTACATATGAAGAGGCAAAAGGTAAAGAAAATTGGGAGAAAGCTATGCAGGAAGAATATGATGCATTGTTGGAGAATCAAACATGGGATTTGGTTCCAAAACCAAATAGCGAGAAGATCATTGGATGTAAGTGGGTTTATAAGACAAAAAGATTTGCAGATGGAAGTGTGTCTAGGTACAAAGCTAGACTTGTTGTCAAAGGGTTTGCTCAGACATATGGTGTTGATTATGATGAGACTTATAGTCCTGTGGCAAAGATGACAACCATCAGGACACTTATAGCAATTGCTGCATGTAAAGGTTGGAAATTGTGTCAATTAGATGTGAAAAATGCTTTTTTGAATGGTTATATTTCAGATGAAGTTTTTATGGAGCAACCTCAAGGATTCAGAGATAAAAGGTATCCAGATCATGTGTGCAAGCTCAAGAGAGCTTTGTATGGCTTGAAGCAGGCCCCAAGGGCATGGAATTATAGACTTGTAAAGTTCTTGAAAGAACTTGGATTTCAGGTGTCTAAAGCAAATAGTAGCTTGCTTGTCAAAGCAAGTGATAATGGTTTCATATACGTGTGCATATATGTTGATGATATAATTCTTACAGGTACAGATGAGGAAGGAATACAAAGACTAAAGAAGCAAATGGAAAAGGAGTTCAAAATAAGTGACTTGGGAGACTTGTCATACTTCTTGGGCATGGAGATTACATATACTCAACATGGAGTATTTGTGACCCAAGAAAGGTATTTGAAGAACTTGTTAATCAAGTTTAAAATGGATGATTGCAGGGTAGCACCTACACCAATGGAGGTGAATCACAAATTGAGTAAATTTGGAGGTGAAGAATTCAAGGACATGAGACAATATCAGAGTTTGGTTGGTAGTCTTATCTATGCTACTTTAACTAGACCTGATTTATCTTATGCAGTAGGGATTTTTTCTCAATTTATGCATTGTCATAGGAAAGAGCATTGGATTGCAGGTCAAAGAGTGTTGAGGTACATTAAGGGTACACTCAAAGAAGGTTTGTATTATGGGTTCACTTCAGATACAAACATCAAGATCTATAGTGATGCAGATTGATGGAAAGTGTTAATCTCCAAAAGAACAACCTACTCTTGAATTTAGAACACCTCTATATCAAGAGTAAGTCAAAACCTTCTCCAAATTAGAGGTCCAATCTCCAAATTATCAAAAGTTGAAAAATTCTGTGAAGAAGATAAAACACAGAAAGTCTGCTGCACAATTTCTTCTCATTGACCTATTAAACATGTAAAGTTTTCTATGAAATTTTGTATGGAGTGTCGCCTAGAAGCTGCGCACCTGCTCCAAGTTAAAGTTCTTCAAAAGGTTTAGTATAACTTGAGAAATCAACTTCACAAGTTACCTATGTCTAAATCTGCACTTCTGAGAAGTCGATTTAGACACCCCTAACTTTTTAACTTCAATTCTCTCAGTACAAAACCCGTTTAAGCAAATGCTTCTAGCCACGAGTAGATTACCTTCCAACTTAAAGATTAAGTGCTTGCTTGCACAAAACTTTAAACTATGGAGTGAGAACTGACCAAAAGATTAAGATCAAAATTTGTGCCTGTTTCAGAGAACTATAAACATTCAACACATATGAATGTTCCTACTAACAATTCTCCTAGCATGTTTGCAATTAGATTCTGAATCTCAGGTCAAAGACTCATCAACTACCAACTTAGATATCCTCAAAAGGATTTCATAAATGATCAAACACAGATGGAGTAGACACGAAAAGATCGGGCGCAATATTTCTTCAATTACTCAGAAAGTTACAGTTGAGTGATGAGAGGAAACTCAACTAACTTTTCACATGTCTCATGACATCTCTCTTCATCTTTCTTAACTTCTATCTATTCTTACATATGCTCTCATATACATATACTCTCATATACATATGCTCTCATATACATATGCTCTCATATCACGCCTCGACATTTTCAAGGTATTTATAGATGAATTTGTACAAGTCTATGACTAATCAAAGATCTAAGTAAACTATGTACATATGTGTACATTCCTCATATATTCTGAATGTATCCTTATTCCAAGCTACAAGAATTGATCTCATCCTTCATTCTTTAGTCTTCAAACATTCAATTGGTGATTGATCTGCACCAACAGCTCCCCCTCAATCATCAATTGAGGTTTCTCCTTTCTTCTTTATACCTCCCATGTCTTTAAACTTCTGTAGCTTTGGTCCATCCAAGCTCTTTGTAAGCATATCAGCTATCTGATCTTTTGTTGAAGTATGTATGACTTGAATCTCCTTATCCATCACCTTCTCTCTTAGAAAGTGATACTGAATCTCAATATGTTTGGTCCTGGCATGAAAAACAGGATTAGCAGCTAAATACAATGAACTCATGCTATCTCCATATATAATTGGTACCCCATGCACAATGTCAAAACTCTTCATCAAAGTCTTGAGCCAAATCACTTCCTTTGCAGCTTCAACCATGCCTTTATACTCTGCTTCTCTAGAAGACAAAGCAACTGTATGTTGCTTCTTGGAACACCATGAGATAAGTTTATCTCCCACATAACACATGTATCCAAAAGTTGACCTTCTATCATCTAGATTACCTGCCCAATCTGCATCACTATAAATTTTGATATTTGTATCTGAGGTGAACCCATAATACAAACCTTCATTGAGTGTACCCTTAATGTACCTCAACACTCTTTGACCTGCAATCCAATGTTCTTTCCTTGGGCAATGCATGAATTGAGACAAAACCCCTACTGCATATGATAAATCAGGTCTAGTTAAAGTAGCATAGATAAGACTACCAACCAAACTCTGATATTGTCTCATGTCCTTGAATTCTTCACCCCAAACTTACTCAATTTGTGATTCACCTCCATTGGTGTAGGTGCTACCCTGCAATCATCCATTTTAAACTTGATTAACAAGTTCTTCAAATACCTTTGGGTCACAAACACTCCATGTTGAGTATATGTAATCTCCATGCCTAAGAAGTATGACAAGTCTCCCAAGTCACTTATTTTGAACTCCTTTTCCATTTGCTTCTTGAGTCTTTGTATTCCTTCTTCATCTGTACTTGTAAGGATTATATCATCAACATATATGCACATATATATGTAACCATTATCACTTGCTTTGACAAGCAAGCTACTATCTACTTTAGACACCTGAAACCCAAGTTCTTTCAAGAACTTTACAAGTCTATAGTTCCATGCCCTTGGGGCCTGCTTCAAGCCATACAAAGCTCTCTTGAGCTTGCACACATGATCTGGATACCTTTTATCTCTCAACCCTTGAGGTTGCTCCATGAACACATCATCTGAAATATAACCATTCAAAAAAGCATTTTTCACATCAAGTTGACATAACTTCCAACCTTTACATGCAGCAATAGCTATAAGTGTCCTGATGGTTGTCATCTTTGCCACAGGACTATAAGTCTCATCATAGTCAACACCATAAGTCTGAGCAAACCCTTTGACAACAAGTCTAGCTTTGTATCTAGACACACTTCCATATGCAAACCTCTTGGTCTTGTAAACCCACTTGCATCCAATGATTTTCTGACTATTTGGTTTTGGAACCAAATCCCATGTTTGATTCTCCAATAGTGCATCATATTCTTCCTGCATAGCTTTCTCCCATTTTTCCTTACCTTTTGCCTCTTCATATGTAGAAGGGTCTTCATCTGTTTTCATCATATAAGCATAATCTTTTGTGGCCAAAAATGAAGTATCATAGCTATACCTTGTAGGTTTCCATTTATTCCTTGTAGACCTCCTAAGCTCTCCACTTCTTGAGGTTTCTGATTCTTCATATTCAGGGTCAAATCTTGGTGTTTCTTCCACTTCAACCTGCACCTCATTATTCTCTTGTTCATCAAATATTTGAACCTTTGATTTACCTTTCCTTTGGCTCACTTCTTCTTCATCACCTGTATTAATATTGATTGTACCTACATACCAAGTGCTTTGCTCATCAAATGTAACATCTTTAGAAACCATGAATTGTTTTGTAGATGGACTCCACAATCTATAGCCCATCTGCTTATCATCATAACCAATGAAAACATATTTTTCAGCTTTAGGCTCCAACTTGTGCCTTAATTGTGATGGCACATATGCATATGCCACACATCCAAAAACTTTGCAATGATCCAAGGTAGGTCTCTTACCCCACCAAGCCTCATATGGTGTCATACCCTGCAAGGCTTTACATGGTAACCTATTAACCAAATAAGTGGCTGTATTTACAGCCTCAGCCCACAAATAATTAGGGCAATGTTTCTCCTTCATCATGGATCTTGCAAACTCAACAAGTGTTCTATTTCTCCTTTCTGCTACACCATTTTGTTGAGGAGAGTACCTGCAAGTAACTTCCCTTTTTATACCTGCATTCCACAAGTAATCACTGAACTCATTAGAGAGATACTCTCCCCCTCCATCTGACCTTAGTCTCTTTAATTTATGACCTGTAATTCTTTCTCCATATGCATGATAGTGTTTGAATGTATTAAACACTTCTGACTTATCTTTGATCACATAGATAGTGATCCATCTAGTAGCATCATCAACATAAATCACATAATACCTTGACCCATTTATACTGAAATCCTTTGATGGTCCCCACACATCTGTGTGTACCAATTCAAGCTTCTCTGAGTACATAAAACCATGCTTGGAGTAAGAATTCTTATGAGCCTTACCTAATTGACATGCCTCACATTTGTATGTCATATGTTGACCTGCAACATTAGGCAATCCAAGCACTGAACCATTGTTAATCATATCTTTAATACCTCTTTCATTGAAATGTCCAAGCCTCTTGTGCCAAAGATCTAACTCAGAGATCTTATGTCCCCCATATGTGAACATAGCATGACCAATATTGCCTTGAATCTTCAATGTAAATAATCTTCCTTCTTTTTTTCCTGAAACAATCTGTTTATACCCTTCGCTAGGGTCTTCCACATATACTCCATCATTAGTAAACCTTACTTCATATCCCTTTTCAACAATTTGTCCTACACTTATCAAATTCTTAGGAATTGTAGGAACATACAAGACCTTACTCAATAAGGTGCTACCATCCTTGGCCTTCACTGATCCAAATGACTTCACATTGTGCTTTGTGTTATCACCTGTTTGAACAACATGATTAAAAACCTTACTCTCCAAATCAGTCATCAAAGATATATTACCACTTAGGTGATTGCTACACCCTGAGTCAATGTAGAAGACTCTTTGATCTTCACTCTGCCTTTCACAAGTTGTATTCATTATCAATGTTGAATCCTCCTTTTGATCTGAAGCATAATTGTAGTAGGTGTTATTGTATTGTTGACTTTGGAATCCTCTACCTGCATTTCTTCCAAAGTAACTCCTACCACCTCTGCCTCTGAAATTACCTCTTTGACTTCTGCCACCTCTTCCTCTTGAGTTATAATTTTGGTTGTTTCCACCATTACTCTGATTATTATGCCAACAATCATTAGCTAAGTGATTTGTCTTACCACAAATCCAGCAAGCTTTGCCTCCATCTTTGTTGTTCATGCCTCTTCCTCTACCTTTGCCACCTCCTCTTCCTCTTAGGAAGTTGGCTTGACTAGTTGTACCTTCATCTTCACCTGCTTGTTGCTTTCCTTTGCTATTCTTTTTCTTGTCCTTTGAGTACATTGCATGACCTGCACTCTTGTCACCATCTCCTTTAACATCCTGCTCAAATGTTAGCATATGACCTAACAACTGATTTAAATCAGGAGTGAAATGATCAAGTGATAACTCTGTAGACAAAATGAATGGCTTCCATTTGTCATCACCTCTTAAACCTGTAAGAATTTGTCTTACCAATTTATCCTCCTCAATGTCTTCATCAACAGCTCCTAATGCATCTGCAATGTCTTTCATCCTTGTTACATAGTCTGAAATAGATTGAGAAGCCTTCTTCTTGAAGGTTGTAAATTCTGCCCATAAGGATGCCTTCCTTGACTTGGTAGTATTCTGGAAATGCTCCTCCAAAGCATTCCAAATATCAGTTGCACTTTCAAGACCTCGAATATGAGGTAGCAAGTAATCATTGACTCCCATATAGATAATGCTCCTAGCTTGAGCATCTTTCTTCATCCAATTTTTCAAATCTGCTAACTCTTCCCTAGTTGGAACACTAGGATCTCTGAACTATGGCTTTTCTTCTTCTCCTGTGATGTAAGCAATTAAATCTTTGCTCATAAGATGAGCTTCCATCCTCATTGACCATGCAGGATAATTTTCCCTATCCAATTTATATATCTGTAGAGAATCTCCCATCTTGTGTCCACTTGTGTATTGAAATCTTCAAGCTTTATGAACAATATATGTACCTTTACTTCGAATTAGACTCCTTTTGTCCTTCTTGATGTCGTATGGTCTCCTCCTCAGGCTTTGCCTTCAAGCTTTCACCTTTTAGTTCTTCAAATGTTGAATTTCTTGAATCTGCAGCAGTCGAGATCCTCCTTTCCTTGATTTTGATGTCTCCTGCTCTGATACCACTGATGGAGAGTGTTAATCTCCAAAAGAACAACCTACTCTTGAATTTAGAACACCTCAATATCAAGAGTAAGTCAAAACCTTCTCCAAATTAGAGGTCCAATCTCCAAATTATCAAAAGCTGAAAAATTCTGTGAAGAAGATAAAACACAGAAAGTCTGCTGCACAATTTCCTCTCATTGACCTATTAAACATGTAAAGTTTTCTATGAAATTTTGTATGGAGTGTCGCCTAGAAGCTGCGCACCTGCTCCAAGTTAAAGTTCTTCAAAAGGTTTAGTATAACTTGAGAAATCAACTTCACAAGTTACCTATGTCTAAATCTGCACTTCTGAGAAGTCGATTTAGACACCCCTAACTTTTTAACTTCAATTCTCTCAGTACAAAACCCATTTAAGAAAATGCTTCTAGCCACGAGTAGATTACCTTCCAACTTAAAGATTAAGTGCTTGCTTGCACAAAACTTTAAACTATGGAGTGAGAACTGACCAAAAGATTAAGATCGAAATTTGCGCCTGTTTCAGAGAACTGTAAACATTCAACACATATGAATGTTCCTACTAACAATTCTCCTAGCCTGTTTGCAATTAGATTCTGAAACTCAGGTCAAAGACTCATCAACTACCAACTTAGATATCCTCAAAAGGATTTCACAAATGATCAAACACAGACGGAGCAGACACGAAAAGATCGGGCGCAATATTTCTTCAATTACTCAGAAAGTTACAGTTGAGTGATGAGAGGAAACTCAACTAACTTTTCACATGTCTCATGACATCTCTCTTCATCTTTCTTAACTTCTATCTATTCTTACATATGCTCTCATATACATATGCTCTCATATCACGCCTCGACATTTTCAAGGTATTTATAGATGAATTTGTACAAGTCTATGACTAATCAAAGATCTAAGTGAACTATGTACATATGTGTACATTCCTCATATATTCTGAATGTATCCTTATTCCAAGCTACAAGAATTGATCTCATCCTTCATTCTTTAGTCTTCAAACATTCAATTGGTGATTGATCTGCACCAACACAGATTGGGCAGGTAATCCAGATGATAGAAGGTCAAACTATGGATACATGTGTTATGTAGGAGATAAGCTAATCTCCTGGTGCTCAAAGAAGCAACATACAATTGCTTTGTCATCTACAGAAGCAGAATACAAGGGCATGGTTGAAGCTGCAAAAGAAGTGATTTGGCTTAAGACTCTCATGAAGAGTTTTGACACTATACAGAACATACCTATCATTTATGGTGATAACATGAGTTCATTATATCTAGCTGCTAATCCTGTTTTTCATGCCAGGACTAAACACATTGAGATACAGTATCACTTTCTAAGAGAGAAGGTGATGGATAAGGAGATTGAAGTCATACATATTTCAACAAAAGATTAGATAGCTGATATGCTTACAAAGAGCTTGGATGGACCAAAGCTACAGAAGTTTAAAGACATGGCAGGTATAAAGAAGATAAGAGAAACCTCAATTGATGATTGAGGGGGAGCTGTTGGTGCAGACCAATCACCAATTGAAGATTTGAAGGAAAACGAATGGAGATAAGAACAATTCTTGAAGCATAGAAGATGGATACATTCACAGAATGAAAGACATGTACACATATGTACATTAGTTAAGACATAGGTTACATATACTTATGCTTTGACATAAGTCTGTACATATTTGCCTATAAATACGTTGAAAAATGTCGGGGCATAGAGAGAAGATAAGGAGAGACTATGTATGAGCATAGGAATAGAGAAATGATATGTTTTAAAGGTCATTAGACACATGAGAAGTGAGTTGAAGTCTCTCTCTCACATTCAGTTGTAGTCTTCTTCAGAAATGACAAAATTTTTGCGCCCGATGTTTCTGTGTTTTCTCCCTGTGTGATAAATCTTTTGTGAATTCCTTTTGAAGATATCTAAGTCCATAGTTAATCAATCTATGGCTAGAGTTTGAGAGTCTAATTGTGATCAGGCTAAGAGAATTGTGTGTAGGAACATTTACATGTGAGAAAGTACTCACTGGTTCCTGAAACAGGCGCAAATTTTGATCTTAATGATTTGATCATTTCTCACTCCACAGTTTAAAGTTTTGTGCAAGTAAGCACTTAATCTTTAAGTTGGAAGGTAAGCTACTCGTGGCTAGAAGCATTTGCTAAAACGGGTTTTATACTGAGAGAATTTAAGTTAAGAAGTTAGGGGTGTCCAAATCGACTTCTCAGAAGTGCAGATTTAGACATAGCTGACTTGGTAAGTAGATTTCTCAAGATCTACTGAACCTTTTGAAGTAATTCAACTTGGAGAAGGTGCGCAATCTTTAGGCAACACCTTGTGCAAAGTTTCATCAAAAACTTTACACATTTACTCAGTCAATGAGCAAGATCTATGCAGCAGACTTTCTGAGGAAATTCCTTCTTCACAGTTTAGTCAAGAAATTGATATTTGGTCATTGATAGCTTAAATTGGTGAAAGTTTTGACTTACTCTTGATATAGAGGTGTTCTAAATTCAAGAGTAGGTTGTTCTTTTGGAGATTAACACTCTCCATAAAATCGAGAATGAATAGATTACCTTGTACTTCAAGTGGAACTTTTGGGATCACTCCCAAGGGCCTTACTTTGCTCTGATCTGCCAAAGTAACAGTGAAATTTGCAGGCCCTGAAGGGTGGAGTCCAATCTTTTCCATTGTATGTTCAGGCATCAAGTTAATGCCAGAACCACCATCCACAATAACTCCTTGAAATTCATGACCCTTGATAGATACTGTCAGCCGAGGACTTTTATAATCTGTTAGGGGTGCTTCCCCTACAATTTTTCCTTTATGTAAAACAGAAGTCCTTGCCACCAAACTTGTAGTGGAAGCTTCATCAATTATCTGCAATAACTCTGACCTGAATTTCCCATCCATCTTTATTAAATAAAAAATACTAACCTCCTTTTTCATGGACTTGAGTAGTTTTGAAGCCTCTGATTCCTTGAGAGCATGGGCTCCAGTTGACTTATCAAACTCCTCATGAGCCTTGTTGAAGGCATGCCCAATGGCATCACTGTTGCATATGAGATCTCCTTTTTGACTTGTATCTGCACCTGTGGTGACTTTATCTTCAGATGGTTCTCTGTTTTGATTCCATTCCTTAATCTTTGACCCTTGTCCTATGTCCGCTTGAGCCTTCCTCTTGCTTCTTGTCTGCACAGTTAAAGATTCTATTTCTTCTAATTGCACCACCCTGGTAGATGGTGATGGCTCATAGACCCGATCACATGCTTCTTCTTTGTGCACCGAAATCATTTGAATATGAGGCCCGGATGAAGAGGCTTGATTCTTAGGACAACAATTTGTATAATGGTCTCTTGCATCAGGGCAGTTCCTGCAAGGAAGGGCATTTTCTGGTACGGTGCACCTACTTTGATAGTGCCCTTATTCTCCACATCTGAAACAGATGATTGGCCTCCTAGGCCCATTTCCAAAGTTATTCCTCTGTCTAGGATTATAGTTGTTACCTTGATTTGGTGCAGCAGCCATCACATTTGCTGGTGTTGGGGGTCCTCCTTGTGTCCAGTATGTCATTGCAGGCATTCCTCTTGATTGGCATTCATGGGCCTCATGGCCAACTTTCCTGCATAATTGACAAGTCACACTTAACAGAGGACATTCACTTACTATGTGACCTTGCTTGCTGCACATGGAACACCAAAGTCCACTCTTGATGCCACCTCCTTTGAGCTCTTGCAACTCCTCTCGTAGCTGAGCCAATTCCTCTGCCTGGGCCTCCTCCTCCTTTTTGAGCTTTAGTGCTTCAATCTCCCTTCTCAATTGAGCAACAACATTCTCCTCCTCTTTGTAGGGTTTATTTCTTTTTAAGCGCTCCAGCTCTTTCCTTAGCTGTATCACTGGATCCTCCATTTCTGTACCATATGTTGGTTGGGAAGAAGTTGCTCCATACTAGTACCTTATCTGCTCCAAGCGTGTGGCTGTGCTGATGAACTCCTCTGTGGAGGCTGTGGGTAGCACTAATTCCTTTATTTTGCGTTGGGTGGCCACTGGTAGGGGCTTAGCCAACCATTTCTTAACAAAAAAATCATGTGGTGGATCTGGCAATTTAGCCATTAGTGCTTTGGCCCGAGTCACAAACTCTGGGAACTTTTCTCCTAGACCTAATCTTAAATTTTCTAGCTCTTCTATGATAATCTCCGCAGTGTTGCCATGCTGGAACTGATTTTTAAAAGCATCTTTCATCACATCCCAAGTGGTAAAATGGTTTTCAGCAAACTAGCTGAACCACTTATCAACTAATCCCTCTAATGTGGCAGGGAAGAGAATCAAAAAGGCATCCTCCCTACCCATTAGGCCTCTAGTCTTACATAGTGCCAAGAACCTTCTAATGTGTTCATCCGGATCCTCCTGAGCTAGGCCTTTGAAAGAAGGAAACTTTATATTTAATCTAGAGAGTAAAGTTTCCAAGTCTACCTGACCCGCCATGCTCTTGACTAATGATGTTGAAGATAGTGGACTGGGGGACCTTCTAACAACCTTCCTTCTTGTCTGCTTGCAGGTGACCCTCAATATTTGGGACCGGGTTGCAGTCATGAGCAGCTCATAGCCCACTGAATATGAGGCACTTGATAAGAATATTTACCTTTTGTTTGATGAAGTAGCACTGTGGTTCTGTCGACACTTGATCTCTTCTATGCTTTGCACTTGGTTTCTCCTAAGCTCAAATCTCCTTGGATGTCCCATCGTGCGTGCCAAATTTTGTTGGGGGATTCTTAGACGAGAAGGAGTTTGAGGGTTTGTAGGAGAAAAGGGAAGAAACAAGAAGAGAAAATACACCTGGAAGCTTCTACCGATTGATTACAGTAAGACAATTACAATGTTTGAAGTACAAGACAAGCCAATACCTCTGTGCACAATCCCACAGAGTGCCCACTTACAAAATACCAAATATCCCAAAGTCTTCTTGCCGCCGGCCTCCTCTGCACCAGACCTCCACCTGCTTCAAGCTTATCCTTGTGCACACCTTGCACCAAGCTTCCACAAAGGGGGAGGAGTGAATACCTTCTGTCGGCACGCGCACACTACAGTGAGACCTTGAGATCCTTGGGGGAGTATAGCTTAGCACTCTCTGCATAAATCCTTAGTCACTCTCCATGCACCTTACACTTCCACTTCTCTGCGTCGCACACTGGTGATTGTTGCACTCTCTCTCTTGCTTCACTTAGCCTATGGTTCTCTTGCTTACTCTCAGATTGGTCCAAGAATAGACCTTGCCTTGATTTGAGTGTGTCGATCACGTACGCTCCTAACTGCAATAGCATCTTGGTGCTCACTTTGATGTCCCAAGATTGTCTTTACAAGTCAGTGTTTTGTCCTGTAGTGACTTTAGACTAAAACCAAAAATTTTAATTGGGGGGCCATATTTCCACCTGTGCGTACGCTGCCGGCATTTCCTTTTAAGCCTTCACTTTTGCACATAAGGGGGGGTTCACCTGAACCTTCCAAAACACTTTAAAACACATTTTGAACCTTAGGGAAATTAGAGAAAATACCTCTACAACCTGCAACCCACTTTCTCCAATTTACCCTTTGTGGACAATTAACTGTGCACCACCTATTCACTTCTGACACCTGCACTTTAGCACTTTGACTTTGCACCTATTGACTTTGACCAGTTGACTTTGACTGCAATTGACTTTGACCAACATGACTTTTATGGGCTCAACAATCTTAAAACCTTCAATAGAAGCTATAGATGAGGAAATAGATTGACCTTATTCTTGCTGTTTGCATTTTAAAAGTTCAATAAAAGTCACGTTTGGTTTTAAGACTCTAAATATTTTAAACATGCATATATAATTCTAGTCAAGGATATTTTTCCAATAAATCATTGCGTTTCTGGCAAGCTTGCTTCTTATTTCGAGTGTTTGAATACAAAGGGTATCATGCCGATGTTGGAATCAAGGTGCTTGACACCATATGAAAATTGATAAAAGACCTCCTCATGGTTATTCCTTTTGCCATCTCAACATTTTTCTTTTCTAATTCTTGATTCATTTGATATCACTCATTTTAATTTCCTCATCAAGTTTTGTTTAATAGACTTTTCATTAAAGAGAACTTCAAAGCTTCTTCAACTTATGTGCGATAATTTTCATTGATGGAGAGTGTTAATCTCCAAAAGAACAAGTTAACCTTGAATTTAGATCACCTCTATATCAAGATCAACTTTAGACTCCACCTAATTTAGAGAATCTTCACCAAATTATCAGAAAATTGATTATTCTGAAAATTTCAGTTTCTTCAGAAAAGTCTGCTGCAGATTAGTCACTCATTGACTAATCAATCCTGTAAAGTTTTTGATAAAACTTTGCACAACACTTCGCCTTAAGGTTGCGCAACTTTGCCAAGTTAAATCTCTCAAAAAGATTAAGTACACACTGAGAAATGTGTGAAACACTTTACCTATGTCTGAAAGTGCTTCTCTGCAATGGCGACTTTGACACCTGCAACTTCTTAGCACTGGTTCTCCCAAAGTAAATCCCGTTTGATCAAGATCTTTTAGCCATAGATAGCTTACCTTCCAACTTAGATTTTAAGCCCTCATTTGTGTAAAACTTTACACTGTAGATTGAGCAATGATCATTTCATTAAAGATGAAATGTGCGCCAGATTTCTCGACTGTTAGAACATTCTTACATATGAATGTTCCTAATCAAAATTCTCACAGCCTGATTACAATTAACCTCTCAAATTCTAGCCATAGATAGATTAGCTATGGACTTAGATACGTGCAAAAGGATTTCTCACAAGATTAAACACAGAGGGAGCAGACAGCAAAATATCGGCCGCAAAATTTTTCGATTTCTCAGAAAATTTACATCTAAGTGAGGATGGACAATTCACTCACTCTTCATGTGTCTAATGACACTAATTTCTCTCTCCCTATTCTCAAAATCTCTTCTGCTCTACTTGCCCGACATTTTCAAACATATTTATAGATGAATATATACAAGTGTATGACTTAAACAAGGATATAAGTCAGCTAATGTACATATGTGTACATGTCTTTGGATTTTCTGAATATGCCCTTCCTTCAACCATCTGAATTTGTTCTCTTCTTGACTTCTTGACTTCATTTCTCCATAATCCTTCAATTGATGATTGTCATGCACCAACAGCTCCCCCTCAATCATTAATTGAGGTTCTTCTCTATCTTCTTTACTCCAGCCATATCCTTGAATCTTTGTAGTTTTGGTCCATCTAGACTTTTAGTCATCATATCTGCAACTTGATCTTTTGTGGGAGTGTGTATGACTTCAATCTCCTTCTCAATGACCTTCTCTCTCAGAAAATGATACTGTATTTCAATATGCTTAGTTCTAGCATGAAATACAGGATTAGCTGCCAAGTATAATGAACTCATATTGTCTCCACAAATAATAGGAGTACTCTGAATCACATCAAAAAACTTTCAAAAGTGTCTTTAGCCATATTACCTCTTTTGCAGCTTCCACCATACCTTTATATTCTGCCTCTGTAGATGACAAAGCAACTGTATGTTGCTTCTTGGAACACCATGAAATCAATTTGTCTCCTACATAGCACAAGTATCCATGTGTTGATCTTCTATCATCCATATTACCTGCCCAATCTGCATCACTATATATCTTGATTCTTGTATCTGAAGTAAACCCATAGTACAACCCTTCTTTGAGTGTACCCTTGATGTACCTAAGTACTCTTTGTCCTGCAATCCAATGTTCCTTTCTAGGACAATGCATGAATTGTGAAAGCACACCAACTGCATATGACAAGTCAGGCCTTGTCAATGTAGCATAAATCAAGCTACCAACCAAACTTTGATAGAGTTTCATATCTCTGAACTCTTCTCCTCCAAACCTAGACAATTTATGGTTCACTTCCAAAGGTGTAGGTGCAACCCTGCAATCTTCCATTTTAAATTTGGTTAGCAAATTTTTAAGATACCTTTCTTGGGTCACATATACTCCATGTTGAGTATAAGAGATCTCCATTCCCAAGAAGAATGATAGGTTCCCCAAATCACTGATTTTGAACTCTTTCTCCATCTGCTTCTTGATCATTTGTATCCCCTTATCATCTGTTCCTGTAAGTATTATGTCATCAACATAAATACACACATAAATAAACCCATCTTCACTTGCTTTGACTAGCAAGCTACTATCTGCCTTTGATGCTTGAAATCCAAGATCATTCAAGAATTTCACAAGCCTATAATTCCAAGCCCTTGGGGCTTGTTTCAACCCATACAAAGCTCTCTTGAGCTTACACACATAATTTGGACTCACTTGATCTTTGAACCCATCTGGTTGCTCCATGTAGACTTCATCTGAAATGTAACCATTCAAGAAAGCATTTTTAACATCTAATTGAGACAACTTCCAACCTTTACAAGCAGCAATTGCAATGAGTGTCCTGATGGTTGTCATCTTTGCCACAGGACTATAAGTCTCATCATAGTCCACTCCATATGTCTGTGCATACCCTTTCACAACAAGTCTAGCTTTGTACCTAGACACACTTCCATCTGCAAATCTTTTAGTCTTGTAAACCCACTTACAACCAATGATTTTCTGGCTATTAGGTTTAGGAACCAAATCCCATGTTTGATTTTCTATCAATGCATCATACTCCTCTTGCATAGCATCTTCCCAATTCTTCTTCCCTTTGGCTTCTTCATATGTAGAAGGATCTTCATCTGCTTTTACCAAATAAGCATAATCTTTAGTAGTTAAGAATGAAGTGTCATAGCTATACCTTGTAGGTTGCCATTTGTGCCTAGATGACCTCCTAACTTCTGCACTTCTTGAAGTTTCTGGTTCATCACATTCTGGATCAAACCTTGGCCTCTCTTCAACTTCAACCTGCACTTCATTACTCTCACTTTCATCAAGTAACTGAATCTTTGCTTTACCTTTCCTTTGATCCACCACTTCTTCATCATCTGCATGTACATTATATTTACCTGCATACCAAGTACCTTGCTCATCAAATGTAACATCCTTGGATACAATAAATTGCTTTGTGGATGGACTCCACAACCTGTATCCCATTTGCTTATCATCATAACCAATGAATACATACTTCTCTGCCTTAGGCTCCAACTTATGCCTCAATTGAGATGGCACATATGCATATGCCAAGCATCCAAATATTCTGCAATGATCCAAGGTAGGTTTCTTACCCCACCAAGCTTCATATGGTGTCATACCCTGCAAAGCTTTACAAGGCAATCTATTAACCAAATATGTAGCTGTATTAACAGCCTCAACCCACAAATAATTTGGGCAATTCTTCTCTTTCATCATGGACCTTGCAAACTCAACAAGAGTCCTATTTCTTCTTTCTGCTACCCCATTTTGTTGAGGAGAGTACCTGCAAGTGACTTCTCTCTTTATACCTGCATTCCACAAATAATCATTGAACTCATTTGAAAAATACTCTCCCCCTCCATCTGACCTTAGTCTCCTCAATTTTTGACCTGTAATCCTTTCTGCATATGCATGATAGTGTTTAAATGTATTAAACACTTCTGACTTTTCCTTAATCACATAAATTGTGATCCACCTGGTAGCATCATCAACATATATGACATAATATCTTGAACCATTTATACTAAAGTCCTTTGAAGGACCCCACACATCTGTATGCACCAATTCAAGTCTTTCTGAATACATAAATCCATGCTTGGAATAAGATTGCTTATGAGCCTTACCTAATTGACATGCCTCACATCTGTATGTCATGTGTTGACCTGCAATGTTGGGCATTCCAAGCACTGAATCATTGTTAATCATTTCTTTGATACCTCTTTCATTAAAGTGTCCAAGTCTTTTGTGCCAAAGATCCAATTCTGACACCTTCTGCTCTCCATATGTGAACATAGCATGTCCAACATTTCCTTGTACCTTCAATGTGAAAAGCCTTCCTTCTTTCTTTCCTGCAATAACTTGTTTATACCCTTGACTAGGGTCTTCCACATAAACTCCATCATTTGTGAACCTTACCTCATATCCTTTTTCCACAATTTGACCTACACTGATCAAATTCTTTGGAATTGTGGGAACATAAAGTACCTTACTCAGAAGAGTGCTCCCATCCTTAGCTTTGACTGAACCAATTGACTTTACCTTATGCTTTGTATTGTCACCTGTCTGCACTGTATGATTAATTGCATTATGATCTAGGTCAGTCATCAAAGCAATATTTCCACTTAAGTGATTACTACATCCTGAATCAATATAGAACACTCTCATGTCCTCATGTGAGGTTTCACATGTATTCATAATGAGAGTCGAATCCTCCTTTTGATCTGATGCATAGTTGTAGTAGGTGTTATTATAGGATTGATTTTGGAAGTTTCTTCCACCACCTCTTCCAAAAGAATTCCTACCACCTCTACCTCTGAAATTTCCTCTCTGAAATCTACCACCTCTTGCTCTTTGATTAAAGTTCTGATAATTACCATTGTTTTGATTATTGTGCCAACAATCATGAGATAGATGATTGGTCTTACCACATATCCAACAAGCTCTTGCATTATCTTTGTTGTTTCTGCCTCTTCCTCTACTTCTGCCATTTCCTCTTCCTCTTATGAAGTTTGCTTGGTTTGATGTACCTTCTTCTTCACCTGATTGTTGCTTTCCTTTGTTGGCTTTCTTCTTGTCTTTAGAATACATTGCATGACCTGCACTCTTATCAACATCTCCTTTGATATCATTCTCAAAAGTTAGCATATGTCCTAACAATTGATTCAAATCAGGAGTAAAGTGATCTAATGAAAGTTCTGTAGATAAAATGAAAGGCTTCCACTTCTCATCTCCTCTTAGCCCTGTGAGTATTTGTCTTACCAATTTGTCTTCTTCAATATCTTCATCAACTGCACCTAAAGAATCTGCAATGTCCTTCATCTTTGTCACATAATCAGAGATTGATTGTGAGGCCTTCTTCTTGAAGGTTGTAAACTCTGCCCATAGTGAAGCCTTCCTTGACTTGGTTGTATTTTGGAAATGTTCTTCCAAAGCATTCCAAATGTCACAAGCACTCTCAAGTCCTCTAATGTGAGGAAGCAAATAGTCATTGACTGCCATGTAGATGATGCTTCTTGCTTGAGCATCCTTCTTCATCCAATTCTTCAAATCTGCAAGCTCCTCCCTAGTTGGAACACTAGGATCTCTGAATTCTGGCTTTTCTTCATCTCCTGTGATGTATCCTATCAGATCTTTGCTCATAAGGTGAGCTTCCATCCTCATAGACCATGCAGGATAGTTCTCTCTATCCAATTTTTCAATTTGGAGACTATCTCCCATCTTTTCTTCACCTGTAGCTTCAAATCTTTAACCTTTACAGATAATAAATGTACCTTTACTTCGAATGTTGCTCCTTCTGATCCTTTTGATGCTCTTTGTATGTCTTCCTTTGATCTTTCTTCAACCTTTACCCTTCTGCACCTTCAAAGTGTAAAGTTTTGTATTTCTGCAATAGTCGGAGTCTTCTTCACTTCAATTTTGACACAACCTGCTCTGATACCACTGATGGAGAGTGTTAATCTCCAAAAGAACAAGTTAACCTTGAATTTAGATCACCTCTATATCAAGATCAACTTTAGACTCCACCTAATTTAGAGAATCTTCACCAAATTATCAGAAAATTGATTATTCTGAAAATTTCAGTTTCTTCAGAAAAGTCTGCTGCAGATTAGTCACTCATTGACTAATCAATCCTGTAAAGTTTTTGATAAAACTTTGCACAACACTTTGCCTTAAGGTTGCGCAACTTTGCCAAGTTAAATCTCTCAAAAAGATTAAGTACACACTGAGAAATGTGTGAAACACTTTACCTATGTCTGAAAGTGCTTCTCTGCAATGGCGACTTTGACACCTGCAACTTCTTAGCACTGGTTCTCCCAAAGTAAATCCCGTTTGATCAAGATCTTTTAGCCATAGATAGCTTACCTTCCAACTTAGATTTTAAGCCCTCATTTGTGTAAAACTTTACACTGTAGATTGAGCAATGATCATTTCATTAAAGATGAAATGTGCGCCAGATTTCTCGACTGTTAGAACATTCTTACATATGAATGTTCCTAATCAAAATTCTCACAGCCTGATTACAATTAACCTCTCAAATTCTAGCCATAGATAGATTAGCTATGGACTTAGATACGTGCAAAAGGATTTCTCACAAGATTAAACACAGAGGGAGCAGACAGCAAAATATCGGGCGCAAAATTTTTCGATTTCTCAGAAAATTTACATCTAAGTGAGGATGGACAATTCACTCACTCTTCATGTGTCTAATGACACTAATTTCTCTCTCCCTATTCTCAAAATCTCTTCTGCTCTACTTGCCCGACATTTTCAAACATATTTATAGATGAATATATACAAGTGTATGACTTAAACAAGGATATAAGTCAGCTAATGTACATATGTGTACATGTCTTTGGATTTTCTGAATATGCCCTTCCTTCAACCATCTGAATTTGTTCTCTTCTTGACTTCTTGACTTCATTTCTCCATAATCCTTCAATTGATGATTGTCATGCACCAACATTCATCTCATGTACTTTTCTATTAAAGTTATAACTTGAGATTTTCCTTAATCTACACATGCCAAGGTCATGGACGAATATTGTTGAATTCCTAGAGCTCTCTATCACTCTAGCACAATGGAAGTACCACCATGGTGAAGATCCACTTCATAAATGTCAATCATCAGAGATGTGAGGATGACATGACAATCAAGAGCGATAGGAGTCAGTGAGTGAGTGAGAAGCATTATGACATGCATACATACACACAAACACACACACACACAAGGTAGGGCAAAGAATGGAACAATGGAATCTTCTATTCATAAGCTCAAGAGACTTCATACAATGTTTACAACTCAAACTACCCAACCTCAAATTTGCTCACCTAAAAATGAGCTCTCTAGCTCTTTTTATTTGTTTTGACTAGTTTTGGCAAGCCTTAGATCTAGTGTCCAGCCTAGTTGAAAATTAGGATCATAATCTATCTTTTGTGGGAATTGAACTCATGACCTACCGGCTAGGCGTATGATGGGCTAACCACTTACCCTAAAATCCATGGTTGAGGATTACTTCTTAATCCTCCCTCGTAGGTTGTCATTTCTTGAATCTAACACTCTTTTCCCCTTCTAGAGATCATTGTACTCAAGGATCAATTCTTGATCTCCCCTTGAATTGATGCCTCACCCTTGCACAGTCTCTTGAACCTTCTTGTTCTCAACCTTGGCCTCTTGAACCTTGCCTTTCTACTTCTTGGCCACTTGTCTATGGATCTTCCTTGCTTTCAACCTTGGTCTATTGAACCTAGTTCTCACCCATGCAACGTATATTTGATCCTCAATCTAACACTTCCATTGGAATGCTCATTCTAAGAGATTTCCAAGAATATCTTATGTATCTAAATCTGACATATGGATTGGGAGATACACTCTAATCTTTGTTGGGATCACCTTTGAAAGTGACGTGCGTGCCTTCCAACTACCTTGCCCAAGCAAAAACGACAAAGTATGGCATGGTGTTGGCATACAAAGCAACAAAGGAGTCATGCACAATACGGCAACAAGGCCAGATCATTTTTTTCCATAGATTATGTACAACCCAAGTGATTTTAATCACTACACAAACATTGTAAATTCCGTTTTTGGTAGATTAGACTCCATTTTGTGCAAGCCGAGGAGTCCTTGAGCTTGAGGAGTATTAGAAGTACCATCGTACCAAATTTCATAATTTTTAGACTTCGTTTGAGCCCTCAAATAAGCCCTGGAACCTAATTTTTAACTAGGCCGGGCACTAGGTCTGGACAGGGCCAAAAGCTAGTCAAAAACTATAAAAAGAGCTAGAGAGCTCATTTTTGAGGTTAGATTGTAATTGAAACGAACTTGTAAGAGCATTTTGAAAGTAATCTAAAAGCTCCATTGATTCTCACTCTTTGTCTTGCCGTGTGTGCGCGTGTGTGTGTATGTGTGTGCATGCTAGTGTGCTTCTCACTCACGCACTTGTGCCGCCACTTGCTCGAGGTCTTCATACCATCCTCACGTCTTCCCGGATTGACATTAAAGGAGGTGCTACTCATCATTGAGCTACACCAAATTTTGGCGCCGTTGCCGGGGATCGAGCTTTGAGGACGAGCGTGTGATGGTAAGACGTAGAGTTGACGCGTTGGAGTTGTAGGTATTTTCTTCACTCTCATCGATTTTCTTTTACTTTCTTCACCATCATCATCATCACCATCTCCCACGTCCATCTCCATCATCGCGAAAATTTCAGTTTTTTGACTATATCCCCACCTCCACCTCATTTCCCTCATTTCACTTGTGAGAGAGAGCGAACTTGCATGTGCTGTTTTTGCATGTTTTCTGAGCTATTTTGCAGGTTTTTTGCTGTACCATCATCCCCAGCAGTGTGCGCAGGTACGACAGGCTCTGCACAGGTCCCGGGACGACAGCCTCTGTCTATCGCGACAGACAGAAAATCTTAACATTTTGTGAATGCATGTTTATCATTGTAACCTACACCTTGAGGGCACTCTAGATCACTAGAAGTTTTTCAAAAATTTGCATTTTTTCAGTCTATCGCGACAGACACTGTCTATCGCGACAGACACCGTCTATCGCGACAGACAGAAATCCGCGACAGACACTGTCTATCGCGACAGACACCGTCTATCGCGACAGACAGAAATCCGCGACAGACACTGTCTATCGCGACAGACACCGTCTATCGCGACAGACAGAAATCCGCGACAGACACTGTCTATCGCGACAGACACCGTCTATCGCGACAGACAGAAATCCGCGACAGATACCGTCTATCGCGACAGACACCGTCTATCGCGACAGACAGAAATCCGCGACAGACACCGTCTATCGCGACAGACAGAAATCCACGATAGACACTGTCTATCGCGACAGACACCGTCTATCGCGACAGACAGAAATCCGCGACAGATACCGTCTATCGCGACAGACACCGTCTATCGCGACAGACAGAAATCCGCGACAGATAGCGTCTATCGCGACAGACACCGTCTATCGCGACAGACAGAATTTCACGACAGATACCGTCTATCGCGACAGACACTGTCTATCGCGACAGACAGCCCCCACGATAGATTGTGTCTATCGCGACAGACACCGTCTATCGTGATAGACAGGCATTTTCGGCAAAAAATTAAGGAGTGAATTTTTGGGCAATTTAGGCTAAATTTTGGGCATATTTGCACTTTCATGTACTCATATACTTACGAAGGCCTTAGAAAATGCATTAAAACCTCCGAAAGGTTCTGTCTGTCTAGTAACCCCCTAAACCCTGAACGGTCATAACTTTTGCGTACGAAATCCATTTCCTGAGCTCTAGGGCTTGTCAGAAAGCTCGTGACATATACTACACGCCCTCAACTGTTTTTTATAAGAATATCGCGTTGATTTTCAGATAGGATATTTGGAAGTTGACACACTGAGGGGTAGGAACACCAAGGGAGCTCTAGAGTAAATTTCTAACAAAGCAAAAGGGGGAACAAGGTTCATTAACAAAGTGTCTGAAATAAATTGTCTGTCAATTGAAAGGTCTACTTGGAGCTAATCTTGGGATTTATGCAGGCCTATTGAGAAGCAACTGAGAGTATCCAAGCAAGGGTGTGGCGCACGCTTGAGAATCAACTTCTCGAGCACTAAAGAGCAAGGTTCGGCGAGAAAGGTCGGAATATTCTCAACTCCTCTTCGTCAATTCCTAGCTTAAGCTAAGAACGATTAAAAGTAGGAGTAAGTCAGGGCGACGATAGGCCACTATCAAGTTGAAGGCTACCTAAAAACTCAAGTTCAAGCTAAAAACTTAATCTCTGTACTGTCGACAACATAAAGGAAAAGAACCTAACGTGGAACGATCAACCTGAAAGTACGAAGAACATTCAAGTATTCCGGACGACGTAATAGCAGATAAGACTTTAAACACGAGGAATAATTAAAAAGAATCAAGTGACTGGTACCAATTGATCGGCAACGAGGTTGTACCCTGAAAAAAAAAAGGTTTGGGCTAATCTGTTGGGCATATGAACCTTCGATCAGGACGACACCTAGTAAGAGAGAGACAAAGCCTTAGGTCTTCAGAGGCTAGTGTCAACAACACTGCAAGGTCTTGGGCCCAGCAGTTGAGTCGCCACTCTCATTACCCTAGCTCTGATACCAGTGAGTCAGAGATGTCTCAAGGCCTGGACAGACCTACGGGAAGTTTAGGTGTGCCTTACTTGTACAGGGTAGAAGGCCCTTACAAAACACAGTTGGAATACCTTAGGACCAACCGATTAGGTGCTAGCATCTATGAGGACGGCCTAGGAAGATCTGTGATCCAGATTAAAAACCCTGACCAATCCATAGGACTAGAGCACCCAGCTGTCAAGTTTGAAAACGGTGCATACCTGGACAAGGAAGGAACCATATACGTAGTCACCAGTCATCCAGATAGGACAGATGAATTTGGAAATGTAATTTCAGAAGCGGACTTAGGCGACTTGGAACAAGGAAATATGGGAGTAGAACCTAGAACCCCTCGAGGTAAATCAGTTCTCACTAGGATTATCACGCCTGAGTGGGTCCCCCAAGATAACAAGTGCATAGATTTGCTTCTCAATCGAAAAACGGACGAAGCCTTCTGGAGGTATAAACCGGATCACCCAACTGACATAGGAACAATCATGATCTATGAGTTTAAGAATCCAGATAGCCCAGGTAGAGTGACCTACCTAGATCATGCTTCAGAACGGATCTTTGTGGTGACAGAAAATGATAGGCATGCCTACACTTGGAAGGGCGAATTTATTTTCCCCCAACCAAGATCAAATGTATCCTATGGTCACCCTGGGGCTGGAACTTCCCAAGCTCATGGTACGCAAAGAGATAGAAGTAGGGATAGACCAGAAGTAAGTTTCGCCAACTCCGTGGGCAGAGAAAGAACGAGAACAGAGACGAATAGGGTAGAACCTGAGATGCATAGAGCCCACAGGAACTAAAGAAATGTAGATGGATTCCCTCTGCCGAGGCCTAGAGAGCACACAAGAACTTTAAGACCCACCCAGCTAGTTAAGTCCATGAAGAACTACTTTGACGGCACAGGAGATCCCTATGATCATGTGGCGGAGTTCAAGCAAGTCTTGAGAGCTGAACAAGTGGAGGATCTGTTCACGCAGTACAATGCCTTCGGTCTAACCCTTAGGAACACAGCATTTACGTGGTTTCAGCCATTAGATGAACGCCAGTTCAGGAGCATAGACCAACTCCTAGAGGCTTTCATCGTAGAGTTCTCTAAGAGTGGCATAAGACACAATACATCCTCATTGATCCACAGCTTCAAACAGACCCCCCAAGAGACTGTCAGATTGGCCGGAAGAAGATTTAGACAATATCTTGAAAGGTGCCCTATTTCGGAGCTACCCACATCTGCTAAACAAGTAGCCTTATTTCTTGACGGATTGCTGAGCCCAAAATTGAGATCCTATGTGTATCTGAAAGACCCTAGGACAATAGAAGAGTGTGTACGTATATGCATTGACATTGAAGATAACCTAGGAGAAGAGCTAGAGCTGTCCAAAATTTACAAAGATTCAGACAGTGCATCTAGTCACTCTTCCACGCAATCCACATCAATTGAGGAACTCGCAGAGAAAGTGGCCCAGAAATTAGGAGTAACTAGCAAACAAATCCCAAGGTTTGCCCCTGTGAAAAGGTGCTATACATGCGGTGGTGACCACATGGCGAATGTCTGCCCTATTATGGCTCAACCCCAAGTAAACCCTAGTAGCCAGTACTGCACCATAGAACGGAGATACACCAACCACACCGCACAAGATTGCCCATACAACAAGCAGGCTGTTAGGCAACCCTACCCTCAGCACTACCAACAAGGCAGATACCAGAACCAGAACCCTCCACAACCATATGGCAGGCCACAACAAAATTTCCGACCTCAATATCAAAACCAACAAAGGCCTCAGCCTGTGCTAGCACAACAACCCCCTGCCCCAGCTAATGTGATTCCGGTAAAGTATACTGCTGCAGAAGAGAACCTGAATAGAGCTATAGTCCCTGTAACATCCTTGATCTCTGAAAATGACCCAAGTGACCATAGCTTTGATTCTACCCATGTGGATAGCCCCCAGGCTTACTACATGCAGTCCCCAGAACATGGAGAGTCCTACTATGGTGAAGAGTCGAACGAACCTAGTTGGGAGTCAGATTACACGAACGTCATGTATACAAACCCCAACCCTAGACCTCAACCTAGGCAAGTACGACCACCATTTCCTAGAGGACCATGCTACCGATGTCAGGGGGATCACTTCATTCGTGATTGTCCCTGGCCTCCGCCCACACAACCTCAGTCCGTGACTATCCAAGGCTTTTGCCAAGACTGCGGAAAAGAGCATCTCTTACGAGATTGCCCAAAGAACCCCAATAGCATGCCAAAAATCACCCCTATCAACGTTGTTGGGTTAGTGGTAGAATCCTCAGGAAGCGTCACTTCCACTGCACCAGTACAGGTAGTCACTAGGGCTCAGGCATTGCAACAAAACCAAGGGGTAGGCCAGGAAAAGAGCCTAGATGCTAGCGATACTGAGAGCCAAAATAAAAAGAGAACAAGAGCTTGGAAAGATAGCCGCGAACGCATGAAAAGGCAATGGGCAAAGAAGATGAGTGAACTTGAGGAAAGTCTACGAGAAACCAAGGCTAAAATCATAGAGATCACGTCTCAACCGCACTCTCACACATTCCCACCGCTACCATCCCCATCACCCTCCATCCCTTCACCCTCTAAGACAGCCCACGCAACCCACCCACCACCCCAAACAGGATCAGTATTAGCTGATCCCACTCCCGAAGACATAGACATGATGCTTAAGGCATATCAGGCCAGAATCCAAGAAGGGCCAAACGTCACGGATCATGACAAGTGCTATCCTAGAGCTGACCTAGAGATAGAAAGAACCAAACTATGCGCGAGAATGGTCGCATTGGCTCAGACTATGTTTGAAGCCAGTCGCCTTTTCAATTACTCAGGCTCAGCCAAAACGCAATTACATTTGGATGGATTCCTAGAGAAGTTAGAGAGGATAATTGCAAGATCTGACAAGGAAGAAAAAAATCACGACCAAGAAAAAGCAAGCAAAAACAGGAATCATTCCCAATCAGAAGTGTATGTGGCCAATGCCCCTAAACCGGACAACTTCCCCTCCTTAGAAAGAATAGAGAGGCCAATAGCACAGCCAGAAAAGGAACCTACCCCTCAAAGAAAGGAAAGGGCAAGAGAACGGGTAAGCCAGCCTCTTCAGGAAGCCCGTGGGCCTCCTCAAGAAGCTTATCTTCCCCCCCAAAAGGCAGATGAGCCTCCCTCAAAAGCTCAAGTACCTCCACAGGTTGCCTACATTCCTTCTCAGGGAGTGTATGAGCCTGTTCGGAAAAGTAATAGAATAAGTAATCCTCCCCAAGAAGCTTGTGCTCCAGTCATTTGCGAGAACGAGGAGAGAATCAACAATAGAATCAGCCCTCCTTCACAGGTTGCTTATGCGCCCAATTCTACGGAGCCAGACACTTCTTCTTCTATGAATCGGTTTGCACCAGACTTCCTACGAGAGATTCAAGAAGCCAAATGGGATAACGAAAGCGAGGTCGCCCCTCCTTTTGAACTTGTGGACGATGCACACGACCAATTCCCACAAGACATCCCATCTATTTACGGGGAGCATGAGAGTGTTCAGTCTCACGAGAGATTAGACTTTGAGTCTAATTCCATACAAGAGCTACCCCACTTCACAGGCCCATGGGAAGCAAAATCCACATGTATGAGAGCACCTTCAGTCATGGTAAGGAACGAAGACTCAGTCATACCTAGGAACACAGAGGTAGTGAAGAACACTAACGTGCAGTGTAATCTCAAGTTAGAAGAGCTACTCAAGGTTAGACCTAAATTATGGAAACATGTAGCCAAACAAGTACCAGAGATAGCAAAACCTCGTTCCCAGGTAGGATCCCATAGGACAGTGCCAGAAATTCCCTTGGATAAGATAGGAGATATGTGTGAAGGTGAAGAAGGGAACACCTATCTTCCCATCACCTACCAGGAGTACACCACCAAAGCGATTTTGGACTCAGGTGCAGGAGTTGCAATTGCCACCACCTCCTTATGGAAGCGTTGGGGCAAGTCGGCACTCAGGCCAACGAGGATGAAATTGCAAATGGCCGATGGTCATATTGAGAAACCCTTAGGATTGCTAGAAGGAATAACTCTCACCACTTGTGGTGTTGAGTTCGAGCATAGCTTTGCTATATGTGACTTCAGCAAAAATCATGCCTATGAGATGATTTTGGGAAGACCATTCATGCGACAGTTGCAAGTGGTACAGGATTGGGGAACCAATTCTTTGTACCTGCAGCACTTAGGCGTTACAACCAAAGTCAATCTCAAGGATTATTCTCATAGAGATGTCCCTCCTATCCAATGGAATCCCATCCATAGAGCCAAAGATGATACGGAATCTGTGCATTCCATAGAATCTGGATCCTCATGGATGCATGAAGACACCCACTTATGGATGTGCAAGGTAGCAGTAGAAGAAGAGAAGAGAGAGAAAGCCAGAGAGTTAGGTGCGAACGAAACTCATAGACCCATTCAAGACCCAGCCTATGCACCTATAGTCTTTCCAGATGAGGAGTTTGAACCCCATGGCTGGGCGGAAATTTTAGCAACAATGGATGTAGCCATCAATGAAGAACAATGGACACCTCACTGTGATGAGGATGGCTATGACATTTCAGTCTTCTCCATAGAGCCAATCATGGGAGAGGCAGTTTTAGAAGAATGCGAACCTAGCCTTGAGGCATTTGAGGATGCAAGTGACTCCGATCTAGAGTCAATCATTATGGACCCACCATTTGCATCAGATGAAGAATACTTCCATGAAATAGAATTTCAACCCCAGAGGCATGGAGAGGTTACAAATGATGTAAGATTAGCAACGCATATGACCCCTAAGGAAGAAGGAAAGAAACGAAAGAAGAGAGAAGCCTTACCAGAAGAGGAAGAATCTTTGTTTGAGGTCCCATAAAATTTTAAGAAGTATGAGATAGATGATAGGAGAGTCATGATAAGAATGCCTAAACGAGAAGCACAATCAGGAGAGGCATATGATAACAAAGAAACCACCAAGAAAATAGTAGTGGCCATAGAAGAAGGAGAGGAGAGATGCACGTATATAGGCCATGACCTGACAGAAGAAGAAGAGCATGAATTGATTGCCTTGCTAAGAGAATACAGAGATGTATTCGCTTGGAGTTACAAGGATTTGAAGGGTGTTGACCCGGACATATGCTCACACACCATCCCCATGACGTCAGATGCCAAACCCTCTAAGCAAAAGCCCTATACTTATAACGATAATTACGCTGCTAAGATCAAAGAAGAGATAGATAGATTGGTTGAAGCTGGATTTATCTATGAAATTGAGCACACTGAATGGGTATCCCCCATCGTAGTGGTGCCCAAGAAGAATGGCAAGCTGCGTGTGTGCATTAACTTGAAAAAGGTTAATGCCGCCACGATTCGAGATAACTATCCGCTTCCCATCACAGAACATCTCTTAGAGAGAGTGGCAGGCAAGGAAGTGTACAGCTTCCTTGATGGATTTTCTGGCTACAATCAAGTAGCCATAGCTCCAGAGGATCAGCATAAGACAGCCTTTGCCACAGAATGGGGCATCTTTGCTTTTAGAGTAATGCCATTTGGGCTTACCAATGCGCCAGCTACCTTCCAGAGGCTGATGTGCCATGTGTTTAAGGAGTTCCTGAGGAAGAGTTTAGAAGTCTATGTGGATGATCTTTGTGCTCATTCCAATGTTAGACAAACCCATATTCCTGAACTCAGACAAATCTTTGACAAATGTAGAGAATACCAAGTCTGCCTGAACCCAGAAAAGTGTGTTTTTATGGTCAGGCAAGGCAAGATCCTAGGACACAGTGTCAAAGAATGGCATATCTACCGACGAAGAAAAGGTGAGAGCCATAGCAGAGCTACCTAGGCCAAAGAATGTCAAGGAAGTACAAGCTTTCATGGGGCATTGTGGTTATTATCGACGATTTATACACATGTATGCGGTCATTGCAAAGCCCATGTACGGACTTCTGACTAACTTTGAGTGGACGGATGAATGTGAGAATTCCTTCCAAGAGCTTAAACGAAGATTATGTTCAGCACCAATCTTGACCACACCAGATTGGAATAAGCCTTTCCATGTTCATGTGGATGCATCCAATTATGCTATTGGATGTGTACTTGCACAACCTACTGGTGAAGGTAATATGGATCTTCCAATTGCCTATGCCAGTAGACAATTGAATGCGGCTGAACGGAATTACACCACTACAGAGCGAGAAGGATTAGGCATGGTATATGCAGTTAAGAAATTTAGACACTATTTGCTTGCAAATAAGTTTAAATTTTTTACTGATCATCAGGCATTGTTATATCTTGTAAACAAGCCATGCAATACAGGAAGATTAGTAAGATGGTTTCTCTTGCTAATGGAATATGACTTTGAGGTTGTGGTAAGAAAAGGTAGGACTCACTTGAGAGCAGATCATCTCTCTAGGCTCACATCGGGAGAAGCCCCACAAGGAGTGTCAGATGACCTTCCTGACGCTTACTTGTTTAATTTGGAAGTTATACCGCAGTGGGCTAAGCCATTGGTACCAGTATTGACATACGGGCCTAACCATCCAGTGGTAAACACACGGAATAGAGAGGTTGTAAAAGCCCAAAAATACCACATCATGGCAGGAAGCATGTACAAGCACACAGATCAAGGGATCTTGGCTTGTTGTGTGGAAGAGGATGAGTACGCTAAATGGTTGCAATTAGCACATGTAGGTGCGTTAGAGCAACACCATTCAAAACAACGAACGCTGCAGACTCTAAAGAGATTCGGAGTGCATTGGCCAACTATGGAAGCGGATGTCCAAAAGTTGTGCAAGGAATGCCCAATCTGTTGCACTAAACCACCTGTGGAACATGCCACTCTCTATCAAGTATCCATTGTGCCAGATTGGAGTGAACCTCTAGTATCATTCTTGAGGACAAACACATTCCCTCCAGACATGACTCTAGCTAGAAAAAGGAGTTTGGAACAAGAAGCCCAGGATTATTCACTTGTTGGTGATAATCTATACAAGCGCGGTAAAGATAGTTACCTGAGACTATGTGTCCACGAAAGTGAATATCTGAATATCTTGGAAACTGCTCACCAAGGTGTAGCAGGAGGACACTTTGGACCAGATCGGGTAATCAAGGCGATATTATTTGCGGGCTTCTGGTGGCCTACCCTTCACATGGATGCACATACCTATGTGAAACGGTGTGATGTCTGTCAGAGGACCCAGTATCCTATACGCAAAGATGAGATGCCATTGAAACCTATGATGGGTGGACGTGCATTCTCTAAGTGGGGAATAGACTTCGTAGGTCCTATTAATCCCCCAGTTAAGGGTTCTCATGCGGAATACATCATTGTGGCAACAGATTATCTCACTAAGTGGGTAGAGGTAAAAGCTACAACCAAGAACGATGCTCAAACAACTGCCAAATTCTTGTTTGAGAATGTATTCACAAGATACGGGCTACCTATAGAGCTTGTAAGTGATAGAGGCACTCATTTCTTGAACGAAGTAATTGAAAATCTACTCCAAGAATTCTTGGTAATACACAAGAAGTCTGCCCCTTATCACCCTCAAGCTAATGGACAAGCTGAGAGCACTAATAAGATTCTATGCAATGTACTGACGAAATTAGTGAACACTAAACGCTCTGATTGGGACAAACAGCTACACCATGCTGTTTGGGCATACCGAGTTGCCTACAAAACGATACTCCAAGCCACCCCCTTTCAGATGGTATTCGGCCAAAACGCTGTGCTACCCTTGGACTTCCTAATCCCTACATTGAGAGTAGCACAAGAGCACGAATGGACGGGTCATGAGCTCTCCTCTAGGATCTTTGACCTTGAACGATTAGGGGAAACAAGACTAAGAGCCGCTGCAGGAATATATGCCGCCAAGAAGAGACAGAAGGCATATTTCGATGCCCATGTGAAGGATAAAGGCTTGAAAGCAGGAGATCTAGTCCTAGTCTATACACTCAAACAACACGCGAGGAAGCTAGAAAAGAGAGGCTACGGACCTATGATCATCAATAGGATCTCCACGAGCGGAGCAGTACAACTAGCCACGTTAGAGGGTGATGTTCTCCCAAACTATATTAGCGGTTGTAGAGTCAAGTTGTATCAGGAACCACTCACGGAGGAAATGCTCAGCCGACTCAACACTGCTAAGAAACGCAAAGAGGAAGAAAAGCGCATTCGAGAAGAGGCTCAAGCAGAGGCTTTAGAACGCATCAGAAGGATGAAATTACGAAGGCAAGGTAGAGATCAGCCTGGAGCGAATGACTATGCAGACCAAGGATTTCCCATAGCCATGTGTGAAGTTGCAGGAACAAGCTCGCATAGGATAATTGATAGACGTCCTTTCATAACCATAGATATAGGACAAGGAAAGAGTGCAAGGACCGTAAGAGCCTTGATTGACTCAGGTGCAGCCACTAGTGCTGTTAAATTGTCTTACTGCCAAGAACTACAATTGACTGTCAATCCTGTGGAAGCATATCTTATAGGATTGGGAGGAGTGGAAACCCCTTGCATGGGCGAGGCGGAACTTCCCCTTTACATTCATGATGAGGCAATGACAGTTAAAGTACTGGTGTGTCAAGATGAGGATCTCACTGAACCTCTAGTCTTGGGTCAAGATTGGATCTATGACCTAGCAATTAACTTAAACCTAAGAAGTGGACTTCTCCAGGTTTGGGTCAATCATAGTCGAGTTACAGTAGAATTAGACAATGGAGCACTCAAGGAACTAGGAAAGGCACAGACTCCTGGTCCTTCCAGGGGTACACATGAAGATGACCATGCTGTTCTTGTTCAAAACCCTGTGTTGCAGAGGAATGATATTTGCAAAAAAGGAGTCAGGGATGCAACGGAACTCCCTTCTTTTCCAAAGGCCAGAAGGAGGCAGCAACCAAAGGCGGATCACAAGCAGAAGAAGCAGAGTACTACTTATGTCCGAGATCAAAAATATCTGCGCAGCGGAATGTCCCAGCAAATCAACCAGGTATGGGTGCGGAAAGGCGAACGACCGGGTGCACCACCTTCAACTACGCGGGCAAAAGCTCTTATTAGTAACCAACAACACGACACTAATGAGGAGTCTTTCAGAAATTCTTCTGCTAAAGTAAAATCTATTTGGGTGCCCAAGAAGTCGATGAAGGCAAGCCCACAATCTAGACAAATTTGGGTGCCTAAGGCTTGCTTGAGGGCACAAGGAGTTAAGCCAAGGCCGCAACCTATGCAGCATAACCCATCTACGAGTACCACCAGAATTCCCTCGTGCTCAACACTTAGGAACACACAAAGACCCATGAGTATGCATGTAATCACTTATGAGTGGGTCCCTAAAAGGCCCCATTCCCAAACAGCGACACCGACACAGCTCTCTGGAGTCTCTACGAAATCGAAAGCAAAGCCCATCCACTGCATTTTGGCAGTCTAAGATATGTCATAAACCCCCCGACCCCGATTTGTAAATTCACCCCACTTACTAACGGCATTAGTCTCCTAGGAATACACAAACGTTAACTACACTCACTGTCTTCGTGCACTTACTAACCACTAACTCACCATATACCTCATGTTAATGTTGTAACGGGGACAACAACGGATTTATTCTGTCCATTAGGATGTTAACACATGATTCTATATTCTCACAGAATCAGAAGGCAAGAAGAAAAATGGCAGAAGCGACAGGTTCGGGCTCACAAGTAGGGATACTTACTGCAGGAATTGATGTGGATAGCCTACCCGTGGATGTGCCCCCGACTGAACGACCAGTGGAGATGCAACACCTCCAGCAACTCCCGGTGCCAGATCCACCTACAGGAATCACGGAAAGAGTTCATGCGAATTCTCATTGGTTCAATGGCATGCCCGGTCCATTAGGTGAGGCTAAGTATATCTGGGAGTCTAAATGCGAGTATGACAGATCATGGGTGCGTTTCCAATTTTTCTCCAAGGAGTTCGAGACTTTACAGAACACCGAAGACCTCCAGATCATATGGCAACGAGCAGGGTTGGCGGAATATTTTGAAGCCCCACTACCTAAACCCGACCTCCTCCGATGTTACTATCTGGTCTCTACATTACAAGCTCATGAAGATAAGGACCAACCCGGATCATTTGTTCTCCCCTCATTGCTGGGCAACAACGAGTTGAAGAGGTTTGAACTTACTGTGGAGCTGGTGAGTGATGCTTTAAAGATGCATGGCACGCATGTACCCTCAGAAAAGGATGCTCTCGTTCCCAACAACATGAAGGACCGGAAAGTAGTGAAGCTGAAAGACATGGCAGCACTCACCCCAAATGTGTCCATCCCTCTCCGCATGTGCATGCAACATTTCGCCTTCCCCGGTCAAGACCGATTCACGCAACCACACAAGAAGATCTGGTTTGCTCTCTACTTGGCGGAAGCAGGTGCGTTACCTATTAAGCTACCAGTGTGGATTATAGATCAGTTGTATGAAGCAAACAAACGGGCTTCTAGGAAATTAGTGGTGAACGGATGCTGTGCACTCACACGCATCATTTACCGATGCTTGGCATATGATGTCCCCATTGAGCGTGCCTTAACTTGGGCACAATTACAAATGTTTAAAAGGCTCAAGACATCCACACATCAGTCCAAGCGCATGAGGGGCGCGATCCCATGTGTCCAGACAAGGGAAGTCCTGACTACTCCTGAGGCATCACCATTAAGAGAGGGCACTGTACCTCCTTTTACCATTAGGATACCCAGGTCGGAATCTGACACTACGACACAACCCACCCCATCGGCTCCTCCGGTTACACCTGAATTCGAATTTGCTACCACTGGAGAGGCTGAAGGACTGGACCCCCAGGATTTCGAAGCATTCCTACAAAGCACACAATTCTCTGATGTGGAGTTTTATTCAGAGGCAGAGGAGCAGGGCACATCCTCACGAAGAAGAAGAAAGTCTACAGACGGTAGACATGTCCATTGGAGTGACACTCAGGAAAGTCAACAACACGGACACCCGGAAGAAGAAGAAGCGTATGAAGAAGAGACCACTGAAGCTCCAGCATATACAGCAGAACTCCGAAGGCTGTATCAGATTATGGAAAGAGTGCGATCACAGCAGTTACTCACTGAACAGAGCAGCAGAGTACTTATGACTCAGTTGTTGGAAGAAGCGGGAGTTGACTCAGAGTACAGGGAAGGTCTCTTATTGATGGCAGAAACATATGGAGTTGTAGAAGCTGTGCGCACTGCCATTCAGAGGCCTTCAGTTCAATATGACCCACGAAGGTTCCAGACACGACCTCGCTCAGGTAAAAATATACAAATTCCCGTTACAGTTGCAGAAGAGCCGACTACTACACCTGAAACTATCAGAACAACCTCCCAGACAGCTAGCCAACAGCACCCAGCCACCCATGAGGAGTCCACCGAACCACTACCACCTACTCCCCTACCATCACCTCCTAGAAGAGAAACAATAGAAACCACATCGACTACTCAACCCACCGACCCCACCTTCATCTTCCGTACTCCGATCTCCAGTGCCACCCTATTCTCTACCACTGATAATCCTATCTTCGAAGACAACCCCAACACTACACAATCCGCCGAACCCCTCCTAGACCCTGCCCTAGGGCAACCATCCCCAACGCCCTCAGCCACGGGTCATCCTAACCCTAGATCCACATTCATGGGCTTCCCTGCTACCACGCAACCCTTTCAGCCCTCCTCAAATTTACGACCCCAACCCCCGATATCCCTCTCTCCATTTCTACAATCCCTCCAGGACATCTTTGCGAGGGCTTTTCAACCAGGCCCTCAACCATTCCCTGTCTTTTCAGCTCCCCACCCCACTTCACATCTATTCACCACTTCCACACACACACCACCTACCATACCAGTGTATATGGCAGGCCCCACACTAACACCCACTCCTGAAGGGATGGACATTTCACCACCCACGGCACCTCCATCCACGGTTTCACCTCCTCCCATTCCCCCTCCACCAATTTCACCCACACACACAACTTTCGTAGACACATCATTCACTGTCTCCCTTCCCCAATTCCCTTCCCATGCATCTTCCACGGTAAACACCCCCCACTCATCTATAGGTAATGCATTGGACACCATGTTGGCTTGTATATCAAATTTAAGAACAGATTACATTCAGCTCCAGCAACAAAACGCATGCCTGCAAGAGCACTCAGCGACACTACAGCTCCGCCTTGCGGTACTAGAAGAGGAGAACACTCGCCTCCACACACAGTTCCACACCCTCCAAGAAGCCCACAATATATTGGAGGTACAGCTACAGAACGTAGATCAGGAAGCAGTGCAGGTGGTAGAAGGTCACCTACGGACACAACTGGAACGCAACTCCAAACTTCAGCGGAATATGGCACTACTCAAACGCCACCTTGCGGCTGCTCAGGAAGAGAATAGACGCCTACAAATACAAAATCAAGAGAACTTGGAGGCAGCTATTGAGAGCACACCGGGGGCACCCCTCAGCCCATCCAAGTTTCAAGCAGTGACCCCCGATAATATCAAGATTATATTGGAAGATTATGCCATGCTACTAGAAGCACATGATAAGCTATCGGAGGAGCTAGGACAACTGAAGCAGGGACACCAACAAGGCCCAACAGCTGCCCCTCCAACCACCCCCTCTGCAGCTTCGCTTCCCTCCGACGCAGAGGCCATAAAAGATCTCCAGCAACAGGTAACTGAATTGCAGACACGCCTACTACAATATGAGAGGCCATCTTCCCCTCCGGAGGCTCCCACGGACGAAGAAGTTGTGCAAATTCCTGTGGAACAAACGTTTGATGAAGAATATGATCCGCAACCATTCCCAGGAGGCCAACAAACAGAAGAAGCGCAGGACACGTTCGAGGCACCACGGCCGCCATGGTTACGACAAGTGGAGGAAATAGGGACCTCGCATGAAGAGCGCACCGTAGTGCAAAATCAGGCTATGAGGGTCATAGAGGAGACTGTTTTGCAATCAGATTACTTCAAGAACTTGTCATCGAGACGCCTGATTCTCTCATCGGAACTCCAGTACAGGCCATATTATATTATCTTGGCTGATTATAATGCAGAAATACAAAGAGTCACGGGTCAGATTCCTACTTTTGCGACCCAATTTCAACCCGAAGACCTTCCTCCAGAGGTGCGAAAAGGCAAGATTCGTCAACCAACATGGCGGCAGAAACTTTTAGAGACTTATCCAGAAATGCTACGCACATGGAACAACGCGCCGTTGCACCTCCTGTACAACCCATGCTACGGTCCAGTTCCCCGCCGCAGGTCGTGGAAGGCATTTAATATCAAGGTACAGAACAATGCGCAATGCAAGGAATGGCTGAACTACCCGTACATAGCGCCACCACAAGGACCACCATCGGTAGCATATATGATGGGGACCATTCGCCACTAGATGCCGCGCTTGAAGCCCATGCCAGATGTAGCAGCGCAAATGATGCTTAAAATCTTAGATATGATGCAAGTAGTGCTGAAGACCTTTAGAAATGCAGCCGCACCACAGGTACGTCTTCCGGGGTTTAGCAATGGAAATTACGACCTGGTGTATGACATGAGCACCACCCCCAGTATCCGTGTGGCTTACGCTTGGCATGCGCGCATCAAATACCTCCCCGCCTGCTACAAACAGACCTTCGAAGAAATGTTCAGATCAGGTTTCTGGGAGTACCACTCGGAGATTTTCGCACCAAAGCCGACACATCTGCTTCAACTGTTTGCTTGTGAACAAGCAATGTATTCAGAGTACTACACCACCCCGCAACCAGAAACCCCCGGTGCAATAAATTGGGAGGCATTAGAAGCCGATCTAGCAAGAGGCTTAAGGATAGGAGAACATGAACTGGCCACCAATGTCATCCAATATTACATCGACCACCCGCGTGAACAAAGGTCTGTCAGGGGCGACAGACGCTAGGAAGGGGGGAGTGTTGGCATACAAAGCAACAAAGGAGTCATGCACAATACGGCAACAAGGCCAGATCATTTTTTTCCATAGATTATGTACAACCCAAGTGATTTTAATCACTACACAAACATTGTAAATTCCGTTTTTGGTAGATTAGACTCCATTTTGTGCAAGCCGAGGAGTCCTTGAGCTTGAGGAGTATTAGAAGTACCATCATACCAAATTTCATAATTTTTAGACTTCGTTTGAGCCCTCAAATAAGCCCTGGAACCTAATTTTTAACTAGGCCGGACACTAGGTCTGGACAGGGCCAAAAGCTAGTCAAAAACTATAAAAAGAGCTAGAGAGCTCATTTTTGAGGTTAGATTGTAATTGAAACGAACTTGTAAGAGCATTTTGAAAGTAATCTAAAAGCTCCATTGATTCTCACTCTTTGTCTTGCCGTGTGTGCGCGTGTGTGTGTATGTGTGTGCATGCTAGTGTGCTTCTCACTCACGCACTTGTGCCGCCACTTGCTCGAGGTCTTCATACCATCCTCACGTCTTCCCGGATTGACATTAAAGGAGGTGCTACTCATCATTGAGCTACACATGGCATATATTGTAGTTTGAAAGTTGTAAAAATGCTCCAAGGAGCTAGGTTTTAGAGGTATTATGATTGTAACACAGTCTCCTTGATAGTTGCCATTGCCAATACTTGCAGTCCAACTCATTCAGCTCGTGTCCTACTAATATCTTCTACTTATTTAAGCCATGTGGGCCTAGGTAGTTCATACATATCACAACCTATTAGAGATCTCTAAATCTCCAAAGGCTTGGTCTATACTGATTTAAGAACACTTCTATATCAATCATAGACCAAAATTTACACAAATGTTACCTTGATTTACAAAATCATTCACAATCACTTCTTTGAGTGAACTTTCTTCTTCTTCAAGAAGTCTTCTTCAGAGATTAACTTCATTACCTGCACATATCTTCAAATTTCTTCAATCTGGTGATATACATACCTCCATTTCACCTTTGCACAATCATATCATCCATTAGACCTTCAAAAGAATGATTAAAACTTTGATTTGATCATTAAGATCAAAAGTATGTCAGAAACTGTTTTCCTAAAGAAGCGACTTTGACATAGTCAACTTCTAAGGTTGATTTCTCAGAGCACAACTCCCGTTTAGCTAAATGGTTTTAGCCATAGCTTCCTTACCTTCTAACTTAGATTTTTAATGCTCATTCATCAAAAAATTTACACTATGCACTGAGATCCAAGCAAAACATTGACTCGCAAATATGCACGACTTTGAGAGTTCTATCTACAGACTTTACATATACATGTTCCTATTGATCATACACACAGCTTGAAAAGAATTAGACCATGAAACTTTGAACATAGCTTGATTAGCTTCTAGATAAGGTGTGTACAAAAGATTTCTTGATCCACTTGATCAGGCTGAGAGAAATTAGAGAAAGTCTCGACGCTAACTTAGAAAGATAACTCTCTACACATCTAACTCATGGACACTTGGCTTCTAATGACTCTCAAATCTATTTCTTTTCATTATTGACCTATATACATATGATTCTAGACTTATCCCATGTCTATTACATTACTCCTTATCATTATTATGATCAATGATATCCATTGTATAAGAATTTTCATCTGCAATGTACATATGTACACAAACTTCACTTCTGAGATCTCTTCACTTTCCCAAATGACTTCTTTGGCTTCATTTTGATTCCTGACTTGCTTCAAGTTCTTCATAATCATCAACTAGGGATTTCTTTGTTCCAATAGCTCCCCCTCAATCACTAATTGTGATTATATCCTTATTCTTTATTCCTACCATCTCTTTGACTAGCGTAGGTCCATCCAAGCTCTTTGTCAACATATCTGCAACTTGCTCTTTTGTTGGTGTATACAATAGTACAATCTCTTTGTCAAGTACTTTTTCTCTCAAGAAATGATACTGAATCTCTATGTTTTTAGTCTTGGCATGAAAAAGAGGAGTGGCTGCCAAATATAATGAACTCATATTGTCTCCAAAAATAATTGGAGTACTCTAATGAGTTCCAAAATTCTTCAATAAGGTCTTCAACCATAGCCTCTACAACTCCTTTATACTCAGCTTCTATGGATGACAGAGCAACTGTATGTTGCTTCTTTGAGCACCAAGAAACTAACTGATCTCCAATATAATAGAGATAACCATGAGTAGACCTTCTATCATCTGAATTACCTGCCCAATCTACATCACTAAACACTTTGATTCTTGTGTCACAAGTAAAACCATAATACAAACATTCACTTAGAGTTCTCTTGATATATTTGAGTACCCTTTAAGCTGCAATCCAACGAGTTTTCTTTGGACAATGCATAAATTGTGATAAAACACCAACTGCATATGATAGATCTGGTCTTGTCAAGGTAGCATATATCAAACTACCTACCAAATTTTGATATTTCTTCATGTCATTTAATTCTTCTCCTCCATATCTACTCAACTTATGGTTTACCTCCAATGGTGTGGTTGAAGGGTTGCAATCTTCCATGTTGAACTTGACCAAAAGATTCTTCAAGTATCTCTCTTGTGTAACATATACTCCATGTTGAGTATACACAATCTGCATTCCTAAGAAATAAGACAAGTTTCCCAAATCACTTATCTTAAACTCCTTCTCTATTTGTTTCTTAAGCTCCTTGATTCTTTGAGCATCTATTCTTGTGACAATAATATCATCAACATAAATACACATGTATATATACCCATCTTCACTTGCCTTCACTAGCAAGGTACTATTTGCTTTTGACGCTTGATATCCACATTCATTCTAGAACTTAACAAGCTTGTAATTCCATGCCGTTGGGGCCTACTTCATGTTGGAAATGAGGTAGGCCCATAGCTCATATCATAGGTCCATGGTTCCATAGGTCCAGCATATACAACATAGAATCTAGCAATCTTCCAATATTGAGAAAACATGAAAATACCACACTTGATCATAAAAATGATGAGACAAAGATAGAGAGAGATTAGACAACATGTGTAAAGTGTTACGTAAGCCACTGCTTACTCACACTATCATATATACCAATGTTCAATGTACAATGTGGGAGCAAAACTCTCAACCACTCTATGTGAACAGAAATAGATGGATGAGTGAATGTACAAATGTAACAAACATATTCAGATGTGTGAACAAAAATCTGAATATACATGAGATGTGTGACCTTATAGGTTATAGAAGAGTGAATATGAGTGATAGAAAGAGGAAGGATCAGTCTAAAACTGATATTCAACAAACCCTCATCTAACTTTAGGCTATGGAAGACCCTAAGTCAGATACGTGTGTGAAAAGATCACATACTTAAAAAGTAGCAAAGAATGCTATCAAGTTTGCTGCGGGAAATCCTCAAACTCATTAGGGAAAAAAACGAACCCTGCATGGGCCTTTTGGATTAAGGAGTGATTAGTGATGGACCAATGAGAGGAGGGTGATGGACACAGTCTATAGCCTATAAATCACTAGGCTGAAGGGGGATGAGGGGACAGGATTCCCCTATGTTCAAGTTTTGCCTCTAGAGAGAGAAAGGAATCTCGTAACTTACCTGGGCCCAAAAATTCAAAATTTTCAAAAAGTTATAAAACTCGTCATAACACCATTTAATGGTTCCCCAACCACTTTTTAGGATCAAAAGTGCTATTTTTGGGTTCTTAATCAAAATCCGTGCATGAACTGAAGTGAAAAAAGTGACTTTTTCAAAAATAACTCAAAATGCAACTTTCTCCCTCCAAAACCTCACATTTTCATACCTAGGTCCCAAAAAGTCATCTCTTTCCACTACTTTCTCTCCCTAGCACACCATTGCAGCTCCTGCATCTCCATTTCTTTCTCTGTGCATCATCTTCTTTGAATTCCTACTGTCTCTTCCATAGCTTAAACTCCAATGGAGAAACCTAAATCTCATAGACGTCCAAAAGATGAGGTTATCGCGATAAAATGTCACAATATCAAGGCTCCAAAAGGATTTTGGTTAGGACAGGAGTTATGCAAAGGTGCATGGGTGTACATGCAACCCTCTGGTGTTGGTCCTCACCGTGTGAGAGATCGTGGAAACTTGGATCTTCATTGGAAAGGGAAGTTATTAGGCTTCGAAAAGCTCAAAAATGGTGAAACTGTTGCCATTGTACAACATGTGTTCACAATGTCAACCATGAAATTGGAAAACTCAAACAAAATGAGATATCCTATCAGCTGTAACTATTAATCATTGACTTTTGTCCAAATTTCATAATATACTAGCTAAGTTGTGTAGTTTTTTGTTGTAGACATATTTCCTTCTACCTTGGTGACAGAACAACCACTTCATAGTCTTACAGGTACTTTCCAAGCATTGCATGCAGATGTTGGGACGATAGTCTTTCCACAAGCCCGTCCTGCTCAGATATTACATGAGAGAGTTTTCTTTTACACACATACATATGTTGTACCCTCTTCATCAAATGATTTTGGCAGGTTAGAGATGATTAAGGTAGATTCTCTCTTAAAGCTCGAGTGGCCGCAACCTGATGTATGGACATTAACATCTTTGAAGCATAAGATGGTGATGGACATACACAACTCTTTGAAATTTACAAGAGTTTCAAGATCTATAGGATTACATTGGTGTGTTCCTGTTCATTGTTTTGTACATTTATTTCAGATATTCACAATTCTAGTGACTTCAACAATGTTCATGTTAAAAGGTATCACGTATGAGCAGGTAGAGGGTTTGCTAGGTGAAAATTGGGGACTTGTAGAAGGATGCACCAAAGGGGATAGATACATTTGTAAAATTGGTGCAAGAGGCATAGGATTTCGATACTTGAAACATCGTACTTCATTGTACATTAGATTCTATTATGATCGTTGGATGTGTAAACTTGGTGAATGGATACCATTACAAAGTTTTGAGGGTGTTTTAATTTCATTTGAAATTAAGATAAATCCACCCAACAACAAAATGGAAGTTATTTCAGTAAATCATCATTGGACTCTTGCCAACGTGAGAGAACATCTAGTAATCGTGGGATTTGAGGATCTGAATCAATCAAAGTTTAGAATACAAGGGCATAAGGTAAGTAGCATATGGTATTTCTTCTTTTGTTTATACAAATTCTTACACTCAAATATGTTCATTTAAAGTTTTCTATTTGTCTGTAGATTGGTAAGAGGTTGGATGATAAAATTAAAGTCCTCCTTGAATGGAGTGTGGATGTAACTCAACTTTCATTGTCATAGCTCAAGAACTATTTGAGTGCTACAGTGTACACACAACCTATGTTCCATTTATAATCCTACGTCTTTAACAATGTATTTAACATGCAAGACATGTAGCATGTAAAATTTTTTGATCTCAATATGATGTACAATTTGCCAAATCTTTGGTTTTTCCAATGGCAATTTATTATAATTTTAAAGTTCTGAGAATTTATTTTTTCTATTGTGTTATGTGTATCTTATTCTGGTTAATGATTCTGTTCAATCTTTTTTATGAGCAAAAGTTTTTTTTCTAAGAGTTCTATGCATGATTGTTTTATTTGAAGGTATCAATTTTAGTTTTAAAATGGGTCCCACTCACTTTAAAATTTCGAAACTACTATAAAAGCAGCACTTATTCTCTCATTTCTCACTTTTGCAACCAAGAAGAGCTACAATCACTTGCAGAGTACGCACACAAGCTAGCATCATGCGCAATGGCTGCCGCATCCTCCACTACCCTGCAACCCAAACGTCCACGTGAACTCTTCAATGAGTTCTTGGAATCAACTGAGTTCAAAGGTCAAAACCACTTGTATGACCTACTGTCTAGAGTCCCTGATCTAGACAAAACAATTCAACTGAACTATGATGTGCTCAAGGAAATCATAGAGTTCCTTGAGTACTACATCTTGTGTTTCTCTATAGAAATACCACCTTATGAGGGTAAATGGGTCCCATGTGACCTTCTACTCTACATACACAGAGGCGATGAAGCCTTCATGAAGCGCCTTAAGCGCTTCATGTCAATTGCTGAAACTGCAGGGCACTTACTAGATGACTCTGTGCCATTAGTAAAAAAACTTAACAAAAAGAAGAGGATGGGTACAAAGTACCTATCCTACATTGCAACAACATATTTTATCATTAATGAGGAGCCCGAACCTACACGTGTTGAGCTCCCCAACCTTGTCACTGGGGGTTTTGTTAAGGAGAAGAATGAGCCTCAACCAGAGGCCATAAATTTTGCCAAAGAAAGCATTACAATCCACCAAGAATTTCCTGGTGGTGTTGAGGATAAACTATGTGCACAATCAAGCATTGAGGAGGCCCCCCCTTCAAATCTCAACCCCTCTGAGCCCACATTACCAGAGGTGGAACTTGAATATCTCTCCAGCATCATTGTGGATGGAGAGGAATTTATTTTACTTCATGACATTGAGAAGGCATTCGGTCTACGTCTAGATGAATGCTTGAGTATTTTCTCCACAATGTCAGATGTTCCACTTGACAACACATCTGACATACTTGAAAAGAAGTCAATCCCACTTGGGGATTGTGTGGTAGACACCATAGCAATGGTGTGTGCTGATATTTTAAATGATGACAACCATTCTACTACGGGGGAGGAGTTCAGTGCAGCACGGGAGAGGATAATGAAGCAAAAAATTCCTACATCCCCTGTAGCAGAGTAGAGTGGCATGGCCCACTCTAGCATTGATCTTGATGCCCCTGGAAGAGGGGAGGAAGAAGACAAGCTTCATGATGTAAGTGGTAATTGAATTAAATAAATGGATAATTTAAGTTATCATTGTAAGAGCTTGAATTCTCATTTTTTGTTAACAGGAAGCAATTGAGCTCGACAAGTTCGCAGCAAGGTCTGGTGGGGATCGAGCTTCTCGCGGGAGTGGTGCATCCTTGGCAAACTACATCGGAAAGTTGCCAAAGGATGATTTTCTTATCATACGCAAAGACTACAGTCCAGATGGGCACTTCATGACTTGGTGCTTGAAGGCCCTTAGCAAGATTTTGTGTTTATGTACAATTACCCAAGGCACTAATTGTGTCATTTTGGTTAGGTAATCCTTAGTTGTAACTACATTAGGAATTAATTTTAGAGGAAAAGTATTAGGGCAAATAGGTATCGCCATGGGTCTTGGAATGCAAGACCCCCATGTAATATCAAGATCTGTATTGACTTACCAGCTGCCTCAATCTCTACAAAGAAGAAAGAAAGTTGTAGAGAAATTGAAGGCAACTGAGAAATGATGTACTGTGTTGATAATACAAACTTTTTTTTTCATCATTTGTCTAGTCTTGTATATGAATGTGCTAAAAAATTGAACTTATCTTCTCTCCACAAATTGTATCTAATTGGAAGTCTTTGTACTGTCCTTTGGTCCTTTGTATAATTATATGCATAAAAAAGGCCAAAAAAGCCCCAGCCACAGAAACACGGGAAATAGCCTTGCAAAAATTTTGCAGGGTTGTTTCCCGTGTTTCTGTGGCTGGGGCTTTTTTGGCCTTATCTGGTGTTTTTAGGTGCTACAAAACATAGGAAAGTATGTAATTCTAGATTTTCACTTGGTTTTGGTAGATTCAAGACCAAAGATTACCTGTAGGGTATAACCTCAGCTTTAACTAGATCAAAGATCTCATCCATACCTTTTATGCATACAATGATTACCTGAAGGGTATAACCTCTTAATAACTAGACCATTACATCTCTACCATACCTTCTATGCTTACAAAAGACCAAATAATGCAAAAAAAAACCCAACCACAGAAACGCAGGATTCAGCCCTGCAAAAATTTTGCAGGGCTGAATCCCGCATTTCTGTGGCTGGGGGTTCTTTGGTATGAAAAGGACATGTTGCACATCAATAGGTAGAAAAGGAACATATCTAGTCACAAAACAATAGGCAAGTGCATGCATGTTTAACTGAATCCATATATAACTGACTGAAAGAGAGAGAGAGTGAGAGAAAAAAAAGAGACTAAGAATATAGATTAAAACAAAATTTTCTATTATCCATTGTATTACATCGCAAAGTAGGCCTATCATAGGGTATAATATACACATCATGGGTTATTTCCTCTAATTCTTCTTGCTAGCTGAATGTCCTTCAGTTGTATGGTTACTCTCTTGACATGGATAGCAGAGAGGTTAGAGTCCTCAAGCATGGAAATGAGGTAGGCCTTAGCTGCCTCTTGAAGTGCTTCAAGTGCTATCCCTTGTATTTGTAGACCTGCTTGGTAGCTTTGTAGTTCCTCTTTCACTACCCTTGCAAAAGCTCTTCGTGGTATGAGTAGTTCAACAGACTTTTGGTAGTGTTGTATCTCTGCAAAAGCCTTGCAGTGCTTCCTTCGTCTTTGTGGAGCTCTTGTGTTGGGAGGTATGTTTGGCTGGCGTTGAGGTCGACATCGTGGTTGATAGTTTTTTTTTTTCTCCGATGTACACGATGTGAGGGCCCAGATTCATCTTGCACATTTTGTTGTTGATGTGGTTGTTGACTTTGCTCTCTTTCCTCCTCTGTTGGTATTTGCCCTTGTCCTTGTGGAAGTGTCTTACCTCCATGTGTCACCCTATGGCTCGTTGGAATTTGCATATCATTCCATGGTGGTTGATTGCTGCTTTCCTCGTTCGGGGATGACTCTTCTTCGCTCTCTGGTACACTCCTTCTGATCAACTTCTGTTTGGGTCTTGATTTGATGGGTGTCCTTGTTGGTGGCTCATCATCTGAAATGGACTCTGATCGTCCTAGAGTGAAATACCCCTATCTATTGGACACTTCATTTTCTCGCATTGAATTGCTCCCAGGTGGTGTGCCATCGTGTGACACAGGCACATATGTGCTCTGGGAACCACTTCGAGGTCTTTGGGGGGGTTGCAACCATGGTGGGCAATGTGTCCCTAGATGAGGGCTAGGAAAGAAGACGCGATCTTTCCTTGCAGTTTGCTTGGTGCGTGCCATTCTCTTGAGTTGCAAAAAGTGTGAAATGAAGTGAGTTCTCTCTATTTATAGAGTTTCTAAAAAAATTGTTTGTTCACACTAGAATGGACAAAACGTGTTTAAAACCATACAAAATATTATATATTAAATAATAACACATTGAAACCAAGATTACAATAATCATAGGTATTACCACATAATGGGAAATAACGAATTTACTTTACTTCCAAGCTGAGCCTTCTCGTTGTCTCCTTGCACGCCACTGAGCATGATGAAGAGGACCTAACGATGACTTCCATTTCTCAGTGGCAATGTTGTGTTGCATCGTTCTTGCAAGTTTTTCCAATTTTGAATCCCTAAGTCGTTCCACAAAAAACTTTCTCGAGAATGTAGTGCGGTAAAACCAATTAAACATCTCCTCCATGTAGTTTGATTGGATTGGGCCACCACCATGTCGGGTGTTTTTGAAGTAGACACCCCTTGCTTTGTAGTGTGACTTTTCCATTCCTTGGGTATTGAAAATCTCTAATGACCCATATCGATGCATGAAAAAAGCTCCATGTGCAAACAAAATATGCTAAAAATTGTTAAGTACATTGGAAAAAGGTAAGTGCAATGAACACTTGTAGAAGAAGATTACACTTACAATGTAGTGTGTTATATTGCTCTCTCCCCAAGATTCAATGAAACACTTGGTGAACTCCACTAATGTTCCTTGAAACATTTGACGTTGAATAGCACTAGACCTAGTCAGACCCATTAAGCCTACCAACTTATCAAAGCTCGACCAAACTTTCTTTCTCTTATTACAAAGATCAACTTGAGAGTCATTGTCTGTTGTGATCATGCATAGGTCTTTCCACAACTCATAACGTTCATTATTTTGAGTGCTAGTACCTCTTCTAAAAAAATGTCTTGCTTTATTCCCTGTCATTTACACTTGTTGCAAGCTATCTTGAGATTCTCCAACTTTCTTAACAACTAGGGTTACATTTCCACCATGACAACCAATTGAATTAAGAAGTTCCTCCAATTTCTTTATAGCTTGAACAGATTTATCAACTGGCTTCATGGCAAATGCGTATTCTATATGGAGCTTCAATAGTCTATCAAAAATTCTCATGAAGGCGTGCAAGGTGCAAAAGTGGACATTGACTAAAGGGAGTGGAATAATGGGATTCCAATCCTTATCTGACATGTCACGATTAGGTGTACCTAACATGGGACACCTCAGTAAAGGTATATCCCATTCAGCAAATGGAGTTGCATCTGTGTCATCAACTAAATCATCTATGTTGTTTTGTTTTCTCTTTGTTCGTTTATAACCTCGTGTGCAATATGGACAAGGATAGAGAGTAGATGCACCTTGTTTGCACCCTAACATGCATTTTATAGTCTTTAAGTCTCCACCTAAGTGCCACTCTACTTCAAAATCACCAAGGCTTTCTACATTGATTTTGGCACCATGAATTTGAGAAGTTATCACCTCTGTGATCCATGGGATCCTACTGAAAATCCATGTAAGAACATCATTGGATTCTTTAGGTACTTCAATAGCACCTAACCACCATATATCTTTCTCGGATTGGACACTATATGTAAAGTGATGGGTAGATTCTTCACTATCATCAATAATAGCATGGGCCATAGCTTTGTTCATGAGTGTCACACTAAGTTTTTCCATACGGAGTCCCTTTATGATTTGACATTCGTCTAGCTTCAATACAAACTTGAGTTTGGAACCACAATCTACATCAAATAACAAACATTATATTATTAAAAATACTATGAATGGAATTATCAAAACAATGGATATACCTTGAAGTGTGGATTTGTAAAATTCAACCATTTCCTTTTGAAGCCTCTCCAAATTGACAAATATGTTGTACTTTGTGTAGATGAATCCCTTTCTAGATGTGTTTTTCAACTCTTTCTTTGATGTAGATGAATGATAAATGGATGCAGGCATAACATCTTCTATATGCAAGTAATTGCCAAGAGTATTGGCTACATCCTCATTGGTCATCTTCTTCTTTAGAGATACCTTGTAAGGGCATGGAAAAATGCTCTGGAAAATACCTTTGTTTTGTAGAGCCTGCTTCAAAAGATTGTACAATGTAGTGTACGCTCTAGTACTAACACCTGCTTCATCACATACCATCTGTACCTCACTAGGACTAATAATATCTTCTAAGTTGCTTGCAAAATCTTTAATCACTTGGGTTTTGATGTGATTTCCTATTGGTGAATCCAAAATCATAAGCACATGTTTGTTGCTAAGACAAGAATTCAGAAACTTCAATTGATCCTCCATTGTTGAGGAAGCACTCGCATCTTCAACAAATGACCCGCACAATAAGAATCTCAATCTAAAAGTCTTTTAACATAAATAAACAAAGGAAATACATACCTAAGTGCGTAAACACGTCGCTTCCATGCTCCACCACCAGTTGAAAGAGCTTGAAAGGATGACAATGGTCGTTTCCTATATCTCATCCCAAGTGGAGTCTCTTTTAGTTGTGTAAGATTGGCTTTTAACTTTGTAATTGTGTTCTCCTTTTCTTCCACATCTTGTTGGAGTCTATTATTGTGCTCATCCAAAGATTTGATAGAACTTTCTAAAGTGTGTATAGCACTCTCTAAACTGTGTATCTTGAAATGGTTGTGATGACATGGTTGCATCCAATAATTTGCTATAGATGTAGAATGGTTAGACAATCGCTTGCAATAGCCTAGCAGTCCATCTTCACCGCAACCAAGGAATTGTAGAAATGTGGAGATAGTATGGAATCTAGGATGAACATTAGCCATTGGATCCAAGGGATACAAAGCACCATGGACCCAAAGATCAATATTCTTCTCTCCAGCTGCACGTTGTGCATTTTGAGAATCTATGTCATTGCTACCTCTAGTTGTTGGTGCAAATTCTGTAGGAACACGAACATGTACACTGTTTGAGTGAGGAGCACGCGCTGGTGCTGGTGTCATGTTCGTAATACATGTGAGCACCATGATGTTCTAAAACTCCAGCACCGAATGGGAAGAAGCACAGAGATGGCTGGAATGGCTCGTACAGTAGCTGTGTGCAAGAAAAAAAGTGTGTTTTGGTATGTGGATAGGTCAAAATGACCTTTTTCAGTATGTTAGAGGGAAAATGAGTTTTTTTTCAATAATTCATGTTTTGGGGCAACCAAAGTTACGAGTTTGATGATGTGGCACTTAACTTTTGGAGGGATTTTGAAAAGTATGTTTTTAAGTATTTTTTATGAAAATAAGACAAAAAAAATTAAGTTCTGACATATACATAAAAGTATGGGCCATTTTGAATAAAGAATAGCTGAAAAAGAGACTTTTTCATAAAAGTCATTTTTCTATTCATAAAGATGGACGGATTTGATGAGGTGGAAAGTGGTTTTTCTCTCTCTCTATGTGCAGAAGAGAGAGAAGGTCCTAGCTCAACCTAAAAAAAGCCTACTTAAGCCTACCAAAAAGTGCTCTATTAAATGCACTTTGTCCCCTTAACAACGTACAAGATTAAGCTTAATCCCTAAAAATTAGGAATCCTTACAAGGCCCATGCAGGGTTCACTTTTTTTCCTAATGTCATATGACCATATCTTCTCGAACACCTCATCCAAATATGCATAAAGCATATACGTACTGATTCTCTTGTACCTATGCTGAACAGGACTCCTCTTGATATGAATGCCATTGCCTCCATAAACTCCAAGTAGTACCTGTGTGCATAAACAGAATATGTACCTGAATTCTTAACATAATATGCAAATCTTATGTTAACCACCATCCAATGTCTTTGAAGTAACCCAAAATCTTCATGTAGAAGACAATCTCCAAATACATCATGTGAATGGCCGATCCTCACCACCAAATTGCTAATGACCAAGTCCTTTCCATGAGCAAGAGTGTGAGCACACTCTTCTCCTCCAAGAAGAACTCCATAGCCACTCTTTAACATGCTTCAAGTTAGCACCATGGCTACCCCATGCGCTAGAAGAATCACCACCTCTATTGAGGTCCAAGCACCAAGGCTTGTGTTGAACACTAGGTGAAGGATAAATTACAAGTGACCCCAAGCACTTCGTATATAGTAGTTTGTCTACCCTTGAAAAGCAATAATAAATCACTTGATCGTAGCGATCATACAAAAAAACACGCCATTGCTATCATCTTTGAATAATCGCGAACCCGCTGATATCTTTGAATAAAGAAAAAGCATGATAATATATACTTCATGTTTTTTGCTGTCTGCCACTGACGGGAATCAAACCCACATGCCAGGGATGGGAGGACAATGTCTTAACCACGATGGCTGGCGCCTTTGCTTGTAGATAGAGTAAAACTGAAGACTATACATTCTGTATCCTCTAAGCAAGATGGACCAATGGAAATTGTTTTCCAACAATCCCCCCTACAATGTCATATTGGTACAATCTGGACTGGATTTGCAAACTTCCTAATCTTCAAACTAGTACTCCCAAAATTGACCTTCTCATAAAAACATTGCTGAAAGCAGTTTAGGATTCATAACCTTCTTCAACATAACAAGTATCTTCTTCTATCTTTCTACAACATAAATCTGATAGAATCTGAATCTTTGACTTACTTCTTTCAATGTTAAGAATATTCACAAACAAAGGATAGACAACTGACTCATAAATACTCAAGATCTTTCATGATCATTCAAGATCATCCAAGATCATACTAGATCATTCAAGATCATCCAAGATCTATGATCTCTCCTGTGTAGAATTTGCTCTCATCAAACCTTCATGACTGAATGCTTGATTTGCTACCTAAATGTCTCCAAGTGTCTTTGCTTCTTACAAAGTTGTAAATCTTTTCTTCAAACAAATCCTTTCCTAGAATTTGCAACTCCTACTTGAAACATAAGTGGACAAACTTCTCATCTTGAGAACTCCAAAAGCTGCAAGTTGATACTTCATCTTTTCATATTCTTCCCGGGTGAAATGTGATAGTACTTGCTTGATTTTCTTTTGGCTAACTCCACTTCTCAATCACATAATAGGATCTGATGGAACACCTTTTTGAATACAAACATGTATCCAAAAATCTAGACAATCATAGAAAGTAGATTCTTCAACTCACTAGTACATCATAAAACTAAATTTTCTGAAGTTTTTGAAAATACTAAATATGAGGTAACTTTTCCAAACACAAAACCTCAACCCAAGTCTTCAACATCTACTACATAAAACTCTTTTACCTCAAGAGTTAGATAAAGAAGAAATATACTTCTCTACAACTTGTCATATACCAAGTAGCTCTGTATTGACACTCCAAGAATTCTTTGAGGGAACATATAACTGCATGCTCAAAAACTTCACCTTATATATAACTCATACATATGAGTCAAAATATACAAGTTGTTTTCAAAATCTGCTGCTTTTCTTTCTCTCAATGCAATTCTTTGTCAAAACCTACTAAAACATGACCAAGTATAATGCAAACAAGAAATTGCTTCTTCTTTAGACTATCTTCACACAAGATGTTCTCGTAGACTTGTCTTTGGGTGTAGAGGATAAATAGGAAAAGTATATGAAAAATATGAGAGAAAAGGAAGTCTTACTTTCCCTTTGGAAATGTTGGACCTTCTTCTTCTGCATCTTTTTCCACCTGATGATGTAACATCTTCAAAACTTCTCTTCCATACCTTTTGTTCTCTTCATCTTGAAGTAGCAAGCACTCTTGACTTCTTCAAATGAACTATTTCTCTTCCTCTAGTACTAAGAGTAAGAGACAAAAAAAACATGATATACAATGGAAGTGAACATAGAAACATGTTTTACCATCTCCTCATATCCCTGAATCAAAATTTTGCTTCAAATGTATGATATTGCTGAATTCACCAACCTTTTGTCTGAATGATGAATTACCTTTCTAGAGTTACCTCTCTAGATCAAATTTTGTACCTGGATATCCAACCAACTTAAAATAGAAATTTGGTTGAACACAAAACTCATCCCATCTCCAAATTTACCTTCTTAGAGAGCTTTCTTGCTGTTTGTTGTTAACCTTTGGAGTTGTCCTCTCCAATCATTATAGCATAAAAGATCAACTACACATCTTTAATTTGTCAATCTGGGAAGTATGCAAAGACCACAACCCCTTCTAGTTAATGGAATCCAAGAATAAGAGTTGACATGACTGTTTATTTGAGAGATTTATGAAGAAGAAAGGGAATGATGGAGAGTGTTAATCTCCAAAAGAACAAGTTGACCTTGAATTTAGATCACCTCTATATCAAGATCAACTTTAGACTCCACCTAATTTAGAGAATCTTCACCAAATTATCAGGAAATTGATTATTCTGAAAAATTCAGTTTCTTCAGAAAAGTCTGCTGCAGATTAGTCACTCATTGACTAATCAATCCTGTAAAGTTTTTGATAAAACTTTGCACAACACTTCGCCTTAAGGTTGCGCAACTTTGCCAAGTTAAATCTCTTGAAAAGATTAAGTACACACTGAGAAATGTGTGAAACACTTTACCTATGTCTGAAAGTACTTCTCTGCAATGGCGACTTTGACACCTGCAACTTCTTAGCACTGGTTCTCCCAACTCTGAACCCGTTTGATCAAGATCTTCTAGCCATAGATAGCTTACCTTCCAACTTAGATTTTGAGCCCTCACTTGTGTAAAACTTTACACTGTGGACTGAGCACTGACCATTTCTTTGAAGATGAAATGTGCGCCAGATTTTACGACTCTTAGAACATTCTTACATATGAATGTTCCTACTCAAAATTCTCACAGCCTGATTACAATTAATCTCCCAAATTCTAGCCATAGATAGATTAGCTATGGACTTAGACATGTGCAAAAGGATTTCTCAAAAGATTAAACACAGAAGGAGCAGACAACAAAATATCGGGCGCAAAATTTCTCGATTTCTCAGAAAACTTACATCTAAGTGAGGATGGACAATTCACTCACTTTTCATGTGTCTAATGACACTAATTTCTCTCTCCCTATTCTCAAATCTTCTTCTGCTCTATTTGCCCGACATTTTCCAACATATTTATAGATGAATATATACAAGTGTATGACTAAAACAAAGGTATAAGTCAGCTAATGTACATATGTATACATGTCTTTGGATTTTCTGAATATGTCCTTCCTTCAACCATCTGACTTTGTTTCCTTCTTGACTCCTTGACTTCATTTCTCCATAATCCTTCAATTGATGATTGTCATGCACCAACAGCTCCCCCTCAATCATTAATTGAGGCTCTTCTCTATCTTCTTTACTCCAGCCATATCCTTGAATCTTTGTAGTTTTGGTCCATCTAGACTTTTAGTCATCATATCTGCAACTTGATCTTTTGTGGGAGTGTGTATGACTTCAATCTCTTTCTCAATGACCTTCTCTCTCAGAAAATGATACTGTATTTCAATATGCTTAGTTCTAGCATGAAATACAGGATTAGCTGCCAAGTATAATGAACTCATATTGTCTCCACAAATAATAGGAGTACTCTGAATCACATCAAAAACTTTCAAAAGTGTCTTTAGCCATATTACCTCTTTTGTAGCTTCCACCATACCTTTATATTCTGCTTCTGTAGATGACAAAGCAACTGTATGTTGCTTCTTGGAACACCATGAAATCAATTTGTCTCCTACATAGCACAAGTATCCATGTGTTGATCTTCTATCATCCACATTACCTGCCCAATCTGCATCACTATATATCTTGATTCTTGTATCTGAAGTAAACCCATAGTACAACCCTTCTTTGAGTGTACCCTTGATGTACCTAAGTACTCTTTGTCCTGCAATCCAATGTTCCTTTCTAGGACAATGCATAAATTGTGAAAGCACACCAACTGCATATGACAAGTCAGGCCTTGTCAATGTAGCATAAATCAAGCTACCAACCAAACTTTGATAGAGTTTCATATCTCTGAACTCTTCTCCTCCAAACCTAGACAATTTATGGTTCACTTCCAAAGGTGTAGGTGCAACCCTGCAATCTTCCATTTTAAATTTGGTTAGCAAATTTTTAAGATACCTTTCTTGGGTCACATATACTCCATGTTGAGTATAAGAGATCTCCATTCCCAAGAAGAATGATAGGTTCCCCAAATCACTGATTTTGAACTCTTTCTCCATCTGCTTCTTGATCATTTGTATCTCCTTATCATCTGTTCCTGTAAGTATTATGTCATCAACATAAATACACACATAAATGAACCCATCTTCACTTGCTTTGACTAGCAAGCTACTATCTGCCTTTGATGCTTGAAATCCAAGATCATTCAAGAATTTTACAAGCCTATAATTCCAAGCCCTTGGGGCTTGCTTCAACCCATACAAAGCTCTCTTGAGCTTACATACATAATTTGGACTCACTTGATCTTTGAACCCATCTGGTTGCTCCATGTAGACTTCATCTGAAATGTAACCATTCAAGAAAGCATTTTTAACATCTAATTGAGACAACTTCCAACCTTTACAAGCAGCAATTGCAATGAGTGTCCTGATGGTTGTCATCTTTGCCACAGGACTATAAGTCTCATCATAGTCCACTCCATATGTCTGTGCATACCCTTTCACAACAAGTCTAGCTTTGTACCTAGACACACTTCCATCTGCAAATCTCTTTGTTTTGTAAACCCACTTACATCCAATGATCTTCTGACTATTAGGTTTAGGAACCAAATCCCATGTTTGATTCTCTATCAATACATCATACTCCTCTTGCATAGCATCTTCCCAATTCTTCTTTCCTTTGGCCTCTTCATATGTAGAAGGGTCTTCATCTGCTTTTACCAAATAAGCATAATCTTTAGTAGTCAAGAATGAAGTGTCATAGCTATACCTTGTAGGTTGCCATTTGTGCCTAGATGACCTCCTAACTTCTGCACTTCTTGAGGTCTCTGGTTCATCACATTCTGGATCAAACCTTGGCCTCTCTTCAACTTCAATCTGCACTTCATTACTCTCACTTTCATCAAGTAATTGAATCTTTGCTTTACCTTTCCTTTGTTCCACTACTTCTTCATCATCTGCATGTTCATTATATTTACCTGCATACCAAGTACCTTGCTCATCAAATGTAACATCCTTGGATACAATAAATTGCTTTGTGGATGGACTCCACAACCTGTATCCTATTTGCTTATCATCATAACCAATGAATACATACTTCTCTGCCTTAGGCTCCAACTTATGCCTCAATTGAGATGGCACATATGCATATGCCAAGCATCCAAATATTCTGCAATGATCCAAGGTAGGTTTCTTACCCCACCAAGCTTCATATGGTGTCATACCCTCCAAGGCTTTACAAGGCAATCTATTAACCAAATATGTAGCTGTATTAACAGCCTCAGCCCACAAATAATTTGGGCAATTCTTCTCTTTCATCATGGACCTTGCAAACTCAACAAGAGTCCTATTTCTTCTTTCTGCTACCCCATTTTGTTGAGGAGAGTACCTGCAAGTAACTTCTCTCTTTATACCTGCATTCCACAAATAATCATTGAACTCATTTGAAAAATACTCTCCCCCTCCATCTGACCTTAGTCTCTTCAATTTTTGACCTCTAATCCTTTCTGCATATGCATGATAGTGTTTAAATGTATTAAACACTTCTGACTTTTCCTTAATCACATAAATTGTGATCCACCTAGTAGCATCATCAACATATATGACATAATATCTTGAACCATTTATACTAAAGTCCTTTGAAGGACCCCACACATCTGTATGCACCAATTCAAGTCTTTCTGAATACATAAACCCATGCTTGGAATAGGATTGCTTATGAGCCTTACCTAATTGACATGCCTCACATCTGTATGTCATGTGTTGACCTGCAATGTTAGGCATTCCAAGCACTGAATCATTGTTAATCATTTCTTTGATACCTCTTTCATTAAAGTGTCCAAGTCTTTTGTGCCAAAGATCCAATTCTGACACCTTCTGCTCTCCATATGTGAACATAGCATGTCCAACATTTCCTTGTACCTTCAATGTGAAAAGCCTTCCTTCTTTCTTTCCTGCAATAACTTGTTTATACCCTTGACTAGGGTCTTCCACATAAACTCCATCATTGGTAAACCTTACCTCATAACCTTTTTCCACAATTTGACCTACACTGATCAAATTCTTTGGAATTGTGGGAACATAAAGTACCTTACTCAGAAGAGTGCTCCCATCCTTAGCTTTGACTGAACCAATTGACTTTACCTTATGCTTTGTATTATCACCTGTCTGCACTGTATGATTAATTGCATTATGATCTAGGTCAGTCATCAAAGCAATATTTCCACTCAAATGATTACTACATCCTGAATCAATATAAAACACTCTCATGTCCTCATGTGAAGTTTCACATGTATTCATAATGAGAGTCGAATCCTCCTTTTGATCTGATGCATAGTTGTAGTAGGTGTTATTATAGGATTGATTTTGGAAGTTTCTTCCACCACCTCTTCCAAAAGAATTCCTACCACCTCTACCTCTGAAATTTCCTCTCTGAAATCTACCACCTCTTGCTCTTTGATTAAAGTTCTTATAATTACCATTGTTTTGATTATTGTGCCAACAATCATGAGATAGATGATTGGTCTTACCACATATCCAACAAGCTCTTGCATTATCTTTGTTGTTTCTACCTCTTCCTCTACTTCTGCCATTTCCTCTTCCTCTTATGAAGTTTGCTTGGTTTGATGTACCTTCTTCTTCACCTGATTGTTGCTTCCCTTTGTTGGCTTTCTTCTTGTCTTTAGAATACATTGCATGACCTGCACTCTTATCAACATCTCCTTTGACATCATTCTCAAAAGTTAGCATATGACCTAACAATTGATTCAAATCAGGAGTAAAGTGATCTAATGAAAGTTCTGTAGATAAAATGAAAGGCTTCCACTTCTCATCTCCTCTTAGCCCTGTGAGTATTTGTCTTACCAATTTGTCTTCTTCAATATCTTCATCCACTGCACCTAAAGAATCTGCAATGTCCTTCATCTTTGTCACATAATCAGAAATTGATTGTGAGGCCTTCTTCTTAAAGGTAGTAAACTCTGCCCATAGTGAAGCCTTCCTTGATTTGGTTGTATTTTGGAAATGCTCTTCCAAAGCATTCCAAATGTCACAAGCACTCTCAAGTCCTCTAATGTGAGGAAGCAAATAGTCATTGACTGCCATGTAGATGATGCTTCTTGCTTGAGCATCCTTCTTCATCCAATTCTTCAAATCTGCAAGCTCCTCCCTAGTTGGAACACTAGGATCTCTGAATTCTGGCTTTTCTTCATCTCCTGTGATGTATCCTATCAGATCTTTGCTCATAAGGTGAGCTTCCATCCTCATAGACCATGCAGGATAGTTCTCTCTATCCAACTTTTCAATTTGGAGACTATCTCCCATCTTTACTTCACCTGTAGCTTCAAATCTTTAACCTTTACAGATAATAAATGTACATTTACTTCGAATGTTGCTCCTTCTGATCCTTTTGATGCTCTTTGTATGTCTTCCTTTTGATCTTTCTTCACACTTTGACCTTTTGCACCTTCGAAATGAAAGTTTTGTATTTCTGCAATAGTCGGAGTCTTCTTTACTTCAATTTTGACACAACCTGCTCTGATACCACTGATGGAGAGTGTTAATCTCCAAAAGAACAAGTTGACCTTGAATTTAGATCACCTCTATATCAAGATCAACTTTAGACTCCACCTAATTTAGAGAATCTTCACCAAATTATCAGGAAATTGATTATTCTGAAAAATTCAGTTTCTTCAGAAAAGTCTGCTGCAGATTAGTCACTCATTGACTAATCAATCCTGTAAAGTTTTTGATAAAACTTTGCACAACACTTCGCCTTAAGGTTGCGCAACTTTGCCAACTTAAATCTCTTGAAAAGATTAAGTACACACTGAGAAATGTGTGAAACACTTTACCTATGTCTGAAAGTACTTCTCTGCAATGGCGACTTTGACACCTGCAACTTCTTAGCACTGGTTCTCCCAACTCTGAACCCGTTTGATCAAGATCTTCTAGCCATAGATAGCTTACCTTCCAACTTAGATTTTGAGCCCTCACTTGTGTAAAACTTTACACTGTGGACTGAGCACTGACCATTTCTTTGAAGATGAAATGTGCGCCAGATTTTACGACTCTTAGAACATTCTTACATATGAATGTTCCTACTCAAAATTCTCACAGCCTGATTACAATTAATCTCTCAAATTCTAGCCATAGATAGATTAGCTATGGACTTAGACATGTGCAAAAGGATTTCTCAAAAGATTAAACACAGAAGGAGTAGACAGCAAAATATCGGGCGCAAAATTTCTCGATTTCTCAGAAAACTTACATCTAAGTGAGGATGGACAATTCACTCACTTTTCATGTGTCTAATGACACTAATTTCTCTCTCCCTATTCTCAAATCTTCTTCTGCTCTATTTGCCCGACATTTTCCAACATATTTATAGATGAATATATACAAGTGTATGACTAAAACAAAGGTATAAGTCAGCTAATGTACATATGTATACATGTCTTTGGATTTTCTGAATATGTCCTTCCTTCAACCATCTGACTTTGCTTCCTTCTTGACTCCTTGACTTCATTTCTCCATAATCCTTCAATTGATGATTGTCATGCACCAACAGGGAATAACTAGGGTTTTGATTATCTTGAGTTCTACAACAGCATTTTCAATGATCTTTGTGCCTAAAGTTGTCATTTTCACAGTAGAATACAAATATGAAGTCAAGTTTCCAACACAGTACCTCTATCACACAAACAAGACAATCACGATTCTATAAAAACTGAGAATTTCTGATTCCAGCTTTGATCTTCTGCACTATCTTGCTCAATACAATAAGATTCATCTATCTTCATTCATCTCACTCAGAAATACATATGAAAAGTTCACAAATTCCATGGATCACACAATGAAAAGACTCAACAAATCAAGAAATTGATCATGGAAGGAGAAACACGATTTTCTACAGGAAACCTCTTCACATTACTTGGATAGCATCAAGAGAATACAACCAACCTCTTCAAAATAGAAGAAATTATCTTTTATACTTTTTCAAGTGTCACTTTTCACACTTGAAATTTGATCCTTTTTTTCTTCTAATATAAAAATATGCTATCAAAGAGCTTCCAAAAATTCTTAGAAAAATATATATGATCCTACTTTACATGAGGAAGACTCTTCCCAATTTTTACATCATTTGCATAAATATATCTACAAATTTTGACAAATTACAAATAATTTCCCTCGAAAAAATGCTTCCTCTAACATCCTTCCCCTCCTAGACTTTTTGGCTCCTGACAAAAAATATTCTAGGAGAAGAGTAGTGAGGGCTTCATTTATTTCTTCTTCCTTTGGTAAACCTGAGATAACAAATCATGGTTCTTTCTCTCTGTAATATTCAAATTGTTCACCATTTCAAACAAGGCTTTTCTCCATTGAGCTGTCGCCTCTATTCTATCTATCACATCTTTCTTCAAATATTTTGTATAAGCAACTTCATATGCAGTGAGTCTTGATTTAGTGACTACTGATAGATTCCCAAAAATTTTTGACTCCCTTTCAAAAAATCGATAGTCAAAAGCATCTTCAAAGATTTGAAGGTAATGACTTCCCAAAAATACAATTCTGCTGTAGTATGCCATTAAACAAATTCTATCTAGGGTTTCACTTAAATCAAGAAGTAGAGCATCTGTAGGTGAATTGAATCCAATATAATTAAGAGTCCTTACTTCTGTATCTATGAATGTTTCTATGCATGCCACCACAAATTGCATTAGTCTCACTAATAAAATACAAGCTGGATCATTTACATCTTTGTATGTGGATATAACAGATTCTGCTATATCATTCATGTATTTTTTGGTTGGCCAAGATCCTACTTTTGGTCCTGCTAGTTTTGGAAAATTCAACCATTTTGTTGGAAGTTGTCCTGCATTTCTTCTTTCCCAAAATACAAACCATTCTCTTCTTCTGGTTATTGGACAATAGGCTAGATTTATCTTTAATTGCAAAGGTGCCTCTTTCCAGATCTTCCTGCATTCCTTGTTGGCATCCAACCATCTATTCCTCCATTTAGGGTTAGTTTTTTCAAACAACTCCTTAGTGACATTAATATCTTCTTCATATTCCAAATATTTTGTTGGTGGTAATCCTACCCTTGCAATCTGATAATTCCTGACACTTTCCAAAATCATACAGAATGGTATTCCTAAACCATCAGCTGCCCAATGATGTTGATCTGGATTTACTCCCTTATTTAGAGCAAAATTTACAATCTGATCTTCATACTCATTATGCATTTTCCTTATGAATTCCATTCTATTCTCTGCTTGTTAGAAGTTTTTTGAACAAATTCATCTGAATATTCTTCAGCAGCTTTATCTTCTTGCTCATTATAATTTTGAAATTTGTTATCTGTTACACTTATGTGTTCCTCGAGTAGATTTGATGTGAACCTTTTCCCTATACATGGGTACTTTTTACTCTAGTGCTGACTAGAGGTTTTTTCCCCATGTTACCACATACTTGATACTCTCATATGTGGTGGTACTTTGTACTTAGGGATATTATTCAGCTCTTACTTCAGTTTAGTTCATCGATCAATAGAGAGAGCTATTCCAGCCATCGTCTTCTCCGTGTGTCTTGCTGCATTTGTGCTCCTTGTGTGTGCTTCTTGTGTGTCTCTCGAACTTCTACACACACCCAACAGTGGTATCAGAGCAGGTTTAGCTCCTTCTCAAGTTTCGGTTTTTCGTGTCGCGGCGCGCGCACTTTAACAGTGCAAATCGATTTCGGAGCATAGAAGTGTGAATTTCAGCAGCCCGGAAACATTTCCACCAGGTGCGTTGGGGTTTTACCCCCATTTCAAAGCCATTTGTGCAGTCAGAATCGCCATCAGAGTGACGGTTTGTGAGCTGAAATTTCAGCACTCATTTCAGTTTTCGTCGAAGTGAAGATTTTGTCACATTCTCATTCCTAAGTGAAATGGCGGGCAACAATGACTTGTTTGGCATGCTTCAAGCTGAAGATAAGCTTGATGGGACCAACTATCCGATGTGGTCTTACATGATGAAGCATGTTCTTGTTGCAAAACAACTTTGGAACATAGTGGCAGATGTAGATTGAAGACCGGCAGGTGCTTCTACTTCACAGTCTACTATCACAAATGGAGCTTCTTCTTCGAGTATAGTGGTTTCTCCTTCACCACCTACACAGGGGAAGTTTAGATGGGATGGAAAAGATGCTCAAGCTCATGATTTGATTGCGCTTTCAGTGAAGCGTCATATAGTTCCACACATTTGGTCATGTTCTACATCGAGACAGGCATGGGACACTCTTGCTTCTTTGTATGTTGTGCGTAATGAAGCATGTGTTGCATACTTGAGGAAGCAACTTGAAGATGTATGTATGGCTGAAAATGAGTCGGTGGATGTGTATGTGACACGCATCAAGGACTTGAAAGAACAATTGGCAAACATAGATGAGATCATTCCAGATGCATCACTCATTTCTACATTGTTGAAAGGATTACCAAAAGCTTTTCAAAGCTTTGCTACTACACTTCGTTTGGTTGCAAAAGGAAATCCTAATATGTATGCATTTGATGAGGTTGTGTCTCTTCTTTTGCAAGAAGAGCAATCTAGAGTGAATAGGAGTGGTTTGATTGAGGGAACGCAAGCACTTGCTATCTCACAAAAGGGGAAAAGCAAGTATGGTTCAGCTTTGGGTTCATCAAAACCAAAGCCTCAAGCTTCCTCTTCCACTCATTCCTCTAATGATGGTGATTTGCAAAAGAAGAAGATATGCAAATATTGCCGGAAGGCTGGTCATACTATTGATGAGTGTAGAAAGCTTGCAAAACGCAATGAAAAGAAGAAGGAATCCGGCATGTCTATTGCTGAAAATTCAGCAAATGCAAAGAATGATGAAGCTAACATAGCTCAAGATTTTTGGGCATGTGTTGTTACATGTCATTATGATGCTTCTTTACATTCTAAATGTATGGTTGTGAGTGAGGCTGATTGGGATTGGTTCTTTGATAGTGGTGCTTCAAAGCACATAACATCATGCAAAAGATTTTTTGCCTCTTTGAAAGATGCACCTAAAGGAGGACATGTGGTGTGTGCAAACAATGCCTCTTATCCTATCATTGGAGTAGGAGAAATTGAGCTTACGGTTGCAAATGGAGGTATGATTCTCTTGAAAAATGCATTGTATGTGCCCAGTATAAAGAAGAATTTAATTTCAGTTCCGTTGATTGCCAAAGCTGGGCTTCATGTACATTTTGTTGATGATAAGTGTATGGTTCATGATTTCAGCAATGGCAATGTTATCGTGATGTCCGGTACATTATGTAATGGTTTGTATCGCATGGATACATACAAGAGGGCTGCCTCGAATGCCTTAGTTGCTCATGCTTCTTCCATGGCTGAAATGGAGCTTTGGCATGCTCGTTTTGGTCACTTGAACTTCAATAGTTTGCTATACTTGCAAAAGAAGGACATGGTTATTGGCTTGCCTAAACTTGAGTCCATTGAAAAGCATGCATGTGAAGGTTGCATTCTTGGAAAAATGCATCGTGCTTATTTTCCAAAAGATAGTCATACACACACTACAAGAAAATTGCAACTTGTTCATAGTGATGTATGTGGTCCGGTCAAGACTCCATCTTTTGGGAAGCATGTATATTTTGTTACCTTCATTGATGATGCTACTCGCCATTCATGGGTGTATCCTATGAAAGCAAAGAATGAGGTATTTTCTTGCTTCAAAGCATTTTTAGCTATGGCTGAAAATTTTTCTTCACAAAAGCTTTTGACTCTATACACGGATCGTGGTGGGGAATACATGTCACATGAGTTTAATGCTTTTCTTCGTGAAAGAGGTATTTCACACCAATGTATGGTGCCATATACACCTCAACAAAATGGTGTTGCTGAGCGTAAAAATAGAACTTTACTTGAAATGGCACGATGTATGGTTAAAGGAAAGCATCTTCCTCATAAGTTTTTGTGAAGAGAGATGGTGGATGCAATCCAAAGATGAGTAGGTGCCGCTACAACTAGCTTCACACCAGCCAACTGAGACTTCAGAGTTGATTAGTAGACCCTTTGAGCTTCCTAAATCCACAAAAATATCAGCCAAGTACTTTGGAACATGTATCCCAAAAGTTTAAGTGAAGACAGACAAGTTGCAAGATGACTAGCTCCCAAAAACTTGTTATTTTTAGACATACACCTGCTAGCAAAACTGAACAGTGCTCTCAACCTGGTAGGAATTAGAAACATTCCTTTTGGGCATAACAAATATACTTAGCAAGCTTGCTATTCCAAGTTAAAACACTTCAAATGATGGACTGAGCACTGAGAACAAGATTTATCAATTTCTGGAACATGCCCATAATTCTCGGGGCTCTGTAGAGATAGACCAATGAGCAGTAAATTGCAGATATCGTCAAAACTATAACTCCAATGACCATGAAAATTTATATATAGAAAGTAGACAGTATGAGCTATCAAACCCATGTTAAATCACTGACAAAAAATCAATAGAACTCGAGATATGACCTTCTCAATGTACTGCTCTGAGTGAGTATAGCAGAGAACAAAACATAGAAGTAGATGATGATAAATGTATAGATTCACATATGATTACAACCACATTGGCAATGAATCTTTGCACAATGGGAGCAGAATGATAAAGCTATGGAGTAAGCTCTTCAATCTCTACAAAATGACATGAAGTGGTCACGTACAAGGCTTGCTAATCGCCTCTTCCTTCTTGCTCCTTTTATAGCTATTCTTGGAGGGAGTTTTGAATTCAAATTCAAATGGCTCCACCTAAAAGTGATCCCTAAAGTTAGGAGAGATTCCCTCAGCTCGAAAATTCATGGTTTTAGGTAGATAGGGCCACGAGTTTGCTTTTACATCATGGATGAGGTAAGCCATCCTTTTCCTTTTTCTTTTTCAAATTACAAGAGATAAAATGAACTCTTTTACAAGAGGTGTTCACATGACTACTCGTGACTTACAAATGAGGATAATATCAAGCATATCAAGCATGTAGGCTTGGGTAAAATGCACCAACAACTCCCCCTCAAGCCTAACATGCTTGCCCTCCAAATAAGTCTTCAATTGTCCTTGATTTCTTGCAAGCCAATCATCAACTTGAATCTACTTAACTTTGTACCATCAAGAGCTTTAGTCAACATGTCTGCACATTGCATATAAGTAGAGACATAGGATAGTTGAATATCCTTGCTCATTAGCTTCTCCCTTACATAATGGTAGTGGACTTCAATATGCTTTGTTCTAGCATGGTATACCGGATTAGCTGCTAGATGTAGTGAGCTTGTGTTGTCACAAAAAATGTGAGGTGTTGAAGAATGAAGTCCAAGATCTGTGTACAAAGACTTTAACCACATGATTTCTTGAGTTGCATTAGCCAAACCTCTATATTCGGCTTCGGTAGAAGATAATGCTACGGTTGGTTGCTTCTTCGATGACCAAGAAATGATTTTTTAACCTGCGAATGATATATACCTAGATGTGCTTCTTCTATCATCTCTAGATCCGACCCAATCTGCATCTGAGTAGACCTTTAGCTCAATATCTGAAGTATATGAATAAAACAAACCTTCATTCATAGTCCCCTTTAGGTACTTGAGGACTCTCTTGGCCACTTCCATGTGTGGTCTTCTCGGCTTATGCATAAACTGACTCAATATGCTAACACTATAGCATATATCCACCCTTGTGAGTGTTGCATAGTTCAAACTTCCAACCAAGCTTTGATAGCTTGTGATGTCTTCAATTGGCTCTCCTTCATAAGCACTAAGCTTATGATTTTGCTCCATACGTGTACCTGAATCTGTGTAGATTAACTCCGATCCAAGAAAATAAGTGAGTGGTCCGAGGTCACTTATTTTGAACTCCTCCTTCATTAGACTCTTTACCTATTTGATTCATTCAAGATCATTGCCTGTGATAATAATATCATCAACATACACACATAAATAAATCACTTCAGATCCATTCCTCTTTATGAACAAAGAGGTATCTACCTTGCTAGCTTTGAATCCTTGGTCCTACAAATAAGTCATCAATATGAAATTCCAAGCTCTTGGAGCTTGCTTCAATCCATACAAAGCTTTCTTTAGTTTGCATACATAGTTAGGATGATGTGCATCCTCATATCTAGGAGGTTGTGCCATATACACTTCCTTTGAAATCCATCCATTCAAGAAAGCATTCTTTACATCAAGTTGATAGAGATTCCAATTTCTAGATGCAGCAAGACTAATGAGAACCCTAATCGTAGGCATTTTTGCAACAAGAGAGAAAGTCTCCTCATAATCAATACCATGGGTTTGAGCAAATCCTTTAGCAACTAACCTTGGTTTGTGTCTATTTATGCTTCCATCTGGATTCCTCTTGATTTTGTATATCCATCGAGATCCAATTACCTTCATAGATGGCTTGTTAGGTACAAGCTCCCAAGTGTCATTCTCCTTCAAGGCTTCCATTTTTCTTCATCCATTGCATCTCTCCAAGCTTTCTTGCTTTGTGCTTCTTCGAATGTAGTAGGTTCTTCATTGGTTAAATCCTTTGCAATGTAGATTGAGTGCTTGGTGACCAAAGAAGTATCATAACCAAACCTCTCTGGTTTCTTCTTGTCCCTTGAAGACCTTCTAAGTGGTTGATGTGAGCTCTCGGTCCATATGTAGCATCCTGCATCTTTGCTTTACCTTTGTTCTTCCATAGCTTTAGTCTTTCCAAGTCTTCTAGGTCAATCTCCGAATCACTTTCTTCAATCTGCTTTGCCTCCTTTGGTTGAAGTGATGGAAAATCTTCATCCAAGTCATATGGCAGCTTCACTTTTCTGTCATCATCAAACCATGATTTGTTTTCATCAAAAATTACATCTCTACTCACAGAAAATCCTTTATTGGTTGGATTGTACAATCTATATCCTTTTTGGTTTTGATCATAACCAATGAATACACACTTCTCTACCTTGGGATCCAATTTCCCTCTTACTTGAGAAGGAATGTGAGCATAGGCTAAGCATCCAAAGATTTTACAATGCTCTAGACTAGGTCTTCTTCCATTCCACACTTCATATGGAGTGGTTCCATCTAGTGAATTCGATGGAAGTCTATTTATGAGATATGTGGCTGTAGACACAGCCTCTACCCATAGGTAGTTTGGCAATCCCTTTTCGTTGAGCATGGACCTTGCAGCTTCGACAATAGCTCTGTTCCTCCTCTCTACTACACCATTGAGTTCGGGTGTATACCTTGTAGTGACTTCCCTTTTAATGCCTCTTTCATGCAAGAAGGCATCAAATTCAGAAGAGAAGTATTCTCCTCCACCATCTAATCTGAGTCGTTTCAAAGTCCTACCTGTTTGGTTTTCAACAAGAGCAATATACTTCTTAAATCAATTAAACACTTCATCCTTGTGCTTCATGAAAAATAGAATGGTCCAGCTGCTACAATCATCTATGAAAGACACATAATATCTTGAGCCTGATATAGATGGCTCCTTACTCGGACCCCACACATTCGTGTGCACTAGATCCAAAGGATTTTGATACATATATCCTTTCTTATTGAAAGGTTGTCTATGAGCCTTGCCAAGTTGACAAGCTTCACACTTATAAATCATGTGTTGCCTTGTGATATTAGGCAAACCAAGTACACTTTGGTCCCTGCAAATTTGTTTGAGTGTCCTCTCACCAATGTGAGCAAGCCTTTTGTGCCATATCTCCACTCTGTAAGAGTTTGAGATCCATATCTAAACAAAGCTATGTTCTTTGTATCTTCCACTTAAAAAGTGAAAAGCCTTCCTGTCTTTTCTCCTTTCCTTCTAAAGCGTTGCCTTGGGTCTTCAACATATGCTCCAAATTGGTTGAATCTAACCTGCAAACCTTTTTCAACAATCTGTCCAACACTTATTAAATTTTTGGTAATTGTAGGGACATACAAGACTTTGCTTAAGAGGTTCATATTCCCATCTGATGTCTTCACATTACCTATCTTCTCCACTGAGTGCCTTGTGTCATCTCCTGTCTGCACTTCATGCTTGTTATGAGGATCTTCCAAATCAGAAAGTAAAGCCACATTTCCTGCTACATGGTTTGAGCATCCCGAATCAATGTAAAATATGTGATCATCATCCTTACCCTTCTTCACTGATAGATTCATAATCAATAATGAATCTTCTTGACTTTGGTCCTCTGCATAGTTATTGTAGTATCTTCTTCCTCTATGGCCACTTTGATAGTTGTTGTAATTGTTGTTGTAGTAGTTGTTGTTGTAGCATCCATTGTATCTGCCTCTATTTGATCCATAGCCACCTCTATTGAATCCTCTTCCTCTTGAGTTCCGTGGATTCCTGAGACATTCTTCAGTAGTATGGTTAGATAAGCCACATATGTTGCAAGGTTGAGATGATTGGAATCTCCCCCTGCCTTGCTTTCCACTTCTGCCTCTTCCTCTAGCTCTTCCTCTACCTGCAAAGTTTGCTTGGAAAGAGCTACCTTCATCTTCATTCTTCCTATTCTTTGACTTGTCCTTGACCTTAGCTTTATCAGAATATAAGGCAAAAGTTTGATTACCTCTTGAGGACTCACCACCTTTGCTAATCTTTGCTTCATGAGTGAAGAGTTGGCCCATGAGTGTGTTGAGGTCGGGTACATGCATATCCATGTATAAATCCATGGCTGTCGTGAATGACTCCCACTTGTCGTCTGCTTTGATTCCATTTATGATTTGTCTAATGATTTTCTCCTCTTCAATTACCTCTCCAATGCTTCCAAGTTGGTCGGAAATCTCCTTCATCTTTGTGACATAATCAGTCACATTTTGCTTCGGGCTTTTCTTCATTGTTGTGAACTCCATCCACAATTGGTTCTTCCTTGCTCGAGTGTTGGAAGAGAAGAAAGAAGCAAGTGCATTCCAGGTCTCTCTTGATGGCTTGCATCCCTTGACATGAGCTAAAAGAAAATCAGAGATTGAGTTTAGAATATAGGACCTTGCAAGTGCATCCTTCGAACACCAATTCGAAAGTCCTTCCACTTCTTCATGTGGGCTTCTGGAGCCAACTTCAATTGATCCTCCATATTTAAAATATGGTATATGATTCTTGTTAAGAACTATGCTCCATTCATAAAGTTCTTCTGCTCCCAATGTTTTGCTGCCTCCTTTATTTGATCATGAATGTAGGGAGTTACATCCATTACTCCAAATGGTTTAGTTCTATCTTTATTGTTGGACATAATCAATGTAACAGGTTTATGCGGCATTGTATATCTTGGTAATTTTGGAAAACATAAGTATTGAAGAAACATCCTGGTGGCAAATTCCTCATTCTCTTTTCCTTTGAAGTCCGCAAATTTTGAATATGCAGCATATGTTGCTGCATTCTTCTTGACAAAACTACCATCCAATTTGGTTCCCATGGTATAGAATTGAAGAGCTTCCCTGATGTGTTCTGCTTTGATGGTTATCTGTACCTCTTTATTCTCCTTTTCCTTAACTGAGCATCTAAAGTATGCATCATTGCCTTTACCCAATTCCAACAGACTAGACATGACTTTTGATACTCTCTCAAAGTCTATAAAGAAGAGAGGTTCATCCAATAGTCTATGTAGCCCCACTGCCTTCCATCTTTTATAATTAGCAACCACTTTTTGGAATTTGTAGAATTCTTCACATAGCATGGTATATTTGTAACCTCCAACCCCTACTGTAAAGATATGCTGACCAATGATATTGATTGTTTCCCTCAGCTCTTTGGCTATCTGCTCAGCTTCTGGGATATCCTATTCTTCATTAGATTCTAACTCCACATCTTCCACCACTGCTTCGCTCTCTAAAAACCAACGTCCTCTTGAAAAAGTTACAGAATGAGCTTTGAAGTCATGAATAGGTAGTTCTTTTGTATTCACCATTCTGGAGGAAACATAACACATCACACCAAAACCTCCCACCACATAAGTTACAGGAGACATAAAAAAAATGAAAATATTTTTCTTAAAAAAAATAATTTTGAAAAAATAATTAGTCTTTTTCTTATTACATCACAGGTGTAACTCAATTAAAGTGATCATCACATGTGTAGCAAGATGTCTGATGCTTTGATAAAAAAGAAAATAATTAATGGAATTAAAAGAATCAATCATATATAAAAAGAGAAGTAAAAAATGTCAAAGGAGAAATAATTAAATAGTAGTTCCATAATTCTTCCCATATAATAACCTATATCTTGCTGGTGCTTTATAAATTATATAAGAAAAAATTCTTTGTCATATATATCTAGAAGAATAATTGATATGCTTTTTTTTAATAATAATAATTTCTTTTTTTCTTTTTCTCTCTTCCCCTCCTATTTTTTTTCCTAGAAAAAGAATAAGGTAAAGTACATGGAAATAATTCCAAGAATGTCATTAATCCATCTTGATGAAATTCTGAGCTCTTAAGTAAGAATCCCAAGTGTATATTTGATGGCGGGATTGCCTTTTCCTTTACTTGTGACTCTTCATACTTTTGAAGTGTTTTAGTATTTTTGTCCTTCTTTTCTGTCCATTGAAACAGATCTGATTTTTTTACCCAGAAATACTTGATTCCTGATGATTCAGGGGGTGACCAATCTTCTTTTGATGAACAGTGCTTGGATGTCTTTGGTTTCCACATCCATTTTGTCTTGATGCATTCTTTTGATGAACAGTGCTTGGATGTCTTTGGTTTCCACATCCCTTTTGTCTTGATGCCTAGATTTTTCTGATTATTTCTTACTTCCCACCTTTTAACTGTTTTTTTAGCAAGTTTGGTTTCCTCAATTTCCTTCTGTTTTCTTCTGAATTGGCTTTGATCATGGAGAATTTCTTTTTGTGATTCCTTTGTATCTTCAATTGGAAAGGTAAATCTTTCCAAATCCAAGTCATAGATTTCCTGTTGAATCCCCTGTTCTTCATTACTCAACAAAAACATTAAAAAACTTTTGTCATTTATTGTCAATTTAAGCTTCATACTTTCAAAATACAAAATTACTTTACCTTGCCTCAACCATGGTTGTCCTAAAATTAGTTTCTCAGTCATCATATGATTAGGCCATTCTTCACAGTCTATTTTCATATTCTCTTCATTGAACTTAACTTCAATGGATGGTGAATACAAACTTTGTATTATCTGTCCATCCAGTGTTTTGATAAATGTTTTGCTCTAATTCCTCTTAAATTTAAATTTATCCAACAATCCTGAACTTATCAAATTAACTTGTGCACCTGAATCTATCAAAACCTTGATTTGCTCATTATGAAAATTCATTGTTATAGTAGGCAAATGCTCCCTCACCAGCCTTGAAGGTGTTTCACATAAGAAAACTTATCTAAACTCCTTAGCCTTTCTTATTCTTTCTTTTGCTTCTTTTTGAGCTTCATACCTGATTTTTTCCTCTTCTTTTTTCCTGTTTTGAGCTTGATGTATTCTTCTCCATTCTAGAGTAGTTAATGGAAAATCATACCTTTTTATTCTACACCCACGTATGAAATTGGGCATGATTTCTCCATCTATATTAGCTAATTGGACCGCTTCATTGTTACTAATTTGGTTAATAATGTAAGGTCCATGTCCCTTCTTTTGAAATTTTTTCTGATGTTCTTTCAAGGTATATGCCAAAACTAGATCCCCCACTTGTAAATCTTTTTCTTTAATATGAACATCATGATATGCTTTTTGTCCCCTTTTATCTGCATATATGCTCATAATTGCTTGAAGTCTAGAAGCTCCAAGTTTTTCCAATTCCACCACTCTTTTAGATAATTCATGTCCAGTCCACTTGAATTGATTCCCAACCTTTAATGTTGGTATGAGAAATTCTTAAGGTAATACTGCATTTTGTCCATATACCAAATTAAATAACAGTTTTGTATGCCACTCTATAAGCCCATAGGACATGATTAAGTTGTAAATCCCAATCATTTCTATTTGTGTTTACCAATTTTGTCAAAACAGTACAAAGCACTTTATTAGTACTTTCTGCTAATCCATTTGCTTGTGGATGATAAGGGGCTGACTTTCTATGATTAATCATGAAATACTCAATTATATTTTCAATTACTTGGTTTAAAAGATGAGTCCCCCTATCACTTACCAATTCAATTGGTAACCCAAATCTGATGATAAGATTTTCATAAAGAAATCATGTAGTGGTTTGAGCATCATTTCTTTTTGTAGCCTTAGCCTCTACCCATTTGGTCAAGTAATCTGTGGCTACAAGTATATATTCAACATGAGACTGTTTTGCAGGAGGATGGATAGGTCCAATGAAATCCAACCCCCATTTGTTGAATGCTCTTGCTGAAATAAGTGTTCCTAATGGAATATCATCTCTTTTACTTGGTTGCTTAACTCTTTGACAAATGTCACATCTTTTCATACATATTCGTGCATCAGGAAAGAGAGTTGGCCACCAAAAACCAGAATATAAGATTAGTTTAGCAATCCTTTCACTTGAAAAATGACCTCTTGCTACTCCAGAATGTGCCATCTCTAACATTTCCATATACTTCTCTTCAAGCACACATATTCTTAGATATCCACCCATTCCTTTCATGTACAATTGGTCTCCTATCAATTGATACTCCTCAGAGATTGTCTGTAAATTTCTAGAGTCTGCACTAACTTTTACTGGCTCTAATGGTTTGTTACTTCTTAACTCCTCAACTATGTTTGCACTCCAATCTGGATTTTTTTGGAACCAGTACAAAGTTGTAATTTCTGAATTTTGCAAAGATTGACATTTAAAAAAATTAGAAACATATTTCTCCACATCTTGACTCTTTGTAGGCCAATGTATCGCCATTCTATTGAGATTGTTTAAAGTAACCACCATGGAAGCATGAGTACATGGATTCCAACAATGAGCTTTGCTTAGATATTCTTGTTGCTCATCTTTTGGAGTACAATATTCCAGTATACCAATATGATTTATATGGTATAAGTGCCTAGCTAGTAATACAAAGCTCCTACTTTGTAATACCAAATGTGTGTTGTGCTCATGCATTCTACAAGGTCCCATGGTTAGCAAAGGCACCAAATTCATTGCCCAATCAAGAATACTTTCTATTTTGACTAGATATGCATCTCGTAATTCATCATCTAAAGGTGAGTTTGGCTCTCTGGTTTGTATCATAGACAAATGATCTGCTCTTAAATGAGTTTTCCCTTGTCTGACCACTACCTCGAACTCAAATTCCATCAATAGTAGGAACCATCTGACTATCCTACCTGTGTGACATGGTTTGTTTACCAAGTAGAGTAAGGCTTGGTGATCCACAAAGAATTCAAACTTGTTGGCTAAAAGATAATGTCTATACTTTTTACACCAAATATCATTCCCACTCCTTCTCTTTCAATGGTTCTATAGTTTCTTTCAGCTAAATTCAATTGCCTACTGGCATAAGCAATTGGAAAGTCTAATTTGCTCCCTTCTATTGGTTGTGCCAAAACACATCCCAAAGCAAAATTTGAAGCATCAACATGAACATGAAAGATTTGATTCCACTGTGGGGTTTTTAGAATAGGTGTTGTTACTAAACAAGTTTTGAAAACTTCAAATGCTTGATCACATTTTGTGGTCCACTCAAATTTTGCAATTAATGCATACAGAAGTTTTGCAATATTTGCAAATTTGTGCACAAATTTTCTATAATATCCACGGTGTCCCATGAAAGTTTGAAGTTCTTTTACATTCGTCGGTTTTGGTAGATCCATTATGGCTTTAATTTTCCTCTTATCAGTTGAAATTCCATTTCTAGAAACTATGTGACCCAACATTCTCCCTTGCCGCACAAAGAACACACATTTCTCGGGATTTAAACACACTCTGTATGTTCTGATGGAGAGTGTTAATCTCCAAAAGAACAACCTATTCTTGAAATTAGAGCACCTCTATATCAAGAATAAGTCTAGACTCCTCTTAATTTAGAGAAGCAATCACTAACTTATCAAGAAATTAACTATTCTGGAAAAACTCAACTTCTCAGAAAAGTCTGCTGCAGATTAATCTCTGATTGACTAACCATTTGTGTAAAGTTTTTTTGATAAAACTTTGTACAAGGTGTTGCCTAAAGATTGCGCACCTTCTCCAAGTCAAATCACTCTAAAAGATTCAGTAGATCTTGAGAAATCTACTTAACAAGTTACCTATGTCTAAATCTGCACTTCTGAGAAGTTGATTTGGACACCCCTAACTTCTTAGCTTTAGTTCTCTCAGTATAGAACCCGTTTAAGCAAATGCTTTTAGCCACGAGTAGCTTACCTTCCAGATTAAATATTAAGTTCTTACTTGCACAAAACTTCAAACTGTGGAGTGAGAAATGATCAAATCATTAAGATCAAAATTTGCGCCTGTTTCGGGAACCAGTGAATACTTTCTCACATGTAAATGTTCCTACACACAATTCTCTTAGCCTGATCACAATTAGATTCTCAAACTCTAGCCATAGATTGATTAACTATGGACTTAGACATCTCCAAAAGGAATTCACAAAAGATCTACTACAGAAGGAGAAAACACAGAAACTTCGGGCGCAAAAATTCTGTCATTTCTGAAGAAGACTACACTCAATGAGAGAAAAGACTTCAACTAACTTTTCATGTGTCTAATGACACTTACAACTTCTCATTTCTCTATTCCTATGCCCATACATAGTCTCGCCTTGTCTTCTCTCTATATCCCAACATTTTTCCATAGTATTTATAGGCAAATATGTACAGACTTATGACAAAGCATAAGTATAAGTAACCTATGTCTTAACTAATGTACATATGTGTACATTTCTTTCAACCTGTGAATGTAACCATCTTCTAAGCTTCAAGAATTGATCTTATCTTCATCTTTTGTCTTCCAAACTTCAATTGGTGATTGGTCTGCACCAACAGCTCCCCCTCAATCATCAATTGAGGTTTCTCTTATCTTCTTTATGCCTGCCATGTCTTTGAACTTCTGTAACTTTGGTCCATCCAAGCTCTTTGTAAGCATATCAGCTATCTGATCTTTTGTTGAAGTATGTATGACTTCAATCTCCTTATCCATCACCTTCTCTCTTAGAAAATGATACTGTATCTCAATGTGTTTGGTCCTGGCATGAAACACAGGATTAGCAGCTAGATATAATGAACTCATGTTATCACCATAAATGATAGGTATGCTCTGTATAGTGTCAAAACTCTTCATGAGAGTCTTAAGCCAAATCACTTCTTTTGCAGCTTCAACCATGCCTTTGTACTCTGCTTCTGTAGATGACAAAGCAACTGTATGTTGCTTCTTTGAGCACCAAGAGATCAACTTATCTCCCACATAACACATGTATCCATCGGTTGACCTTCTATCATCTGGATTACCTGCCCAATCTGCATCACTATAAATCTTGATATTTGTATCTGATGTAAAACCATAATACAAACCTTCTTTGAGTGTACCCTTAATGTACCTCAACACTCTTTGACCTGCAATCCAATGCTCTTTCCTAGGACAATGCATAAATTGAGACAAAACCCCAACTACATATGATAAATCAGGTCTAGTTAATGTAGCATAGATAAGACTGCCAACCAAACTATGATATTGCTTCATGTCCTTGAATTCTTCATCTCCAAATCTGCTTAATTTGTGATTCACCTCCATTGGAGTAGGTGCTACCCTGCAATCATTCATTTTAAACTTGATTAACAAGTTTCTCAAATACCTTTCTTGAGTCCCATACACTCCATGTTGAGTGTATGAAATCTCCATGCCCAAAAAATATGACAAATCTCCCAAGTCACTGATTTTGAACTCTTTCTCCATTTACTTCTTTAGACTTTTTATGCCTTTCTCATCTGTACCTGTAAGAATGATATCATCAACATATATCCACATGTAAATAAACCCATCATCACTTGCTTTGACAAGCAAGCTACTATCTGCTTTTGATACTTGAAATCCAAGTTCTTTTAAGAACTTTACAAGTCTATAGTTCCATGCCCTTGGGGCCTGCTTTAAGCCATATAAAGCTCTCTTGAGCTTACACACATGATCTGGATATCTTCCATCTCTGAATCCTTGAGGTTGCTCCATGAAAACTTCATCTGAAATGTAACCATTCAAAAAAGCATTCTTCACATCTAATTGACACAATTTCCAACCTTTACATGCAGCAATTGCTATGAGTGTTCTGATGGTTGTCATTTTTGCCACTGGACTATAAGTCTCATCATAGTCAACACCATATGTCTGAGCAAACCCTTTGACAACAAGTCTAGCTTTGTACCTAGACACACTTCCATCTGCAAATCTTTTTGTCTTATAAACCCACTTACATCCAATGATCTTCTGGCTATTTGGCTTTGGAACCAAATCCCATGTTTGATTCTCCATCAATGCATCATATTCTTCCTGCATAGCTTTCTCCCAATTTTCTTTACCTTTTGCCTCTTCATATGTAGAAGGGTCTTCATCTGCTTTAACCATGTATGCATAATCCTTAGTAGTCAAAAATGAAGTATCATAGCTATACCTCGTAGGTTGCCATTTGTTCCTTGTAGACCTCCTAAGTTCTCCACTTCTTGAGGTTTCTGGTTCTTCACATTCAGGATCAAAACTTGGTGTTTCTTCCACTTCAACCTGCACTTCATTATTCTCATGCTCATCAAATATCTGAACCTTTGATTTACCTTTCCTTTGGCTCACAATTTCTTCATCATCTGTATTAATATTGATAGTACCTGCATACCAAGTACCTTGCTCATCAAATGTAACATCTTTTGATACAAGAAAATGTTTTGTGGATGGATTCCACAACCTGTATCCCATCTGCTTATCATCATAACCAATAAACACATATTTTTCAGCTTTAGGTTCCAATTTGTGCCTTAATTGTGATGGCACATATGCATAGGCCAAACATCCAAAAACTTTGCAATGATCTAGTGTAGGTCTCTTACCCCACCATGCCTCATAAGGTGTCATACCCTGCAAAGCTTTACAAGGTAGCCTATTGACCAAATAAGTAGCTGTATTTACAGCCTCAGCCCACAAATAATTTGGGTAATTTTTCTCCTTCATCATGGACCTTGCAAACTCAACAAGAGTCCTATTCCTCCTTTCTGCTATACCATTTTGTTGAGGAGAGTACCTGCAAGTAACCTCTCTTTTTATACCTGCATTCCACAAGTAATCACTGAACTCATTAGAGAAATACTCTCCCCCTCCATCTGACCTTAGTCTCTTCAACTTATGTCCTGTAATTCTCTCTGCATACATATGATAATGTTTGAAAGTATTGAATACTTCTGACTTATCTTTGATCACATAGATAGTGATCCATCTGGTAGCATCATCAACATAAATCACATAATACCTTGAGCCATTGATACTGAAGTCCTTTGATGGTCCCCACACATCTGTGTGTACCAACTCAAGTTTCTCTGAATACATAAACCCATGCTTAGAATAGGGTTGCTTATGAGCCTTACCTAATTGACATGCCTCACATCTGTATGTCATATGTTGACCTGCAACATTAGGCAATCCAAGCACTGAACCATTATTAATCATGTCTTTAATACCTCTTTCATTGAAATGTCCAAGTCTCTTGTGCAAAAGATCTAACTCAGAGATCTTATGTCCTCATAGGTGAACAAGGCATGACCAACATTACCTTGAATCTTCAATGTGAACAATCTTCCTTCTTTCTTCCCTGAAACAATTTGTTTATACCCATTGCTAGGGTCTTCCACAAACACTCCTTCATTAGTGAACCTTACTTCATAACCTTTTTCCACATTTTGTCCTACACTTATCAAATTCTTAGGAATTGTAGGAACATACAAGACCTTACTCAATAAGGTGCTACCATCCTTGGCCTTCACTGATCCAATTGACTTCACATTGTGCTTTGTGTTGTCACCTGTTTGAACAACATGATTAGATACCTTATTCTCCAAATCAGTCATCAAGGCTATATTACCACTCAGGTGATTGCTACACCCTGAGTCAATGTAGAAGACTCTTTGATCTTCATTCTGCCTTTCACAAGTTGCATTCATTATCAATGTTGAATCTTCCTTTTGATCTGAAGCATAACTGTAGTAGGTATTGTTATATTGTTGACTTTGGAAACCTCTACCTGCATTTCTTCCAAAGTAACCCCTACTACCTCTGCCTCTGAAATTTCCTCTTTGATTTCTGCCACCTCTTCCTCTTGAATTATAGTTTTGATTATATCCACCATTACTCTGATTATTATGCCAACAATCATTAGCCAAATGATTTTTCTTACCACAAATCTAGCATGCTTTGACTCCATCTTTGTTATTCCTGCCTCTTCCTCTACCTTTACCACCTCCTCTACCTCTTAGGAAGTTGGCTTGACTAGTTGTGCCTTCATCTTCACCTGATTGTTGCTTTCCTTTGTTAGCTTTCTTCTTGTCCTTTGAGTACATTGCATGACCTGTACTTTTGTCACCATCTCCTTTAACATCCTGCTCAAATGTTAGCATATGACCTAGCAACTGATTTAAATCAGGAGTGAAATGATCAAGTGATAATTCTGTAGACAAAATGAATGGCTTCCATTTGTCATCACCTCTCAAACCTGTAAGGATTTTCCTTACCAATTTATCCTCCTCAATATCTTCATCAACAGCTCCTAATGCATCTGCAATGTCTTTCATCCTTGTTACATAATCTGAAATTGATTGAGAGGCCTTCTTCTTGAAAGTGGTAAACTCTGCCCATAGGGATGCCTTCCTTGACTTTGTAGTATTTTGGAAATGCTCCTCCAAAGCATTCCATATCTCACTTGCACTTTCAAGACCTCTAATGTGAGGTAGCAAGTAGTCATTGACTGCCATATAGATTATGCTCCTAGCTTGAGCATCTCTTTTCATCCAATTCTTCAAATCTGTTAATTCCTCCCTAGTTGGAACACTAGGATCTCTGAATTGTGGCTTTTCTTCTTCACCTGTAATGTAAGCTATCAAATCTTTGCTCATTAGATGATCTTCCATCCTCATTGACCATGCAGGATAGTTTTCTCTATCCAACTTCTCTATTTAAAGAGAGTCTCCCATCCTTCCTTCACCTGTATATTGAATTCTTCAACCTTTATAAAGTATAAGGTTACCTTTACTTCGAATGATACTCCTTTTGACTTCCTTGAGGTCGTATGATCTCCTTCTCAAGCTTTCCTTGCAAGCTTTCACCCTTTGAATCTTCAGATGTCAAATTCTTTGTAGCTGCAGCAGTCGGAATCCTCCTTTTCTTCAATTCTGATGCTTCCTGCTCTGATACCACTGATGGAGAGTGTTAATCTCCAAAAGAACAACCTATTCTTGACATTAGAGCACCTCTATATCAAGAATAAGTCTAGACTCCTCTTAATTTAGAGAAGCAATCACTAACTTATCAAGAAATTAACTATTCTAGAAAAACTCAACTTCTCAGAAAAGTCTGCTGCAGATTAATCTCTGATTGACTAACCATTTGTGTAAAGTTTTTGATAAAACTTTGTACAAGGTGTCGCCTAAAGATTGCGTACCTTCTCCAAGTCGAATCACTCCAAAAGATTCAGTAGATCTTGAGAAATCTACTTATCAAGTTACCTATGTCTAAATCTACACTTCTGAGAAGTCGATTTGGACACCCCTAACTTCTTAGCTTTAGTTCTCTAAGTATAGAACCCGTTTAAGCAAATGCTTTTAGCCACGAGTATCTTACCTTCCAACTCAAAGATTAAGTGCTTACTTGCACAAAACTTCAAATTGTGGAGTGAGAAATGATCAAATCATTAAGATCAAAATTTGCGCCTGTTTCAGGAACCAGTGAATACTTTCTCACATGTAAATGTTCCTACACACAATTCTCTTAGCCTGATCACAATTAGATTCTCAAACTCTAGCCATAGATTGATTAACTATGGACTTAGACATCTCCAAAAGGAATTCACAAAAGATCTTCTACAGAAGGAGAAAACACAGAAAGTTCGTGCGCAAAAATTCTATCATTTCTGAAGAAGACTACGCTCAATGAGAGAAAAGACTTCAACTAACTTTTCATGTGTCTAATGACACTTACAACTTCTCATTTCTCTATTCCTATGCCCATACATAGTCTCGCCTTGTCTTCTCTCTATATCCTGACATTTTTCCATAGTATTTATAGGCAAATATGTACAGACTTATGACAAAGCATAAGTATAAGTAACCTATGTCTTAACTAATGTACATATGTGTACATTTCTTTCAACCTGTGAATGTAACCATCTTCTAAGCTTCAAGAATTGATCTTATCTTCATCTTTTGTCTTCCAAACTTCAATTGGTGATTGGTCTGCACCAACATGTTCTACCTTTCTTGAATATATTTTCCACATCTTTCAAATGACCTTGTCTTTTTAATGAAAAAGTGCAAAGATAATCAACATAAATTTCCATTATGTTTCTAAGAAATTCTTTGAATATGTGGCACATTAACCTTTGGAAGGTTGCTGGAGCATTGGTTAAACCAAAAGGCATAACCCTAAATGCATATATTGCCCATTCTGTGGAAAAAGCAGTTTTATGTTGGTCTTCCAAAGCTATTGGCACCTGATTATATCCTAAAAAACCATCCAAAAAGCTATAGACCTCCTTACCTGCAACCCTTTCCAAGAGATGGTCTGTTATTGGTGATGGATCGCTATCTCTTATAGTTGCTGCATAACTTTTTTCAAATTAATACATACCCTGAGTTTCCCATTCTTTTTAGGTACCACAACTATAGGAGATATCCATTCAGTGTACTCAATTTCATAGATGAAATTGGCAGCCAACAGTTTGTCAATTTCTTCTTTTATTTTAGCAGAGTATTTGTCATTAAATGTATAGTGTCTTTTTTTGCTAGGTTTTGCTTCAGGTGTTGTAGGAATCTTATGTTCACAAATTTTAGGATCAATTCCTTTCAAATCCTTATAATTGTAAGCAAACACATCCCTATAAGTTTTAGCCAACTTCATCAATGCTTCCTCCTCTTGATTTGTCATGTCATCAGCAATGACAATATGCCTATCTTCCCCCTCTTCTTGAGTGATCACCACCTTCTTAGTCTGTTCTTCATTGTCATATGCCTCCCCCTTTTTCTTTTCCCTTTTTGGTTTCATTTTAAAAAGTAATCTGTCTTCTACTTCATAGGTCTTGAAGTTTGAAGGTACATCAAATTGTTGGTCCTCATCCTTCATCTTTGTATTTATTTCAGTTTTTTGTTTTTTTTCCTTTTTTGTGTATACATTGTCTATAAGTTCGTGAGATTTTGTCTTTTATAGCATCTGTAGCCTCCAGTTCTTCTAGAAATTTTTATTTTCGAGTATTAAACATTATCTCTTCCTTCAAGTTCTCTTCTGCCTTTGACACCTTTATCATTTGTATTCCAATATGAAAAATATCATATCCTTCTTCATTTTGAAATTTTACTCCCACATATTCATCATTAGCCAAATCCATTTGTGGTCAAAATCTGATTCCATCCATAAGGCTCAAATTCTTCATCTTCAAATTTTTGTGGTATGTAAGTTTCATCTTGTGACTTCCTTTCTCCTTGACAATCCTCTTTTTTTAACAAACTTTTTTTATATATGTGGTTTCTTATCACATTACACTTCCAAATTGATGATTCTGTCTTATTCTGATCTTCACTCTCCCATTCTTCACTTAATTCTTGATTTTGATGTACTTTGAACCATTCTTAAGGGGACATATCACAATACCTCCCATTTCTTAAGTTTACTCTAGTTACCCTTCCTTTGCTTTGAAGATATAGGCAATCTCTACCCCAATCTTGCACAATTTGCATTTGTCTCATAAATGGTCTTCCTAGGATGATTTCATATGAGGTAGATTGTGGAAATTCAACTATGGCAAAAGTTTGTTCTATCTTTATTCCACATATTTCCACAATCACCTTTTCCCAAATTCCTAGAGGTTTTTCTATGTGTCCATCTGCAAGTTGTAATCTCATTTTGGTAGGTATTAGCTCATTCTTTCCCCATTTCTCCCAAGTTTGTTTAGTCATGATTGCCACTCCCAATCCACTGTCTAATATGGCCTTGGCATGATTATCACCAAATTTTATTCTCAAAGTTGTTGGAGCAAACCAATCACAAATTGGTGATTATACAGATCTTGGAGAATGCTTATGGTCAGAATGAAACAAAGGAAGACATTTGCAAAATGAATAAGAAGTCAGAATGTTGTCTTGTACACATATGTACATTAGCATAGTCATAGATGACTTAGATCTTTTGTTCAGTCAGAATTATGTACAAATTATCTATAAATACCTTGAGAAAAGTCGGGGCATGGATGGAGAGCACATGAGAGCATATGTGACATTAGTTACAAGTCAAGAATTTAGGAGATAGAAGCAATGAGATAGTGGAAAGTGAATTTGTGTTTGCTCTCATCACTCAGTTGTAATCTTCTGAGTTAATGAAGAAATATTGCGCCCGATCTTTTCGTGTCTGCTCCTTCTGTGTTTGATCATTAGCGAAATCCTTTTGAGGATATCTAAGTTGTTAGTTAATGAGCCTGTGACCTGAATTTCAGAGTCCAATTGTAAACAGGCTAGGAGAATTGTGAATAGGAACATTCATATGTGTTGGATGTCTACAGTTCTCTGAAACAGGCGCAAATTTTGTGTTTAATCTTTTGGTCAGTGCTCACTCCATAGTTTCAAGTTTTGTGCAAGCGAGCACTTAATCTTTAAGTTGGAAGGTGATCTACTCGTGGCTAAAAGCATTTGGCAAAACGGGTTAGATATTGTGAGAATTAAAGTTAAGAAGTTAGGGGTGTCTGAATCGACTTCTCAGAAGTACAGTTTATGACATAGGTAACTTGAGAAGTTGATTTCTCAAGCTACACTTAATCTTTTGGAGTAATTCAACTTGGAATAGTTGCGCAATCTCTAGGAGATGATTCATACAAAGTTTCATCAAAAACTTTACACGTTTGATAAGTCAATATAAGTAAATAGTGCAGCAGACTTTTCTGTGTATCACCTTCTTCACAGATTTGTTCATCTTTTGATAATTAGAAGTTGATCCTCTAAATGTGTGAAAGGTTTTGACTTATTCTTGGTATAGAGATGCTCTAATCACAAGAATAAGTTGTTCTTTTGGAGATTAACATTCTCCATCAGTGGTATCAGAGCAGGAGACATCAATTTGAAGAAAAGGAGGATCTCGATTGCTGCAGATTCAAGAGATTCAACATTTGAAGTATCAAGAAGTGAAAGCTTGGAGTCAAAGCTCGAGGAGAAGACAAATTGACATCAAGAAAGGCAAAAGGAGTTCAATTCGAAGTAAAGGTACATATATTGTTTGTAAAGCTTGAAGATTTCAATACACAGGTGGATACAAGATGGGAGAAAGCTTGCAGATTGATAAGCTAGATAGGGAGAACTATCCAGCATGGTCCATGAGGATGGAAGCACACCTCATGAGCAAAGATCTTATATCATTTATTACAGGAGATGAAGAAAAACCAGAATTTGCAGATCCAAGTATTCCTACTAGGGAAGAACTTGCAATGTTGAAGACTTGGATGAGAAAGGATGCTCAAGCAAGGAGTATCATCTACATGGCTGTAAATGATTACCTTCTACCTCACATCAGAGGTTTAGAAAGTGCTACAGATGTTTGGAATGCCTTGGAAGAGCATTTCCAAAATACAACTAAGTCAAGGAAGTCCTCACTATGGGCAGAGTTCACAACTTTCAAGAAAAAGAGCTCACAATCAATTTCAGATTATGTGGCAAGGATGAAAGATATTGCAGATAGCTTGGGAGCAGTGGATGAAGATATTGAAGAGGAAAAGTTGGTAAGACAAATACTTACAGGTCTAAGAGGTGATGAGAAGTGGAAGCCTTTTATATTGTCCATAGAATTGTCACTTGATCACTTTACTCCTGACCTTAATCAATTGCTAGGACACATGCTAACCTTTGAACAGGATCTTAAAGGAGACAATGATAGAAGTACAAGTCAAGCTATGTACTCCAAAGATAAGAAAAAGAATGGCAAGGGAAAGCAATCAAATGATGATGAAGGGAACTCAAATCAAGCCAACTTCACAAAAGGGAAGACAAATTTCAGAGGTAAAGGAAGAGGAGGTAAGAACAAAGATAATGCTAAAGCTTGTTGGATTTGTGGCAGAACAAATCATTTGGCAAATGATTGTTGGTATAACAATCAAAGTGGAGGATACAACAATCAGAATTATAGTCAAAGAGGTAGAGGAGGCAGAAACCAAAGAGGCAATTTCAGAGGAAGAGGTGGTAGGACATCATATGGTAGAGGAGGTGGAAGAAACTTCCAATCTCAGTCCTACAACAATAATTATTACAATTATGCATCAGATCAGAAGGATGACATGACTCTTATCTTGAATGCAACTCATGAATCAATGGGAGAAGATCAAAGAGTGTTTTATATTGATTCAGGGTGCAGTAACCATCTGAGTGGGAACCTATCCTTGATGACTGATATGGAAGCAAGGGTGAATGGACATACAGTTCAAACAGGTGACAATACTAAACATAAAGTGGAGAGCATTGGATCAGTGAAGACAAAGAGTGGAAGTACACTTCTGAGCAAGGTACTTTATGTCCCTACTATTCCTAAAAATTTGATAAGTGTAGGGCAAATTGTGGAGAAAGGATATGAAGTAAGATTCACAAATGATGGTGTCTATGTACAAGATCCAAATCAGGGATATAGAACCATAATTGCAGGTAAAAAGGAGGGAAGATTGTTCACTCTCAAAGTCCAAGGTAATGTAGGACATGCATTGTTTACCTATGGAGGTCAAAAGGTATCTGAATTAGACCTATGGCATAAGAGGCTAGGTCATTTCAATGAGAGAGCTATAAAGGAAATGTCAAAGAATCAGGTGGTGCTTGGATTGCCAAATATTGAAGGGCAACATATGGTGTACAAGTGTGAAGCTTGTCAATTAGGTAAAGCACATAAAAGTTCTTATAACAAATCAGGGTACAAGTATTCAAATATGCTTGAATTGGTTCATACAGATGTATGGGGACCCTCAAGGGACTATAGCATAAATGGATCCAGATATTATGTATTGTTTGTTGATGATGCAACCAGGTGGATTACTTTGTATGTAATCAAGGACAAATCAGAAGTCTTTAAGACATTCAAACATTTCCATGCTTATGCAGAAAGGATCACAGGACAAAAGCTAAAGAGGTTAAGATCAGATGGAGGGGGAGAGTATTTCTCAAAAGAATTTGATGATTATTTGTGGAATGCAGGTATCAAAAGAGAAGTAACTTGCAGGTACTCCCCTCAACAAAATGGAGTAGCAGAAAGAAGGAATAGGACTCTTGTAGAGTTTGCAAGAGCCATGATGAAGGAAAAGAATTGTCCAAATTACTTATGGGCAGAGGCCATTAACACTGCAACATATCTTGTGAATAGGTTGCCTTGTAAAGCTTTGGATGGAGGAACCCCTTATGAAGCATGGTGGGGTAAGAAACCTAGTCTTGATCATTGTAAAGTATTTGGATGTATTGCATATGCTTATGTTCCTTCACAATTAAGACATAAGCTAGAACCAAAAGCAGAGAAGTATGTGTTTATTGGATATGATGATAGACAAATGGGTTACAGGTTGTGGAGTCCATCCACAAAGCAATTTCTTGTTACTAAAGATGTGACATTTGATGAGCAAAACACATGGTATACAGGATCACCAAATGAGTATACAGGTGTTGAAGAAATTCAAAGAAAAGGAAAGGCAAAGGTAAAAGTTTGTGAAGAAATTGTTGATGAAGTTGACTCTAGATGTAGAGTGCAGGATCATGTAGAAGAAGGGCCAAGATTTGATCCAGAATCAAATGAGGCTGAAACTTCAAGAAGTGCAGAAATCAGAAGATCTACAAGAGAAAGGAAAGAGCCTATAAGGTATAGCTATGATACATCTTTCCTAACAACAAGAGATTATGCTTACATTGTGAAAACAGAAGAAGATCCAATCACTTATGAAGAAGCCAAAGGTAAACAGAATTGGGAGAAGGCAATGCAAGAAGAGTATGATGCTCTACTAGAAAATGAAACTTGGGAATTAGTACCAAGACCAAAGAATCAAAAAGTCATTGGATGCAAGTGGGTATACAAAACAAAGAGGTTTGCAGATGGTAAGGTGTCTAGATATAAGGCTAGACTTGTGGTCAAAGGTTATGCCCAAACTTATGGGGTAGATTATGATGAAACCTTTAGTCCTGTTGCTAAGATGTCTACAATTAGAACATTGATTGCTATTGCTGCTTGCAAAGGATGGAAATTATCACAATTGGATGTGAAGAATGCATTTCTTAATGGTTACATTGCAGATGAAGTATATATGGAGCAACCAGAAGGCTTCATGGAGTCAATTGGATCAGATTATGTGTGTAAGCTCAAGAGAGCTTTATATGGGTTGAAGCAAGCCCCAAGAGCTTGGAATTACAGATTGGTCAAGTTCTTGAATGAATGTGGTTTTCAAGCATCAAAGGCAGATAGTAGCTTGCTAGTGAAGGCAAGTGAAAATGGATATATTTACATGTGCATTTATGTTGATGATATTATTGTTACAGGAACAGATGCTCAAGGAATCCATGAACTCAAGAAGCAAATAGAGAAGGAGTTTAAGATAAGTGACTTGGGAAACTTATCTTATTTTCTAGGAATGCAGATTGTGTATACTCAACATGGAGTATATGTTTCACAAGAAAGATACTTGAAGAATCTTCTAGCCAAGTTTAACATGGAAGATTGCAGGACCTCAACCACTCCATTGGAGGTAAATCATAAATTAAGCAGGTATGGAGGTGAAGAGTTCAATGATATGAAGAAATATCAGAGTTTGGTAGGTAGTCTAATCTATGCTACCTTGACAAGGCCAGATCTATCATATGCAGTAGGTGTGTTGTCACAATTCATGCATTGTCCAAAGAAGACTCATTGGATTGCAGCTCAAAGGGTACTCAGATATATCAAAGGAACCCTAAGTGAAGGTTTGTACTATGGTTTCACTTCTGACACAAGAATCAAAGTGTTTAGTGATGCAGATTGGGCAGGTGACTCAGATGATAGAAGGTCTACTCATGGATATCTATGTTATGTTGGAGACAAGTTAGTGTCTTGGTGTTCAAAGAAGCAACACACAGTTGCTTTATCATCCACAGAAGCTGAGTATAAGGGAATGGTAGAAGCTACAAAAGAAGTCATATGGTTGAAGACATTGATGAAGAGTTTTGAGACTAATCATAGTACTCCAATAATTTTTGGAGACAACATGAGTTCTTTGTATTTGGCAGCTAACCCTGTTTTTCATGCCAGGACTAAGCATATAGAGATACAGTATCATTTCTTGAGGGAAAAGGTACTTGATAAAGAGATTGAAGTGATGTACACTCCAACAAAAGAACAAGTGGCAGATATGATGACAAAAAGCTTGGATGGACCTAAGCTACAGAGATTCAAGGAGATGGCAGGAGTGAAGAAGAATGGAATAATCACAATTAGTGATTGAGGGGGAGCTGTTGGAGCAAACCAATCACAAATTGGTGATTATACAGATCTTGGAGAATGCTTATGGTCAGAATGAAACAAAGGAAGACATTTGCAAAATGAAGAAGAAGTCAGAATGTTGTCTTGTACACATATGTACATTAGCATAGTCATAGATGACTTAGATCTTTTGTTCAGTCAGAATTATGTACAAATTATCTATAAATACCTTGAGAAAAGTCGGGGCATGGATGGAGAGCACATGAGAGCATATGTGACATTAGTTACAAGTCAAGAATTTAGGAGATAGAAGCAATGAGATAGTGGAAAGTGAATTTGTGTTTGCTCTCATCACTCAGTTGTAATCTTCTGAGTTAATGAAGAAATATTGCGCCCGATCTTTTTGTGTCTGCTCCTTCTGTGTTTGATCATTAGCGAAATCCTTTTGAGGATATCTAAGTTGTTAGTTAATGAGCCTGTGACCTGAATTTCAGAGTCCAATTGTAAACAGGCTAGGAGAATTGTGAATAGGAACATTCATATGTGTTGGATGTCTACAGTTCTCTGAAACAGGCGCAAATTTCGTGTTTAATCTTTTGGTCAGTGCTCACTCCATAGTTTAAAGTTTTGTGCAAGCGAGCACTTAATCTTTAAGTTGGAAGGTGATCTACTCGTGGCTAAAAGCATTTGGCAAAACGGGTTAGATATTGTGAGAATTAAAGTTAAGAAGTTAGGGGTGTCTGAATCGACTTCTCAGAAGTACAGTTTATGACATAGGTAACTTGAGAAGTTGATTTCTCAAGCTACACTTAATCTTTTGGAGTAATTCAACTTGGAATAGTTGCGCAATCTCTAGGAGATGATTCATACAAAGTTTCATAAAAAACTTTACACGTTTGATAAGTCAATATAAGTAAATAGTGCAGCAGACTTTTCTGTGTATCACCTTCTTCACAGATTTGTTCATCTTTTGATAATTAGAAGTTGATCCTCTAAATGTGTGAAAGGTTTTGACTTATTCTTGGTATAGAGATGCTCTAATCACAAGAATAAGTTGTTCTTTTGGAGATTAACATTCTCCATCAAAAGTTGAGTTCCCTTCTTCTCCTTCACAGTATCCTCCTATTTTATCAATAGGTATGTACAATAATTCTTCCATTTCTTGTTGCTGTGGATCTAGGCTCTTTGACTTTGTTTCCCAATTTTTCATATTATGTTGTAAATGAGGATTTTGTTTGACTAACTTTTCCATTGTGGTTTGATATAGAATTGTACAATGTTTGTCTAGATTGATTTGGAAGGTTATTTGTGAATTTTCTTCCTGAGCAAGATGTTTCCTTGTTTTTGTTGCATCTGACTCCAATTGTTTTTTGATGATTGTCTATTTCCTCAATCTTGAGTTGTGCTTCCTGTATGATTTGTTTACATCTCTGCATTCTCTCATCCTCTATATGTGGTATAGGATATTCCATCACATGATCTGTAGGGTTTGGTCCACCTTGAATTCTTCCTTTCTATGCTTTTATCAACGTCTCCAAGCTTTGTGAATTTCTTACCTCATTTTGTGTCTATGTAATTTTTTGTTGGCTATTATTTGAGTTCTCTATAGTTTCCTCTTCTAGGTTTTTTCCTGTCCTCATCTTTTTTTCCCATCTCCCTTTTGTCTATTTTTCTTTTCTTTTGCAAATGAATTTTGCCTGTTGTCCTGTGTGTGTGTCTCATTTTTTATGCCTTGTTGTTTAGCTTGAGCTCTTGTTATGGCATTTACAGTTACTTGATCATGATCACTCAATTCTTCTTGCTCCATTATGTTAACTGTTTGTAATGGCATGTTACTAGATGTGTTTTGTTATTTTTGAGGGTTTCTTGGGCAATCTCTTATTAAATGCTCCCTGCCACAATCTTTACAATATGCTCCTTCTATTCTTAATGTTGGAGGTTGTGGACAGTCTCTAATGAAATGATTCCCCCCCCACATCTATAACAGTTTATCTTCTGACCTCCTTTGAATTGGGGTTTCTGATTGGACATGTAATCATTAGTTATGTACATGAATGTGGCGGTATCCATTTCAATTATTCCATTTCCCAAGCCTAAGGCTTGCAATTCTGGTTCTCTATGCTCATATCCTTACCAATCCTCGTGACATCCATCCCACAATTGGTAATCCTCCCTGTAAGATGATCTGGGTCTTGTGCTTTCTTCTTCTATTGGCATGTATTTTACTGGTACTACATTTGTCGGTAATGGTGGTTGTTGCCCCAGTACAGGTCTTGGTTGTTCAAAAAATCTAGATTCCCACTGTACATTTATTGGTTCATAAATTCCCTTTCTTTGATGGGTTGTTTGTTGTAGAAGCACTCCTCTCTAGTATGGTTTGTCCATTTTCTTTCTAAGGTACAATATTTGAGTGTTTTCTTGTCTTGCAAATGTTGTGGTTTATGATAAGGACATTGTTGAACCAAATGATTCTCCCCACAATTATAGCACTTCTTATTGGTTGATATTCTAGTGTTCATCGAAATTGTTTTGGTGTTAACTTCTAGGGCTTTAGCAATGGCTTGTGCTAATTCCTCCGTTGGTAGAATTCTATCTTCATTTGTTCTTGGTTGATCAAACGCTAATAAATCTTGTCCTCTATTATCCTCTAAGTCTATTGCCTCTTTCACACAGGCCCCTAGATCAAAACATCTCCTATAATACACCAAGGTTCTTAATTGTGCACTCCTCAACCCTTCTATGAACAAAGACACTTGTCTTGCCATTGAAGGTACCTCTTCTCTTGGACATCTATCAATGTATTGCTTGAATCTCCTGGTAGCCTTTCTGACATTTTCATCTTTTGTTGTTTGAAACTATGTATCAGGGTAGCTGTACTATGTTTAATTCTAGTTTTGGAGAATTCTCCTATAAATTCCTTCTAATGGAAAATCAGTTATTCCTTCTGCTTCTCTTTCAAAAGGATTTGGAGAAGTGTGTAATCTCCTCCCTTGTTGTTGAGTAGAAGTGTGATTTTCATTTTGTCTTGGCAAGTCTTTTTTCCCTAGGTTTTGTTCCCAAGGTCTCTTGTCTGCACATTGCCCTAAGTCATTAGAATTTTCAGGATCTTGTGAAAAAATGTACACACATCCTTGTGTATCCTCATATCTACCATCCCTAAATTGTGCCACTGGCATTATATTTAAGGGAATTTCTAAGTTTCTCATCCTAATGAGAAACTTATGCGTACCATCTTGATAAACATAGGCTCCAAACCTATTTGTGAACATGTACTTGAGGATATTTCTAAAGTCACTAGTTTCTGGTGTTTCATTTGTCTCATTTAAATTTTCCATGTTATTTGTCTGTCCCAAATCCCTTCCTTGTAGTTACCTAACTCTATCTCCCTCCTTTTTAACTTTTTTTTATCAAGTATAGATAGTTTATTACTAGATCTCAGAATCATTCATTCACTTGTATTAAATTTCTTCCAAGATTTAACTTTTAATTGATTGGGGTCAACTGAAAATATTTTATTTTTATGAACTATAATTTGTGGGAATCGTGATTTCTCATGATTCTATAGTGAGAATCGTGTTTTGCACGATTCTGTGGTGAGAATCATGGTTTTCCATGATTCTGAGGTGAGAATTGTGTTTTCCAGGATTCTAAGGTGAGAATCGTGTTTTCCACGATTCTGTGGTGAGAATCGTGCTTTCCACGATTCTGTGGTGAGAATCGTGTGTTTCGTGATTCTGTGGTGAGAATCGTGTTTTTCACGATTCTATGGTGAGAATCGTGTTTTTCACGATTCTGAGGTGAGAATCGTGTTTTTCACGATTCTATGGTGAGAATCGTGTTTTTCACGATTCTATGGTGAGAATCGTGTTTTTCACGATTCTGAGGTGAGAATCATGTTTTTCACTATTCTATGGTGAGAATAGTGTTTTTCATGATTCTGAGGTGAGAATCATGTTTTTCACGATTCTATGGTGAGAATCATGTTTTTCACGATTCTTAGGTGAGAATCGTGTTTTTCACGATTCTTAGGTGAGAATCGTGTTTTTCACGATTCTATGGTGAGAATCATGTTTTTCACGATTCTATGGTGAGAATCGTGTTTTTGACGATTCTGAGGTGAGAATTGTGTTTTTCACGATTCTGAGGTGACAATCGTGTTTTTCACGATTCTGAGGTGAGAATCGTGTTTTCATGATTCTATGGTGAGAATTGTGTTTTTCACGATTCTGTGACTCCAGACAATCGTGATTGCTCACAATCGTTAAAAACACAATTTTCTGATGAAAATCGTATTCTGGGAATCGCGATTTTGTGTTTTGTCACATAATCGCGATTCTGTGCAGATTTCTTGTAATTTTTTGGTTTTTGATTTTTTGAATTCTTATCACACTATTAGGAGCACCTTATCAAAATATTAACATGCAATAAAGAACTCACAACAGAATTGCAATTTTTTATGCAAAAAATAAAAAAATACCAAAAATTGAGATTCTATGTTTTCAACAATTTTTTGTGTTTTTGACCTTTTCCCAATATTTCCAACTCAAAGTTATGTAAAAACTTACTGTGAAGAAGATTACCTTGTTGCTTGATCAAAAAGTTTCCAGAAGCTTTGTGAATGCAAAAAGTCGTGATTGTGATAGCTCTCTTCACTCACTCTCTCACTCAAATGACTGATTTTTTGTGAGTTTAGACTGTTATAGGCTTCAGACAATCGTGATTGTGAGTGATTTTTGACAATTTTGAATTCTCGCTTTCATGAGTCTTGTTCTTGTGCAAGTTTGTTGTTCTATTCAGAAAATGTCATTCCCTCAAACCAAATTTTCATGCTTCTCCTTTACTAATGAAAATCGCGATTTTGTGTCCAATTCCCAAACATGATCACTTGATGCTCAATTCTTACTAAAATTTTTCTTTCCTTTGATTGTGAAACTATTGAAACCTTAAAATAGCTTACCTCAATACCCAATAGTGCAACTGAATCATTTTCATTATCTTACTGAAAATCGCGATGCTGTGATGAGAATCTTTTTTTTTTCTTAACTTTCCTGCTTTTTCAGTTTTTCACTGTTCTTTCCACCTGGCCTTCTCCAATGTTCCTCAACAACTCCAAATCAATTGTCACATGCAATTATACACCACCCAACTATTCAAAGAGATTAGAATTGAGAAAAAAAATAGACAGCAGCTTTACTTTATATATTTTTTTGTTTTTCTTTTAATTTCTGAATTTTTCTTCAACTTTTCCTCTTCCACCATTCAATACCAAACCTCATGCAAAACTTCCTTGGTAAAAAGAAATTTGTTTGGATTTTTAATAGATTTTATGAATTTTTTAGTATTTTAATCCCTAAATCAAGGAAAACACTTCACTTAGGGTTTTCTTGTTTCAAGATCCATTGATCTTTTATCTCATGATTCGCTATACTCATTATGCTTGCAATCTCACAATTGAAAGTAGAGCTTTTCAAGAAAATATGTGTTAAAGAGTACAATTATCAATTCATGCAAAGATAAACTCAACACCCTTTTTTTCAAGTGATTAATCAATTTTTCCTCAAAACTATTACTTCACTTAGGACAAGAAAATGGAACAATCAATTTGCACATAGCTACTTTACTTGACTTTGCTCATTGCAACTATGTCATCTTTTCCAAGATTTGACAAAATTTTTCTTGGTACTTTGTCGAAAAGAAATCTACTTATGCAAAGATAATCACATTTCACTTTTCCTTCAGCAAATTAATTCATTTTTTTCACAACACCTGCACTTTACTCTTAAAGAGTATGAGAAACTATCAATTTGCATAAATTCACAAACTTTTTTGTCTCAAAAGGTTAATTAATGCTTTATTTCCTTAAAGAAAAGCCTAAAAACCTACCTTTCCGATTTTTCTTACTCGATTATAAAGTAGTACCTTTCCGATGTGTTTAAATACCATCAACAGTGGAAGATCCAGCAAGGTCCAAGACCTCAATAAAGATTTTTCTTTGATCCCCGGCAATGGCGCCAAAAAATGTTTGTTGTTAACCTTTGGAGTTGTCCTCTCCAATCATTATATCACAAAAGATCAACTACACATCTTTAATTTGTCAATCTGAGAAGTATGCAAAGACCACAGCCCCTTCTAGTTAATGGAATCCAAGAATAAGAGTTGACATGACTGTTTTTCTAAGAGATTTATGAAGAAGAAAGGGAATAACTAGGGTTTTGATTATCTTGAGTTTGACAACAGCATTTTCAATGATCTTTGTGCAAAAAATGTGTCATTTTCATAGTAGAATAGAAATATGAAGTCAAATTTCCAACACAGTACCTGTATCACACAGACAGACAATCGTGATTCTTTAAAAACTGAGAATTTCTAATTCCAGCTTTGATCTTCTTCACTATCTTGCTCAATACAATAAGATTCATCTATCGTCATTCATCTCACTCAGAAATACACAAGAAAAGTTCACAAATTCCATGGATCACACAATGAGAAGACTCAACAAATCAAGAAATTGATCATGGAAGGAGAAACACAATTTTTTGCAAGAAATCTCTTCACATTACTTGGATAGCATCAAGAGAATACAACCAACCTCTTCAAAATAGAAGAAATTATCTTTTATACTTTTTTAAGTGTCCCTTTTCACACTTGAAATTTGATCCTTTTCTCTTCTAATCTAAAAATATGCTATCAAATAGCTTCCAAAAATTCTAAGAAAAATACATATGATCCTAGTTTACATGAGGAAGACTCTTCCCAATTTTTACATCATTTGCATAAATATATCTAAAAATTTTGACAAATTACAAATAATTTCCCTCCAAAAAATGCTTCCTTTAACACTTTCCATGAAAGAGATCTCAAAAAACTCTTTAGAAAAACCTCTAGATACCTGTTTTGATGTAGCCTTTTAACTTTCAAATACTGAAAGTGTGTAAAAGCACTCCTTGAATCCTTCAAATCTCTTCATAATTGCTCTTCTAAGACATGACCTGCAAATGATAATCTGATAGTAAAAACTGATACCTGTGATTTGATGTTGATCTGATTCCTTCATCTTCTTTAAACCATTGTTCTTCCTTGAATTTGAAGCCTTCTCTTCATCAAGTCTTGGTCTTCAAACAATACTTTTGTAAAGTATTTGCATACTCTTCCAAAAATATTCGGCTGCTAACAGATCATCAACTTCATACTCCACACTGATGAATACACATGTGACTCAATCGTCTAATTCTCAAATCTCTAATCATCTAGATTAAGTGTGTATGTCAAATGTCAAATGTCAAATGTTAGAAGATGCTCTTAAATCATATGTTGTAAACCTAGAAGTTTGGGAACCTGGGAATCTGAGAGCTTGAATGAACTTTGATATCGAAACCCTAAAGCTTTGATACCAAATGATGGAAATGAGGTAGGCCCATAGCTCATATCACAGGTCCATGGTTCCATAGGTCCATCATATACAACATAGAATCTAGCAATCTTCCAATATTGACAAAACATGAACATACCACACTTGATCATACAAATGATGAGACAAAGATAGAGAAAGATTAGACAACATGCGTAAAGTGTTACGTAAACCACTGCTTACTCACACTATCATATATACCAATGTTCAATGTACAATGTGGGAGCAAAACTCTCAACCACTCTATGTGAATATAAATAGATGGATGAGTGAATGTACAAATGTAACAAAAATATTCAGATGTGTGAACATAAATCTGAATATACATGAGATGTGTGACCTTATAGGTTATAGAAGAGTGAATATGAGTGATAGAAAGAGCAAGGATCAATCTAAAACTGATAATCAACAAACCCTCATCTAACTTTAGGCTATGGAAGACCCTAAGTCAGATACGTGTGTGAAAAGATCACATACTTAAAAAGTAGCAAAGAATGCTATCAAGTTTGCTGCCAGAAATCCTTAAACTCATATGACCATACCTTATCGAACACCTCATCCAAATATGCATAAAGCATATATGTACTGATTCTCTTGTACCTATGCCGAATAGGACTCCTCTTGATATGAATGCCATTGCCTCCATAAACTCCAAGTAGTACGTGTGTGCATAAAGAGAATATGTACCTGAATTCTTAACATAAGATGCAAATCTTATGTTAACCACCATCCAATGTCTTTGAAGTAACCCGAAATCTTCATGTAGAAGACAATCTTCAAATACATCATGTGAATGACCGATCCTCACCACCAAGCTGCTAATGACCAAGTCCTCTCCATGAGCAAGAGTGTGAGCACACTCTTCTCCTCCAAGAAGAACTCCATAGCTGCTCCTCAACATGCTTCAAGTTAGCACCATGGCTGCCCCATGTGCTAGAAGAAACACCACCTCTATTGAGGTCCAAGCACCAAGGCCTGTGTTGAACACTAGGTGAAGGATAAATTACAAGTGACCCCAAGCACTTCTTATATAGTAGTTTGTTTGCCCTTGGAAAGCAATAATAAATCACTTGATCATAGCGTTCATACGGAAAAACACGCCATCGCTGTCATCTTTGAATAATCACGAACCCGCTGCCATCTTTGAATGAAGAAAAACATGATAAAATATACTTTGTATTTTTTGCTGTCAGCCGCCGACGGGAATCGAACCCACGTGCCGGGGATGGGAGGACAACGTCTTAACCACGATGGCTGGCACCTTTGCTTGTAGATAGAGTAAAACTGAAGACTATACATTTTGTATCCTGTAAGCAAGATGGACCAATGGACATTGTTTTCCAACACTTCAAACCATACAAAGCTCTCTTGAGCTTACACACATAATCTGATTCATTTGAATCCATGAAACCCTCTGGTTGCTCCATGTACACTTCATCTGCAATATACCCATTCAAAAATGCATTCTTCACATCTAATTGTGACAACTTCCATCCTTTACAAGCAGCAAGAGCAATTAGAGTTCTAATTGTAGAAATCGTAGCAACTGGACTAAAGGTTTGTTGATATATTTAGGTAGTGATGTGTGTGAACACTCTAGGACTGCCGGGGCACTTTTTTCCCTCTTTAGGAGGTTTTTTTCCCCCGGCTTGTATATACGCCTATTGCCCTAATGGGCTACTTATCTTTGTACATTCTCTAGTAATACATTCAGTCTTGTGTGTTGTGCTCCAAGCTTCTTCTTCTTGCTTGTGCTGTTCGCGTGCTTCCGCAGACGTCTAACTCCAACAATTGGTATCAGAGCAGGTCATTGCTTCTTCTAGGGTGCCGTCGACACTCCTCCGTTTGCAGTCTCAGATTCGCATAAAATTTGGTGAGCATACTCAGGGTGTTTCCGAGATCAAAACAGCTTTGCTGTGTGGTGCCGAAATCGCGATCTGAGCTCGTTTCGGCCTCCGAACGCACTATCGCAGTGCTTGTGCAGGCTATTTCGTCCTTTTGTGCCAAAGGTATATACCACTTTCTATTCGCCAGTTTAAGCGTCTCGAAGTCTGCTACAGGTCTAGCAGAACTCGTCTCGGTAGTTCTGTTCAACTTTTTGAGATACAGTCAATTTTCTGCATCAAGGTATTTTAGTCACCGGCCATGGCTGAAAGCAGTGATGTATTCCGTATGTTGGCTGTTGAGGATAAGTTGGATGGTACCAACTACCCATTATGGGCTTATATGATGCGACATGTACTGGTTGCAAAAGGATTGTGGAACATTCTGCAGGGTGTTGAAAGACGTCCTGTTACACCTGTAACGACAGGTACTGTAAATACAGGTGTTGGAGCTGATGAAGATGGTGTCGAAGATGATATTCCGCAGATTCCTGTTCGTGCTGCTGTTTCTGTTGCACCTACTGCAGAGCAGATTGGTTGGGATGGCAGAGATGCCCAGGCACATGCATTGATAGCTTTGTCTGTCAAACGTGCCATTATTCCTCACATTCGCTCTTGTAGAACAGCAAAGGATGCTTGGGATACACTTGCCACTTTGTACCAGGCTAGGAATGAGGCTCGTGTTGCTTACCTCCGAAAACAGTTGGAGAGTGAGCACATGAATGAAGGTGATTCGATGGACAGTTTTCTTACAAAGATCAAAGACGTGAAGGAACAATTGATTTCTGCTGATGAGATTATACTAGATAGCTCACTTGTGCAGACTGTTCTGAATGGCCTTCCTGATTCATATCAGAGTTTTGCCTCTACTCTTCGATTGATGATGAAAGGCAATCCGAATGCCTTGTCGTTTGAGGAATTAGTCTCTGTTCTCTTGCAGGAAGATCAGTCCAGGCACAACAGGTCCATTATGCGTGTTGCAGATCAAGCTTTCCTCGCTAGTCAGAAGGGCAAAGGAAAATGGAGCTCTTCTACTAGTAAGCAGAAATCTGCAAATGCTGCACAATCGAAGAACCAGGATAAAGATGAGAAGAAATCAGAAAAGCAGAAATTGTTCTGCAAGTACTATAAAGGAAATGATCATATTATAAAGAACTGTCCAAAACTGGCTGCTAAAGAGGCAAAGAAGAAAGAGGCTGGAATGGTTGTTTGAGAGGCCTCTACACCAAAAATAGAGTCTGCAAATCTTGTGCAGGAAGAAGAATGGGCGTTTACTACTGTCTGCAGTTTTGACCCATCTTCTCATGATCAGTGCATGTCTGCAGTAGACTCAGATGTTTGGTACTTTGACAGTGGGGCAACCAAACATATTACCTCGCAGCGCAGTTTCTTCTCTTCACTCGAGCCTGCCCCTACAGGGAATACTGTCACATGCGCCAATAACTCCTCTTATCCTGTTATGGGAGTTGGTAAGATCATTCTGACTACTGCTGATGGTAGTTCTTTCACTTTGTCAGATGCTTTATTTGTGCCAGGGATCAAAAAGAACATGTTATCAGTTTCTACATTAGCCAAGATTGGCTTGGTTGTGAAATTCGTTGATGACAGGTGTACAGTCCATGATCTCTCAAATGGCGATGTGATTATTGCTTCTGGCATTTTATGTCGTGGGCTGTATAAGCTCATAGACTATGAAAAATCTGTGAATGATTCGGCATGTGCAGTTCATGATTCTCAGGCTATGTCAGATGCAAAGCTTTGGCATGCACGCTTTGGTCATCTGAATTTTGCTAGTTTGTTACGCCTGCAGAAATCTGAAATGGTGTCCTCTTTGCCCAAACTTGAGGCACCTGGAAAACATGTTTGTGAAGGCTGTATTTTGGGCAAAATGCAGCGTTCTTCCTTTCCAAAAGATGCTTCAGTTCGGGCTATGCAGAAATTGCAGCTTGTACATAGTGATGTCTGTGGTCCTATGCAGACACCCTCTTTTGGAAATTACCTTTACTTCGTGACTTTCATTGATGATTTTTCCAGGCATGCATGGGTATATCCACTCAAAGCAAAGTCCGAAGTGTTCATGTGCTTCAAACAGTTTTTGGTTTTAGCTGAAAATCTGTCAGCATGTAAAATGGGCACCCTCCGTTCTGATCGAGGGGAGGAATATATGTCTTCAGATTTTAATGCATTTCTGGCTGAACGTGGGATAAAACACCAGTGTACAGTGCCGTATACACCTCAACAGAATGGAGTTGCTGAACGAAAGAACAGGTCACTCATGGAGATGGCGAGGTGCATGGTCAAAAGTCAGGCTTTACCACATAGTTTCTGGCTTGAGGCTGTCATGTGTGCAGCATATGTACTGAACAGGTGTCCCACTAAAGCGTTGTAGTCTATCACTCCATATGAGGCTTGGCATGACCGCAAGCCATCTGTTGCTCATCTGCGTGTTTTTGGTTGTTTGGCATATGCATTAGTGCCTGAACAACATCGCAGAAAAATTGGATGATAAGGCAGTAAAATGTATTTTTGTTGGGTACAGTTCTGAAAGTAAAGACTATCGTCTGTATCATCCACAGACTAAACGCATTCTGGTTAGCCGTGTTCTCTTTGTGGAAGATGCTATTCAGCCATTGCTTTCATGTACTAAGGAGACATCTATTAGCTCCAAAGACATGTATGATACTTTGATGCCTCTTTTTACAGGTGGACAGGCTAGCGCTGGTCCTAATGAGGCAACTTCTCAGCCTTTGCAGGTTTCATATGATGATGCAGATCATTCCATTTCTGATGCAGATTTACATGATGCACTTGTTGATGAGAGAGCTGATATTGAACAGGCAAAAACTATGCCAAAATGGCTGGTGCAGACTTTGCGTGACAGCAAATTAGATGCACCTTTGTCATATCGTACTCGTTCAGGCTCTCATAGTACCTCCTTTGCATCAGATTGCTATGCTATGGCTGCATCTAGTCTCTGTGATGAGAATGAGCCTGTTTCTTTTGATGAAGCACAAAATTCAGAAAATTGGATGGCTGCTATGCAATCTGAATATGATGCTATAATGAAGAATGGTACATGGTCTTTATGTGACTTGCCTCCTGGCAAGAAGGCCATTGGCACTAAGTTGGTATACAAGCTGAAGCGTAAACCTGATGGTACAGTTGACAGGTATAAGGCTAGGCTTGTTGCAAAGGGTTATGCGCAGGAAAGAGGCATTGATTTTGATGAGACCTTTGCACCTACATGCCGTATGACTACTGTTCGGAGCATTTGTGCACTTGCAGCCCATCATGGTTGGAATGTACATCAGTTGGACATTAAAACAGCATTTCTGAATGGTGACTTGCATGAAGAAGTGTATGTTTTTCAGCCCCGTGGCTTTGTGCAGAAAGGGCATGAAAACCAGGTGTGCAGGTTAAAGAAGGCGTTATATGGTTTAAAGCAAGCACCACGTGCTTGGTATGAGAAAATACATGCCTATCTGATTGCACATGGTTTTGAGAACAGTCCAACTGAAAGCACCTTATATGTTAAGCGTGCTAATGATGTGCTTTTGATCATTGTTGTCTATGTAGATGACATGCTGCTCACTGGTCCTCTTGAGAAGCATATTGCTGATTTCAAGGCTGATTTGCATGCCTCATTTGAGATGTCTGATTTGGGGCATTTGCATCACTATTTGGGCATTCAGTTTATGCACGTTGATGGTGGAATGGCTTTGTGTCAAACGAAATATATTGACACATTATTGCAGCGTTTTGGCCTTGAAGACTGTAAGCCTATTGCCACTCCTATGGAGACAGGTTTACGATCGAGTCTTCATGATGCTAGAGATGCATTTGATGCTGTTCTCTATCAGCAGGCTGTTGGATGCTTGATTTACTTATGCATTACTCGGCCAGATATTCAGTTTGCTGTCTCACAAATGAGCAGGTTTATGCATTGCCCAGGAGTCACGCATTGGAAAGCGGTTAAGCGCATCTTTCGCTACTTGAGTGGTACTCGGCTACTTGGGTTGTTTTATCCCAAGGGGGGATCACTACCGCCAGATTTGCATGCTTTTTCTGACTCAGATTGGGCTGGTTGCTATGACACTCGTGTGTCCACCAGTGGTTTTTGCTTCATGCTTGGTAGCTCATGTATATCTTGGTTGAGCAAGAAGCAGCCTACTGTGGCCACTTCCAGTTGTGAGGCTGAGTATAGGGCAGCTTTCACAGCGACTGTTGAGTGTGTGTGGCTCAGACCCCTTATGGCTGATTTGGGTGTTGGCCAGTCTTCTGCCACCACCATCTTCACTGACAGTCAGAGCGCATTGGCAGTTGCGAGGAACCCTGTGTTCCATGCTCGCACTAAGCACATTGAGGTGCATTATGTTGGATGTGATGGCTGGATACAGTTAGAAGATCAAGTTGGTGCTGCAAATCCTGCTTCACACCTACCCTCCTTTCTCTTCAGATATACTTAGGAGACTCCTCAAGCTTTCAAATGACACCAAGAAACTATATATGTGCTTTACAAATCAATTGTGTAATGAACAAATCAAAACAGATGATTTTGAACCTTCACAACTCCAAAAACTTTCTATTCTTGTAATGACACCTGCTCAGTCTTAAGCTTAGTGTGACCAGTACACTTGCAAATGGATTAATTCCTTCTAGGAGTATTAATTTAACTTAACAAGCTACCATTAGCAAGTTAAATCACTCCAATTAACAAACTATGCACTGAGAATGATCTTTAGCAAAATGAGAGACACCCCCGACTTTTTAGGAACTACACAGAAAAATACCAGTGACTGCCTCGACAGTGATTTCTCCTAATTGGCTGAATAGAATGACTTGAAATTTTGTAGTGTTGTAGAATGCTTTGAGCTGGTTCCAATGAGCCTTGAATCATCCAATTTGGTTCAGTAGATCTTCAGATATGCCCTGTTGAAGTTGACAGACTTGAAGATGGTCACTCAGAGAAAACAGAGATAATGACTATGAGTATATGTATTGAATCTATCAAATGTACATTCCCATTGGCATGTAGAGTGATGCCCAATGGTACTCAGAGGTGTAGGCTAAAGAGTAGCTCTCACACACTCAATAATTTGCTTGGATTTGCCTCGGGAAGTGAGCAACAGAACCCGCGACTTTTTCATAGTCTTTTATAAGAGTTTTGAAGGAATTTGAATTTCAAATTCAAATGTAGGCTCCCTCAAATCTCTCATCTAAACATATGGAGATATTCTCTCCATTCATACCTTCCAAATTTCACGACTTTTGAAAGTGGGTGAGATTACAAGAAGTGAGTTAAGTCATATTGACTTTTACATTGGATAAAAGGTAATAATCAATTAGGCAATGGTTCCTATGGTTCAAGATTCATATGAATACATCCTTCAAGGGTCCAAACTTTAGCTTTCCAAGGTTCCAATTGTCCAAGCTTTATGTTGAGTCTTCAAGGCACAAAATAAAGCCAAGTGTGAAGGCTTGTTTGCACCAACAGCTCCCCCTCAAGCCAAACACTTGCTTGAGTCTTCAATGATATCCTGTAATCCAATCATGGATTTAAACCTGCATAGCTTGCTCCCATCCAGAGCTTTTGTAAGCAAATCTGCACATTGTATATTAGTAGACACATATGATAATTGGATTTCCTTACTAAGTAATTTTTCCCTCACATAGTGGTAATGAACCTCTATGTGTTTTGTCCTAGCATGATACACAGGATTAGCTGCTAGGTGAAGTGAACTTGTGTTATCACCAAATATGATTGGTGGCCTTGTGTATAGGCCCAATTCTGAATATAGTAGCTTCAACCATATGGCTTCTTGAGTGGCATTGGCTAGCCCTCTGTATTCTGCCTCAGTAGATGATAGAGCTACTGTGGGTTGTTTCTTGGATGACCAAGAAATTGGTTTATCACCTGCAAAGCATATGTAACCAGATGTACTCCTCCTGTCATCCTTACAACCTGCCCAATCTGCATCTGAGTATACTTTGATATCAATGTCTGATGAATATGGAAAGTACAACCCATGATTTTGTGTTCCCTTTAGATACTTTACTATCCTTTTTGTTGCCTCCAAATGTGGTACTCTTGGCTTATGCATAAATTGGCTAAGTACACTAACACCATATGATATATCAATCCTGGTTAAGGTAGCATAATTAAGACTACCTACCAAACTTTGGTAACCTGTAATATCCTTGAGTTCTTCTCCTTCATGTGCACTGAGTTTGTGGTTGACTTCCATAGGAATGTTTGAGACTTTAGCTTCCTGCAAATTAAACTTCTTGACCATGTCCTGAATGTACTTCTTCTGAGTAATAAAGATACCTGAATTTGTGTAGACCAATTCAAGTCCTAGGAAGTACTTCAATAATCCAAGATCATTGATCTTGAATTCCTTCATCATTTGACTTTTGATGTGCCTGATTCCTTGAACATCATTTCCTGTAATAATGATGTCATCAACATAGACACACAAGTATATTACCTCTGAATTGTTCTTCTTTATAAACAATGAAGTATCTGCTTTACTCATCACAAATCCTTGATCCAAGAGATAGGTTGTCAACCTGTAATTCCATGCTCTAGGTGCCTACTTCAATCCATACAAAGCCTTCTTCAATTTACAAACATGATTTACCTTATTGGGATCCTCATAGCCAGGTGGTTGTGACATGTAGACCTCTTCAGATATCCATCCATTCAAGAATGCATTCTTCACATCCAATTGGTACATGTTCCAATTCTTGGATGCAGCTACACTCACCATAATTCTGATAGTTGGCATCTTGGCCACAGGAGAAAATGTTTCCTCATAATCAATGCCTTCAGTTTGTGCAAAACCCTTGGCTACCAACCTAGCTTTATACCTGTTTATTGTACCATCTGAGTTCCTCTTGAGTTTGTAGATCCATCTGGATCCTATCACCTTCATGGAGTCTTTCTTGGGTACCAAGTCCCAAGTATCACTCTCCTTGAGAGCCTCCATTTCTTCATCCATTGCTTCCTTCCATTCTGGTTTAGTAATAGCTTCCTCAAATGTACCTGGTTCTTCATTCAAGATATCCTTTGCAAGATATACAGAGTGCTTGGTTACAAGTGAAGTATCATACCCATACCTAATAGGTTTCTTCTTTTCTCTTGAAGATCTCCTCATAGCTTGAGTTGAGGATTCTGGATTGTCTTCAAGTTGCTTCATCTTCATCTTCCCTTTGGATTTCCAAGCCTTGAATTCTTCAATGTTGATGGTGTCTTCATCATCTGAACTTGTGTCCTCCTTCTGAGTTGGTTCTTGCCTGATAAGCTTTGGAAAGTCTTCTTCCATATCATAAGGTAGGCTAACTTTCCTGCACTCATTATCATACCATGAATCATTTTCATCAAAGATGACATCTCTGCTTACCTTGAAACCTTTGTTTGAGGGGTTATAGAACCTGTATCCTTTCTGATTCAAATCATAACCAATGAAAATACACTTTTCAGCCTTAGGGTCTAGCTTTCCCCTTACCTGTGAGGGAATATGCACATATGCAACACACCCAAAGATCTTGCAATGATCCAGAGATGGTCTCTTACCATGCCAAGCCTCATAGGGTGTCATTCCATCAAGTGTCTTTGATGGCAACGTGTTAATTAAGTATGTGGCAGTAGATACACTCTCTGCCCAAAGATAATTTGGTAGTTTTTTCTCATTAAGCATAGACCTAGCTGTCTCTACAATGAGTCTATTCCTCCTTTTAGCTACCCCATTTTGTTCAGGTGAGTACCTTGTGGTAATCTCCCTCTTGATGCCTCTTTCCTGCAAAAAGTCTTCAAAGTCATTGGAGAAGTATTCTCCACCACCATCTGACCTTAGTCTCTTCAAATGTCTACCTGTTTGATTCTCAACTAATGCAAGATACCTTTTGAAACAATTAAATACTTCATCTTTATGTTTCATGAAGTACAAGACAGTCCATCTGCTATAGTCATCAATAAAGGACACATAGTACCTTGATCCAGATATGGATGGCTCCTTGCTTGGTCCCCAGACATCTGTATGCACCAATTCCAAGTAGTCTTCATGCATAAAACCTTTTTTGGTATATGGCAATCTGTGTGACTTACCAAATTGACAAGCCCCACACTTGTATATCATGTGTTGCTTGGATACATTAGGTATCCCAAGCACACATTGATCCCTACTCATTTGCTTTATGGTCCTCTCTCCAATGTGACCTAATCTCTTGTGCCACATCTCCAATTCTGATAGGGTTTGGTCCTTGTAGTTGTACAAAGCAATATTCTTAGTATCTTCAAGTTCAAAGGTAAATAATCTACCTGATTTCTCTCCCTTGGCTATCCTTCTGAATCCATGTCTTGGATCCTCCACATATGCACCATGTTGAATGAATCTGACCTGTAGACCTTTTTCAACAATCTGACCTACACTCATCAGATTCTTGGTGATTGTTGGAACATACAATACTCTGCTTAGTAAATTCTGATTACCATCACTTGTTTTGACATTGCCTACTTTAACCACTGAATGTTTAGTGTCATCACCTGTCTGCACTTGGTGCTTACCTTTAGGTTCTTCCAAATCAGAGAGTAAGGCAACATTTCCAGCTACATGGTTAGAGCAACCGGAATCAATATAGAACAAATGATCATCATTGATACCTGATTTAGATGTCATGTTCATAATCAACAAGGAACCATCTTGATCCTCTGCATAATTGTTGTAATCTTTTCTGTTCCTGTATCCACCTTGATAATTGCTATTGTGATTGTAGCTATTGTTGTAATTATTGTTGTAGCCATGGTAGCCTTGAGATTGATTGAACCTGCCTCTGCCTTGAGAGTATCCTCCTCTTTGATGACCTCTTCCTCTTTGGTTCTTGTAGTTTTTGTAGCATTCATCTGTAGTATGATTAGACAAGCCACAAATATTGCATGGAGATTGATTATAGGGTCTCCCCCTACCCGACTTACCTCCTCTGCCCCTACCTCTAGATGATCTACCTCTCCCTACATAGTTTGCTTGGGAGGTGGATCCTTCTTCATCAACCTTCTTGCTTTTACCCTTGTTTTTAGACTTCTTATCAGTATATAGGGCAGAGGGATTGTTACCTTTTGATTGCTCTCCATTCTTTGTGATCTTTGCTTCATGTGTGAATAGTTGTCCAATCAGAGTTGTTAGATCAGGTGCTTGGATGTCCATGTACAAGTCCATTGCAGTGGTGAAGCTCTCCCACTTGTCATCTGCCTTTAGTCCATTGATCACTTGTCTGACTATTTGTTCTTCTTCAATTTCTTCTCCAACACTTGCAAGTTGATCTGCAATGTCTTTGACTTTGGTGACAAAATTTGAGACACATTGTTTTGATTGCTTCCTAAGAGTTGTAAACTCAATCCATAGCTGATTCTTTCTGGCCCTTGTGCTTGATGAAAAGTATGTTGACAAGGTTTCCCAAGTCTCTTGGGAAGTCTTACAGTTCCTTACATGAGGTAGAAGAAAATCAGAGATAGAGTTTAGAATATATGACCTTGCCAAAGCATCTTTAGCACACCATTGGTTGAGTCTCTCATGTTCATCCTTTGTAGGTAGGCCTCTGGTTTTGAATGAGGGCAACTCCTCATCTCCTGATATGTATCCATACAAGCTTCTCCCTTGTAGATAGGTCTTCATTCTCAATGACCATGCCTGGTAGTTATTTCTATCCAATTTGTCAATGAAGGAAGGGAAACCATCACCCATGATTACCTTATTTGCTCTGATACCACTGTTGGATGTGATGGCTGGATACAGTTAGAAGATCAAGTTGGTGCTGCAAATCCTGCTTCACACCTGCCCTCCTTTCTCTTCAGATATACTTAGGAGACTCCTCAAGCTTTCAAATGACACCAAGAAACTATATATGTGCTTTACAAATCAATTGTGTAATGACCAAATCAAAACACATGATTTTGAACCTTCACAACTCCAAAAACTTTCTATTCTTGTAATGACACCTGCTCAGTCTTAAGCTTAGTGTGACCAGTACACTTGCAATTGGATTAATTCCTTCTAGGAGTATTAAATTAACTTAACAAGCTACCATTAGCAAGTTAAATCACTCCAATTAACAAACTATGCACTGAGAATGATCTTTAGCAAAATCAGAGACACCCCCGACTTTTTAGGAACTACAGAGAAAAATACCAGTGACTGCCTCGACAGTGATTTCTCCCAATTGGCTGAATAGAATGACTTGAAATTTTGTAGTGTTGTAGAATGCTTTGAGCTGGTTCCAATGAGCCTTGCATCATGCAATTTGGTTCAGTAGATCTTGAGATATGCCCTGTTGAAGTTGACAGACTTGAAGATGGTCACTCAGAGAAAACAGAGATAATGACTATGAGTATATGTATTGAATCTATCAAATGTACATTCCCATTGGCATGTAGAGTGATGCCCAATGGTACTCAGAGGTGTAGGCTAAAGAGTAGCTCTCACACACTCAATAATTTGCTTGGATTTGCCTCGGGAAGTGAGCAACAGAACCCGCGACTTTTTCATAGTCTTTTATAAGAGTTTTGAAGGAATTTGAATTTCAAATTCAAATGTAGGCTCCCTCAAATCTCTCATCTAAACATATGGAGATATTCTCTCCATTCATACCTTCCAAATTTCACGACTTTTGAAAGTGGGTGAGATTACAAGAAGTGAGTTAAGTCATATTGACTTTTACATTGGATAAAAGGTAATAATCAATTAGGCAATGGTTCCTATGGTTCAAGATTCATATGAATACATCCTTCAAGGGTCCAAACTTTAGCTTTCCAAGGTTCCAATTGTCCAAGCTTTATGTTGAGTCTTCAAGGCACAAAACAAAGCCAAGTGTGAAGGCTTGTTTGCACCAACACATTATCACTATGTGAGGGAGAGGTTCTCTGCTGGGGAGATCAGCTTGGCATATGTGCCCACGCAAGAGAACATTGCAGACCTTTTCACGAAGGCTCTGCCTAGGGAGAAGTTTGAAGCTTTCCGCAAAGCTTTGGGCTTACTTCCTTTTGTGGAGTGATTTCCACATAGCTTGGCACTTCCTTATACATGAGTGCCAGCTCCTTGTTCACCGCATCACTCCCAGGGGGGATTTGTTGATATATTTAGGTAGTGATGTGTGTGAACACTCTAGGACTGCCGGGGCACTTTTTTCCCTCTTTAGGAGGTTTTTTTCCCCCGGCTTGTATATACGCCTATTGCCCTAATGGGCTACTTATCTTTGTACATTCTCTAGTAATACATTCAGTCTTGCGTGTTGTGCTCCAAGCTTCTTCTTCTTCCTTGTGTTGTTCGCATGCTTCCGCAGACGTCTAACTCCAACAAGGTTTCATGATAATCTACCCCATAAGTTTAGGCATAACCTTTAACCACAAGTCTAGCTTTGTATCTAGACACCTCACCATTTGCAAACCTCTTTGTCTTTTACACCCATTTGCATCCCATCACCTTCTGATTCTTTGGTCTTGACACCAATTCCATGTCTCATTTTCAATTAGAGCATCATACTCTTTTTGTATTGTCTTCTCCCAATTCTATTTACCTTTAGCTTCTTCATATGTGGTTGGATCTTCTTCTCTCTTCACAATATAAGCATAATCTTTTGTTGTTAAGAAAGATATATCATAGGTATACCTGATAGGTTCTTTTCTTTCTCTCAAAGATCATCTAATCTCTGCACTTCTTGAAGTCTTAGCCATGTTTGATTCTGGATCAAATCTTGGCCTATCTTCATCATTGCCCTGCAACTTATTTTTACAATTATCATCATCAATATCTTCTTCATACACCTTTACTTTTGTCTTCCCTTTTCTTTGTACTTCTTCAACATCTACATAATCATTTGTTAACCCTGTATACCATGTGCTTTGCTCATCAAATTTAACATCTTTTCTGACAAGAAATCGCTTTGTAGATGGACTCCACAATCTGTAAGCCATCTGTCTATCATCATACCCAATAAACACATACTTCTCTGCTTTGGGTTCTAGCTTATGTCTTAATTGAGAAGGAACATAAGCATATGCCAAACATCCAAATACCTTACAATGATCAAGAGTAGGTTTCTTACCCCACCATGATTCATAAGGTGTTCTACCATCCCAAGCTTTGCAGGGTAATCTATTCACAAGATCTGTTGCAGTGTTGATAGCTTCTACCCCCAAGTAGTTTGGATAATTCTTCTCTTTCATCATTGATCTTGCAAACTCTACAAGAGTTCTATTTCTTCTTTCTGCAACTCCATTTTGTTGAGGGGAGTACCTGCAAGTTACTTCTCTTCTTATATCTGCATTCCACAAATAATCATCAAACTCTTTAGAAAAATATTCTCCCCGTCCATCTAATCTCAACCTTTTGAGCTTTTGTCTTGTAATCCTTTCTGCATAAGCATGATAATGCTTGAATGTCTTTAACACTTCTGATTTGTCCTTGATTACATAAAGTGTAATCCATCTTGTTGCATCATCAACAAACAATACATAATATCTTGATCCATTTATGCTATAGTCCCTTGAAGGACCCCACACATCTGTATGAACCAACTGAAGCATGTTTGAATACTTGTATCTTGTTTTATTGTATGAACTTTTGTGTGCTTTACCTAATTGACAAGCTTCACACTTTTATACCATGTGTTGACCTTCAACATTTGGCAATCCAAGCACTACATCATTCTTTGGCATTTCCTTTATAGCTCTCATTAAAATGACCTAGCCTTTTATGCCATAGGTCTAACTCAGACATGTTTTGACTTCCATAAGTAAAAAATGCATGTCCCACATTACCTTGGACCTTGAGAGTAAAAAGCCTTCATTTTTTTTGACCTGTAATGATCCTTCTATATCCCTTATTTGGACCTTACACATAAACACCATTATTTGTGAATCTGACTTCATATCCTTTCTTCACAATTTGTCCTACACTCATCAAGTTTTTAGGAATAGTAGGAACATAAATTACCTTGCTTAAGAGTGTGCTTCCACTCTTTGTCTTCACTGATCCAATGATTTTCACTTTATGCTTGGTATTATCTCCTGTTTAAACTGTATGTCCACTCACCTTTGCTTCCATATCAGTCATCAATGATATGTTGCCACTCGGATGATTGCTACATCGTGAGTCAATATAGAATACCCTTTGATCTTCTCCTACTGCTTCATGTGTTGCATTCAAGATAAGAGTCATGTCATCCTTCTGATCTGATGCATAATTATAATAGTTGTTATTGTAGGAATGAAGTTGAAAACTTCTTCCACCTCCTTTAGCATATGATTTCCTACCACCTCTTCCTCTGAAGTTACCTCTTTGATTTCTGCCTCCTCTACCTCTTTGATTGAAACTCTGATTATGACTTCCACCATTTTGATTGCTATACCAACAATCATTTGCCAAGTAATTTGTTCTACCACAAATCCAACAAGCTCTAACATTATCTTTATTCTTACTTCCTCTTCCTTTAACTCTTGAATTCATCTTTCCTCTTGTGAAATTAACTTGGATTGAAGGTCCTTCATCATCAGTTGACTGCTTCCCTTTGCCATTCTTTTTCTTATCCTTGGAGTACATAGCTTGAATTGCACTCCTATCATTATCTGCCTTAATGTCCTACTCAAAAGTTAGCATGTGTCCTAGCAATTGATTAAGATCAGGAGTAAAGTGATCCAATGAAAATTCTATGGACAATATGAAAGGTTTCCATTTCTTATCTCCTCACCCTCTAATAAGCCCTGGAACCTAATTTTTAACTAGGCCGGACACTAGGTCTGAACAGGGCCAAAGCTAGTCAAAAACTATAAAAGGAGCTAGAGAGCTCATTTTTGAGGTTAGATTGTAATTGAAACGAACTTGTAAGAGCTTTTTGAAAGTAATCTAAAGACTCCATTGCTTCTCACTCTTTGTCTTGCCGTGTGTGCGCGTGTGCGTGTATGTGTGTGCATGCTTGTGTGCTTCTCACTCACGCACTTGTGCCTCCACTTGCTCGAGGTCTTCATACCATCCTCACGTCTTCCCGGATTGACATTAAAGGAGGTGCTACTCATCACTGAGCTACACCAAATTTTGGCGCCGTTGCCGGGGATCGAGCTTTGAGGACGAGCGTGTGATGGTAAGACGTAGATTGGAGACGTTGGCGTTGTAGGTAATTTCTTTACTTTTCCTATTTTTCTCTTTCTTACCTTACCACCATCATCACCATCATCATCATCACCATCTTCCACCTCCATTTCCATCATCGCGAAAATTTCAGGTTTTTGATCATATCACCATCTCCACCTCATTTCCCTCATTCTACCTGTGAGAGAGAGCGAGAGAGCGATATTGCGTGCATTGTTTTTTGCATGTTTTTTGAGCATTCTGCAAGTTCTTGTTGTATCACCATCCCGAGCACTCTGCGCAGGTACGGAACTGTACGGTCTTGTCTCTGTGTCGCCGGGACCTGTCAATCGCGACCGACAGAAAAATTGCTCTATTTGCTAAACAAAGTGCATATCCATGACCTACAGGCCTAGAGCTTCCCAAAAATGTGTTTAGTTTTTTGAAATTCATCAGATTTTTGTCAATCGCGATCGCTCTGTCAATCGCGATCGACAAACCACGACGGACAGACCTGTCAATCGCGATCGACACGGTCAATCGCGACTGACAGCCCACGACGGCTCTGTCAATCGCGACCGACAGATCACACGCGTGACACTTGTCAATCGCGATCGAGTCATCAATCGCGATCGACCCATCGATCGTGACTGATAGCCCACGACGGCTCTGTCAATCGCGACCGACACAGTCAACGACTGTTTGACCACGACAGACAAACCCTCGCGGCCGACTTGTCAATCGCGATCGACCCATCAATCGTGACTGACAGAGTCAACGACCGTTTGACCACGACTGATTGACTTTTTGAAGCCCCTGTCAATCGCGACTGACCAGTCAATCACGACTGACAGCCACGACGGACCTGTCAATCGCGATCGACACGTCGATCGCGACTGACCTGTCAATCGCGACCGACATACTTTGCGAACACGTTAGAAGGGCAAATTAGGTCAAATTTTTAAGGCAAAAATAATGGTCTAAATTTTGGCCAAGTGTGGGACAAACACTAGGGTGTAGTACTGCATTACAAGGGCATGACCCAAGTAACCCGAGAATTCCTGTTTGCCTGTTAACCTAGTTTAATCCTGTTTTAGCCCCAAAATCCTGAACGGGCATAACTTTCTCATACGAAATCTGTTTGCCGTGATTTTTGTTTTGTTGGAAAGCTCGCGGGGAGTACAACATTAAGATCAGGAATATTAGATAGGGTATTTTGAAGTTGACCATAACCAGGGGGAACAAAATTCAGGGATCTCTAGAGTTGTGTCCAAAAAGTCATAGTGCAAATTGGTGAAGTGTTACATGAATGAAAGTGATTGGTTCTGTCTTTTGAATTTAAGTCTTGAGCTAACAGTGGGCCTTTTACAGGTCCTTTGAGAGCATCTAAGGGTACGCAAAGCAAGAGTAAGTGCAGGCTTGGGAACGCGCGTCCTGGGCACACCAGGGCAACAACACAAGGAACGCAACTCAAGGTTGGAAAACCCGCAACACCCTCTGTCAATTCTTAGTTTAGGCTAAGTGCGGGTAGTGTTAGAGGTGATTCCAGGCAACAATAGGCACGAGATAAATCAAAGACTATCTAAGAAATCAAGTTCAAGTCATGGGATAACCTGTGTGAGTGGACGACAACCTTAAAGGAAAAGAACCTAACGTGAAACGACCAAACTAAAGTGCGAAATTAAACTCAAGTATTCCTAACGACGTGATATCAGACAAGAGTATAAACATGATAATCAACATAAAAAGGGAATTAAGTAATTGATACAAAGGACTCAGAAACGTGGTTGTACCTGGGACAAATTGGGTTAATCAGTTAGGCATATGAACCTTAGATCAGGACGACACCTAGTAAGAGATAGACAAAGCCTTAGGTCTTTAGAGGCTAGTGTCAATCATACTGCGAGGTCTTGGGCCCAGCAGTTGAGTCACCACTCGCATTACCCTAGCTCTGATACCAGTGAATCAGAGATGTCTCAAGGCATGGACAGACCTACGGGAAGTTCAAGAGTGCCATACTTGCACAGGGTAGAAGGCCCATACAAAACGCAGTTGGAATACCTTAGGACCAACCGATTAGGTGCCAGCATCTATGAGGACGGCTTAGGAAGATCTGTGGTACAGATTAAGAATCCTGATCAATCCATTGGACTAGAGCGCCCAGCTGTCAAGTTTGAAAACGGAACATACTTGGACAAAGAAGGAACCATATACGTAGTCACCAGTCACCCAGATAGGACGGACGAATTTGGAAATGTGATCCCAGAAGCGGACTTAGGTGACCTAGAGCAAGGAAACATGGGTACAGAACCTAGAACCCCTCGAGGCAAATCGGTCCTCACTAGGATTATCACACCAGAGTGGATTCCCCAGGATAATAAGAGCATAGATTTGCTCCTCAATCGAGAAACTGACGAAGCCTTTTGGAGGTATAAATCTGATCAGCCAACTGATATAGGAACAATCATGATCTATGAGTTTAAGGATCCTGATAGCCCAGGCAGAGTGGCCTACTTAGATCACGCTTCGGAGAGGATCTTTGTGGTTATGGAAAATGATAGGCATGCTTACACTTGGAAGGGTGAATCTGTTTTCCCCCAACCAAGATCGAACGTGTCCTTTGGTCACCCAGGAGCTCGAATCTCCCACGCTCACGGAACTCAAAGATACAGACTTAGAGATAAGCCAGAAGTAAGCTTTGCCACCCTAGGGGGCAGAGAAAGAACGAGAATGGAAACGAATAGAGTAGAACCTGAGATGCTTAGAGCTCACAGGAATCAAAGAAATGCGGATGAATTCCCTCTACCACGACCTAGAGAGCACACAAGGACTTTGAGGCCAACTCAGCTAGTTAAGTCCATGAAGAACTACTTCGATGGCACTGGAGATCCATACGATCATGTGGCTGAGTTTAGACAAGTCCTGAGAGCTGAACAAGTGGAGGATCTATTCACGCAGTACAATGCCTTTGGTCTAACCCTTAGGAACACTGCCCTGACATGGTTTCAGCCACTAAACGAGAGACAGTTCAGGAGCATAGACCAACTCCTAGAGGCTTTCATTATTGAATTCTCTAAGAGTGGCATAAGACATAATACCTCCTCACTGATTCACAGCTTCAAGCAAACCCCTCAAGGGACTGTGAGACTTGCAGGAAGGAGATTTAGGCAATATCTTGAAAGATGCCCTGTCCCTGAGCTAGCCACGCCAGCTAAGCAAGTGGCTTTATTCTTGGATGGATTGCTAAGTACCAAATTAAGATCATATGTGTACTTGAAGGACCCTAGAACCATAGAAGAGTGTGTACGCATGTGTATTGACATTGAGGATAACCTAGGGGAGGAGTTAAGAGCTTTCCAAGATATACAAAGATTCAGATAGTGCCTCTAGCCTCTCTTCCATGCAATCCACATCGATTGAGGAACTTGCAGAGAAAGTTGCTCAAAAACTAGGTGTCTCTAGCAAACAAATTCCGAGATTTGCCCCGATGAAAAGATGCTATACTTGTGGGGGCGACCATATGGCAAATGTCTGTCCCATTATGGCTCAACCCCAAGTAAATCCTAGTAGCCAGTACTGCACCATAGAACGGAGGTACACCAATCACACTGTGCAAGATTGCCCATACAACAAGCAGGCGGTTAGGCAACCCTACCCTCAGCCATACCCTCAACACGGAAGATACCAGAACCCGTACCCTCCACAGCCATACGGTAGGCCACAACAACCTTATCAGCAACCATACCAAAACCACCAAAGGCCTCAGCCTGTGTTAGCACAACAACCCCCTGCCCTAGCTAATGTGATCCCAGTAAAATATGCAGCAGCAGAAGAAAACCTGAATAGAGCTATAGTCCCTGTAACACCATTGCTTTCTGAAAGTGACCCCAGTGACCATAGCTTTGATTCTACACATGTCGATAGTCCCCATGCTTATTACATGCAATCTCCTGAACATGGTGAGTCCTACTATAGTGAGGAACCGAGTGAACCTAGTTGGGAGTCAGATTACACAAACGTCATGTATACGAACCCCAATCCTAAGCCTCAACCTAGGCAGGTAAGACCCCCATTTCCTAGAGGACCATGCTACAGATGTCAGGGAGATCACCTCATTCGTGATTGTCCCTTACCTCCACTCACACAACCCCAGTCAGTAACAATTCAGGGCTTTTGCCAAGAATGTGGAAAGGAGCATCTTTTACGAGATTGCCCTAAGAATCCTAATAATATGCCAAAAATCACTCCTATTAACGTTATTGGATTGGTGGTAGACTCCACAGGAAGTGTGACATCCACCGCACCAGTACAGGTAGTGACTAGAGCTCAGGCATTGCAACAGAACCAAGGAGTAAACCAGGATAAGAACCCAGAGGCTAGTGAAACCGAGAGCATGACAAAGAAAAGGACTAGAGCATGGAAAGATAGTCGGGAAAGAATGAAAAGACAATGGGCTAAAAAGATGAGTGAACTTGAGGAAAGCATAAGAGAAACCAAAGCCAGGATAACTGAACTCACATCTCTTACTCCCTCTCACACTACCCCACCACCACCAATCCCATCGCCATCCGACCCGCCACCTTCCAACCCACCTCATACGATTCCACCACCCCCTAGAGTAGGATCAGTATTAGCTGATCCCACTCCTGAAGACATAGACATGATGCTTAAAGCATATCAGGCCAGAATCCAAGAAGGACCAAATGTCACGGATCATGACAAGTGCTACCCTAGAGCTGACCTAGAGATAGAAAGAACCAAGCTTTGCACGAAAATGGTCGCATTGGCTCAGACTATGTTTGAAGCCAGTCGCCTTTTCAATTACTCGGGCTCAGCCAAGACGCAATTACACTTGGATGGACTTCTAGAGAAGTTAGAGGGCATAATTGCAAGATCTGGCAAGGAAGAAAAAAATCAAGAAAGAGATAACGCAAGCAAAAACATGACCCATCCCCCACCGAAAGCTTATGTGCCCAATTCCACTGAACCAGACAACCCCCCCTCCCTAGGAAGAATAGAGAATCTAATGGCACAATCACAAAAGGAACTCGCCCCTCGACACCATGACAAGGCTAGTGAAAGAGCAGGTTTTCCTACCCAGAAAGCCTATGTGCCTGAGGCCTACATGCCTAACTCTACGGAACCAGACACCTCTTCTTCTATGAATCAATACACACCAGAATTCCTACGCGAGATTCAAGAAGAGAAATGGGCTAAAGAGAGTGAAGTTCCTCCTCCCATTGAACTGGTGGATGACACACACGATCAATTCCCACAAGACCTTCCTTCCATTTATGGAGAGCAGGAGAGTACCCAATCTCAAGAAAGATTAGACTTCGAGTCTAATTCTTTACAAGAACTACCCCATTTCACAGGCCCATGGGAAGCAAAGTCCACCTGTATGAGAGCACCTACAGTCATGGTAAGAAACGAAGATTCAGTCATACCTAGGAACACAGAGGTAGTAAAGAACACCAAAGTGCAGTGCAATCTCACTTTGGAAAAGCTGCTTAAGGTTAGACCAGAAGTGTGGGAACATGTAGCCAAACAAGTACCAGAGATAGCAAAACCTCGTTCCCAGGTAGGATCACATAGGATAGTGCCAGAGATACCCTTGGATAAGATAGGAGATATGTGTGAAGGTGAAGAAGGGAACACCTATCTTCCCATTACCTACCAGGAGTACACCACCAAGGCAATTTCGGACTCAGGTGCCGGAGTTGCAATTGCCACCACTTCCCTATGGAAGCGTTGGGGCAAGCCAGCACTCAGGCCAACGAGAATGAAATTGCAGATGGCCGATGGTCATATCGAGAGGCCCTTAGGATTGCTAGAAGGAATAACTCTCACCACCTGTGGTGTCGAGTTCGAGCATACCTTTTCCATATGTTATTTTAGCAAGAACCATGCCTATGAGATGATCTTGGGACGACCTTTTATGCGACAGTTGCAAGTGGTACAGGATTGGGGAACCAATTCTTTGTACCTGCAGCACTTAGGTGTTACGACCAAAGTGAATCTCAAAGATTACTCTCATAGAGATGTCCCTCCCATCCAATGGAATCCCATCCATAGAGCCAAAGATGATACAGAATCGGTGCATTCCATAGGGTCAGGATCCTCATGGATGCATGAAGACACCCACTTATGGATGTGCAAAGTAGCAGTAGAAGAAGAGAAGAGGGAAAAGGCCAGGGAGGTAGGTGCAAAAGAAACCCATAGATCAATTCAAGACCCAGCCTATGCACCTGTAGTCTTTCCTGACGAAGAATTTGAACCCCACGGCTGGGCAGAAATCCTAGCAACAATGGATGTGGCCATCAATGAAGAACAATGGACACCCCACTGTGATGAGGATGGCTATGACATTTCAGTCTTCTCCATAGAGCCAATCATGGGAGAGGCAGTTCTAGAAGAATGCGAACCTAGACCTGATGCATTTGAGGATGCAAGTGACTCCGATCTAGAGTCAATCATTATGGACCCACCTTTTGCATCAGATGAAGAATACTTCCATGAAGTAGAATCTCAACCCCAGAGGCATGGAGAGCTTACAAACGATGTAAGATTAGCCACACATGTGACCCCGAAGGAAGAAAGAAAGAAACGAAAGAAGAGAGAAGTCTCACCAGAAGATGAAGAATCTTTGTTTGAGGTCCCAGAAAATTTTAAGAAGTATGAGATAGATGACAGGAGGGTCATGATAAGAATGCCTAAACGAGAGGCACAATCAGGAGAGGCCTATGATAACAAAGAAACCACCAAGAAAATAGTAGTGGCCCTAGAAGAAGGAGAGGAGAGATGCACGTACATAGGCCATGACCTAATAGAGGAAGAAGAGCATGCGTTAATAGCCTTGCTAAGAGAATACAGAGATGTATTCGCTTGGAGTTACAAGGATTTGAAAGGTGTTGACCCTGACATATGCTCACACACTATCCCCATGATCTCAGATGCTAAACCCTTGAAGCAAAAGCCCTATACATATAACGATAATTACGCTGCTAAGTGTTGGAGAAACAATCACTAACTAAACATATATTTGAAGGTCAAATCTTAGGAAGAAAACCCCATGCCTATGTGAAGGGACAAATTCACAAATGTATTATACTTGTAAAGTTAGTTCACTTTAGTTCTAGAAGCTTTTCAAAAGTTACGGGAATGAGAAAATCTATATAAGTTAGTTTGTATCAACTAACGCGGTGAGAGAGAATAGAGAGAAGAAGTAGAAGAAGGAGTTCATTTATATGACTGTGTATAGTCGGGATTCTCTGAGTGAGAAAGCATCTTTAAAACTTCTGAGTTTTTTCTAGTTATGAGAAGAACTGAGTAAAGTTCTGTGTATGAGCCTCTCTCCATTATCTCCATGATTACCTACTGTGTGATGAGTTACAAAGATCAAGTTTTCCAAGCAACTCGATGCCTGGCATCGAATCTCTGTTGATAAGTCATATTTTCTTTTATATTTTTCATTCAATACTGAAGTGTTTGAAAAACATGATATTGTTGGAGCAACTCGATGCCTGGCATCGAATTCTAGTTGATAAGTCATATTCTAAGTGTGCATGAAATCACCTATAGTTTTGGTGTCCAAAAGATCAAGACTTTATGCGGAAAGTCGATGCCCGGCATCGAATCCCTGCTGAAAAGTGGCCAAAAACATCCCAAGTCGATGCCCGGCATCGAATTCTCATTGCAAGTCGATGCTAGGCATCGAATTCTAATTTTAAACAGGCGCTCTTACTAAAACAGGTAAAATTTCCAGTTTTGGAAGGTCATACAGGGTCATCTTGTGAGAGCCATAACTTGAGTTCTAGAGATCCGTTTGATGCATATGATAGCTTGTTGGAAAGCTCTACTATTCTAGTTTCAGCCTATAAATTTGCATGGAGAAATAATACTTGAGCTAGGAGAAATAAGCAAAATACTGAAGGTATGTCATTTCGGTGACTAGGAATTTCTATAGAAGCAAAGTTTTCACTTTAGGCTATCATTTCTCAAAGTTTGGAGTGGCAATGAGTTAATGGTGACCATAGAGGTGTTCTAGTGTCACATTAATTCATTTCTTGTGGTGTTTCATACATCAACAAGTGGTATCAGAGCAGAAAGATTCTCGAGAGCAGAAGACGACAAAGGTACGAGAAGTTTTGTAAAGTTTTCCATTAAAGTTTGAAAGGTGAAGCATTTGAAGACACAAGGCATCAAAAGGTTACTTCAAAAGTATCCTCATACACAAAGAACTTCAAAAGGTACTATCCTTTATCCTTTAAGCTCACAGGTTGCTCCAGAAGGAAAGAACTATGGCAGATCATATCTCCATTGACAAACTGGACAGAGATAATTACCCCGCCTGGGTAATGAGAATGGAAGCCTTACTTATGAGTAAGGATCTCATGATATATGTTACAGGTGAAGAAGAGAAGCCAGTATTTGAAGATGAAAGCCGACCAAAGAAAGAAGAACTTGATGCTTTAAAGCATTGGCAGAAGAAGGATGCAAGTGCAAAAGCCTACATCTACAATACAATCTCTGATCATTTGCTACCACACATCAGAGGATTGGAATCATCTGAAGATATATGGAATGCATTGGAGTATCATTTCCAAAGCACTACCAAAGCAAGGAAAGCAAGTCTATGGTCAGAGTTTACAACATTCAAGAAGAAGCCAAGTCAAAGTATTAGTGATTATGTCACTAAGATGAAGGATCTTGCAGATAGTCTTGGATCCATAGATGAAGATGTTGAAGATCACAGATTGATTGCTCAATTACTTGCAGGTTTGAGGGGGGATGAAAGGTGGAAACCTTTTGTCTTATCAACAGAACTTTCATTAAATCATTATGTTCCAGATTTGAACCAGTTGCTTGGTTTGATGCTCACATATGAGCAAGACTTGAAGGGAGATGGAGATAAAGGACAAAGTTCTGCAATGTACATGAAGAACAAGAAGAAAGGAGATAAAGGTAAAGCAAAGGATGAAGAGGAGTCTAGTTCTCAAGCTTATTATGCAAGAGGTAAAGGCACTGGTAGAGGAAGAGCAAGAGGTTTTGGAAGAGGTAGAGGTAATCAAAATAATAACAAGAAGGCTTGCTGGATCTGTGGATTGAGTAATCATTTGGCTCATGACTGTTGGCACAACCAACAAGGATCAAACCAGAATCAAAACAACAATAGCAGAGGCCGAGGTGGAAGATATCAAAGTAATTTTCAAAGAGGTAGACAAAGTCAAAGAGGAGGCTATGGTAGAGGTGGAGGAAGAAGTTGGGGACAAAATCAATCCTACAACACCACCTACTACAACTATGCAAATGACACACAGAATGAAAGTCATACATCATTGATGATGAACTCAATCAACACATCAGATAAAGAAGATCTAAAGGTATTTTACATTGACTCTGGATGTTCTAATCATTTGTCAGGAAACATAGAATTGATGTCAGAATTGGAAAAAGGCATTTCTAGTCACACAGTTCAAACTGGTGATAATACAAGACATAGTGTACATTCAATTGGAAAAGTGAAATGCAAGAGTGGAGCAGATTTGCTAACCAATGTTTTGTATGTTCCCACAATACCTAAAAACTTGATTAGTGTGGGACAGATTGTTGAAAAAGGTTTTCAAGTCAGGTTTACAAATGAAGGAGTTTTTTTGTGGAAGATCCAGAGAATGGATATAATCAGATTGTCTCTGGTAAGAAAGAAGGTAGACTCTTTACTTTAAGAGTGCAAGGGAACATTGGTCAAGCTTTGCTCACACATGGTGAAGCAGTGATTACAAAACTTGATCTCTGGCATAAGAGATTAGGTCATTTCAATGAAAGAGGAATTAAAGCTATGGTTGCTAATCAGTCTGTACTAGGATTACCAAATGTGCAAAGTCAACATATGGTTTACAAATGTGAAGCATGTCAAATGGGTAAAGCACACAGGTTACCATTTCAGAAGAAAGGATTCAAACATGATGGATTACTAGAGCTCATTCATACAGATGTATGGGGACCAACAAAAGAAGGATCTATCAGTGGCTCAAGGTATTATGTTCTTTTCATTGATGATGCTACAAGATGGATAACATTATATGTTTTGAAGGAAAGATCAGAAGTGTTTGGAGCTTTCAAGCATTTTCATGCATATGCAGAGAGAGTAACAGGTCAAAAGCTTAAAAGACTGAGGTCTGATGGAGGGGGAGAATACTTCTCCCAAGAGTTCAATGATTATCTTTGGAATGCAGGTATTAAGAGAGAAATAACTTGCAGGTATACACCACAACAAAATGGTGTAGCAGAAAGAAGGAACAGGACTTTGGTTGAGTTTGCTAGAGCTATGCTGAAGGAGAAGAATTGTCCAAATTATCTTTGGGCTGAAGCTGTAAATACAGCTACATATCTTGTGAATAGATTACCATGTGCAGCTCTGAATGGAATGACTCCATATGAAGCTTGGTGGGGTAAGAAACCAACACTAGATCATTGTAGAGTGTTTGGATCAATTGCATATGCTTATGTGCCATCACAACTTAGGCATAAACTTGAACCAAAGGCAGAAAAATATGTGTTCATTGGTTATGATGAAAAGCAGATGGGTTACAGGTTGTGGAATCCTCTAACAAAACAATTTATTGTTTCTAGAGATGTTACATTTGATGAACAGAAAAGTTGGTATGCAGATCAAAGTCATTTAGCTGAAGAATTTGAAGAAGAGGTAAGAAGATGTGAGAAAGGAAAATCAATTGTGCAGGTAAATAGAGATGAAGACTATATGCAAGCAAGTACATCCACAAGTGGATTAACAAGAAGGAATGAAGAAGCTCCTATATTTGATGAAGAAGTGTATCCACACACATATGAAGAATGTGAACCAAGAAGGTCAAGCAGGACTAGAAGACAACCAGAAAGGTATTCTTATGATACTTCTTACATAACTCAGAAGAACTATGCATATATGGTCAAAGATGATGAAGAACCTCAGAACTATGATGAAGCTAAAGGTAAGAAGCAATGGGAAGAAGCAATGAAGGAAGAGTTCAATGCACTGGAGGAGAACAAGACATGGGAACTTGTTCCTAAACCAAATGGTAAGAAAGTTATTGGAAATAAATGGGTTTATAAAGTGAAGAAGCTTGCAGATGGAAGTATAGCCAGATACAAAGCTAGATTGGTGGTGAAAGGCTATGCCCAGACCTATGGCATAGATTATGATGAGACATTCAGTCCTGTAGCTAAGATGTCAACTATAAGGACAATCATTGCTATTGCAGCTTCAAAAGGATGGACTCTAAGTCAATTGGATATAAAAAATGCATTCTTGAATGGATACATATCAGATGAGGTATACATGGAACAACCTCAAGGATTTATAGATTCCAGGTATCCAAATTTTGTTTGCAGGTTGAGAAGAGCATTGTATGGATTAAAGCAAGCTCCAAGAGCATGGAACTATAGACTGGTGAAGTATCTGAATGAACCTGGATATCAAAGTTCAAAAGCAGACCCAAGTCTACTTATCAGAAGAATAGAGGAAGGTACAATCTACATTTGTATTTATGTAGATGACATTATAATCACAGGTACTTCAGATGAAGGAATCAAGGAGGTAAAGAGATTACTTGAAAAAGAATTCAAGATCAGTGACCTAGGAAAGTTATCATACTTTCTTGGAATGGAAGTTACTTATACAGATCATGGCATATATGTGTCACAAGAAAGGTATCTTCTGAACTTGTTGAAGAAGTTTGATATGGAAAATTGCAGAGAAGCTTCAACTCCACTTGAAGTTAATCACAAGCTCAGTAAATATGATGGTGCAGACTACAAAGATATGAGGAAGTATCAATCTCTTGTGGGTAGTTTGATTTATGCTACACTAACAAGACCTGATCTTAGTTATGCAGTGGGAGTTTTGTCACAATTCATGCATTGTCCAAAGGACCCACATTGGATTGCAGGTCAAAGAGTTCTCAGATATATCAAAGGAACTATAAAAGAAGGATTATATTATCCTTTTACATCAGATTTGAAGTTGAGAGCCTATAGTGATTCAGATTGGGCAGGTAACCAGGATGACAGAAGATCAACTCATGGTTACATGATATACATTGGTGATAAGCTTGTAAGTTGGTGTTCAAAGAAACAACATATAGTAGCATTATCATCAACTAAAGCAGAGTACAAAGGACTTGTGGAAGCAGCTAAGGAAGTCATATGGATGCAGACATTGTTCAAGAGCTTAGGCATTGATCAAGGTACACCTACAATACATGGAGATAATATGAGTTCACTTTATCTTGCAGCAAATCCAGTATTTCATGCAAGGACAAAGCACATAGAGATACAATATCATTTTCTCAGAGAAAAGGTAATGGAGAAGGAGATTGAAGTGGAGTACATTTCTACTAAAGATCAGTTAGCAGACATAATGACAAAGAGCTTGGATGGTGTGAAGACCAGCAGATTCAAAAGCATGGCAGTAATAAAAGAAAGAAAGAAGATATGAAGAAACAGGGAATGTCAATTAGTGATTGAGGGGGAGCTGTTGGAGAAACAATCACTAACTGAACATATATTTGAAGGTCAAATCTTAGGAAGAAAACCCCATGCCTATGTGAAGGGACAAATTCACAAATGTATTATACTTGTAAAGTTAGTTCACTTTAGTTCTAGAAGCTTTTCAAAAGTTATGGGAATGAGAAAATCTATATAAGTTAGTTTGTATCAACTAACGCGGTGAGAGAGAATAGAGAGAAGAAGTAGAAGAAGGAGTTCATTTATATGACTGTGTATAGTCGGGATTCTCTGAGTGAGAAAGCATCTTTAAAACTTCTGAGTTTTTTCTAGTTATGAGAAGAACTGAGTAAAGTTCTGTGTATGAGCCTCTCTCCATTATCTCCATGATTACCTACTGTGTGATGAGTTACAAAGATCAAGTTTTCCAAGCAACTCGATGCCTGGCATCGAATCTCTGTTGATAAGTCATATTTTCTTTTATATTTTTCATTCTGTATTGAAGTGTTTGAAAAACATGATATTGTTGGAGCAACTCGATGCCTGGCATCGAATTCCAGTTGATAAGTCATATTCTAAGTGTGCATGAAATCACCTATAGTTTTGGTGTCCAAAAGGTCAAGACTTTATGCGGAAAGTCGATGCCCGGCATCGAATCCCTGCTGAAAAGTGGCCAAAAACATCCCAAGTCGATGCCCGGCATCGAATTCTCGTTGCAAGTCGATGCTAGGCATCGAATTCTAATTTTAAACAGGCGCTCTTACTAAAACAGGTAAAATTTCCAGTTTTGGAAGGTCATACAGGGTCATCTTGTGAGAGCCATAACATGAGTTCTAGAGATCCGTTTGATGCATATGATAGCTTGTTGGAAAGCTCTACTCTTCTAGTTTCAGCCTATAACGTTTCATGGAGAAATAATACTTGAGCTAGGAGAAATTAGCAAAATACTGAAGGTATGTCATTTCGGTGACTAGGAATTTCTATAGAAGCAAAGTTTTCACTTTAGGCTATCATTTCTCAAAGTTTGGAGTGGCAATGAGTTAATGGTGACCATAGAGGTGTTCTAGTGTCACATTAATTCATTTCTTGTGGTGTTTCATACATCAACACTAAGATCAAAGAGGAGATAGATAGACTGGTCGAAGCTGGATTTATCTATGAAATTGAGCACACTGAGTGGGTATCCCCCATCGTAGTGGTGTCCAAGAAGAATGGCAAGCTGCGTGTATGCATTAACTTGAAGAAGGTCAATGCAGCCACAATTCGAGATAACTATCCGCTTCCCATCACAGAACATCTCTTAGAAAGAGTAGCAGGCAAGGAAGTGTACAGCTTCCTCGATGGATTTTCGGGCTACAATCAAGTAGCCATAGCTCCAGAAGATCAGCATAAGACAGCTTTTGCCACAGAGTGGGGTATATTTGCCTTTCGTGTAATGCCATTTGGGCTTACCAATGCACCAGCTACCTTCCAGAGACTAATGTGCCATGTATTTAAGGAGTTCCTGAGGAAAAACTGAGAAGTCTATGTTGATGATCTTTGTGCTCATTCCAACATTAGACAAACTCATATTCCTGAACTCAGACAAATCTTTGACAAATGTAGAGAATATCAAGTCTGCCTGAACCCAGAAAAAGTGTGTTTTTATGGTCAGGCAAGGCAAGATTCTAGGACACATAGTGTCAAAGAATGGCATATCTACTGATGAAGAGAAAGTGAGAGCTATAGCAGAGCTACCTAGGCCAAGGAATGTGTGAAGGTAATATGGATCTTCCAATTGCCTATGCTAGTCGACAATTGAATGCAGCTGAACGAAATTACACCACTACTGAGAGAGAAGGCTTAGGCATGATATATGCAGTTAAGAAATTTAGACACTATTTGCTTGCAAATAAGTTTAAATTTTTTACTGATCATCAGGCATTGCTATACCTCGTAAACAAGACATGCAATACAGGAAGATTAGTAAGATGGTTTCTCTTGCTAATGGAATACGATTTTGAGGTAGTGGTGAGAAAAGGGAGGACTCATTTGAGAGCAGATCATCTCTCTAGGCTCACATCTGGAGAAGCCCCACAAGGAGTATCAGATGATCTTCCTGATGCTTACTTGTTTGGAAGTTGTGCCGCAGTGGGCTAAGCCATTGGTGCCAGTATTGACATACGGGCCTAACCATCCAGTAGTAAACACACAGAATAGAGAGGTTGTGAAAGCCCAAAAGTACCACATCATGGCAGGAAGCATGTACAAGCACACAGATCAAGGAATCTTGGCTTGTTGTGTGGAAGAGGACGAGTACAATAAATGGTTGCATTTAGCACATGTAGGTGCATTAGAGCAACACTATTCAAAGCAACGAACCCTACAAACACTAAGGAGACTAGGAGTACATTGGCCAACTATGGAAGCTGATGTCCAAAAGTTGTGCAAGGAATGCCCAATCTGCTGCACTAAACCACCTGTGGAACATGCCACTCTTTATCAAGTGTCCCTAGTGCCAGATTGGAGTGAACCACTAGTATCCTTCTTGAGGACGAAAACATTCCCTCCAGACATGACTGTGGCTAGGAAAAGGAGTTTAGAACAAGAAGCCCAAGATTACTCACTTATTGGTGATAATCTATACAAACGTGGTAAAGACGGTTACCTGAGACTATGTGTCCATGAGAGTGAGTATCTCAAGATCTTGGACACTGCTCACCAAGGTGTAGCAGGAGGACACTTTGGACCAGATCGGGTGATCAAGGCAATACTATTTGCGGGCTTCTGGTGGCCGACCCTTCACATGGATGCACATACCTATGTGAAACGATGTGATGTCTGTCAGAGAACTCAGTATCCTATACGTAAAGATGAGATGCCACTGAATCCAATGATGGGTGGACGTGCATTCTCTAAGTGGGGAATAGACTTCGTAGGTCCTATTAATCCCCCAGCTAAGGGTTCCCATGCAGAATATATCATTGTTGCGACAGACTATCTAACAAAGTGGGTAGAGGTAAAAGCCACAACGAAGAACGATGCTCAAACAACAGCTAAGTTTCTATTTGAGAATGTATTCACTAGATACGGGCTACCCATAGAGCTAGTTAGCGATAGAGGCACTCACTTCTTGAATGAAGTTATTGAAAATCTACTCCACGAATTTTTGGTAGTACATAAGAAGTCTGCCCCCTATCACCCACAAGCTAATGGGCAAGCCGAAAGCACAAACAAGATTCTATGTAATGTGTTGACCAAGTTAGTGAATAATAAATGCTCTGATTGGGACAAACAGCTACACCATGCTGTTTGGGCATATCGAGTTGCCTACAAAACGGTACTCCAATCCACTCCCTTTCAAATGGTGTTTGGTCAAAATGTTGTGCTACCTTTAGACTTTTTGATACCTACATTGAAAGTGGCACAAGAGCATGAATGGACGGGTCATGAACTCTCCTCTAGACTTTTTGACCTTGAACGATTAGGAGAAACAAGACTGAGAGCAGCTGCAGGGATATATGCAGCTAAGAAACGACAGAAGTCCTACTTTGATGCCCACGTTAAGGATAAAGGTTTAAAGGCAGGCAACTTAGTTTTAGTCTACACATTGAAGCAACATGCGAGGAAACTGGAGAAGAGAGGCTACGGACCCATGATCATTAACAGAATCTCAACAAGTGGAGCAGTACAACTAGCCACATTAGAAGGCGATGTTCTCCCAAGTTATATCAGCGGATGCAGAGTCAAGTTGTATCAGGAACCTCTCACAGAGGAAATGCTAAGTCGACTCAATACTGCTAAGAAACGCAAAGAGGAAGAAAAGCGAATTCAAGAAGAAGCTCAAGCAGAAGCCCTAGAGCACATACGGAGAATGAAATTAAGAAGACAAGGTAGAGAGCACCCTAGGCAAGATGCATATGCAGATCAAGGATATGACATGGCTATGTGTGAAGTTTCAGGTATTAGCTCACATAGGATAACTGATCGACGTCCTTTCATAATCTTAGATATAGGACAAGGAAAGAGTGCAAGGACTGTAAGAGCCTTGATTGATTCAGGTGCAGCCACTAGTGCTGTTAAATTGTCTTACTGTCAAGAGTTTCAATTAACTGTCAATCCTGTGGAAGCATATCTCATAGGATTGGGAGGCGTGGAAACCCCTTGCATGGGCGAGGTGGAACTTCCCCTCTATATTCATGATGAGGCAATGATAGTTAAAGTACTAGTATGTCAAGATGAGGACCTCACTGAACCCCTTGTCTTGGGTCAAGACTGGATCTATGACCAAGCAGTCAACGTAAACCTAAGGAGTGGACTTCTTCAGGTATGGGTGAATCAAACTAGAATTACAATTGAGTTAAATAATGGAGCACTCAAGGAACTAGGAAAGGCACAGACTCCTGGTCCCTCCAGGGGTACACATGAAGTTGACCATGCTGTTCTTGTCCAAGGCTATGTGATACAGAAGAACGAAGATCTCAAAGAAGGAGTCAGAACCACAATGGAACTCCCTTCTTTTCCCAAGGCCAGAAGGAGGCAGCAACTAAGGGTAGATCAATCACTGAAGACTCTCCAGGCGAGAGACCAAAAGAACGCGCGAAGCAGAACAACTCAGCCGATGAAACAAATGTGGGTGCTGAAAGACGAGCTGCCGACCGTAACTAAGTCGCAACAACGGTCTCAACTTCCTATTAGTAATCAACGACTTGATGCTAATAAGAGGACTCCTAAAACCTCTGTTGAGAAAGTGAAATCCATTTGGGTACCCAAGAAGTTGATGAAGCCTGACCCACAATCAAGACAAATTTGGGTGCCTAAGGCTTGCTTGCGGGCTCAACTAACCCCACACATTTCACATCATACACGACAGGGTTCACTCGCTCAAGCAGCCGCCACCCACTCTTGTCTGATACACTCAAACACACTGCCACCTAGAAGCACGCACAGACTCACTCGTAGATGGGTCCCAATGACACAACAACTCCCAGCAGAATTACTCATGCAACCCTCCCTAGTCTCCACAAAACCCAGACCAAAAGCCATCCATGGTGTTTGGCAACCTAAGACTTGTAATAAACCCCCCGACCCCAATCTGTGAATTCATCTCCACTTACTAACTGCATTAGTCAGACAGTGCATCTTTCCATCTAGCTCCTAGGACTATCCAGGCATTAACTACACACACTGTCATCGTGCACTTACTAACCACTGACTCATCATCTACCTCATGTTAATGTTGTAACGGGGACAACAACGGGTTTATTTTGTCCATTACAATGTTAACACATGGTTCTATATTCTCACAGAACCAACAAGCAAGCAGTGCCATGGCAGAAGCCGGAGGTTCCAGTTCTCACGCCGGATCCAGCGCACAGATTGTGGATATAGAAACACTCCTCCTCGAACCACATCTCACCAAAAGACCGCAAGAACTTCAAGCTGTGCATGTACTCCCAGTTCAGGATCCTCCCTAGGGGCACACCTCTCAAGTGGGCAAACACGCTCATTGGTTCAGTGATGTTGCAGGACCATTGGGTGATGGAACCTATTTTTGGGAAGCTGAATTGGAGTTTAATGGTAAGTGGGGACGCTACCATTTTTTCACGCGCGAATTTGAGAGCTATCAGAATGCCGAAGTCATGCGTTCAGTATGGACCAAAGCTGGCCTGGACAGTTATTTCAGGGCCCACTTACCGAAGCCAGATTTCTTACGTTGTTCTTATCTTATCAGTACCATCACTCCTAGCAGGGCCAAGGGAGGCGACAACACTTTTGTGTTACCCTCACTATTGCCGGGCCACGAACTTAAAAGATTCAAACTGACCCTCAATCTGGTACGAGAAGCATTGGGCATGTATGGTATGCACATTCCTACTGAAAAGGAAACAATGGTTCCAGGCAGAATGAAACATAAAGATCTCAATAAGCTGAAGGATATGGTAGCAATGACACCGACCATCGCTCTTCACCTACGGACCGTCATGCAGCATTTTGCTTTCCCCGCCCAGGAAAGATTTACCATGCCCCCAAAGAAGGATATGGTTTAGCTTGTATTTGGCAGAGACAGAAAGCCTCCCTATCAACGTACCACATTGGATCATAGATCAGATTCACCTAGCCCATCAACGGTGGAACAAGAAGCAGAAAAATGTGCTCCACGGGTGTTGTGCTCTGACCAAGATAATCTATCGATGTCTAGCCTATGACGTGCCTATTCAGCGGGCACTCGTATGGTCCCGGGCCCAGGAGTTCCAGAGAAGGCTATCAGCGGCAGGTCCTCCATCAAAGAAGATGAGAGGGAGAGTCCAATTACCCTGCGCTCAACCAAGGGGAGCCACCACTACACCAGAAATTACCCCTCCCCAGACACGACGCATTAGACCATTCACCATTCGGCTACCAAGACCAAGTACAGAGGGACCCAATCTGGTGTCTCCACCCGTCCCATCGGACTTGGAATTTCCAGAGGGCTTTACTCTCAATGATCTCACTGATGAAGAAGTGGCTAGACTAATCTACGACTCTAATCTCGAAACGGAAACAGAGCGAGCTCAGGAACCACAAACCCATACAACAACGTCAGCCCCCACCCAACCGCAAGTTATAGAAGTCGACGTAGACGAACAAGAGACCGAACAAGAGGAAGGAGCATACGAAGAACAAGAGTATGATGAACTTTCAGAGTTAGCAAGTGCCCCCGCGTATTCGGCACAAATAAAAAGACTATATAGAACCATGCAGCTAGTTCAAGAACAACATAAAATGTCACTTGAAGCAGGCAAGAAACTCATGAACCAATTGCTGGCAGAGGAAGGTGTGGATGATATGTTCACCGAGTCCATCAACCTACATGCAGATGCAGTAGGATTGGATGAGGCCATTCATGAGGCAATGGCCTACATTCACCGATTTGAGAAAAGAGTTCCCGCCCGTCCCATGAGGTCTGGGAAACAAATTCATATCAACGTATCAGCACCAGGAGATACAACGCAAGCAGATGAACATTAGGAAGCACCACTGTCACCACCCTCCCCACCTCTCACTACACAACTCACTCCACCACATGACACTATCACCACCACGTCCACTACCACCACAATCGTCATGGGAATTCCACTCTCTCCGGGAATCCAATTCGGGGGAGTCACCATGCCCACTTTCATCACTCTCTTCACTAACGTCACATCTACCCCACCCACGATCCCCATCTACACGGTCACTCAAACATTTGACACTATGGAAACATCTCCTGCCACTGCACCGCTCCCTCCCCGCATGCCACCTCCATCTCCCATACCCCCTCCACCCACATCTCCACTTGCATCCACATCATTCACAACTCCCTTTCCCGCCCCCATTCCCCCTGCATCTTCACCTCTCCCTGCATCATTTAATATACATAGTATATTCCTAGCTTTAAATCAATGTGTCTATCAACTTCAGAATGAGTACAGAGCTCTGGACGGCCGGTATCAACAACTGACAACAAATCACCAGAACTTACAAAGGCAATTCACAATTCTTGAAGAGGAAAATGCAGATGTGAATCAACGATATACAACGCTTGAGCAGGCTCACCAAACACTACTGGAGGCACCCCAACCATCGAAAGAATCAGGCGTCAAACAACTAGAAGCCTTGCTTGAAGTATACCAGGCCGATAACCTACGAGTCAGACGTAACTTGGCGCTACTCAGGAAACATATGGCCACAGCACTTGAGGAGAACAAGAGACTGCGGAAACAAAATGAAGAGAATCTGGAAGCGGCAATGGAAGGCTCTCCCCACGAAATTGATCCAGAGCAGTTTAAAGCCGTACCTTCAGAGACAATGAAGACCATCTTAGAAAGCTATGCAGATCTATTAGATGCTCATGATGAGTTGGAAAGGGAACGTGATGAGCTGCGTGGCCAGCTCAAGGAACAGGAGGCTCCAACCAAAGTAATAGAGTCGGCCTCGACTTCAGAGGAAGTGAAGGCATTGACAGAGCAGGTGGTTGAGCTCCAGAAAAAGTTACTAGAGTATGAAAGACAACCCTCTCTAGTTATTGAACCTGAGCCAGAAGACTTGGTTCCCATTGAGGTAGATGATTCGTACGAGGAACCATACGTTCCTATGCCAATGCCAAGAGGGCAACGAACCTCAGAGGGACTAGACACCTTGGAAGTGGAAGCACCCGAGTGGCTTCAGACACTGGAAAAGACAACGAACACCCATGAAGAACGGGTGGCCATTCAGATCCAATCACTAGCAAACCTAGAAGAAACTGTCATAAAGTCAGAATATTTCAGAAGCATGTCTCATCATAGATGGATCGGCACCAATAATGAACAATATGTGCCATACTGCATACTTTTGGCCGATTACAACACCGAAATTCAACGACAATGTGGCAAGCCTCCCACATTTGCTACACAATTTGGTCCAGACGATATACCGGAAAGTGCTAAGCGTGGGTCCATCCATCAACCCACCTGGAGGATCAGGCTTTTGGAAACATATCCTGAAATGGTCCGAACCTGGAATAATATGCCGTTGTTTATTAAATATAATCCTTGTTACGTTCCAGTTCTTCGAAGACGCACCTGGCCTGAATTCACTATTGTCGTCAGAGACATCAAAGCCTGCGCAAAATGGTTAAATTACGTTTATCTAGCACCTCCACGAGGACCCCCCACGGTGAACTACATGATTTCTACAATCCGTCACTGGAGCATTCGGTTACGCAATAATCCCGATGTGATGGCCCAGATGTGTATGAAAATATTTGAATTAATGCTGATCACTTTAAGGACGTTTAAGAATATTAAGGACCCCCACTTCTCAGGAGCAGGCTTCGTGATAGGAAAGCAGGATCTGGTGTACGATATGAGTACCACCCCCTCAATTGAAGTAATATATGCTTGGCACGCCAGAATCAAGTACCTCCCAGCCTGCTTTAAACAGACATTTGAGGAGATGTTCATCACAGGATTCTGGGAATATCACTCCGAAATCTTTATACCTAGACCATCACATCTCCTCCAATTATTTGCTGTGGAGAGAACTATTCACTCAGAACAATTGAGGGTGCCTCATCCAGATGTTCCCGGACCTGTGAATTGGGATGATTTGCTCACAGATCTAGCACGCGGCTTACGACTCGAAGAACACCACCTAGCCTCCGATGTCGTCCAATATTATGTTCAAAAATCCTCCAGACAAGGGTCTGTCAGGGGCGACAGATGCGAGAGTGGGGGGGGGTGTTGGTAGCAGTCAGGGAACCGCAGGAGCCACAAGACGAAGAGAGTCAGAGCGAAGGGACAGCACAAGCAGACATGGCAGTCAAAGAAGATCTGGCAAGTAGGCCATCTAATTTTTCAGACATCAAGGAGTTGAGCACACAAGAAGAAAGAGCAAGTAGGGAGCTCAAAGAGGTGTATGACAAATCAACAGAGAAAATCCCTACACAAATAGTGATTTTCATCAGTAAAAACCATTGTAAATATCATTTCGTATTTTTGTAGCTCCATTTTGTGCAAGCCAAGGAGTCCTTGAGCTTGAGGAGCTTTAGAAGTATCTACCTGCCAATTTTCATATTTTTTAGATCTCGTTTGAGCCCTCTAATAAGTCCTGGAACCTAATTTTTAACTAGGCCAGACACTAGGTCTGAACAGGGCCAAAGCTAGTCAAAAACTATAAAAGGAGCTAGAGAGCTCATTTTTGAGGTTAGATTGTAATTGAAACGAACTTGTAAGATCTTTTTGAAACTAATCTAAAGACTCCATTGCTTCTCACTCTTTGTCTTGCCGTGTGTGCGCGTGTGCGTGTATGTGTGTGCATGCTTGTGTGCTTCTCACTCACGCACTTGTGCCTCCACTTGCTCGAGGTCTTCATACCATCCTCACGTCTTCCCGGATTGACATTAAAGGAGGTGCTACTCATCACTGAGCTACAATAACTCTCTACACATCTAACTCATGGACACTTGGCTTCTAATGACTCTCACATCTATTTCTTTTCATTATTGACTTATATACATATGATTCTAGACTTATCCCGCATCTATTATATTACTCCTTATCATTATAATGATCAACTATATCCATTGTATAAGAATTTTCATCTGTAATGTACATATGTATACAAACTTCATTTGTGAGATCTCTTCACTTTCTCAAATGACTTCTTTGGCTTCATTTTGATTCCTGACTTGATTCAAGTTCTTCATAATCATCAATTTGGGATTGCTTTGTTCCAACTTGACCTTCATTTGTGACTCGGCCCCCTAGTGCTGGATGTGGTTCATACTCCTCTTCAAATTATTGTTCTATGGGGATCCCCACAATCTCTTCCACATTTGGTGAATTTGGTGGGGATGCTCGTCTCTCATATTTCTATAGCCTTGTTTGCAACTTGATAATATGGATCTATAAGTTGGCAATTTTGTTGGTGCAAGACAATCAACAATTGAAGGTCTTTAAGTCCGCAGAAACTTCATCAAAAATTTCCTTAAAAAAGTCATCGGAAGGTCACCGGAACAGTACCGGAAACTCACAGTAAAGTCACCGGAATGTTACCGGAAATGATCACTTTTATAGTTTTCTATTTATGAAGAGTTGAAAGATGAAAGAATGAAGAAAATACAAATTCTTGGAGCTTGGAAGAAGAACCAGAAAAAGATGTACACATATGTACAGTAGTATAGTCATCGTCATAAGGTTGTACAAATTTATCTATAAATACCTTAGAAACTGTCGGGGCAGAATATGAGAGGCATATATGAGAAAATGAGAAGAGACGTGAGAAGTATGAGAAGAATGAGAAGATAGATGTCATGAGACATATGAAAAGTTAGTTCAGTTTTCCTCTCATCACTCAACTATAACTTTCTGAGTAATCGAAGAAATATTGCGCCGAAATTTCTGTGTATTCTTCATCTGTGATAGATGATTTGTGAAATCCTTTTGAGGATATCTAAGTTAGTAGTTAATGTGACTGTGACCTGTGTTTCATAGTCTAATTGCAAACAGGCTAGGAGAATTGTTAGTAGGAACATTCATATGTGTTGAGTGTTCAAAGTTTACTGAAACAGGCGCATTTCCAGTGATCAATGTTTTGATCATTTCTCAGTGCATACTTTAAAGTTTTGCATGAGTGAGGGCTTAATCTTTAAGTTAGAAGATAAGCTACTCGTAACCAGAAGCATTTGCTTAAACGGGTTCTATTCAAGGAGAACTAAGTCTTAGAAGTTGCAGGTGTAAAATAGACTGTTCAGAATGACAGTTTCAGACATAGGTAACTTGTGAAGTTGATTTCTCAAGTTATACTAAAGCTTTTAGAGTAATTTCACTTGAAGGAGGTGCGCAATCTCTAGGCGACACTCCATACAAAGGTTCATAAAAAAACTTTACGTGTTTGATAGATTAATTTGAAGAAATTGTGCAGCAGACTTTTTGTGTTGTGAAGTTTTTGACTTACTCTTGGTATAGAGGTGCTCTAATCACAAGAGTAGGTTATTCTTTTGGAGATTAACACTCTCCATCAGTGGTATCAGAGCAGGAGACATCAAAATCAAAGAAAGGAGGATCCCGATTGCTGCGGTTACAAAGAATTCAACAACTGAAGAACTAAAAGGTGAAAGCTTGAAGGAAAAACCTGAGGAAGAGATCATACGATATCAAGAAAGACAAACGGAGTCTAATTTGAAGCAAAGGTACATATATTATTCATAAAGGTTGAAGATTTCAAATACACAGGTAGACACAAGATGGGAGATTCTCTACAGATAGAGAAACTGGATAGGGAAAACTATCCTGCGTGGTCAATGAGGATGGAAGCTCATCTTATGAGCAAAGATTTGATAGCTTATATCACAGGAGAAGAAGAAAAGCCACAGTTCAGAGATCCTAGTGTTCCGACTAGGGAAGAGTTAGCAGATTTGAAAAACTGGATGAAGAAAGATGCTCAAGCTAGGAGCATTATCTATATGGCAGTCAATGATTACTTGTTACCTCATATTCGAGGTCTTGAAAGTGCAACTGACATTTGGAATGTGTTGGAGGAGCATTTCCAGAATACTACTAAGTCAAGGAAGGCATCCTTATGGGCAGAGTTTACAACCTTCAAGAAGAAGGCTTCTCAATCCATTTCAGACTATGTGACAAGGATGAAAGACATTGCAGATGCATTAGGAGCTGTTGATGAAGACATTGAGGAGGATAAATTGGTAAGACAAATCCTTACAAGTTTGAGAGGTGATGACAAATGGAAGCCATTCATTTTGTCTACAGAGTTATCACTTGACCATTTCACTCCTGATTTAAATCAGTTGCTAGGTCATATGCTAACATTTGAGCAGGATGTTAAAGGAGATGGTGACAAGAGTGCAGGTCATGCAATGTACTCAAAAGATAAGAAGAAGAATAGCAAAGGAAAGCAACAAGCAGGTGAAGATGAAGGAACAACTACTCAAGCCAACTTCCTAAGAGGAAGAGGAGGTGGCAAAGGTAGAGGAAGAGGCAGAAACAACAAGGATGGAGGTAAAGCTTGCTGGATTTGTGGTAAGACAATTCATTTAGCTAATGATTGTTGGCACAATACTCAAAGTAATAATGGATATAGTCAAAGTTACAATGCAAGAGGAAGAGGTGGCAGAAATCAAAGAGGTAATTTCAGAGGCAGAGGTGGTAGGAGTTACTTTGGAAGAAATACAGGTAGAGGATTCCAAAGTCAACAATATAACAATACCTACTATAATTATGCTTCAGAACAGAAGGAGGATTCAACATTGATATTGAATGCTACTTGTGAAAGGCAGAGTGAAGATCAAAGAGTCTTCTACATCGACTCAGGGTGTAGCAATCACCTGAGTGGTAACATATCATTGTCGATTGGATCAGAGAAAGCTAAAGACGGTAGTACCTTATTGGGTAAGGTTCTGTATGTTCCTACAATTCCTAAGAATTTGATAAGTGTAGGACAAATTGTTGAAAAGGGATATGAAGTAAGATTCACTAATGAAGGAGTATACGTGGAAGATCCCAGTCAAGGGTATAAACAGATTGTCTCAGGAAAGAAAGAAGGAAGACTGTTTACACTGAAGATTCAAGGCAACATTGGTCAGGCCATGTTTACATATGCAGGACATAAAATTTCTGAGTTAGATCTTTGGCACAAGAGGCTTGGACATTTCAATGAAAGAGGTATTAAAGATATGATTAACAATGGTTCAGTGCTTGGATTGCCTAATGTTGCAGGTCAACATATGACATACAAATGTGAGGCATGTCAATTAGGTAAGGCTCATAAGAATTCTTACTCCAAGCATGGTTTTATGTACTCAGAGAAGCTTGAATTGGTACACACAGATGTGTGGGGACCCTCAAAAGACTTCAGTATAAATGGGTCAAGATATTATGTGATTTATGTTGATGATGCTACTAGATGGATCACTATCTATGTGATCAAGGATAAGACAGAAGTATTCAATACATTCAAACATTATCATGCATATGCAGAAAGAACTACAGGTCATAAATTGAAGAGACTAAGATCAGATGGAGGGTGAGAGTATTTCTCCAACAAATTCAGTGATTACTTATGGAATGCAGGTATAAAAAGGGAAGTTACTTGCAGGTACTCTCCTCAACAAAATGGTGTAGCAGAAAGGAGGAATAGGACTCTTGTTGAGTTTGCAAGGTCCATGATAAATGAGAAAAATTGCCCTAATTATTTGTGGGCTGAAGCTGTAAATACAGCTACTTATTTGGTTAATAGGTTACCATGTAAAGCCTTGCAGGGTATGACACCATATGAGGCTTGGTGGGGTAAGAGACCTACCCTGGATCATTGCAGAGTATCTGGATGTGTGGCATATGCATATGTGCCATCACAATTAAGACACAAATTGGAACCTAAAGCTGAAAAATATGTTTTCATTGGTTATGATGATAGACAGATGGGATACAGGTTGTGGAATCCATCCACAAAACATTTTCTGGTTTCGAAAGATGTTACCTTTGATGAGCAAAGTTCTTGGTATGCAGGAACAGTTAATAGCAATACAGGTGATGAAGAAGAAGTGAGTCAGAAGAAAGGTAAATCAAAGGTTCAAATAATTGATGAAGAAGAAAATTATGAAGTGCAGGAAGAAGTTGAAGAAAGGTCAAGATTTGATCCTGAGTGTGAAGAACCAGAAACCTCAAGGACTGGAGAACTCAGAAGGTCATCAAGAAATAGATGGCAACCTACAAGGTACAGTTATGATACTTCATTTTTGGCTACGAAAGATTATGCTTACATAATGAAAGCAGATGAAGACCCTTCTACATATGAAGAGGCAAAAGGTAAGGAAAAATGGGAGAAAGCTATGCAAGAAGAACATGATGCATTGGTGGAAAATCAAACATGGGATTTAGTTCCTAAACCAAATAGCCAGAAGATTATTGGATGCAAGTGGGTCTACAAGACCAAGAGATTTGCAGATGGAAGTGTGTCTAGATACAAAGCTAGACTTGTTGTCAAAGGGTTTGCTCAAACATATGGGGTTGATTATGATGAGACTTATAGTCCAGTGGCAAAGATGACAACCATCAGAACACTCATAGCTGTTGCTGCGTGTAAAGGTTGGAAGTTATGTCAGTTAGATGTGAAAAATGCTTTTCTGAATGGTTATATTTCAGATGATGTGTTCATGGAGCAACCTCAAGGGTTCAGAGATAAAAGGTATCCAGATCATGTGTGCAAGCTCAAGAGAGCTTTGTATGGCTTGAAGCAGGCCCCAAGAGCATGGAACTATAGACTTGTAAAGTTCTTGAAAGAACTTGGTTTTCAGGTGTCTGAAGCAGATAGTAGTCTGCTTATAAAAGCAAATGATAATGGTTTCATATACATGTGCATATATGTTGATGATATAATTCTTACAGGAACAGATGAAGAAGGAATACAAAGACTCAAGAAGCAAATGGAAAAGGAGTTCAAGATAAGTGACTTGGGAGACTTGTCATACTTCTTGGGTATGGAGATCACATATACTCAGCATGGAGTATTCGTGACCCAAGAAAGATATTTGAAGAACTTGTTAATCAAGTTTAAAATGAATGATTGCCGGATAGCACCTACTCCAATGGAGGTGAATCACAAATTGAGTAAGTTTGGAGGTGAAGAATTCAAGGACGTGAGACAATATCAGAGTTTGGTTGGTAGTCTTATCTATGCTACTTTAACCAGACCTGATTTATCATATGCAGTAGGAGTATTGTCTCAATTCATGCACTATCCAAGGAAAGAACATTGGATTGCAGGACAAAGGGTGTTGAGGTACATTAAGGGTACACTCAAAGAAGGTTTGTATTATGGTTTTACATCAGATACAAATATCAAAATATACAGTGATGTAGATTGGGCAGGTAATCCAGATGACAGAAGGTCAACCTATGGATACATGTGTTATGTGGGAGATAAGCTAATCTCATGGTGTTCCAAGAAGCAACATACAGTTGCTTTGTCTTCTACCGAAGCTGAGTACAAAGGCATGGTTGAAGCTGCAAAGGAAGTGATTTGGCTAAAGACTTTAATGAAGAATTTTGACACTATACAGAGGACACCAATTATATTTGGAGATAACATGAGTTCATTATATTTAGCTGCTAATCCTGTTTTTCATGCCAGAACTAAACACATTGAGATTCAGTATCACTTTCTAAGAGAGAAGGTGATGGATAAAGAGATTGAAGTAATCCATACTTCAACAAAAGATCAGATAGCTGATATGCTTACAAAAAGTTTGGATGGACCAAAGTTACAAAGGTTTAAAGATATGGCAGGAATAAAGAAGACAGAGAAAACCTCAATTGATGATTGAGGGGGAGCTGTTGGTGCAAGACAATCAACAATTGAAGGTCTTTAAGTCCGCAGAAACTTCATCAAAAATTTCCTTAAAAAAGTCACCGGAAGGTCACCGGAACAGTACCGGAACAGTACCTGAAACTCACAGTAAAGTCACCGGAATGTTACCGGAAATGATCACTTTTATAGTTTTCTGTTTATGAAGAGTTGAAAGATGAAAGAATGAAGAAAATACAAATTCTTGGAGCTTGGAAGAAGAACCGGAAAAAGATGTACACATATGTACAGTAGTATAGTCATCGTCATAAGGTTGTACAAATTTATCTATAAATACCTTAGAAACTGTCGGGGCAGAATATGAGAGGCATATATGAGAAAATGAGAAGAGACGTGAGAAGTATGAGAAGAATGAGAAGATAGATGTCATGAGACATATGAAAAGTTAGTTCAGTTTTCCTCTCATCACTCAACTGTAACTTTCTGAGTAATCGAAGAAATATTGCGCCGAAATTTCTGTGTATTCTTCATCTGTGATAGATGATTTGTGAAATCCTTTTGAGGATATCTAAGTTAGTAGTTAATGTGACTGTGACCTGTGTTTCATAGTCTAATTGCAAACAGGCTAGGAGAATTGTTAGTAGGAACATTCATATGTGTTGAGTGTTCAAAGTTTACTGAAACAGGCACATTTCCAGTGATCAATGTTTTGATCATTTCTCAGTGCATACTTTAAAGTTTTGCATGAGTGAGGGCTTAATCTTTAAGTTAGAAGATAGGCTACTCGTAACCAGAAGCATTTGCTTAAACGGGCTCTATTCAAGGAGAACTAAGTCTTAGAAGTTGCAGGTGTAAAATAGACTGTTCAGAATGACAGTTTCAGACATAGGTAACTTGTGAAGTTGATTTCTCAAGTTATACTAAAGCTTTTAGAGTAATTTCACTTGAAGGAGGTGCGCAATCTCTAGGCGACACTCCATACAAAGGTTCATAGAAAAACTTTACGTGTTTGATAGATTAATTTGAAGAAATTGTGCAGCAGACTTTTTGTGTTGTGAAGTTTTTGACTTACTCTTGGTATAGAGGTGCTCTAATCACAAGAGTAGGTTATTCTTTTGGAGATTAACACTCTCCATCAAATTTCCATTTACTCTATAGCAAGAGGGGCTAGTTCTGGGACAACCGATTGTTAAAAATAAAGAAGTAAGGTCGTATATATTTTTGCAAAAAGGATTTTCTTCAAGTAGAAGGAAAATACAAAAATGAAAAATGGAAGCATTTACTTCAGCAAGTAGTGGAGGCCAAAAGAGAATCAAATCCAAAAACTAAACTGTAAGAGGAGTGGTTGTCCAAAGTAGTGGAGAAGTTATGGAGAAGAGCTCTCAAACTCATCATGAGAGTTTTTGGTCACTTGGCTATAAAAGAGGCAAGGGAGGACACTAAAGAATAGTGGAAAAAGGCATGGAAGTCCCCTTGTAGCTATTTCATTTGGTTTGAGTCATTTCGTTCACTTCACTCTCATAGACTATGTCCAGCCGCATACCCATTTCTGGGTAGTCTACTTGTTAGAGTCATACCTCTCAATATATGTATCCAATTTTAGAATTTAAACATTCATTGCAAAGCATATCTTGAGTAATTCCTCTGTCTAGAATAGTTTTATCAAATTCTTTATGCTCTGTGAGTTATTCAACTTTTAGTGAAGTCCAGTTTTCAGCTTAACTAAGTGGACATGTAGCCCGTTTTGAGGCAAAGAGTTGCCAAACCAAAACTACTCCAAATTGCATGTTTGATAGCTCATTTGAAAGATTTAAGTGTCTAGTTTGAGTGAGAAAAGTTTCAAGCTCATTAGGTTTTTTAATTGGTACCAATTTTCATTTGAAGGTTTAGATGCTGGCAAAAGTCTTGATCCTAAGAAGGTCTTCTACACTTTCCGCTGCAAATAGGAGAGGAATTCTCCAACAATTGGTATCAGAGTATTGGAGTTTGAAGAGGCAAAGCATTGGAGCTGAAGTGAAGAAAAGGAGAAGCTACAAATCAAGGGGGAGCTTCATACAGTCAAGTAAGAGCGCCACAACATATTTGAGGTAAACTTCAATCTTCGAAGTTTTCAATGGCTGATTTAGGACAACAAGTTGAGAAGTTAGACAAATATAATTTTCAGTCTTAGAGGTATAGAATGACAAATTACCTTAAAGGTAAAGGTTTATGGAGTCTAGTTACTGGAGATGATCCACAATTGGTTGACCTTCAAGATCCCAACAGTACTCCGGCACAAAGGAGACAATTTGCTGATTGGGAAGAGAGGAATCGAAGGGTGATGTTCCTCATCTCACAAGTTATTTCTAACACTATGACTGGTCATGTGCAAAGCTTAGAAACAGCCAAGGAAGTTTGGGAAGCATTGGAGAAGGTGTATGCTAGCTCAACAAGGTCTCAGAGGATGCCACTCAAGAATGAGCTCAACAACATGAAGAAAAGCTCAAACTAAAGCATTAGTGAGTATACATTGAGGATCAAAGAGCTTCGAGATCAGCTAGCATCGATTGGATGCAAGATAGAAGAGGAAGACATCGTCCAAACATCCCTCAATGGCTTGAGGAGTGAAGAAAAGTGGAAGCCCTTCATCACAAACATTCTTTATAGAGACCTTCTACCAACATTCGACGAGATTGTACCAAATCTTGTGGCTGAAGAGATTTCTCAACAAGGAGAAGGCAACGAAGGTAAGGACAGCCATACTCAAATGTTATATGCAGGATGAGGTAGAGGAAGGAACTCAAGAGGAGTCTCGAGAGGAAGAGGAAGAAGCTACAACAACACAAATTTTAGCCAACACAACTCAGAGGACAACAAGGAAAACTCAAATGACAACACACATGGAAGAGGTCAAGGAAGAAATAGAGGAAGAGGTCGAGGTTCATACAATCCTCATAAAGGTATAACATGTTAGCATTGTGGTAAACTAGGACATTATGCAATTGATTGTTGGAAAAAGAATGGAAGGCTGAATGGAGTCAACGAAAGGAGCCAAAATAACTATGTGAGTACATCAAGTGAAGGAGACAAGCAAACCATGCTTGCCATGAAGCATGAATACAACAACTCGAGAAGTGATGATAAAAAATGGTTCATAGATTTAGGTTGCAGCAACCATATGACATGCCAAGGAGATTTATTCACAAAGCTACAAGCTCCAAGTGGAAAAGGATGTGTGGAGACCGGGGATGAAACTCAACACGCAATTGAGCATGTTGGAGATATCAAGCTTGGAGAAAAGAAGGTATTGGCTGATGTTCTTCATGTTCCTACTATTGCAAAGAATTTGATTTCAATAGGACAAATGGTAGAGAAAGGATATCATGTTATCTTCAATGAAAAAGGCTGCTTTATAAAGAATCCAAAAGAAGGATTCAAGGTCATTGCTCAAGGAAGGAAAGAAGGAAGGATGTTCACTTTGGACATTCAACAAGCACATGGAAAGGTGATGTATATTCACTTTGGTAATAAGAGGATTGCTGAAATCAATTTGTGACACAAAAGGTTTGGACATATAAACATTCCCAAGCCCAAGGACATGAGCAACCATGAAGTGGTAAGAGGTCTTCCAAGATTCAATGATGTTGGACTACATGAGTTTTGTGAAGCATGCCAACTAGGAAAGCAAACTCAACAACCATTCAAGAAGAGCAACTATGTGGCAAGGAATGTCCTCAACTTGATACATACGGATGTGTGGGGACCATCACAACAACCATCAGTGGTTGGTAATAGATATTTTCTCACTTTTATTGATGATCATTCAAGAAAAGTATGGATGTTTTGCATAAAACAAAAATCAGATGTGTTCTCCACGTTCAAGAGATTTAAAGCACATGTAGAAAAGGAAACAGGATGCTACATAAAGACCTTGAGGTCCGATGGAGGAGGAGAACATTTCTCCAAAGAATTTTTAGATTTTCTTTATGAAAATGGCATCAAGAGACAATTTACATGTAGGTACACATCTCAACAAAATGGAATAGCTGAAAGAAAAAATAGACATATCACAGAAGTTGCAAGATGCATGCTCAACAAGATGAAGATGCCACTAAACTATTGGGTTGAAGCAACTAGTACGGCTGTTTATTTGATGAACAAGTGCACAACGGCTGGAGTGCATAATCTAACTCCCGAGGAGGTTTATTCCGGTAAGAAACCTGACCTTACACGTCTCAAAGTTTTTGGATGTGTGTGTTATGTTCACATCCCTCAAGAACTAAGGACAAAGATGGAGGCAAAGTCAGAAAAATGTATTTTCATTGGATATTCATCGGAGCAAAAGGGATACAAGTGCTACAATCCGGTAACAAAGGAGCTAGGAGTCTCAGGAGATGTGGTATTTGATGAGATAAGACCATGGTTTGGAGACAAAGGGAAAGAGAAGATTCTTGAATAAGATTGCGAAGATGATAGAGGTGCTGTCCAAAAAGAATTTAAGCAAACAGGCACTCAAACGTCCAGAAGCTTCTACATCACTTGGAGAAAGCTCAACATGGAAGGGGAGACTAAGAAGTCATTTCTCATCACCAACATCACGTTATGAAAGATTTGAAGCTGAAATTGCTACCCAAAATAGTGATTCAAATGCAAGTGAAGAAGAGTATGAAGAGGTGATTACACCAAAGGTAAAGCTGAACCGGTTGAAGAAGCAATATTCAAAAGGAAATGAAAAGAGGTCTTTGAGAGCAAGGTATCCAATTCAAAGGCTAAGCTATGATAGTTTTATTGCAAAGCATTTTGCATATATGACATAGGTGGTCAAAGACAAAGAACCGGATGCATATGAAGAAGCATGTACACAAAAAGCATGGCAAGAAGCTATGCAAGAAGAGATAAAAGCTCTCAAGGACAATCATACATGGGAAACTATTTCCAAAGGCTGAAGGTATGAAGATTGTTCCAAATAAATGGGTGTTTAAAATAAAAAGAAATGCTGATGGTTCTCTAGCACGGCATAAAGCTAGACTAGTAGCAAAAGGATTCAAGCAAACTCACAACATCGACTATGAAGAGACTTTCAGCCCAGTTGCAAAGATGGGAACAATTACAACCTTGATTGAAGTGAGTGCAACAAGGAGATGGCCATTGTATTAACTTGACATAAAAAATGCTTTTCTCAATGGTGAACTTCAAGAAGAGGTATACATGAGTCAACCAATTGGATTTGAAGATAAAGAACATCCAAATTTTGTTTGTAGATTGAAGAAAGCTTTGTATGGGCTGAAGCAAGCACCACATGCTTGGAATCAAAGATTGGTTGAGTACCTCACAAGGTGTGGGTATAGTCCAAGTAATGCAGATCCCTCTCTTTACATGAAGAAAGAAGAAGGCAAGCAGGTATATATTTGCATATACGTTGATGATCTCATCATAACAGGAAGTAATGTTGCAGGAATACAAGAGATAAAAAGAAAACTCGGTAATGAGTTTAAAATTTCAGATCTTGGTGAGCTGAAATACTTTTTAGGCCGCATTGAGATAGTGTATGGGAAAGATGGCATCTACTTGATGCAAAGAAGGTACATGTTTGATGTTCTTTTCAGATTTGGAATGAGTGAATGCAAACCACTCACTCAACCAATGGACACAAATGTGAAGCTATGCTCAAATGATGGAGATAAGTTACATGATGTAACTACATATAGGAGTATTATAGGTTCATTGGAGTTCTTTCTCAATTTATGCAAGCTCCAACAAGTGAACATTTAAATTCAGTCAAATGAGTGCTAAGATATGTGAAGCACACAGTCAATCATGCCTTGTTTTATAGATATGATGAAGAATTGTAGGTAAAGGGCTTCAGTGATGTTGATTGGGCTGGTTCGAAGGAAGATAGAAGATCCAGTTTAGGTTATGTGTTCATGATAGGTAGCAAACCTATCACATGGAGCTCGAAGAAGCAACCTACTATTGCATTATCATCTACAGAAGCTGAATATAGAGGATTAGCCTTTGCAACTTGTGAAGCTATGTGGATTAAGAAGCTCTTGGCTGATCTTGATGTGCAGGTGAAGACCATTCCAATTTATGGTGACAACATTGTGGAGAAATTTCACTCCAATACACGTAGCTGAAGTTAGAGAACCTCTTCTAGAATCTGCCCTATAAGACACATGCTTACTAAAACCTAATTCAGTCACAACTCAGAGATCCAATGACTCTGAAACTTTTTCCACACACAATAAACTCTCTTAGCGTTCTAACAAGCTAAAGAACTTTCCATTTGGAGTTCATTTGAACAGGCAACTAACTGTTCAAAGATAGACTACCTGTCATCTCAGGTTATGCAGAAAACTGAGGTTCACAAGAAATGTTCCCAGTAACTATTGGAGAATGATCTGACAACGATATTTGAGATACAAAGAATATCCAGAATAAGATTTCCAACAAGATATCATATGCATTAATTGGATAAGTACACAGAGAGATATGACCTTCATAAGGTGGCTATGTACAAATAAGGTATGTGGCTAGAATACCTTTGTGCCTTCTAGCATCCAAATGAGGTACCTTTTGATATCCATTGGTGAGAAAATTACCAGCATATGCTTCTAAACCATCTCCTTGTCATCTCCACAAATTTTCATGTTCAAATGAGCTCTATATAGAGAGGTATGGGTATGGGACTTCTCACCTATCCTTGCATCTTCTCTCACCTCTTGACTTTCCACTTCTTGGCCTTTGCCCTTCCATTGCCTTGGGTGGTTTTTGGTGCTCCATATCACTCTATATGGATAAGGTTAGGACTTTTGTGATTATTCCATCTCTCTTTTTATATTTTGGCTTTTACCTAAGCCATAAATACATTTTCTCTTTTTAATTCAACACTCTACTCTAAGGTTAAGATTGTAGGCTTTACATTTTTTAGGGCTAGCTCCATTTTGAGCTTACAACAAATACATAAATGAGGAAGAGGAAATTAATGAGAGGTATGTTTCAAGCCTCACAATTGGATCTTGCACATGTTCCATAATTTTCAACACTCCCCCTCAAGCTACAATTGGGAGTCCATGGTACTCTCCAATTCTCCTCCTCTTTGTCTCCTTCTTGTTTCTTCCAAGCTTCTTTGGATTCTTTTTAGCTTTATGCCTTGCTTCTTTGGCTCTTTGCAAGAGCTCTTCTTCAATCCCTATCAAGAAACATGCTTCATACATACTCATAGAATGAAATGAGATCACCTTGGTTGTACTTATCTTCGTTGCTTCACTCTCTTCTTCTTTGTTGTCCTTTCTTTGTAACTTCATGGCTTCATGGCTTCATGGCTTCTCTCTTCTTTGCATGCTTCTCTTTGATCCTGCTTTGTCTTTGGGTCATCTTTGACTCTATCTTTGGGTGCACTCTTTGCATCTCCTTTTGATGATGTCATGGTTGTCATGCTTCCTTTTTCTTCATGCCTTCTTTTGTGCATCATGGCTGCTCTTTGCTTTCTTAACACTCCCTACATAGTGGTGGCTCCTCCTAGTGCTTTGATTTTACCTTTGATGGCTGCTCTTAATCTTTCTTTGGCTCTTCCAAATCTGAAATTTGGTTTGACTTCACTTTGTCTTCTTTGGACTCTTCTTGGATCTTCCAATCCTTGCAAGCTAACTCCCCTTTGCTTCATAATCTTTACTCCATTCTTCATGGCTGATTTTAGACCTGCAAAATCATCAATGGATTGATCATATATGAACTCTTTTATGAGTTCCTTTCATGTGAAGCATTCATAGCTTCCACATCTTCCAAGCTTTCTTCTTCACCTACAAAAGACACAAAAAATTTGTGAATGTGATCAATGGTGCCTCTTGCACGTAACAATGGTTGCCATTCCTCTTGGGAAGGTCTTAGTTTCCCTCACATAGGCTTGCCATTCCTTTTTGAATGGTCTTACGTGCCATTGGCTTGCCATGCTCTTAGGTGGTCTTCCTTGCCTTTACATTCACATAGGCTTGCCATTCCTCTTGAAATGGTCTTACTTGCCTTCACATATGGCTTGCCATTCCTCTTGGGTGTTCTTAGTTGCCTTTACATTTGGCTTGCCACTCTCTTTTGGTGGTCTTACTAGCCTCATCCTTTGACCATACATTCACATTGAATTATGCTTGGAACTTACCACCACAAACAATGTGGATTTTTTTTCTTACCCTTTTCCTTAGCCCTTAGCATTGCAAAAGGTCTTCTCTACCTTAATTTGCTTCAGCCAATTTTGTCACACTTTGTATGAGTGACTTTACCTTCTATCATGGCACTTGTTTGTGCTCAAACCATGGGGAGTATCTTCAAAACCTCGTTGAGTTCTTCAACACTTCATGGCAGCCCTTCTTTGGAGTCCTCTACTCCTACTTTGTTGGGAAGCTCAATTCTAGGCTTCAACCTTGTCCACCTTTCAGCTTGGGTTCAAATCTTCAAGTCTTCAACACTTCAAGTGTTTGACAAACATGTAGCTTGGTCTCCTTCCTTCACTTTGGCTCCAAGCTTTGCGTCCTTCATCCAAGCTTTGCCCACCTAGCTTTGGTCTCTCAAATAGGAGCATTGCATTCACTTGGTGTATCTAAACTCAAGAAACAAATGCTTTTAGTTATCATAACATAAGACACTTATAGTTTCTTTAGAAACTTTACCTCAATGGGTTTTATCCACAACAAGATACATCCACAAATTTCATACATGGCAGCTTTGCATCTTACCAATCTTCATGGCATCCAAACACATGTAACTTCAGCTCATCTATGGCTGAACATGACCAACCTTTAGTGCTTCAATATAGCACTAAAAATCACATAAAATAATGCATGCAAATCATCAATCATTTGAGCATATATTTAGCTCACTTTGTGCCAATTTATATGGCTGCATAAACCTGCAAAATTTCAGCATGTGTAGGCTTTATAACATAGCCTATTACTCATCCACACAACATTCAACATGTGTATATAATTACCTTGACCACATGTGCATACATTCCTGCATTTTAGACATCAATCATCAACTCTAAATTCACTTTATATTCAGCCTATACATGGCTGTCCAAAATCATCATACATCTTGAGCATAACTTTCACAAGCATGCATACATAAGCATATCCAATGCATAAGCATATAATGTTATCATTAAGCTTACATAAAAGCTTAACTTTCAGCCATGTACATAATAAAATCTTGCACTTCATTCAATTGAGTGCAATACCTCAAACACACATACAATGTTCATATGCAACTATATGTAGTTGCTCATTCAAGATTATTTGCTTGAATCTTCATCTTCTTCTATTGGATGCTCATAAATCTTCAACAAAGTGATTAGCATCACTTATAGCATGCCTCAATGAACAAACATCTTTAGTAGAGAGTAGGACAAGAGAGTTTCTTACTTCATAAAAGCAACAAAATTTTCTTACATACCAAAAGCTTTATCTCCATAGCTTTCCAATGAGCATGATAGCTCCAAGCTTTCCTTTGTCATCTCTGCATCTTCTTCAAGATCTCTTTGTGGATCCATGGGCTCCACTCCCAAGGCTCTACAACCAAATCTCTGATACCAAAATGTGGAGAAATTTCACTCCAATACACGCCAATACACGTAGCGGAAGTTAGAGAACCTCTTCTAGAATCTGCCCTGTAAGACACATGCTTACTAAAACCTGATTCCATCACAACTTAGAGATCCAATGACTCTAAAATTTTGTCCACCCATAGTAGAATCTCTTAGCTTTCTAACAAGCTAAAGAACACTCTATTTGGGGTTGATTTGACTAGGCAACTAACTGTTCAAAGATAGACTACTTGTCATCTTAGGTTATGCAGAAAACTGAGGTTCACAAGAAATGTTCCCAATAACTACTGGAGAACGATCTGATAATGCTATTTGAGATAGAAAGAGTATGGAAGATAAGATTTCTAATACAATATGATATGCACTAATTGGATAAGTACATAGAGAGATATGACCTTCACAAGGTGGCTGTGTACAAACAAGGTATGCAGCTGAAATACCTTTGTGCCTTCTAGCATCCAAATGAGGTACCTTCTGATATCCATTGGTGAGAGAATGACTAGCATATGCTTCTACTCCATCTCCTTGTCATCTCCACAAATTTTCATGTTCAAATGAGCTCTATATATAGAGCTATGGGTATGGGACTTCTCACCTACCCTTGCATCTTCTCTCACGTCTTGACTTTCCACTTCTTGGCCTTTGTCCTTCCATTGCCTTGGGTGGCTTTTGGTTCTCCATATCACTCTATATGGATACAATCACGCCTTTTTTGAGTATTCCATCTCTCTTTTTATATTTTGGCTTTTACCTAAGCCATAAGTACATTTTCTTTTTTTAATTCAACACTCTATTCTAGGGTTAAGAGTGTAGGCTTTACATTTTTTAGGGCTAGCTCTATTTTGAGCTTACAACAAATACATAAATGATGAAGAGAAAATTAATGAGAGGTGAGTATTTGTCAAGCCTCACAATTGGAGCTTGCACATGTTCCATAATTTTCAACAAACATTTCAAGCATTCACTTGACAAACAGTCCAGTGTTTCATGCACGAAGCAAGCACATAGAAGTGCATTATCATTATGTTCGAGAAAAATTTTTGAGCAAGGATGTGGATATAAAGTTCATTGGAACTAATGACCAGGTTGTGGACATGTTTACAAAGTCCTTAGATGCTTCTAAGCTAAAGAGGTTCAAGGATGACATCAACTTGCAAGATATGACTGAAGGTGCAAGCTCACATGTGAGCTTGAAGGGGAGTGTTAAAAATAAAGAAGTAAGGTCGTATATATTTTTGCAAAAAGGATTTTCTTCAAGTAGAAGGAAAATTAAAAAATAAAAAAAAGGAAGCATTTACTTCAGCAAGTAGTGGATGCCAAAAGAAAATCAAATCCAAAAACTAAACTGTAAGAGGAGTGGCTGTCCAAAGTAGTGGAGAAGTTATGGAGAAGAGCTCTCAAACTCATCATGAGAGTTTTTGGTCACTTGGCTATAAAAGAGGCAAGGGAGGACACTCAAAAATAGAGGAAGAAGGCGTGGAAGTCCCCTTGTAGCTAGTTGATTTGGTTTGAGTCATTTCGTTCACTTCACTCTCATAGACTATGTCCAGCCACATATCCATTTCTGGGTAGTCTACTTGTGAGCGTCATATCTCTCAATATATGTACCCAATTTTAGAGTTTAAACATTCATTGGAAAGCTTATCTCAAGTATTTCCTCTGTTTGGAATAGTTTTATCAAATGTTATTATGCTCTGTGAGTTATTCAGCTTTTAGTGAAGTCCATTTTTTAGCTTAACTGAGTGGACATGTAGCCTATTTTGAGGCAAAGAGTTGCCAAACCAAAACTACGCCAAATTCAGTGTTTGATAGCTCATTTGAGAGCTCTAAGTGTCTAGTTTGAGTGAGAAAAGTTTCACGTTCATTGGGTTTTTTAATTGGTACCAATTTTCATTTGAAGGTTTAGATGTTGGCAAAAGTCTTGATCCTGAGAAGGTCTTCTACACCTTCCGTTGCGAATAGGAGAGGAATTCTCCAACACTGATGGTGGTGCACGTAGTCCTGTAGGTTGTTGTGTTGTGGTGTAGTGGGCTCCTCAGTCAACTTGTCATGTGCCTCCAAAACATTAGTGTAATCTTATAACATGATCTATATGCTTTCTAGGACAAGTTACTAAAACTTAATGGTGTTGATGGGTGCATCTCACATGTTCTCTATAGAAACTTTGAGGTTGTCTGTGTTTTTCTTCTCTAATCTTTGATTCTCTTCCTTTTCAAATGCTAAGTGTCTTCTCAAAAATGCCATATTGTGGGTTAATCTCACATTTTACTCCATCTATACTCAGAATTGCTCCTCCATTTTGTTGACAACTTGTTTAATTTGTTCTTGCATTTGACCTTTTAGTTGTACATGTGCCTATTGGAGAGTGGTCTACTACTCGTGAATTGTCACGTTGGTGCTAATCAATGCAGATATACTATCTTGTAGCTAATTAGATTGATATTGTAGAGTGATATTTCATTGTGCTAATCAATGCAGATATACGATCTTGTAGATAATTAGATTGATATTGTAGAGTGATATTTCATTGTGCCAGCAGTGAATAATCCTGGCATAAATGATTGATGCAATTAATCATCATTGTTATAGCCAAATCAATATTGGATGCCATGTATGGTGTGCTTTATGTAGAGGGGATGGGTATAAGAATTGTGGATGTAGAGAAAATAATAGTGTTTGGAGGTGATGTTGGTGGAGGGGGGATTTAGGATAATGGAAGTGTTGGAGGTGTTGTGAGTGGTGGTGATATGTTCATGTTGTCAAATGTGGTCGTGCGTGTTGTGTCGAACTTGAAAAGTGATATTGTGGGTGAGTAGTGTGATGCTATCTCCATGAGGTTGGACGTGTTCATGTGTGTTGTGTCGATCATGAAAAGTGATATTGTGGGTGAAGTGTGTGATGTTGTGCTTGTGACACTTGAAAAACATTGTGATGAAGCGAGAATAGGTTGGGGGTTGGGTGGTAGATATAAAGGATCATGATGAACTTGTAAAGAAGCAAGGATATCCTAGGATGAAATACGTGTAGATGGTGGATTGAAAGTGGAAGAAGATAGAGTCTAGGGGCAAAAAGGATAACATTGTGGGCTTGGAAATGGAGCAAAGGAGGGTTGGCGAGGAGGTGGAAATGGTGCTCTTGTTGGTGGAATATATGTAATGGAAGTGGAGTGGAAAATTAATGATTCTGGTAGTAATCGCAATGGTACTTGGAGGCTTACATTATACAAGGGTTGACATGGTAAGAAAAGAGTTGAGTGTGTGAAGATGGACTATGGAATTCAAATATTGGTATGTGAACAGTGGTAGGTACAAGATTGGTAATGATGGGTGATTCAATGGTGGTGGTTATGGTTGGTTCTGATGTTCCTAAGGGGGACATTACATGAGTGGGAAATGGAGATGGTGGTGTGTGTGGTGATGTTCGGAAAGTAGTGTCTATCGGTTGGCTAAAGGCTTCAATGGTGGAGGTTTGTACAATTGAGGTAAGAGGGGTGGAAGTAGAGGTAGTGGTGGGGGTTATAGGTATTTGGATGGCTTTTCTTGGATGGGGGAGGTTTCTAACTCTTTTGGCATTGTATGGTACATTAGTACTAGTGTTGTACCAAAATAGGACACCGTAGTGTCATGTTTTCTACCAAAGTAAAATAAATAATGTGTAATAATCAAATAAAATTTTGAAAAAGCCTTCAAGCCCCATAAATAATTATAGCTAGATTCTCTATAGAAAATATATCTTAAAAAAATAACCTTTTTTGATGACTCAAAATGTAGAAATGATTGAATATGGCTAAAAAAAAAGTTTATTTATAGACTTATATATGAGAAGAAAGAAATATCTCTAAAGAAAAAAAATTCCTCATACTAGAATAATGTTTAAAATGTTAATTTAAAGCCACTCATTCATCTAAGACAAGTCTTGGGAATTCAAAAAATCATTTTAGGAGCCTTTTATATGGTATTGATGCATAAAAACACTAAGATGACTGGTGTTTTATTTCAAAAAGCATTCTATAGTATCATAAAATTATTCTACATATATTTGCATATACCACAAACCATCTCAATATTTAATTGCATAGTTGTATTCCATTCTGTCGAGAATAAAATGTCATCCTAAAAAAATAGCTTTTCTCAATGATATAAGGTATATAATATCAATCAAAAAAATTCTATAAACATTATAAACTACTTTCTATAGAAAAACTGGCATGTTAACTTTAATCATGTGGCATATGCAATATTTGCTCATCAAATGACCTTTTTGCAGCATAGAAAAATAGTAGTATTGTTTAACTTGAAGGAATGACATAAAAATTTGAGTCCCAAGGTTGTCCAAAAACTATTTCTAGCTTTAAGAATTGCAAAGAGTAGTTTTATAATAACCATCAATTTGTAAAATAATTCATAGATGATAACACTATCATGGCACACATGAGATGCATATTATGCCATAAACGTAATAAAAATAATTAAATTTTTTTTATTATGGACAGAAAGGTGTTTAAGTACATAAAATAAGAGATTTTATTGCATTTACAACACTGAAAATGGGTAGATCATGAGTTTGATTAAAAATCAACACTGAATGACATCACTATAATTTTTGTGCAAATATTGAAATTAGCATCATAAAATTATTGAATAAATATTAATTTTTTCTATCCTTTAATGAAAACTATATTTTTTTAAAAATATTCAACCCTTCTGCTAACATTTTCCATAGTTCCATTTATAAATGGTTGTTTGTAGTAATCTACAAAATTCATCAAATGATGTTTCTTTTTCAGGTCACTAAAGTGCCCAAGACAACACTAGTGTTAGGTTTCTTAATCATATGGTTGAGAGCCTCGACCACTCCCACTACTTTTGCTAAGGATTATATGGATTGAATGAAGGTGGGATCCACATCATCTTCTTCAAGAAATCGCTCTAATACTACTTGACTTTGTTGTTCTGATAACCGACTATGGGATCAAATGTCTTGAATAGTTTTGTGTGACCTTTTTAGATTTTCCATGTATGTTGGTTCATCTTCTTCTTCGTGATCACTGTGATGCCTTCCTTCTTGCTTAAATCTCAATGATGTTGATATATTTAGGTAGTGATGTGTGTGAACACTCTAGGACTCCCGGGGCACTTTTTTCCCTCTTTAGGAGGTTTTTTTCCCCCGGCTTGTATATACGCCTATTGCTCTAATGGGCTACTTATCTTTGTACATTCTCTAGTAATACATTCAGTCTTGTGTGTTGTGCTCCAAGCTTCTTCTTCTTCCTTGTGTTGTTCGCGTGCTTCCGCAGACGTCTAACTCCAACAATTGGTATCAGAGCAGGTCGTTGCTTCTTCTAGGGCGCCGTCGACACTCCTCCGTTTGCAGTCTCAGATTCGCAGAAAATTTGGTGAGCATAGTCAGGGTGTTTCCGAGATCAAATCAGCTTTGCTATGTGGTGCCGAAATCGCGATCTGAGCTCGTTTCGGCCTCCGAACGCACTATCGCAGTGCTTGTGTAGGCTATTTCGTCCTTTTGTGCCAAAGGTATATACCAGTTTCTGTTCGCCAGTTTAAGCGTCTCGAAGTCTGCTACAGGTCTAGCAGAACTCGTCTCGGTAGTTCTGTTCAACTTTTTGAGATACAGTCAATTTTCTGCATCAAGGTATTTTAGTCACCGGCCATGGCTGAAAGCAGTGATGTATTCCGTATGTTGGCTGTTGAGGATAAGTTGGATGGTACCAACTACCCATTATGGGCTTATATGATGCGACATGTACTGGTTGCAAAAGGATTGTGGAACATTGTGCAGGGTGTTGAAAGACGTCCTGTTACACCTGTAACGACAGGTACTGCAAATACAGGTGTTGGAGCCGATGAAGATGGTGTCGAAGATGATATTCCGCAGATTCATGTTCGTGCTGCTGTTTCTGTTGCACCTACTGCAGAGCAGATTCGTTGGGATGGCAGAGATGCCCAAGCACATGCATTGATAGCTTTGTCTGTCAAACGTGCCATTATTCCTCACATTCGCTCTTGTAGAACAGCAAAGGATGCTTGGGATACACTTACCACTTTGTACCAGGCTAGGAATGAGGCTCGTGTTGCTTACCTCCGAAAACAGTTGGAGAGTGAGCACATGAATGAAGGTGATTCGATGGACAGTTTTCTTACAAAGATCAAAGACCTGAAGGAACAATTGATTTCTGCTGATGAGGTTATACCAGATAGCTCACTTGTGCAGACCGTTCTGAATGGCCTTCTTGATTCATATCAGAGTTTTGCCTCTACTCTTCGATTGATGATGAAAGGCAATCCGAATGCCTTATCATTTGAGGAATTAGTCTCTGTTCTGTTGCAGGAAGATCAGTCCAGGCAGAATAGGTCCATTATGCGTGTTGCAGATCAAGCTTTCCTGGCTAGTCAGAAGGGCAAAGGAAAATGGAGCTCTTCTACTAGTAAGCAGAAATCTGCAAATGCTGCACAATAGAAGAACCAGGATAAAGATGAGAAGAAATCAGAAAAGCAGAAATTGTTCTGCAAGTACTGTAAAGGAAATGATCATATTATAAAGAACTGTCCAAAATTGGCTGCTAAAGAGGCAAAGAAGAAAGAGGCTGGAATGGTTGTTGCAGAGGCCTCTACACCAAAAATAGAGTCTGCAAATCTTGTGCAGGAAGAAGAATGGGCGTTTACTACTGTCTGCAGTTTTGACCCATCTTCTCATGATCAGTGCATGTCTGCAGTAGACTCAGATGTTTGGTACTTTGATAGTGGGGCAACCAAACATATTACCTCGCAGCGCAGTTTCTTCTCTTCACTCGAGCCTGCCCCTACAGGGAATACTATCACATGCGCCAATAACTCCTCTTATCCTGTTATGGGAGTTGGTAAGATCATTCTGACTACTGCTGATGGTAGTTCTTTCACTTTGTCAGATGCTTTATTTGTGCCAGGGATCAAAAAGAACCTGTTATCAGTTTCTGCATTAGCCAAGATTGGCTTGGTTGTGAAATTCGTTGATGACAGGTGTACAGTCCATGATCTCTCAAATGGCGATGTGATTATTGCTTCTGGCATTTTATGTTGTGGGCTGTATAAGCTCATAGACTATGAAAAATCTGTGAATGATTCGGCATGTGCAGTTCATGATTCTCAAGCTATGTAAGATGCAAAGCTTTGGCATGCACGCTTTGGTCATCTGAATTTTGCTAGTTTGTTACGCCTGCAGAAATCTGAAATGGTGTCCTCTTTGCCCAAACTTGAGGCACCTGGAAAACATGTTTGTGAAGGTTGTATTTTGGGCAAAATGCAGCGTTCTTCCTTTCCAAAAGATGGTTCAGTTCGGGCTATGCAGAAATTGCAGCTTGTACGTAGTGATGTCTGTGGTCCTATGCAGACACCCTCTTTTGGAAATTACCTTTACTTCGTGACTTTCATTGATGATTTTTCCAGGCATGCATGGGTATATCCACTCAAAGCAAAGTCCGAAGTGTTCATGTGCTTCAAACAGTTTTTAGTTTTAGCTGAAAATCTGTCAGCATGTAAAATGGGCACCCTCCGTTCTGATCGAGGGGGGGAATATATGTCTTCAGATTTTAATGCATTTCTGGCTGAACGTGGGATAAAACACCAGTGTACAGTGCCGTATACACCTCAACAGAATGGAGTTGCTGAACGAAAGAACAGGTCACTCATGGAGATGGCAAGGTGCATGGTCAAAAGTCAGGCTTTACCACATAGTTTCTAGCTTGAGGCTATCATGTGTGCAACATATGTACTGAACAGGTGTCCCACTAAAGCGTTGCAGTCTATCACTCCATATGAGGCTTGGCATGACCGCAAGCCATCTGTTGCTCATCTGCGTGTTTTTGGTTGTTTGGCATATGCATTAGTGCCTGAACAACATCGCAAAAAATTGGATGATAAGGCAGTAAAATGTATTTTTGTTGGGTACAGTTCTGAAAGTAAAGGCTATCGTCTGTATCATCCACAGACTAAACACATTCTGGTTAGCCGTGATGTTGTCTTTGTGGAAGATGCTATTCAGCCATTGCTTTCATGTACTAAGGAGACATCTGTTAGCTCCAAAGACATGTATGATACTTTGATGCCTCTTTTTACAGGTGGACAGGCTAGCGCTGGTCCTAATGAGGAAACTTCTCAGCCTTTGCAGGTTTCATATGATGATGCAGATCATTCCATTTCTGATGCAGATTTACATGATGCACTTGTTGATGAGAGAGCTGATATTGAACAGGCAAAAACTATGCCAAAATGGCTGGTGCAGACTTTGCGTGACAGCAAATTAGATGCACCTTTGTCATATCGTACTCGTTCAGGCTCTCATAGTACCTCCTTTGCATTAGATTGCTATGCTATGGCTGCATCTAGTCTCTGTGATGAGAATGAGATTGTTTCTTTTGATGAAGCACAAAATTCAGAAAATTGGATGGCTGCTATGCAATCTGAATATGATGCTATAATGAAGAATGGTACATGGTCTTTATGTGACTTGCCTCCTGGCAAGAAGGCCATTGGCACTAAGTGGGTATACAAGCTGAAGCGTAAACTTGATGGTACAGTTGACAAGTATAAGGCTAGGCTTGTTGCAAAGGGTTATGCGTAGGAAAGAGGCATTGATTTTGATGAGACCTTTGCACCTACATGCCGTATGACTACTGTTCGGAGCATTTGTGCACTTGCAGCCCATCATGGTTGGAATGTACATCAGTTGGACATTAAAACAGCATTTCTGAATGGTGACTTGCATGAAGAAGTGTATGTTTTTCAGCCCCGTGGCTTTGTGCAGAAAGGGCATGAAAACCAGGTGTGCAGGTTAAAGAAGGCGTTATATGGTTTAAAGCAAGCACCACGTGCTTGGTATGAGAAAATACATGCCTATCTGATTGCACATGGTTTTGAGAACAGTCCAACTAAAAGCACCTTATATGTTAAGCGTGCTAATGATGTGCTTTTGATCATTTTTGTCTATGTAGACGACATGCTGCTCACTGGTCCTCTTGAGAAGCATATTGCTGATTTCAAGGCTGATTTGCATGCCTCATTTGAGATGTTTGATTTGGGGCATTTGCATCACTATTTGGGCATTCAGTTTATGCACGTTGATGTGGAATGGCTTTGTGTCAAACGAAATATATTGACACATTATTGCAGCGTTTTGGCCTTGAAGACTGTAAGCCTATCGCCACTCCTATGGAGACAGGTTTACGATTGAGTCTTCATGATGCTGGAGATGCATTTGATGCTGTTCTCTATCAGCAGGCTGTTGGATGCTTGATTTACTTATGCATTACTCGGCTAGATATTCAGTTTGCTGTCTCACAGATGAGCAGGTTTATGCATTGCCCAGGAGTCACGCATTGGAAAGCGGTTAAGCGCATCTTTCGCTACTTGAGTGGTACTCGGCTACTTGGGTTGTTTTATCCCAAGGGGGGATCACTACCGCCAGATTTGCATGCTTTTTCTGACTCAGATTGGGCTGGTTGCTATGACACTCGTGTGTCCACCAGTGGTTTTTGCTTCATGCTTGGTAGCTCATGTATATCTTGGTTGAGCAAGAAGCAGCCTACTGTGGCCACTTCCAGTTGTGAGGCTGAGTATAGGGCAGCTTTCACAGCGACTGTTGAGTGTGTGTGGCTCAGACGCCTTATGGCTGATTTGGGTGTTGGCCAGTCTTCTGCCACCACCATCTTCACTGACAGTCAGAGCGCATTGGCAGTTGCGAGGAACCCTGTGTTCCATGCTCGCACTAAGCACATTGAGGTCAGGGAGAGGTTCTCTGCTGGGGAGATCAACTTGGCATATGTGCCCACGCAGGAGAACATTGCAGACCTTTTCACGAAGGCTCTACCTAGGGAGAAGTTTGAAGCTTTCCGCAAAGCTTTGGGCTTACTTCCTTTTGTGGAGTGATTTCCACATAGCTTGGAACTTCCTTATACATGAGTGCCAGCTCCTTGTTCACCGCATCACTCCCAGGGGGGATTTGTTGATATATTTAGGTAGTGATGTGTGTGAACACTCTAGGACTCCCGGGGCACTTTTTTCCCTCTTTAGGAGGTTTTTTTCCCCCGGCTTGTATATACGCCTATTGCCCTAATGGGCTACTTATCTTTGTACATTCTCTAGTAATACATTCAGTCTTGTGTGTTGTGCTCCAAGCTTCTTCTTCTTCCTTGTGTTGTTCGCGTGCTTCCGCAGACGTCTAACTCCAACAAATGAATCATGTTCAGCATCCTATGAGGCTAGACACTCTTCCTTAGTATGATGTTGTCCTTAATGGATTCCGAATAGGCCCATTGTATCTTGTCCTTCCTCATCTTCAGATCCAAAATGCATGTTTGATGATGAAAATACAAGAATGTCATGCAATTCTTGCTCAAAATCAAATGCATCCATGTCATTCAATCCTTTTGTTACAAAAAACTCGAACTCTTGTGTGAGGGGTGAAGACAATGGTTAGGTTTCTACTTCTTCCCTTGTGGTAGTAGTGGATTGAGATTCACTTGGTCATGGGAGACAAATGGTGAAACCGTGGAATGGTTGTTGGTAAAATTATGGAAGACACTTATGGATTGGAGACAACACTTGTAGGTTGCAGACACGAGATTATTCCATGTATACACTTCAGTTGAGGGGTTGTTGAGGACCTTCTTCATCAGCAGAGTTGCAATTGTACTCACATTAGTGCTCGCTCTCATTGAACATCATACACCAAGCACTTATAGATAACCCTAGTAATGGTAGAACACCCATTTAGAACTTGTTTACAACGCCATCTTGCATTAGCTGCATAGATGTAGTCCATGATCTAATGAGGTAGGTCTATCTTGAGTTTTGCCAACTCTACCAGGTATGAACTAAACCAAATCTTCTTATGAGTTTGCGTAAAGCAATCTTGCACTGGAAAAGCAAAGTGTTGCATGCAGATCCATAGAGGTTTAGAAAAACTTGGCGTTATGGCAATCATCTGTTATGTGTATTTTCTTCATCGAATTTGATATCTTTGTCTGCTCATCCATAGGAACATGTGTGCCTCTCATATTTTCATTGATCAAGCTATGAGATATCTTAAGTCATTTTGGTTTGTGGTCTAGCAATAATGATGTTATGAAAAATGCTATAGGTAGGTCTTTGTTGGACCTTGGCTATAGAGTTTGAACCAAGTAATAGCACCTCATAAAGTTAGGCTTTGGTGGTGGAGCACAGAAATAATCAAATAGCCATGCCCATTCCAAGATGTTCTGTAAATCAATAGAGTAACTCTTCAAACTCCCTGGAAAAGAATTAGAAGCAACTCCAAGTGTTGTTGAACTCGCACTTTGACTCCCAAATGTAATGCAGGTCTGCAAGGAGCCTAACCAACTTGTTAAACTAGTGAGAGAGTGCATGGACTCTTTCTTTCCATCTTGATGGAGGATCTGGGATGGGAATGTCATCTGAAAATTTTGCAACTAAGGGGGTACTTCTACGGGGTACTCATCAATGGGCAACAAACTGATGTCAGCCAGTTTAGAACTATTAGTATTACCAAAGAAACTTGATGAGACTTTGGTCCCTTTTCAATAATTATATGCTTCTCTTGTATCCCTGTGGTGTGTGATAGTGATCATTGAAGTCCTTGTGCCTAGAGAAAGTCACTAGACTATCTATATGCATACTTCGAATAATGCATGATCTCAACATGATTTTGATGATGCATCAATATATTAGAAGGTTTTTTGGGATAATGAATTATAACAAGGTTTGTTTATATCAAGTGGTTCCCTCATGTGATTACGAGAGGGGTATTGGTTGATATACGTTATTATGAGATTGTGATCTTGTTTGGTCTTGGGACTATTTAGGTACCCATTTCCAAATTGTTCTAGAAACAAAAATTACATGATTATGATGGACAAGGGTGAACTGAGGTTTCCTAGAAACTGGGAGCTTATGAGGGGAAATTTGGGATCTCAAGCTAGTCTTATGCACCCAAATTTTTGAGTTGCTAGGATTTGCCCTCGTCAACTGCTTTGGTATCTAATTTGTATAAAACTCTATGGTTGATTTCTTCATTGGTTGTCACTTTATCTTCATGTTTTGCTTCTCTAATGGTGGCTTTGATTGTGGTGGAGCAATCAATTTCTTACCTTTTTCCACTGATATTTACTTCACGCTTGGAATAGATGTGTATCTAGAATGATTTGGCTTCCTGATGGAATGTAATCTTCTTGCTTTGTGTTTTTGTTGTAGTTGAGTTAACATACCTCCTTGGTTAATTTGCTGATGTGATAATTGTCCTTGAAAAGAAGGGAGCTCCAATGGTTGCACAATTCTTCCATCAAGGGGTAAGACATTCTACACAATAGATCTAGGGGTACATGCAAGGAGTGTGGAAATGCCTGATGTTAAGCTTGCAACATCATTTTCTCCAAATTGAGAGTTAAAAGAACTAAGAGCCTTTGTCAATCTATATTCATTTGTTGCACTAATTACAAATCTATCATAATACATTGCTCATTCATCCAAACCTCAAGAAGATGATATGAGGTTCAAGTTGATTGTGTGATAATATTACAATCTAAGCCCAATATTAAAGGTTCAATGAGATTTTCATTATGGCACACTAATAGCCTTACTATCAAGGGAACATCTTGTATAAGGATTAGAACTTCCACCTCACCCATGCAAGGGGTTTCCACATCTCCTAATCCTATGAGGTAATGCTCAATGAAATTTATTAACAAATTCATGTCTTGATAGCAAGAATACCTAATGGCACTTGTGGCAGCTCTTGAATCAATCAGGCCTCTGATCATCTTCATTGTAGTGCCCCATCCTAAATCAATAAAGTGGATGATTGTCAATGAATTATGCTGGGAGAGGTATTCCTCTTCATTTTGCACATCACCATGTGATATCTAGGGGCATCTTACTGCGGGGAGGACATTCACAAGATGAAGCCCTTCAATGTCATCATTCCTAAATTAGCCTGCACCTTGTTGCCTTAGCTTCATATGTTTAATGCATTCTAGAGCTTCATCTTGAGTTTCTTCTCAAATTCTTTTCTCCTCCTCTTTACATTTCTTTGTTATGTTGAGTCTCTTTAACCATTTCTTCCATCAAGGGCTCTTGATAGATCTTGCCTCTATAACCACTAATGTAATTTGCCATCACGTTGTAGAGTGGTTAACTGCATTGCCCCACTGGCCAAAACTCTATTGATAATCATGAGTACATAACCATGTTTCTGTAACTTATGAGCATGTTGCTTCAAAGTGTATACCAATACAAGATCACCAATCTTCAAGCCATTATCTTTTACTTGTGCATAAAAATAAGCCTTTTGTCTCTTCTTTGCCAAATATATATTGGTTGTTGCTCTTAATTGGGTCTCTCCTTTTGATCGAATACCATTTCAAAGGGAGTGGCATTGAGCACTATTTTATAGGCCACTCGATATGCCTGAATAGTGTGATGTAGCTTTCTTTTTGAGTCTATGCATTTATGATCTATGAGCTTAGTCAATACATTACATAGGATTTTGTTAGTAATTTCCATATGTCCATTTTCTTGGGGGGTGATATGGTGCTGATTTCTTGTGAATTACCATGAAGACTTGTAATAAATATTCAATCACTTCATTCAAGAAATGAATTCTTCAATCACTCACCAACTCTATAGGCACCTTGTGAACACATTCTCAAACAAGACTTTAGCTATTGTTTCTACATCATTCTTCATGGTGGCCTTCACTTATATCCATTTGGTAAGATAGTATGTGGCCACAATTATCTTTTCTACATGGGAGCTCCTAGCTGAGAGGGTTTGATAGGACCTACAATGTCTATACCCCACTTCAAGATTTGCATGTCCTCCCATCATGGGTCCTAGTTGCATTTTTTCCTTACAAATAGGATATTTGAGATCTTCGACATGTACCACACCTCTTCACATAGGTATATGCATCCATATGAAGGGTGGCCACAAAAGACCTACAAGCAGAATAGCTTTAATCACTTAATTAGGTCCGAAGTGTCCTCCTACAAGAACCTAGTATGTAGTTTCTAGTATCAAATACTCACTTTCATGTATGCATAATCTCTGATATCTCTCTCTTCCATGCTTGTATGGAATATCACCAAAGTATTGAACTTCCTCCTCTTGACTTCTTTGTCGTGCTTGAGTCATCTCTTAGGGAAATTTTCTTGTTTTTAGAAAGTTAACTAGAGGATTTCTCCAATTAGATCTTAGAGATACTTGATATAGAATTGCATGCTCAACTAGGGGTTTGCTAGTACAAGATAGACAATACTTGAGCAACCTTTAGACATCTGCTTCCATAGATGACCAATATATGGCTAATTGCTTCAATGTGTGTAGGGTTTTATGTTTCAAATGATGTTTCACTAATGCACCTAAATGTGCTAATTGCAACCATTTGTTATCCTCTTCCTCTTCCACACAGCAAGCTGAAACTCCTTGATCAATTTGTTTGTAAATACTTACATGAAAGTATGTTATACTTCTAAGAATTAACTATTTCTTCAACTTTTGTTCTTATCATAGGGTTCCTGGGCCAAATGTGAGAATGGACACTAATTGCTTTGCCCAATTTGGAACTACTTCAAGGTTGAACAAATCTACATCAGGAAGTTCGTATAACACGCCTTGTGGGGATTCTCTTGAAGTGATTCATGAAAGGTGATCCGCTCAAAGGTGGGCCTTACCTTTCCTAGCAACTACTTCAAAATTGTACTCCATTAGTAAGAGAAACCATCTTACTTACCTATCAGCATGTTAAAAAAATAAGGAGCAAGCTTAGAGAATTATTTGGATAATTTGGATATTCCAAATGTGAGTAAATACTTCGATAATCATAAACCCACAACTTCTTATCCATTAGGAGTCAAAGGAAGCATCAAAGGACACTCAAGGGAGTTTGAAGAGCAAGAAGAATCCATTGAAGAGTTAAGAGACAAGGAAGGGGTAGATGAAAGGTCATACCCTCACTCATACATGCATGAAGGCGCATTTTCAGGACACAAGGACTGAGGACAAGCATCTAGGAAGTGACCAGGGACTAGAGGAGCATGCGCAAGAAGTTTCAGCACCAGATCATCTTTGTAAGTGAAGTTTTGGATCAGTTTCTCACACTAGACCCTCTCTCTCTAGTGTAGTCTATCAGACATACCCAACTTGTAATAGAAGTTGCTCTCTCTATACAAAACTAAATGTAGTGATTATTGTCTTGAATGAAAGCCTATCTTTTCTACGTTCTTTATATAAATTTCATAGTGATATCTTTCTGTTGCGCCGAGATATTGGCATTTCTCTGTAACTAAAATTTGTGCATAGGTCAACAGATAGGTAGTCTATTTTGTAACAGTGAGTTGCCTGACTTTTACTCATCCAAATTGCATGTTTCTTGGCTTGTTGGAATCTAAGAGTGTCTATTAAGTGTGAAAAAAATATTGGAGTCATTGAATTTCAGGAAGAGGGTAAAATTGCTTGATCCAGGTCAGGTACTTTTTAGGAGTAGGCTGGGAGACCTACTTGGGCTCATTGTGCTTTTGTTGTGCATGTAGAGGATTTGTTTCTCATAGTTGGTATCAAATCTTTGGAGCTTGGATTAGCAGCAACACACTAAAAGGGAGTACACTCGAAGAAGAAGGTGCTTCATCAAAGAAGAAAGAAGTGCAACACAAGGGATTGCTTGACAAGGTAACCTCTTTATCATACTCTCATTTCAATGGAAGATTTGGGGCAAAAAGTGGAGTTGTTGGACAAGGACTGTTGGAACAAACCAATCACAAATTGGTGATTACAAAGAGCTTGAAGCAGGTTTATAATCAGATTTGAAGTGGAAGAAGACACTTGAGAAAGTGAAGAGATCTCAGAAGTGAAGTTTGTATACATATGTACATTACAATTGGAAATTCTTGTAATTGAGTATAGATGATCCTTAGGATGATAAGAAATAATGTAATAGACGGGGGATAAGTCTAGAAAATATGTATATAAGTCAATGATGTAAAGAAATACATGAGGAGAGTCATTAGAGGACAAGTGTCATAGAGATAGATGTGAAGAGAGTCATCTTCAGAAAATAGCTACAAGTATTTCGTAGATTTTTCTCAGTTTGATCATGTGGATCATAAATCCTTTTGTACAGATCTAATTTGGATACTAATAAAGCTATGTTCAGAATTTTATTATCTAATTCCTTTCTTACTGTGAGTATGATCAATATGAACATTTGTATGTAGAATCTACAGATAGATTTCTCAAAGTCGCCCACTTTTCCGTGTCAATGTTTTGCTTAGATCTCAGTGCATAGTGTAAAGTTTTTAATGAGTGAGCATTCAAAATCTAAGTTAGAAGGTAAGGAAGCTATGGCTAAAAGCATTTAGCAAAATGGGATCTGTGCTGTGAGAAATCAACTTAAAAAGTTGACCATGTCAAAGTCACCATTTCTGGAAGACAGTTTTTGACATACCTTTGATCTTAAGGATCAAATTAAATTTTTAAGGATTCTTTTGAAGAAATAATGGTTGATATGATTTTGGAAAGGTAGTGTGGAGATTTGTGCATCATTGGTTTGAAGAAATATAAAGATATGTCCAGGTATTGAAATCAATTTCTGAAGCAGAATTTCTGAAGAAGGAATCTCTTCACTTAGAGAAGTGCTAGTGAAAGTTTTGATAAATGAAGACAATATTTGTGTAAAGTTTGATCTATAACTGATATTATTAGAAGTGTTCTAGATCAGTATAGATCCAACCTTTGGGGATTAAGAAGTCTCCAACAGTGGTATCAGAGCTGATGGTGCAATACAAGTGAAGTAAAGGCATTGGAAGTCCTGACTGCTGCAGATAATTGAAGTTCCTTCTAATTGAAGGTGAACAAGGACAAATTCTTGAAGATAACCTACACAAGTATAAAGCACGAGTTCAAAGGATTAAGAAATATGAAAGCTTCATATCAAAGGTACACTTTATTATCATAAATCATAGTAATTTCAGACACAGATGGGAGAAAGCTTGCAGATTGATAAGCTAGATAGGGAGAACTATCTAGCTTGGTCCATGAGGATGGAGGCACACCTCATGAGCAAATATTTGATGGCATTCATTACAAGAGAAGAAGAAAATCCTGAGTTTGCATATTTGAGGACTTGGATGAGAAAGGATGCTCAAGCTAGGAGCAGCATTTACATGGCTGTAAATGATTATCTTCTACCTCACATCAGAGGATTAGAAAGTGCAACAGATGTATGGAATGCTTTGGAAGAGCATTTCCAAAACACAACCAAGTCTAGGAAGTCCTCATTATGGGTAGAATTTACAACCTTTAAGAAGAAGAGTTCACAATCAATTTGTGATTATGTGACAAGGATGAAGGATATTGCAGATAGCTTGGGAGCTGTAGATGAAGACATTGAAGAGGATAAGTTGGTAAGGCAAATACTTTCAGGTCGCAGAGGAGATGAGAAGTGCAAGCCTTTCATATTGTCCATAGAATTGTCACTTGATCACTTTACTCCTGATCTTAATCACATTAGGAAAAAGGGTGAACCCTTCATGGGCCTTGTAAGGATCCCTAATTTTCAGGGATTAAGCCTCATTCTGTTGTTGTCTAAGGGGACAAAGTGCATTTAATAGGGCACTTTTTAGTAGGCTGGAGTAGGCTTTTTTTAAGGCTTACTAGGCTCCTCTCTCTCTTCTTTTAGAGAGAGAGAAAGGGAATCTACTTTCCACATCATCAAACTCGAGCATGTATGGGAATAAAAAAATGATTTTTTTTTTTAAGTCTCAATTTCAGTGTTTATTTACTTGAAAGGGCTCATTTTTTAATATATATGTCAGAAGTGACCTTTTTTGAGTTTAGTTTTTAATTTTCCTTTTGAAAAAGCAATATTTTTAAAATCCCTCCAAAAGTAGAGTGCCACATCATCAAATCCGTAACTACTCTTCACCCAAAAAATGACTTTTTCAAAATTTCAACATTTTTGGCTATTCTCAGTGGAAAAACACACTGTGACCCATCCTCATCCAAGAAAACAAACTTTTCTTGAGAAAATCATGCTCTAGCATCTCTTCCAAACAAATTTTTGGTCTCTTTCTCAGTATTGTTTAATTGTTGGAAAAGATGGTGTTGACACCTATTACAAACCTCACATTAGGACGTCCTCATGCCCCAGCATCAACAAGTATCCATGTTCGTGTGCCCAGAGAGTTTGCTCCAAATACACAATGCAACAATGATGTGAACTCTCAAAATGAGCGTCGTGAAGCTGGAGAAAAGAATATTGATCTTTGGACTCATGGTTCATTATACCCTCCTGATCCAATGTCTTCTTACCATCCAACATTCCATAACCTCTCAACTTTACTTCAGTTCATCGGTGCCGGTAAAGCTGGGCTCTTAGGTTATTGTCAACGATTATCTACACATTCAACTGCCATTACTAAGTATTGGATTCAACAATATCAACTAAATCATACAAGGTTGGTCACTTTTGAAAGCACAATCATATCTTTACAAGAAAAGCTTGCAGAGCTTGAAAAGCATATGGAAGAAAAGGAGAGAACAATTGAGGAATTTAAAAACACTGTCCAACACTTGAGAGAGACTCCACTTGGGATGCGACGTAGGAGACGATCATTAACATCCTTTGACTCTCTTTCAATTGGTGGTGGAGCACGCAAACGACGAGTTTTTGCAATAAGGTTTGGCTTGTATTTGTTTCTCTTTTTGGAAGACTTTTATATGTATATATATATATATATATTTCTTGTTATGTAGGTCATTCGTTGAAGATGTTAATGCATCATCAACAACAGAGGATCAATTCAAGTTATTAAATTCTTGTTTGACCAACAAGCAGGTGGTTAGGATTTTGGAGTCACGGATAGGAAACCTTATCAAGAAGAAAGTGATTAAAGATTTCACAAAAAAGTTACAAGATATTATCACTCCTAGAGACGTGCAGATGGTATGTGATGAAGCAGGAATTAGTACTAAAGGATACAGTGCATTGTACAACCTTTTGAAGCATTCACTAGAAAGAGAAGGTATTTTACAAAATATGTTTCCATCTCCTTACAAGGTATCGCTAAAGAAGTCAATGTCCAATGAAGATATAACTAGTATTCTTGGAAACTACTTATATATAGAGGATATTATGCCTATGTCTATTTATCATTTATCTACATCCAAAAAAGAGTTGAAAAGCGCAGTTGGAAATGGATTTCCTTACACAAAGTACAACAACATATTCGTGGATTTGGAGAGGCTTCAACAGGCAATGGTTCAATTTTACAAATCTACTATACCAGGTATGTGCACTATTGTTACCTTGATATACATTGTATTTTGATGTTATAAAGATTTTGCTAATTTATGCAAATTGTAATACCAAATTACAGTTTATATTGAAGTTAGATGAATGCCAGATTATAAAGGGACGACGAATGGAGAGATTGAGTTTGACACTCATGAATGAAGCTATGAGAAATGCCATATCTGATGAAAGTTGTAACTCTAGCTCTAAGTCTACATATAGTGTTCAATCCGAGAAAGAAATATGGTGGTTAGGTGCTATTGAAGTACCTAAAGAATCCAATGATGTTCTTTCATGGATTTTTAGTAGGACCCCATGGATCACTAAAGTAATACTTTCTCAAATTCATGGTGCAAAGCTCCACATAGAGAACTTTGGTGATTTTGAGATAGATTGGCACTTGGGTGGGGATTTAAAAACTATCAAATGCATGTTAGGTTGCAAGCAAGGTGCATCTGCTCGTTATCCATGTCCATTTTGTACTCGAGGCTACAAAGTAACAAAGGGACAACAAAAAGTACTATCTAGCTTAGATGAATACATAGATGCACCTACTTCCACGGAATGGGATAGACCTTTGTTAAGGTGTCCTATGTTAGAAATACCTAACCGTGACACATTAGATAAAGATTGGAATCCCATTATTCCATTTCCATTAGTTAATGTTCACTTTTGCACATTGCATGCTTTCATGAGAATATTTGATAGATTATTGAAGCTCCACATAGAATATGCATTTTCCATGAAGCCAATTGATAAATCTGTACAAGCAATCAAAAAATTGGAAGAGTTGCTTAATTCGATTGGTTGTCATGGTGGTAATGTAACTCTAGTTGTCAAAAAACCTGGTGAATCGCAAAATAGTTTGCAACAAGTGTCAATGACAGGGAAGAAGGCAAGAAAATTTTTCAGAACAGGTGTAAGCCCTAAGAAAAATGAATGCAGGGAGCTATGGAAAGACTTCTGCATGATCACCACTGATAATGATTCTCAAATTGACCTTAGTAATAGGCAAAAGAAGGTTTGGTCATGCTTAGATAAGTTGGTAGGTTTAATGAGTCTTAATAGCTCCAACAAAAATGACCGTCAGTTGTTTCAAGATACATTAATGGAGTTTGCAAAGTGTTTCATCCTATCTTGGGGAGAGAGCAATATTACACATTACATTGTAAGTTTTCTTATTTTTTCAATTTTCTTGTTGATAAGATTGTGTTATATGTACTTATATCATTTCAGCATATTTTATTTGCACATGGAGCATTTTTTATGCATCGATATGGTTCATTGGAGATTTTTAGTACACAAGGAATGGAGAAGTCACATTACAAGGCTAGAGGTGTTTACTTCAAGAACACACGACATGGTGGTGGTGCAATGCAATCAAACTATATGGAAGAGATGTTTAATTGGTTTTATCGTACTGTATTTTCAAGGACATATGCAATGGAACGAGCCAAGGAGTCGAAAGTTGCAAAACTTGCAAGATTTAATCAACACAACTTAGCTAGTGAAAAATGGAAGTCATCATTGGGACCTTTACGTCATGCTCAATGGCGGGCTACAAGAACACGAGAGGGTTCTGTTAAGGAAGCACTCACGAATTTGACACAACAAACAAGACAAAAACAGAATCATCCGGAGAATCAGTGCACAGGTGTACAGTATGCGAAGTTAGTACGCAGTGTGCGCATAACAGAGCAATTAACCGCGGCGGGCGCGTAAGGCGCGCATAACGCGAATTGAAGAATGACAGGGCAAAGGAGCGCCAAAGAAATTGTATATATACACAGCAAGATTTGGAGAACGAGAGACTGAGAGAAGATGCCATAGATCGCGTATGAGTGAAGAGAGATTTAGAAATTCTCAGAAGACGCCATAGATCGCGTATGTACAGATGAATAACACAAGCCTGAAGTGTCGGGTCTTTTCATCTGAAGAGAGATGGTAATAAGAAACTACTCACTGTAGGAGAGTTTCTGTAACTTGAGCAAGAAGAGGCCAAGCTTACTTGTACACATCTTCTCTAATCGAAAACACATGTTCATGTGGATGTCTACGCGCAATCTTTACTTGTGAAGAATCTGATGTTATTTCGTGTTACGGTAGGAAGCTTAGTTTATCGTTAACTGTCACGACTCGTTACTAAACGTGCTTCAGTACCTTCTCTGTAAACGCATGTTTCAGTGTATAACAGTTTACTCAGTAAACATATTTCAGTAATTTTTCGGTCAGTTAAAGTTTCTCAGAAAACAAGTTTTTTCGGTAGAACAACGAAGTATAACTCGTAGCAGAGTTTGAAGCTTTGTATGAGAGATAGCTCATCTTGTAGCTAGACGTCTCTACTTTAAGCTGATCACAGTTTCCGGTGGAATGAAGATGTACACACAGTACAAAAGTTAACCGAAAAGTAGCAGTTCAGAACTGTGAAGTTTCCAGAAGGAAGTTCATTCGGTGAAGGAAGTTCACACACTACTTCCCTACGTCACATAAGTTCATCTGAAGCAATTACGAGCAGAACTAAGTTTATTTCGGTGAAGTTCCGGTAAGATTTCGGTGACGTCCAAGCGACAGTCTGGTGAAGTTCTAGTGGAACCTGAGTCGCAGAATAACATAGTTAAAGCGACGTTATTTAGGCTAAGCTACTGTTGATTACAGAGGTGTTCTAAATCACTCTAGTTTAGCATCCTATCACGGTGGCGCGGCAATTTCCGCAGGCCTGACAGAGTTCAAGCTTTGTCACGAAACTCACCTTCAGGGCGAAAGTATTTCCGCAACAGTAGGCGTTAGAGCCGAAGTTTTCGCCAACAATTGGTATCAGAGCTGGTTAATCTCCCAACATTTGGTATCAGAGCCGGATCATTCCACGAGAGGAAGAAGATCATGGCAGATCATGTCCAAATTGGTAAACTGGACAGAGATAATTATCCTGCATGGGTAATGCGCATGGAAGCCTTACTTATGAGTAAGGACTTAATGACGTACGTGACCGGAGAAGAAAAGAAACCGACCTTCGAAGATGATAGTCAACCGGAAAAAGAAGAACTAGACGCCCTAAAGCTATGGCAGAAGAAAGATGCAACGGCAAGAGCCTACATCTACAACACTGTGTCAGATCATCTACTACCGCACATTAGAGGTCTGGAGAAAGCAGAGGACATATGGAGCGCATTGGAAGATCACTTCCAGAATACTACGAAAGCTAGGAAAGCCAGCCTATGGTCCGAGTTCACAACGTTCAAAAAGAAGCCGAGTCAAAGCATCAGTGACTACGTCACTAAAATGAAGGATCTAGCAGATAGTCTTGGATCCATAAAAGAAGAAGTCGAAGATCATAGATTGATAGCGCAAGTGCTCACAGGTTTGAGAGGAGATGAAAGGTGGAAACCTTTCGTACTATCAACTGAACTCTCCCTAAATCATTTTGTACCAGAGTTAAATCAGTTGCTTGGTTTGATGCTCACATATGAGCAAGACCTGAAAGGAGACGCAGAAAAAGGACACAGCTCAGCAATGTATATGAAGAACAAGAAGAAAGAAAAGGGTAAGTCAAAAGACGAAGAAGAGTCGAGTTCTCAGGCCTATTACGCAAGAGGTAAAGGCACTGGCAGAGGAAGAGCAAGAGGAAGAAGCCGCCAGAATACCACCAAGAAAGCTTGCTGGATTTGTGGACTAAGTAATCATCTGGCGCATGATTGTTGGCACAATCAACAAGGAGCAAATCAAAATCAAAACAACAATAGCAGAGGCAGTAGCGGAAGAAATCAAAGTAACTTCCAAAGAGGAAGACAAAGCCAAAGAGGAGGCTACGGTAGAGGTGGAGCAAGAAGTTGGGGACAGAACCAATCCTACAACACCACCTACAACAACTACGCAAATGACACACAGAATGAGAGTCATACATCATTGATGATGAACTCAATCAGCACATCAGAAAATGAAGACCTAAAGGTATTTTACATTGATTCTGGATGCTCTAATCATTTGTCAGGAAATATAGAACTAATGTCAGAACTAGAGAAAGGTAGCACTAGTCACACTGTTCAAACAGGTGACAATACAAGACACAAAGTACAATCAATCGGAAAAGTGAAATGCAAAAGTGGAGCAGATTTGCTAACCAAAGTTTTGTATGTTCCAACAATACCGAAAAATCTGATCAGTGTGGGACAGATAGTCGAAAAAGGTTTTCAGGTCAGATTTACAAACAAAGGAATATTTGTAGAAGATCCCAAGAACGGATATTATCAGATCGTTTCTGGTAAGAAAGAAGGCAGACTTTTTACCTTAAGAGTACAAGGGAACATTGGCCAAGCGCTGCTCACACATGATGAAAAGGTAATTACAGAGCTTGATCTCTGGCACAAGAGATTAGGTCACTTTCACGAAAAAGGAATCAAAGCTATGATAGCGAATCAGTCTGTACTGGGATTACCGAACGTACAGAACCAGCATATGATTCACAAATGCGAAGCCTGTCAAATGGGAAAAGCCCACAGGTTACCTTTCCAGAAGAAAGGATTCAAACATGATGGTGTGCTAGAACTCATACATACAGATGTATGGGGACCAACGAAAGAAGGATCAATCAGTGGATCGAGGTACTATGTTTTATTCATTGATGACGCAACAAGGTGGATAACTCTTTATGTTTTGAAGGAAAAGTCAGAAGTATTTGGAGCTTTCAGGCACTTTCATGCATATGCCGAAAGACTCACCGGACGAAAACTTAAAAGACTAAGATCTGATGGAGGGGGAGAATACTTCTCCCGAGAATTCAATGACTATCTTTGGAATGCAGGTATTAAGAGAGAAATAACCTGCAGGTATACACCACAACAGAATGGTGTAGCAGAAAGGAGAAACCGAACTCTAGTCGAGTTTGCACGAGCTATGCTAAAAGAAAAAAATTGCCCAGATTATCTTTGGGCTGAAGCTGTAAATACAGCTACATACTTGGTAAACAGGTTACCATGTACAGCGTTAGAAGGAATGACCCCTTATGAAGCTTGGTGGGGAAAGAAGCCAACACTTGATCACTGCAAAGTGTTTGGAATAGTAGCGTATGCTTATATACCGTCTCAACTGAGACATAAGCTTGAACCAAAAGCAGAGAAATATGTATTCATCGGATATGATGAGAAACAGATGGGTTACAGGTTATGGAGCCCTCTAACCAAACATTTTACTGTTTCCAGGGATGTAACATTTGATGAACAGAAAAGCTGGTATGCAGATCAGAGTCATACAGCTGAAGAATTTGAAGAAGAGATAAAAGGAAAAGAGAAAGGTAAAACAATTGTTCAGGTAAACAAAGAAGACGAGGCAAGTACGTCCAGGACCGGAACAGGTATAAGGAACGAAGATGAAGACATGTACTCAGACACACACAAAGAATATGAGCTAAGAAGGTCAAACAGAGTAAGAAGACAACCGGAAAGATACTCGTATGATACATCGTATATAACTAAGAACGATTATGCATACATGGTAAAGGACGATGATGAACCTCAGAGCTATGACGAAGCCAAAGGCAAGAAGCAATGGCAAGAAGCAATGGAAGAAGAATTCACCGCACTGGAAGAGAACAAGACATGGGAGCTTGTTCCTAAACCAAACGGTAAGAAAGTAATTGGAAATAAATGGGTGTTCAAAATAAAGAAACTTGCAGATGGAAGGATAGCCAGACATAAAGCGAGACTGGTTATCAAGGGCTATGCTCAGACGCATGGCATAGACTATGACGAGACGTTCAGTCCGGTAGCAAAAATGTCAACCATAAGAACAGTGATTGCTATAGCAGCATCAAAAGGATGGAAGCTAAGTCAGCTAGATATAAAGAATGCATTTCTGAATGGATATATATCAGATGAAGTATATATGGAACAACCGGAAGGGTTTATAAATTCCAGATACCCAAACTTTGTTTGCAGGTTAAGAAAAGCACTTTATGGACTGAAGCAAGCTCCAAGAGCTTGGAACTACAGACTTGTGAAATATCTCAATGAACTTGGATACCAAAGTTCGAAGGCAGATGCAAGTCTACTCATCAAAAGAACAGAAGAAGGAATGATCTACATTTGTATCTATGTAGATGATATAATAATCACAGGAACCTCAGATGCAGGAATCACAGAGGTAAAGAAACTGTTAGAAAAGGAATTCAAGATCAGTGACCTAGGAAAGTTATCATACTTTCTAGGAATGGAAATCACATATACAGATCATGGTGTATATGTCACACAAGAGAGGTATCTCCTGAACTTACTGAAGAAGTTCAACATGGAAAATTGCAGAGAAGCTTCAACACCGCTTGAAGTAAACCATAAACTCAGTAAATATAGTGGTACAGAGTTTAAAGATATGAAGAAGTATCAATCGTTAGTAGGAAGCCTAATATATGCTACGCTAACAAGGCCGGATCTCAGTTTTTCGATGGGAGTTCTCTCACAGTTTATGCATTGTCCGACAGAGCAACATTGGGTTGCAGGACAAAGAGTTCTCAGATATATCAAAAGAACTATAAAGGAAGGATTATATTATCCTTTTACGTCAGATATAAAGCTCAGAGCATATAGTGACTCAGATTGGGCAGGAAGTCAAGATGACCGAAGATCAACGCACGGATATATGATATACCTAGGAGATAAGCTGGTAAGCTAGTGTTCGAAGAAGCAACACACAATAGCTTTATCATCAACAGAAGCAGAATACAAAGGACTGGTAGAAGCAGCGAAAGAAGTAATATGGATGCAGAGGTTACTTAAAAGCATGGGTATAGATCAAAGTATACCGATCATACATGGAGACAATATGAGCTCGTTGTATCTTGCAGCGAATCCTGTGTTTCATGCAAGAACAAAACACATAGAAATTCAGTATCATTTCCTAAGGGAAAAAGTAATGGAGAAAGAGATAGAAATTGTCTATACTCCTACGAAAGATCAGATTGCAGATATTCTGACAAAGAGCTTGGATGGAACAAAGACAAACAGATTCAAAGAGATGGCAGGAATAAAAGAAAGAAAGATATATGAAAGACCGGAAGATGTCAAATTAGTGATTGAGGGGGAGCTGTTAAGGAAGCACTCACGAATTTGACACAACAAACAAGACAAAAACAGAATCATCCGGAGAATCAGTGCACAGGTGTACAGTATGCAAAGTTAGTACGCAGTGTGCGCATAACAGAGCAATTAACCGCGGCGGGCGCGTAAGGCGCGCATAACGCGAATTGAAGAATGACAGGGCAAAGGAGCGCCAAAGAAATTGTATATATACACAGCAAGATTTGGAGAACGAGAGACTGAGAGAAGACGCCATAGATCGCGTATGAGTGAAGAGAGATTTAGAAATTCTCAGAAGACGCCATAGATCGCGTATGTACAGATGAATAACACAAGCTTGAAGTGTCGGGTCTTTTCATCTGAAGAGAGATGGTAATAAGAAACTACTCACTGTAGGAGAGTTTCTGTAACTTGAGCAAGAAGAGGCCAAGCTTACTTGTACACATCTTCTCTAATCGAAAACACATGTTCATGTGGATGTCTGCACGCAATCTTTACTTGTGAAGAATCTGATGTTATTTCGTGTTACGGTAGGAAGCTTAGTTTATCGTTAACTGTCACGACTCGTTACTAAACGTGCTTCAGTACCTTCTTTGTAAACGCATGTTTCAGTGTATAACAGTTTACTCAGTAAACATATTTCAGTAATTTTTCGGTCAGTTAAAGTTTCTCAGAAAACAAGTTTTTTCGGTAGAACAACGAAGTATAACTCGTAGCAGAGTTTGAAGCTTTGTATGAGAGATAGCTCATCTTGTAGCTAGACGTCTCTACTTTAAGCTGATCACAGTTTCCGGTGGAATGAAGATGTACACACAGTACAAAAGTTAACCGAAAAGTAGCAGTTCAGAACTGTGAAGTTTCCAGAAGGAAGTTCATTCGGTGAAGGAAGTTCACACACTACTTCCCTACGTCACATAAGTTCATCTGAAGCAATTACGAGCAGAATTAAGTTTATTTCGGTGAAGTTCCGGTAAGATTTCGGTGACGTCCAAGCGACAGTCTGGTGAAGTTCTAGTGGAACCTGAGTCGCAGAATAACATAGTTAAAGCGACGTTATTTAGGCTAAGCTACTGTTGATTACAGAGGTGTTCTAAATCACTCTAGTTTAGCATCCTATCACGGTGGCACGGCAATTTCCGCAGGCCTGACAGAGTTCAAGCTTTGTCGCGAAACCCACCTTCAGGGCGAAAGTATTTCCGCAACAGTAGGCGTTAGAGCCGAAGTTTTCGCCAACAGGTTCATCATGGAAGTGAAGTCATTTAATACATTCATGGCATTTTCTGAATAATTCATAAGGTTTGCTACACACTAATCTCTTGTTTGCAATTTTTTCAGGTAAGTTTTAATTTTTAAACTATTTTTTGTCCATTCAGATGTGAACAGAACCTTTTTAAGTGAAACATTATAAAAGGAGACTCATTGTCTCATTTCAACATTCTAGCACTATAGAGGATGGCACGAACAAAGCAAACTGCAAGGAAGGATCCCATTAACTTTCCTACCTATGTGCACGGCACTCAGAAGCCACCATGGATGAATCACCACAAAAGGCGACGTAGTGTCTCGCACTCTGCATCCCATCGCGAAACAGGTGGTGGCCATACCTCTGGGAGTGAAGAGTTGCATGAACAAGTGGAACATGGGCAATCCAGGGAAAAGGCCGTAAATCAACCCCAATCACCACCATCATCATATGATGAGCCTCCATCACCAAAGAGACCAACAAAGACAAGGGTGAAGGAGCGTGCTCATAGACAGGTAGTTTCTGATGATGATTTTGATGAATCGCATGAGGATGTGTCTCAACAAGGTTCACAATCAAGTGATGAGAGTCAAAGATTGCCACCATGGGGTAACGAAGAAATACCTACAAATCATAGGGTTACTGTAGCGGGAAAGACACTACCATCAAATCAGGGGGCCATACCCAATGATCAAGAGAGAGAGCAAAGCTAGCAACAACATCCTAAACAAGGAGAAAGCTCAAGACGCGTGCAACGGAAGAAGAAATTCTTTCAACCTCGTCGTAGACCACCCCAACCAAGACCACAAGAAAATGTCCAACGAAGACCACCACCACCACAAGCTAGAGCACCACAACGAAGAAGAAGATATACGAAGGCATTTGCAGAGATAAGGCACTATCAAAAGACAGCTGAGCTTCTCATACCTAGAAGACCCTTTGCAAGGGTGGTCAAAGAAGAGTTACAAAGGTATTGTGCAGGGTTAAGGATCCAAGCTCTAGCTTTAGAAGCTTTACAAGAGGCAGCTGAAGCATTTTTGATATCAATGCTAGAGGATTCCAACCTGTGCGCCATCCATGCTAAGCGAGTCACTATACAACCGAAGGACATACAGTTAGCTAGGAGAATTAGGGGTGATCGTAGCTAAGTTTTGTAACTGATCTCTATGGACAAGAGATTTTTTGTAAATATTGCCATTTTCAATGAAACATTAGCACTTTTCCTCTATTCCATTTATAATCTCATTATTTAGAATGAAACATGAGCAGTCATTTTACATTTCCATGTGTTTTCTTGTGATAATCTCTCATATATGAATGACTGTTTTCTTATCTTGTCATTTTGATCTAGTGATAATATTGCTGTACTGAAATTTCTTTTTTATTTAAGGTCATGTAGGTCTTGTAGGGCATTGGGAGGCCAAATAAGGCCCTGCCATAGAAACGCGGGAGAAGGCCCTACAAAACGTTTGCAGGGCCTTCTCCCGCGTTTCTGTGGTAGGGCCTTATTTGGCCTCCTAATGCCCTACAAAACCTTTGAAATATGAAAGAGGGATCATGATTAGTAAAGCTAGTTCAGGGGTAGTTAATATGAACAAATTTTGACCTCCCTATACCTTTGAAACATATGAGCAGAGCATTTTGAAACTTAGAACATTTGCATTCTTGAAAATATCCATCTAGTGAAGGTTCAGTCTCATGTAAGGTAACCTTGGGCATGTCAGGACCTTTAGTTTCATTCTTTTGGACTCTTGATCATTGGGTAAGCCTCCATTAAGGTCTTCTAGGGCATTGGAAGGCCAAATAAGGCACTGCCACAAAAACGCGGGAGAAGGCCCTGCAAACGTTTTGCAGGGCCTTCTCACGCGTTTCTGTGGCAGTGCCTTATTTGGCCTCCCAATGCCCTAGAAGACCTTAATGGAGGCTTACCCAATGATCAAGAGTCCAAAAGAATGAAACTAAAGGTCCTCCCAATGCCCTACATGACATCAATACATCACATGCAGGTCCAAAAGAATTTTAGATAATATACTGAAAAAGAAATACTTGAGACAATTGTAAATAAAGCAAAGTGAAAATTTGATATTAATTCAATTGTTTACATCAATTGGCTTTGAGTTTCTCAATGACTCTCTTTCGACGCTCCAAAGCCATGGGTAGGGTGTAAGTCAAAATTGAGTTTGCTATTTGATCAACATTTCTAACACCTAGACCTAGAGATATACCTATTTGGCCTAAGACCTTTCCACGGAAGTTGGAACCTAAGGTTGTAGTTACAAGGGATTTCTTAACTAAAAAGATACAATTACTCCCCTGTGTAATGGTTGATAAACAAAGCAATTTACTTAAGGCCTTTAGACACCATGTCATGAAGTGGCCCTGAGGACTGAACTCTTTATGGATAATTACAAAATGGTCTTTGGGAAGTTTCCCAATGTAGTTTGCAAGGGATGAGCCACCTCCACGAGCCACTCGATCACCTCTGCTCCTTGCTGCAAACTTGTCGACTTCAATCACCTCCTACACAAAGTTTTATGATTAGTAGTTGCATGTGTTTGTAAGAATGAATGACATGAATTGAAGATACTTACATCCTGAACTCTATCTTCTTCTTCTCCTCTCTCTTGAAGTTGTAAATTAATGCTGGAGTGGGACATCCCACTCTGCTCGATTACTGGTGAGGAGGGAATTTTTGATTCCAATATCCTTTCTTGTGCATTATTAAATTGTTCTTCTGTGATATGTTCATGTTCACTTGTGAGTATGTCATTGCAAACCAATTTTATTGTGTCGGCCACTGAGTCACCAAATGGCAAACACTTTTTCTCCAACAACTCAGAGGTACTATCCAAAGGACACTCTGACAAAGTACAAAACAAACTTAGGCATTCATCAAGCCGTAGCCCAAATGCCTTCTCTACATCATGTAAAAACAAATATTCTTGTCCCTCGACAAGAACCACTGAAAAAGTTTCAATCTCCACCTCTGGAATAGTTGCTTCTGGCTCCGAAGAGGTGGATGGCTTAGGCACTTCTTTCAACTTATCATCCACACCAAGAGGATAAGTTTTCTCAATAGCTTCTCTCTCTAATAGGAGATTCAAGGGTTCTTGAGGTGGTTCCTTTTTATCCTCGACAAAACCACCTGTAAGAAGATGAGGGATCTCATGAGGAATTGGTTCTGGTTCCTCATTCACAAAGAAAATTGTGGCAGCAATGAATGAAAGATATTTTGGACCCATCTTGCGTTTCCTATTCAATTTCCTTATAAGTGGCACAGTTTCATCAAGAAGGTGCCCTACTTCCTCTGCAATTGCCTGGAACCGTTTCAATCGTTTTGCAAAAGCCTCATCACCTTTGTGAATGTAGGTGAGAAGGTCACATGGAACCCAAGTTCCATCATATGGTGGTATTTCAATGGAGAAACGCAATATATGAACTTGCATATATTGAAGTAGCTCCTCCAAAGCATCGGCATTCATTTGCACGGTTCCATGGAGGTCAGGAACCTTGGAGAGAAGATCATATAGGTCATGTTGACCTTTATAATCTGAATCCTCCAAAAATTCTAGAAACTTGTGGCGTGCACTCTTAGTAGGTACAGAGGTGGAAGCCATAGCTTGCAAATGCAGACTGTTCTAACACTCAATGTGGTTGCAAAAGTGAGAAATGAGGAGAGAGGACTCCTATTTATAACTTTTCTAGAATTTTTAAGTGATGGGTCCCACTTTTTCATAGAAGTGACTTTTCCTTAAATTAAAACATAAGAGTCTTGAAAAGGAAAACTTTGACATTTGAGATCACATCAAAGGAAATAAACAATAAGAATGCTCTTTCAAGAAAAACCTTGAGAATTTACAGATACAAGTAGAATGTGGCCAAAATATCCTTGAAGCAAATGTGAAAAATTTTTCATTGCAAAAATAGGTTTGTTTACAGGTTTCACAGTATCTTTACAAAAAAGAGTTATGACAATGAAATGTCAGTTCCATCCATGCTCCAATCTGCAAGAACCTTGATTTTGTCTTCCAATCTCTTTCCAATCTGTGGACAAATCATAAAAGAGTAAAACATTTTCAAATCATGAACAATAGTGATAGAATAAGATATATATATATATATATATATATATATATATATATATATATATATATATATATATATATATATATATATATATATATATATATATGTATATATGGAATACAACTCTTACCTTGTTCCCTTGTATTCGAAATTTGAAATCATGAAGATCGTCATATCCCATGATAAGTAAGTGCTCTCTCAAGTTGGCCAAGTTCCAATGTTGATTAACTAAAACCACCTCCATATCATTGTTTGGTAACTTCACATTAATTTCAAATGAAGCTAAAGATCCCTCCGAGCTTTGCAAAGGTATCCACTCTCCTAGTTTACACATCCAACGATCATAATAAAATCTGATGTACAATGAGGTGCGATGTTTTAAATAGCGAAACCCTATACCTGTGTCACCAATTCTACAACGATATCTATCCCCTTTTGACAATCCTTCTACATAACCCCAGTTTTCCCCTAACAATCCTTCTACTGCTTCGTATGTAATATCTTTACATAGGAACATTGTAGGAGTTTCTACAAAAGGAATGCCTTGAAATATGAAAACAAAGCAATGGATTGGTAGAGTCCAATGAAGACCTATTGATCTAGATACTCGTGTGAATTTCAAAGAGTTATGTATGTCCATCACCATCTTACGCTTGAAAGATGATATGGACCAAAAATCAGGTTTTGGCCACTCTAAACTAAGAAGAGAGTCAACTTTGATAATCTCCAACCTTCCATATTCACCATCTGTGGAAGGAACAATGTACTCGTGAGTGTAAAAGAAGATCCTTTCATGAATAAGTTTAGCAGGAGGTACATCTGGAAACACTAATGCCCCAATGTCTGCATGTAATGCTTTGAAAGTTCCTGTGAGACTATGAAGTGGTTGCTCTTCCACTAAACTAGAAGGAAATATGACTGTAGCAATGAAAAACATATGAGATGAGTAATTAAGACATTTAACACCATGAAGCATTGAGAAAATAGAAATACTCACAATGGATTGGATATCTAATTCTATTGGAGTTTTCTAACTTCATGGTTGAAACTGTGAAGACATGTTGTACAATAGCAACCATCCCACCATGTGTTTGCTGCTTGAAGCCTAAGAGCTTACCTTTCCAATGAAGATCCAAATTTCCACGATCTCGAACACGATGAGGACCAAGTCCAGATGGCTGCATGTACACCCATGCACCTTTGCAAAACTCTTATGGTAGCCAACTTCCTTCCATTGTTTTGATGTTGTGGCACGTCATTGTGTGAACTTCGTCCTTTGGTCTCCTACAAGCTCTGGAGCTTTCCATGGGAGTAAGAGTTGTTGTCATTACTGCAGAAGTTGGGAGAATGGTAGGAGGAGAAACAATGCTTCTGTTGTATGGTATGGAGGGAATAGAGGTGAAAAATATGACTTTTTGGGTTTTGGGTATGAAAATGGGAGTTTGAAGAGGGAAAATAGAGTTTTTTGAGTCATTTTGAAAAAAGTCACTTTTTTAGTCCACAAACATGCACGGATTTTGAATTAGAAGTCAAAAATAGCACTTTTGACCCTGAAAAGTGATATGGAGGTCATTTAATGGTATTATGATGAGTTTTACAACTTTTAAAAAATTTTGAATTTTTGGGCCCAGCCTGATTACGAGATTTCTTCTCTCTCTAGAAGACAACCCTGAACATAGAGGAATCTTGTCCCCTCTTCCCCCTTCAACCTAGTATTTTATAGGGTATAGACTGTGGCCACCACCCTCTTCTGATTGGTCCATCACTAATCACTCCTTGAGCTAAAAGGCCCATCCAGGGTTCACCTTTTTTCCTAATGAATTGCTAGGACACATGCTAGCTTTTGAGCAGGATATTAAGGGAGATAATGAGATGAGTGCAAGTCAAGACATGTACTCCAAGGACAAGAAAAAGAATGGCAAAGGGAAGCAGCCAATTGATGATGAAGGGACTTCAAGTCAAGCTAAATTTACGAAAGGAAGGATGAACTTCAAAGGTAAAGGAAGAGGAGGTAAGAACAAAGATAATTCTAAAGCTTGTTGGATTTTTGGCAGAACCAATCATTTGGCAAATGATTGTTGGTATAACAATCAAAATGGTGGAAGCAATAATCAGAGTTTTAATCAAAGAGGGAGAGGAGGCAGAAACCAAAGAGGCAACTTCAGAGGAAGATGTGGTAGGACATCATATGCTAGAGGAGGTGGAAGAAGTTTTCAACCTCAGTCCTACAATAACAATTATTATAACTATGCATCATATCTTAAGGATGATATGACTCTTATCTTGAATGCAACTCATGAATCAGTAGGAGAAGATCAAAGGGTGTTTTATATTGACTCAAGATGTAGCAATCATCTGAGTGGCAATATATCCTTGACGACTGATATGGAAGCAAAGGTGAATGGACATACAGTTCAAACAGGTGACAATACTAAGCATAAGGTGGAAAGTACTGGATCAGTGAAGATAAAGAATGGAAGTACACTCTTGAGCAAGTACTTTATGTTTGTACTATTCCTAAAAATCTGATAAGTGTAGGGCAAATTGTGGAGAAGGGATTTGAAGTCAAATTCACAAATGATGGTGTCTATGTGCAAGATCCAAATAAGGGATATAGAAACATAATTGCAAGTAAAAAGGAAGGAAGGCTGTTTACTCTCAAAGTCCAAGGTAATGTGGGACATGCTTTATTTACTTTTGGAAGTCAAAAGATGTCTAGAATTAGACCTATGGCATAAAAGGCTAGGTCATTTCAATGAGAGAGCCATAAAGGAAATGTCAAGGAATGATGTAGTGCTTGGTTTGCCAAATATTGAAGGGCAACACATGGTGTACAAGTGTGAAGCTTGTCAATTAGGTAAAGCACACAAAAGTTCTTACAACAAATCAGGATACAAGTATTCAAACATGCTTGAGTTAGTTCATATAGATGTGTGGGGTCCTTCAAGGGACTATAGCATAAATGGATCCATATATTATGTGTTGTTTGTTGATGATGCAACCAGATGGATTACTTTATATGTAATCAAGGACAAATCAGAAGTGTTCAAGACATTCAAGCATTATCATGCTTATGCAGAAAGGATTACAGGACAAAAGCTCAAGAGGTTGAGATCAGATGGAGGGGGAGAGTATTTTTCTAAAGAGTTTGATTATTATTTGTGGAATGTAGGTATAAAAAGAGAAGTAACTTGCAGGTACTCCCGTCAACAAAATGGAGTTGCAAAAAGAAGAAATAAAACTCTTGTAGAGTTTGCAAGAGCAATGATGAAGGAAAAGAATCGTCCAAACTACTTATGGGCAGAAGCTATCAACACTGCAACATACCTTGTGAATAGGTTACCTTGTAAAGCATTGGAGGGAAGAACTCCATATGAAGCATGGTGGGGTAAGAAACCTACTCTTGATCATTGTAAGGTATTTGGATGTTTAGCATATGCTTATGTTCCTTCACAATTGAGGCATAAGTTAGAACCCAAAGCAGAGAAGTTTGTGTTTATTGGGTATGATGATAGACAGATGGGTTACAGATTGTGGAGTCCATCTACAAAGCAATTTCTTGTTACCAAAGATGTTACATTTGATGAGCAAAGCACATGGTATACAAGGTCAATACATGATTATGCATATGACAAAGAAATACAAAGAAAAGGGAAGACAAAAGTAAGTGTGTATGAAGAAGATATTGATGATGTTGATTGTAAAAGTAAATTTCACGATAATGTTGAAGATGGGCCAAGATTTGATCCAGAATCAAATGTGGTTGAGACTTCAAGAAGTGTAGAGGTCAGAAGATCCTTAAGGGAAAGGAAAGAGCCTATCAGGTATAGCTATGACACATCTTTCTTAACAACAAAAGATTATGCTTACATTGTGAAGACAGAAGAGGATCCAATCACATATGAAGAAGCGAAAGGTAAACAGAATTGGGAGAAGGCAATGCAAGAAGAGTATGATGCTCTACTTGAAAATGAAAAATGGGAATTGGTGCCAAGACCAAAGAATCAGAAGGTCATTGGATGTAAGTGGGTGTATAAACAAAAAGGTTTGCAGATGGTAAAGTGTCTAGATACAAGGCTAGACTTGTGGTCAAAGGTTATGCTCAAACTTATGGGGTAGATTATGATGAAACCTTTAGTCTTGTTGCTAAGATGTCTACAATTAGATCATTGATTACTATTGTTGCTTGTAAAGGATGGAAGTTATCACAATTAGATGTGAAGAATGCATTTCTGAATGGATACATTGCAGATGAAGTGTACATGGAGCAACCAGAAGGTTTCATGGATTCAATTGGATCAAACTATGAGTGCAACCTCAAGAGAGCTTTGTATGGGTTGAAGCAGGCTCCAAGAGCATGGAATTAGAGGCTTGTTAAGTTCTTGAATGAATGTAGATTTTAAGCATCAAAGGCAAATAGTAGCTTGCTACTGAAGGCAAGTGAAAATGGATACATATATATGTGTATTTATGCTGATGATATTATTGTCACAGGTACAAATGCTCAAGGAATCAATGAGCTTAAGAAACAAATAGAGAAGGAGTTTAAGATAAGTGATTTGGGAAACTTTTCTTATTTCTTAGGAATGCAGATTGTATATACTCAACATGGAGTATATGTTACACAAGAGAGGTACTTGAAGAATCTTCTGGTCAAATTTAACATGGAGGATTGCAAGTCTTCAAGCACACCATTGGAGGTAAATCATAAGTTGAGCAGGTATGGAGGTGAAGAATTCAATGACATGAAGGAATATTAGAGTTTGGTAGGTAGTTTAATCTATGCTACCTTGACAAGGCCAGATCTCTCATATGCAGTAGGTGTGTTATCACATTTTATGCATTGTCCAAAAAAAACTCATTGGATTGTAGCTCAAAGGGTACTCAAATATATAAAAGGAACCCTAAGTGAAGGTTTGTATTATGGATTTACTTCTAATACAAGAATCAAAGTGTTTAGTGATGCAGATTGGGCAACTGATTCAGATGATAGAAGGTCTACTCATGGGTATCTTTGTTATATTGGAGATAAACTAGTTTCTTGGTGCTCAAAGAAGAAACATACAGTTGCTTTGTCATCTACAGAGGCTGAGTATAAAGGAATGGTAGAGGTTGCAAAAGAAGTGATATGGTTAAAGACCTTGTTGAAGAGTTTTGGAACTGATCAAAGTACTCCAATTATTTTTGGAGATAATATGAGTTCATTGTATTTGGCAGCTAACCCTTGTTTTCATGCCAGAACTAAGCATATAGAGATTCAGTATCATTTCTTGAGGGAAAAGGTACTTGACAAAGAGATTGAAGTGATGTATACTTCAACAAAAGAATAAGTTGCAGATATGATGACAAAAAGCTTGGATGGACCTAAGGTACAAAGATTCAAAGAGATGGCAAGAGTGAAGGAGAATGGAATAATCACAATTAGTGATTGAGGGGGAGCTGTTGGAACAAACCAATCACAAATTGGTGATTACAAAGAGCTTGAAGCAAGTTATAATCAGATTGAAGTGGAAGAAGACACTTGAGAAAGTGAAGAGATCTTAGAAGTGAAGTTTGTATACATATGTACATTACAGTTGGAAATTCTTGTAATTTGAGTATAGATGATCCTTAGGATGATAAGAAATAATGTAATAGATGCGGGATAAGTCTAGAAAATATGTATATAAGTCAATGATGTAAAGAAATACATGAGGAGAGTCATTAGCGACGAGTATTTCGTAGATTTTTCTTAGTTTGATCATGTGGATCAGAAATCCTTTTGTACACATCTAATCTGGAAGCTAATGAAGCTATGTTCAGAATTTTATGATCTAATTCCTTTCTTAATGTGAGTATGATCAATAGGAACATTTGTATGTAGAATCTGCAGATAGATTTCTCATAGTCGTGCACTTTTCCGTGTCACTGTTTTGCTTAGATCTCACTGCATAGTGTAAAGTATTTAATGAGTGAGCATTCAAAATCTAAGTTAGAAGGTAAGGAAGCTATGGCTAAAAGCATTTAGCAAAACACGATCTGTGCTCTGAGAAATCAACTTAAGAAGTTGACCATGTCAAAGTCGCCATTTCTAGAAGACAATTTTTGACATACCTTTGATCTTAAGGATCAAATTAAAGTTTTACGGATTCTTTTGAAGAACTAAGGGTTGATATGATTGCGCAAAGGTACTATGGAGATTTGTGCATCATTGGTTTGAAGAAATCTAAAGATATGTGCAGGTATTGAAATCAATTTCTGAAGCAGACTTTCTGAAGAAGGAATCTCTTCACTCAGAGAAGTGCTAGTGAAAGTTTTGATAAATGAAGACAATATTTGTGTAAAGTTTGATCCATAAATGATATAGAAGTGTTCTTAGATCAGTATAGATCAAACCTTTGGGGATTAAGAAGTCTCCAACAAGGACAACTACCAACCTTGGAGGTTTCGAGTTACAAATTACCTTATGGGCAAAGGGCTATGGTCCATACTGAATGGCTCATAAGAAGAAAGACCTGATGTAGACCTTGAAGATGCAACCACTACCAATGCACAAAGGAAGGAGCTCAAAGAGTGGAAAGAAAGGAATAGAAGAGCAATGTTCCTCATATCTCAGGTAATTTCTAATGCTATGGTTGGTCATATACAGAATTTTGATAATGCCAAGGATGTATGGGATGCTTTGGAAAAAGATTACGCAACCTCTACAAGAGCTAGGAAAATGCAACTCAAAAATGAGCTCAACACCATGAAGAAAGGTAGTAGCCAAAGTGTGGTTGAGTACACATTCAAAATCAAGGATCTAAGAGATCAATTAGCATTAGTGGGATGTAAGGTTGATGATGAAGATTTGGTTTAGGTCACTCTCAATGGATTGAGAGGAGAAGACAAGTGGAAGCCTCTCATTACCACTATCCTCTATCGAGATCCACTTCCATGCTTAGAAGACCTCATTCCTCACTTGGTGGCTGAGGAGGCATCATTTGGAGATTCATCCAAAAGCAAAGACACTCATGGTCAGGTCCTATACTCTTCAAGAGGCAAAGGGAGAGGTGGAAGAAGAGGAAGAGGAAGAGGTTAAATCAATCAAGGCAACCATGAAAGCAAAGAAGAAGGAGAAAGCTCAAGTGACTCTACTTCTCAAGCAAAGGCAAGAGGTAGAGGCAAAGGAAGAGGAGGCTACAACCCCCACAAAGGTATGATTTGCTATAATTGTGGTATACCAAATCATATAGCTTCATATTGTAGATATAAAGATGCTAAATACACTCAAAGAAAGCAAGGGAACTATGAAAATGCTTCAAACAAGGAAACAAGTAATGATCAATTGCTTGCTATGAGACATGGTTATTCAAAGGATGCTAAAATATGATACCAAATGGTACATAGACTCAGGGTGCAGCAATCATATGTCTTGTGAGGGTGATATATTCACCAATTTGCAGGTTCCAAAGTCCAAAGGGTGTGTGGAGACAGGTGACAACACCAAACATGTCATAGAGCACATTGGAGATGTGAGAATTGGATGTGAAAAATCAGCCAAGGTGCTTGAGAAGGTATTGCATGTTCCATCTATTATTAAGAACCTTATGTCAGTGGGGAAAACAATAGAGAAAGGTTTGCAGGTCACATTCAATGAAAAAGGATGCTTTATAAGGAATCCTAAAGATGGAAACAAGCTTGTTGCTCAATGAAGAAAGGAAGGAAGAATGTTCACCTTGGATGTGTCTCCAAATGCAAGCAATGTATGCTTTGTTATGATTGCTAATCAAAGGATTGCTGAACTTGACCTTTGGCACAAGAGAATAGGGCATGTCAACATTCCTAAGCTAAGGAATATGAGCAAGGAAGAGCTTGTAAGAGGGCTGCCCATGTTTGAGAACAAAGAGCTTCATGAATTTTGTGATGTTTGTCAACTAGGGAAGCAAGCAAGAAAACCATTCCAAAGGAGCACACATAGGGCTGCAAATCTCTTGGATCTCATCCATACTGATGTTTGGGGACCTTCCAAAGAGTCATCCTTGGGAGGATCAAGGTATTTTGTTACATTTATTGATGATTATTCTAGAAAAGTTTGGATATACATCATTAAAGAAAAATTAGATATGTTCTCTATGTTCAAGAGGTTCAAGCAAGAGGTTGAGAAGGAGACAGGTAAATATATCAAAGCCCTAAGGTCTGATGGAGGGGGAGAATACTTCTCCAAAGAGTTCAGCTCTTATTTGTGTGAATGGTATTAAAAGGCAATTTACATGCAAGTATATCCCCCAACAAAATGGGGTGGCTAAAAGGAAAAATAGGCACATTGTTGAAATTGCAAGGTGTATGATTAATGAAGCACACATGCCATTATTTTATTGGGCTGAGGTTGTTTATACTTTAGTTTATTTGATGAATAGGGTACCTACAAGTGGTGTGCATTAGTTGACTCCAAATGAGGCCAACTATGGTAAGAAAACAAGTGTGGAACATCTCAAGGTTTTTGGATGTACTTGCTATGTGCACATTCCATAAGAGGTAAGATCTAAACTTGATGCAAAATCTGAAAAATGTGTTTTCATTGGCTATTATACTGATAAAAAGGGGTACAAATGCTATAACCCTTACACCAAGAAGTTGTATGTATCAAGAGATGTGGTATTTAATGAATTGAAACCTTGGTATGTAGACAAAGGAAAAGAAAAGGTAATAGATGATGACTTGGATGATGTATCGATTTGTGGTAAAGGTGATACGTAGGTTGAATCAACTCAAATGAGTAGGCCTGAGGCTTCAACATCAAGATCAGCCACCCAAGGACACATGGGAGAAAGAACAAGTCTATCAGAATCACCAACATCCAGGTATAAGTCTCTTAGTGACTCTTATGATGATCATAAAGGTGATAGTGAGTCACATGATGAAGAAGACTATGAAGAGGTAGTTACACCACAAGTAAAGCTATCAAGGTTGAGGAAGCAATTCCCTAAAGGGAATGAGAGGAGATCCTCAAGGCTCAAGAAGCCAATACAAAGGTTAAGTTATGACTCTTTCATTGCCAAGCACTATGCCTATATGATGCAAGTTGTTGGAGATAATGATCCTGAAATGTATGAGGAGGCATCAACAAAGGAGGAATGGAAGAGAGCTATGGATGAAGAGATGAAAGCACTCAAGGACATTGAGACTTGGGAATTAGTGCCTAAAATACCAGGTATGAAAGTGGTTCAAAAGAAATGGGTGTATAAGACTAAAAGGAATGCCGATGGTTCACTAGCTAGACACAAAGCTAGGTTGGTTGCTAAGGGGTTCACACAAACTTTTGGTGTGGATTATGAAGAGACCTTCAGCCCTGTGGCTAAAAAAACAACTATACGGACTTTAATAGCTGTATGTGCAGGTAGAAGATGGCCTATATATCAGCTTCATATAAAAAAGTGCATTCTTGAATGGTGAGCTAAAAGAAGAGGTATACATGGCACAACCCATTGGATATGAAGATGTGGATCATCCTGATTTTGTTTGTAGGTTGAAGAATGCCTTGTATGGTCTTAAGCAAGCACCAAGGGCCTGGAATCAAAGGCTTGTGGATTACCTTGACAAGTGTGGGTTCACACAAAGCAAATCTGATCCCTCACTCTACATGAAGAAAGAAGGGAGTAAGGTGGTATTTATTTGTATATATGTGGATGATCTTATCATAACAAGTAGTGATCATGAAGGAATTAAAGACATCAAGTGGAGGCTTGGAAAGGAGTTCAAGGTATCAGATTTGGGTGAGGTAAAGTACTTTCTAGGTATTGAAGTTGTTTATGCAATGGATGGCATATACCTTTTGCAAAGGAAATACCTATTGGATGTACTTTACAAGTATGGTATGGTTGAATGTAAGGTACTCACTCAACCTATTGATGCAAATACAAAGATAAGCATGTTGGATGGTAAGAAACTTGATGATTTGACATTATATAGAAGCTTGATTGGCTCTTTAATACATGCAACAATGACTAGACCTGATCTTTCTTATGTGGTGGGAGTACTTGCTCAATTTATGCATGTTGCCACTCAAGAGCACTTAAATGCAGCCAAGAGAGTGCATAGATATGTGAAGTATACAATCAATAATGGATTGTTTATTCATGCTTGGAAGAAAGACTATCTCATGGATGTCAAAGAAGCAACCTACGGTGGCATTGTCTTCAATCGAGGCTGAGTATAGAGCATTAGCTCTAGTTACATGTGAAGCTATGTGGCTTGAAAAGTTTCTAATTGACTTGGATGTGCATGTTGGAACAATCTCCCTTTATGGAGATAATATGTCATCTATACACTTGGCTAATAACCCCATGTATCATGCTAGGAGTAAGCACATTGAAGTGCATTACCATTATGTAAGGGAAAAAGTTGCTACTAATGAAGTGGATGTTCATTTTGTGACCACAAAGGAGAAGGTTGTTGATCTATTCACCAAAGGATTGGATGCATCAATGCTAAGAAAGTTCAAGAACATGATGAACTTGATGGACATAGACACTTCCTACCTAAGCTTGAGGGGGAGTGTTGAAAAAAAAGGAGCAAGCTTAGAGAATTATTTGGATAATTTGGATATTCCAAATGTGAGTAAATACTTGGATAATCATAAAGCCATGACCCATTATCCATTAGGAGTCAAAGTAAGCATCAAAGGACACTCACGGGAGTTTGAAGAGCAAGAAGAATCCATTGAAGAGTCAAGAGACAAGGAAGGGGTAGATGAAAGGTCATACCCTCACTCATACATACATGAAGGTGCATTTTCGGGAGACAAGGACTAAGAAAAAGCATCTAAAAAGTGCCTATAGACTAGAGGAGCATGCCCAAGAAGTTTCAGCATGAGATCATCTTTGTAAGTGAGGTTTTGGATCAGTTTCTCACACTAGACCCTCTCTCTCTAGAGTAGTCTGTCAGACATATCCAACTTGTAACAGATGTTGCTCTCTATGTATAAACCCAAACTTAGTGATTCTTGTCTTGAATGAAATCGTATCTCTCCAACGTTTGCTATTTAAATTTTCACAGTGATATATTTCTACTGCACCGAGATATTGGCATTTTTCTATGACTGAAATTTGTGCATAGGTGAACAGATAGGTAGTCTGTTTTGTAATAGTGAGTTGCCTAACTTTTACTCATCTAAATTGAGTGTTTCTTGGCTTTTTGGAAAGCTAACAGAGTCTACTAAGTGTGAAAAAAATCTTGGAGTCACATTTTGTCTGCATAGACCATGCCTAATCCTTCTCTCTAAGTTGTTGTGTAATTTTGTTTTATGGCACTCACATAAGCTTTGGGAAGGTCAATGTTTCCTTTACATGTGGGTTGTGCTAGCACGCATCCAATAGCATAATAGGAGGCATCCACATGACCATGAAATGGGTTATTCTGATCTATAGTTGTCAATATGGGGGATGAGCATAAACATAGTTTTAGCTCTATGAACAATTTCTCACAGTCTTCATTCCACTCAAAATTTTTCAAAAGGTTGTATAATGGCTTTGCAATGATTGCATACATGTGGATAAAATTTTGGTAGTATCCACGTGGCCCATAAAGGCTTGTACTTTCATAAGTCTCCTAGGCCTCAGTAACTCTGCTATAGCTCTCACCTTGTCTTCATCCATTGATATTCCATTCTTTGAAATGATGTGACCTAAGATCTTGCCTTGCGTGACCATGAAAGCACACTTCTCTAGGTTCAAGCACGCTTGATATTTTGTGCATTTGTCAAAGATTTGTGTGAGTTCTAGGATGTGGGTTTGTTTTATATGGGAATGAGCATACAAATTATCTACATAAACTTCCAAATTCTTTCTCAAAAAATCCTTGAATACGTGACACATGAATCTTTGGAAAGTATCAGGTGCATTTGTGAGCCCAAATGGCATCACAAAAAATGCAACGATTCCTCACTCTATGGCAAAAGCTATCTTATGTTGATCTTTTAGGCCTATGGTTACTTGATTGTGTCCTAAAAATCCATCAAGAAAGCTATAAAATTCCTTTCTTGCTACACATTCCAACAGATGTTCAGTGATAGGAAGTGGATAAATATCTCTTATACTGGCACCATTAACTTTTGTCAAGTTAATACATGCACACAATTTTCCATTCTTCTTGGGAAAAAAAACAATGGGGAATACCCATTCTGTGTGCTCAATCTCATTGATAAATCCAACTACTTTCAACCTAGCTATTTTCTCCTTTATCTTTGCTACATAGGTATCACTATAGGTGTCAGGTTTTTGCTTTGTTGACTTGGCTTCTAAAGTCATGGGGATCCTATGTGAACATATTATTTGTGGATCGAATCCTTTCAAGTCCTTGTAACTCTAAACAAATACATCTCTATACTCTCTTAGTAAATTTATCAATTCTCATTCTTCTTCCTCAATTTGGTCGTGTCATATATACATGCTTTTTTCTTCTCTATCTTCTATCATCACTACAACTTTCTCGGTCTCTTCTTTATTATCATAAGCCTCCCCATGAGAGCTTCTGTTTTTGGCATTCTTACCATTATTTATTTGTCTTCTTTATCATACTTCTTGAAGTTCTCCAATACTTCAAACAAGGATTCTTTTGCTTCTTCTTGTGTGGGGGAATCCCTTTTTCATTTCTTTTCCTTACTTTTTGTGTCTACTTGTGTAGCTAACATCACTTTGTTCTTACATTCCTTTTGTTCTTAAGGGACTCTTCTTCTTAGGCATGAAAGGGATCCATGGTTATGGATTCTAAGTCCTCATTTCTCCGATCTTCTAGTATGTCTATGCTAGGCTCACATTCCTCAATTATGGGTTCACACATGAACATTGAAATGTTATAACCATCATCATCAAAATGGGGGGCCCATTGTTCGTCATTTACCACTATGTCCATTGTTGTTAAGATCTCTGCCCACCCATGGGGTTCAAATTCTTTTTCTAAAAAGATCATAGGTGCGTAGGCTAGGACTTGAAATGATGTATGGTTTCTTGAGGCTCCTATATCTCTCACTTATAATCTCTTCTCTTCTTTTACTGCAAGCTTACACATCCATAAGTGTGTATCGCTCTGCATCCATGAAGGATTTGATCTTATGGAGTGCAGATATTCAATATCCTCTAGTGTTTTATGGATAGTGTTCCATTGAAAGAGTGGTACATCTCGATGTGTATACTCCTTGAGGTTGACCTTGGAAGTTACCCCTAAATGCTATAAGTACAAGGAATTGTTTCCCTAGTCTTGCATTATTTGCAATTGTCTCATGGAAGGACTACCCAAGATCATTTCATAGACATGGGTTTTTCCAAATTTGCATATGGAAAAGGCATGCTCAAACTCTATAGCACAAGTAGTGAGAGTGATTACCTCTAACGATCCTAGTGGCTTCTCGATGTGTCCATCGACCATTTGTAGCTTCATTCACATGGGTAGTAAAGCTTGTTTGCCCCAACATTTCTATAAGGAAGTGGTAGCAATGGCAACATATACTCCCAAATCTAGGATTTTCGTCATCGTATATCCTTGATAGGTGATAGGGAGATACTTATTTCCTTCTTCTCGTTTGCTCATACCGCTTATCTTGTCTATAGGTATTTCCAATACTTTCTTTTGTGATCCTACCTGAGAGTGGGAATTAGCTATTTCTAGCAATTGGTTTGCTACATGCTTCCATAACTCAAGTTTGATTTTGAATAGTTCTTCTAAAGTGAGTTGACACTACACTAGTGTTTTTGACTACTTTTGTGTTCCTAGGTATAACATGCTTTTATTTCTAATCATTATTGTGGGAGCTCTCATTTTAATAGAAATTGATTCCCAAGGCTTGTGAATTGAGGCAATTCTTGTAAGGAATTAAATTTGAAGTCTAATCATTTTCTTGATCACACATTTTCCTACTCTCTGAACATAGAGAGAATGTCATGAGGAATTTGATCACGAAGGTAATCTACTTCTTGTATTAGAGGGGTTTCTCTCTCCTTGTCCCATTTATCCTCTTGTATTTCCCAAGAGAGCTCTTGGGAGTACTAGTTTATAGAGTGCTTATAGAGGAAGGTATTCCATTCTCCGTAGAGTTAGGATCATAAGTTTCTGGTGGAGGTAATATTTTTCTCTTGCTTCTACTATCTTGAGCCTCTGGTGTTGCTAAAGTCTATGGTTTAGCCACCAATTGCTCTATTATGTCCAATAGTCATTTGAAGTGTAGTTCATGTTTCATTGAGTTTTTCAAATTGAAAATTTGACTTAATTTGAACATAGCCTAAGCTAATTCTACCATCTTTGCAAACAACTTTTGCCTTTCAATCTCTAAGTCTATTGTAGGGTAGCATTTGTCCAAATCAGCTACATTTGGCTCTTCTTGAAGTGGAGCCTGATAAGATTTGAACATCATGTCCAAGGCTTGTTGTATCTCAGTGATGAGTAGCACCTCCTTTAATGTCAATCCGGGAAGACATGAGGATGGTATGAAGACCTCGAGCAAGTGAAGGCACAAATGTGTGAGTGAGAAGCACTCCAACATGCACACACATACACACACACGTGCACACACAGCACGAACAAAGAGAGTAAGACAATGGAATCACTTCTATTATAACCAAGTTCTCATACAAGCTCAAAACTACAAGAAGCTCCCCCAAAAATGAGCTCTCTAGCTCTATTTATAATTTTTGACTAGCTTTGGCCCTATCCAGACCTAGTGTCCGGCCTAGTTAAAAATTAGGTTCCAGGGCTTATTCGAGGGCTCAAACGAGATCTAAAAAATATGAAAATTGGCAGGCAACTACTTCTAAGGCTCCTCAAGCTCAAGGACTCCTCGGCTTGTACAAAATGGAGCTAAAAAAAGGTGAAATGATATTTACAAGGGTTTTTAGTGATGAGAATCACTTTTAAAATGATGTAAGGTTTGGAAAAATTTAATGGGTTGCCTTAGTGCTAGATCTACATGTATGCCGTACTTGCTTCTCCCCATATGATGCCAACACTCTCCCCCCCCTAGCGTCTGTTGTCTCTGACAGACCTCTGCTCCACGGTTTGATCAATGTACTGTTGTAATATGTCGGTTGCCAATTCTTGTTCTTTAATTTGTAGTCCTCGGACCAAATCTCTTTGCAGGGCATCCCAATTTACTGCTCCAGGCATGTCAGGTTGTGGCGTGGTGTAGAGCTCTGAGTGCATTGTTTGTTCACATGCGAATAGTTGTAGTAGGTGGGTTGGGCGGGGCGCGAACACTTCTGAGTGTGCTTCCCAGAACCCCGTGGTGAACATGTCATCAAACGTTTGCTTGTAGCAAGCAGGGAGATACCTCATTCTTGCGTGCCATGCATAAGCGACTCGTATGCTCGGGGTTGTGCTCATATCATAAAGTAGGTCATAGTTACCGTTGATGAAGCCCGGAATTGGCAGCTGGATATTACGTACATTTCGAAAAGTCTTTAGCACCACTTGCATCATGTCCAAAATTTTGAGCATCATCTATGCAACGACATCTGGCATGGGGTGGAGGCATGGCATCCAATGTCTGATGGTAGCTATCATATATGCTACTGTAGGTGTGCCTGTTGGTGGTGCGATCGAGGGGTAATTCAGCCATTGTTTGCAATTTGCGTTGTTCCGAACCTTTATAGCAAATGCTTTCCATGATCGTCTCCTTTGTACTGGTCCGAAGCAAGGGTTATACTTCAAATGCATGGGAGCGTGGTCCCATGTTCTAAGCATTTCCGGATACGTTTCGAGTAACTTTTACCTCTAGATGGGTTGGAATATGGCCCCTTTTTTGGCTGCCTCTGGAATATCCTCTGGTTCGAATTGTGTTGCGAACGTGGGGTACCTATTAGTGAATCTTTTGATTTCTGCATTGTAGTCGGCCAATAATACAAAATAGGGTTTATATTGTAATTCAGAACTAGTTATCAGTCTTCTAGGGGCCAAGTGTCTGAAATACTCTGATTGAAGTATGGTTTCTTCAATGGTCCTCATTGCCAGCATCTGAGTGGAGATACGTTCCTCCTGAGTTCTCCCCATTTCTTCTACCTGTTTCATCCATGCCGAAGGGGGCTCTTCATAAGTGTCCTGTCCTTCCTCCGTGATTCTGCCTCTTGGAAGGGTTGAGGCGCATAGTTGTGTTCAAATGTTTCCTCCACTGGAATGATTACTGCTTCTTCTTCTAGTGGTTGATCAGGTGGAGAAGGGGGTCGTTCATACTATAACAACTTGATCTTTAATTCTGCCACTTGTCATTGTAGCTCAAATACCTCATTGGTTGTTGAAGATTCGGGCTCTGGAGAAGTGGCTGCATGGAACATCTTTTTAGCTTCTGGTGGTTGTGGTGTAGGCACTTGGGATCTCTGTAGCTCTTTTACTTGGTCAAACAGCTGATCATGTGCTTCTAAGAGGTTGGCATAGGTTTCCAAGATTTGTTGTATGCTTTCTGAAGGGATGGCCCGGAAGCTAGCGGGGGTGCCCCTGGAGTATTCTCTATAGCGGCTTCGAGGTTGTCTTGATTTTGTTGCTGTAATCTCCTATTTTCTTCTTGGGCAGCCGCTAGGTGTCGTCCGAGTAGAGCCATGTTTCTTTGTAGCCTTGCGTTATGGGCTAGCTGATCTCTCAGTTGTTCCTCCATAGCCTTACCCGTCTCCATATACTTGGCTTCGAGCTCTACATTCGATTGTTGGAGGGCGGTCACTTCATGTTGTAATGTTGTATTACTGAACTCCAAGGCATTGACCCGTGCCTGGAGGTGGGAGGACAGAGTACACAGCTCCTTATTGTTTTCTTCCAATAATCTATATTCTTCCTTAAGCTGGGTAGCGGCTTCAAACATGGTGTCCAATGCATGACTGAATGAGGTGGATGTAGAGGTGGAGGTGAAAGATGCAGGGGATCGGGAAATGAGAAAGGGAAAAGTGGATGTTGTGCTGAAAGTGGGTGTGTGTGGTGATGTGCGTGAAGTTACAAGTGGTGATGTTGAGACAAATGTGGTGGTGAGTGGTTCTGTGGAAGGTGAAATGTCCATAGGATCGGACGTGATGGTGTGTGAAGTGTGAATCATGAATACGGGAATGGTAGGTGGTGTGTTAGTGGTGGCAGTGAATGTGGGGGAGGTGGGTTGGGAAAGGGACTTTTTATTATAATTCTCTATTTGTTGAAGTATATTTACAAGGCTTGTTAAGAATGGAGGTCGGGTGATGGGTGTTGGTTCTGAGAAGGTGAAGAGGGGCTCAATGGTCTGTGGTTGGGAAAGAGGAAATGTATTAGTGACTGGAATTGGGTGTGTTAAGGTTTGGCTACTGGCAAGTGGTTGTCCGAGGGCTGGGAGATATGAAGGGTGACCTATTATAGTTTGATTGGTGGCAGGGTGACCTATATGGGGTTCAAAAAATTGGCTGGAACTAGTGGAAGGAGGTAAAGGGGCGGATGGGGAAATGGTAGTGCGTGGTATAGTTTCACTAAGGGTTAATGCTGATTGTTTAGGAATACTGGTGGTGAGGGTTTCGGAGGGCTGGATGGGAGGTGATGGTGGAGATGGTAAGTGTGTATTTACATCTGGTTCCTCACTGTTGGTTGGGCTGGCCATACGGACATCTTCTTGAGTGGTGGTAGAGAGGGCGGTAGAAACTTCCATTTGAATCATCTTCCCCCTTCGTGGTCGTGTATCGATCCTTCGTTGATCATATTGAGGAGGGTTGCGATGTAACATGATCCTCATAGCTTCTATAATCCCATATGTCTCTGCCAAAAGGTTCAATGATTCGACAAAATGGGGGTCCGCGTTCTCTGCTTGAAGCATTTGATTCACCATCGCTCTATTTGCCTCCTCTGATAGCTTATGCCTCTTTGGTACCTGCTTGATCGTTTTGTAGAGCCGTTTAAGTTGTGCGGTGTAAGCAGGGGCATCCTCCTCACTCTCCTCTGATTCATTCCTCTGCATCTCCACTTGTTCATGTGTGCCTCCCGCCTGCGTGCGTTGTGCCTCATCCTCCCCATGTACTCTTCGTGCTTCACCATGTGTTCGTGCTCTCTCGGATGAAGATTCAGGGCCGTCGATCTCAGAGAAACACTCACTCTCAGATAAGTGGGCTGTCTGCAGGAAGCTTTCAAAGTCAAAATTTGGATCCTCTGCCAAACTAGCCATGGATGCAAGCTCAGCATCTCTGGGTAGTGGAGGGGCTGATGGAGTGGGCTGTACCATACCCCCTGATTGTGGTCCTTGGAGATGGATAGTGAAAGGGGCTACTTGTTCCTCTTCTCTGAGGGAAGCTTCTGTGGTGGCCTCACGAGGGATTAGAACCTGTGAAAGCGAACCACACATTCTTTTTGCGGGTTGCACCCCTGACTTCCGCCCTTTGAAGAATTTCAGTTGTGAGTACTTAAGGGCCCTTGCGATCGGTACATCATAGGCAAGGCATCTGTAGATAATTCTTGTAATGGCACAGCAACCATTCAAAGTAGGCTTCCGTACTCCTCGCTTGCCTGCTTCATATAACTGGTCCAGGATCCACACGGGCATTTTAATTGGTAAGGTCCCAGTCTCTGCTAGGTATAATCCATACCATATCTTCTTATGAGGCTAGGTGAACCGGTCTTGCGCCGGAAATGCGAAGTGTTGAAGGCACATCCGTAATGGTATGGCGAGGTTGGGGGTGAGAGCACACATTTCCTTCAACTTCTTGATTTAATTGTTCTTCATAGACTCCGGTATCAAAGGGACTCGATCGGAAGGTACATGGGTGCCATACATCTGAAGGGCTTCCCTGATTAAAGTAATATTCAATTCAAACTTCTTCATTTCCTCCTGGTTTGATAGAGAGGGCACCAGGAATGTGCCTGAATGATCTTTATCTCCCGTCGCCTTCAGTGTGGCAATCAAGTAGTAATACCTAAGAAAATCAGGTCTAGGCAAAGCTGCACTGAAATAATCTTGCAATCCCGCTTTTAGCCAAATATCCTGAAGAGGGGCTGCATTTTGTAATGTTTCAAATTCTCTCGAGAAGAATTGACATGTCCACCAGACTCCTCCGAATTCCAACTTGGACTCCCATATGTGGTCTGCATCTCCCAAATCTCCTGGCATCTCGTTGAACCAATGAGAATGCCCCTTCACTCTTTCAGTTAGGCCACTTGGAGGATCCGAGATAGGAATTCTTCTCACATTCAAAAGCTCTTCCGGCTTTGCTGTCAGTGGCGCTTCCATAGGCATGGTATCCCAATTGCTTTGAGTATTAGTGCCCACCTGGGAGCTTGTTGATGCTAGAGCTGCCATGACACTTCTGATGCTTATCTGCTAGAAGAAGGAAGGCACATTAGTGTTGCATAGGAAACAGGATGTAATAGTGTTCCCTCCACAATACTAACATGACAATCGAGATGGTTAGTGGTTAGAGATGAAGTGTTTGTGATAGATGTGAGTGGGGACTAGTGGTTAGTGTCATTCTAGATGCATACTTTGGATATGCAAGGTACTCAGAATGCATCTACTTTAGAGTGGATGGATTTACAAAATGGGTCTGGGGGTTTGATATAGGGTTTAATTCTCCAGACTTTGTTTGAGGATTCGTGTCTCGTTGAGCTGATGACGGTTAAAGGTTCATGGACTAGATTGTGTTGGATTTGGGACCTTTTGGGTACCCATTTCCAGACATTCCTAGGTTTGACCGAGTGCGTGTTAGAGTGGGATGTAAGTAGAGTTCGTGAGTTGTTTGCCAAGAGGACTTGTGAGTGTTGAATTGTGCTAGTGACTAGAGTTGGAGCTATTTGGGCTCGTAAACAGGCCTTGGGCACCCATATCTGTCTAGCATTGGGGCTAACCTTCATTGACCGCTTAGGGACCCAAATAGATGTGGTATGCCTAGGAGGTTGCCTAGGGTACTCCTTCACTTTTGACCTTGATGGTGTGGCTTGTTTTGTGCCTCCTTGAGAACCTGTTACTAGAGCTGTGGGTTTTCCATCCTTGCGCATCCAGATCTGCGCCACGAGGCACTCCGTGTTGCACTGGTTGGTGCTCCTGCTTCTTGGTCATCAGCCTCCTTCGTGTCGTGTGATGTTCGGTCTGCATGTTTGGAACCTTCTTTGGAATAGCTGGGAACTCCTCATTGACTTCTATACCTTCGGTAAGATTGACAATCCTCTGCACCATAGAACTTTGGACAAGTACAACATTATTATGTTCATGTGGGTTCCTGGAGGGACTAAGGGTTGGTGCCCTTTCTACTGGTTTGAGTGCTGGTTTTTCTAATTCAATCATAAGGCGGCTTTGGCCTGCCCAAGCCTAAAGAAGTCCACCTCTTAGGTTGAGGTTGACTGCATGATCATAGATCCAGTCTTGGCCCAAGACAAGAGGCTCGATAAGATCCTCGTCTTCACATACTAGCACTTTTGCTGGCATTAGTACCTCCTGAATGTAGAGGGGAAGCTCCACCTCTCCCATGCAAGGGGTTTCGACACCTCCTAATCCTATCAGATATGCTTCTAGGGATTTTACCTCCAATTGCAATTGTTGGCAGTAAGAAAGCCGAACTGCACTAGTGGCGGCTCCTGAATCAATTAAAGCTCTCACGCTCGTTGTACTGTCTCCTTGTCCTATTTCTAGGGTCACAAAAGGTCGCCGATCAACTATCGTATGGGTCCGCTTACCTAAAGCCTCACACATGGCAATGTGATAACCATGAGCTTCATGATTGTCAGTCATGGCCTGATCTCTACCTTGTCTTCGCAGTTTCATTCGTCAAATGCCTTATAAAGCTTCGGCTTGTGCTTCTTCACGAATTCGCTTTTCCTCTTCATTGCGTTTCTTTGCAGTATTAAGTCGATTGAGCATTTCTTCAGTTAAGGGTTCTTGATATAGCTTGACTCTACATCCGCTTATGTAACTTGGTAGTACATTACCCTCTAGGGTGGCTAGTTGTATTGCTCCACTTGTGGAGATCCTATTGATAATCATTGGTCCATAGCCTCTTTTCTCTAATTTTCGTGCATGTTGCTTCAGTGTGTAGACTAGGACTAGGTCTCCTGCTTTCAATCCTTTATCCTTCACATGTGTATCAAAATACGCCTTTTGCCTCTTCTTGGCTGCATAGATTCCTGCTGCAGCTCTCAATCGTGTCTCACCTAAACGTTCAAGATCAAAGATTCTAGAGGATAGTTCATGGCCAGTCTAGTCATGCTCTTGTGCTACTCGTAATGTAGGTATCAAAAAATCCAATGGTAGCACCGCATTCTGGCCAAACACCATCTGAAAGGGTGTGGCTTGGAGTACCGTTTTATAGGCTACTCGGTATGCCCAAACAACGTGGTGTAGCTGTTTGTCCCAATCAGAGCGTCTGTTATTCACCAGTTTAGTCAGCACATTGCATAAGATCTTATTTGTGCTCTCAGCCTGGCCATTAGCTTGTGGATGATAGGGAGCAGACTTCTTATGTATGACCAAGAATTCTTGGAGAAGGTTTTCTATGACTTCATTCAAGAAGTGTGTGCCTCTATCACTCACCAACTCTATTGGAAATCCGTACCTCGTGAACACATTTTCAAATAAGAACTTGGTTGTTGTTTGAGCATCATTTTTTTTAGTGGCTTTCACTTCTACCCACTTGGTTAGATAGTCTGTGGCCACGATGATATACTCAGCATGTGAACCCTTAGCTGGGGTATTAATAGGACCCACAAAGTCTATTCCCCACTTAGAGAATGCACGTCCACCCATCATAGGCTTCAATGGCATCTCATCCTTGCGTATGGGATACTTGATTCGCTGACAAACCTCACACCTCTTCACATAGGTATGTGCATCCATGTGAAGGGTGGGCCACCAAAATCCTGCAAATAGAATTGCCTTGATCACCCTATCTGGACCAAAGTGTCCTCCTGCTACACCTTGGTGAGCAGTCTCTAATATCTTGAGGTATTCACTCTCATGAACACACAGTCTTAGGTAACCATCTTTACCACGTTTGTATAAATTATCACCAATGATTGTGTAATCCAAGGCTTCTTGTTCCAAACTTCTTTGTCTGGCCAAAGTCATATCTTGAGGGAATGTTTTCGTCCTCAAGAAGGCTACTAATGGTTCACTCCAATCTGGCACTAAAGACACGCGATAAAGGGTGGCATGTTCCACTGGTGGCTTAGTGCGGCAAATTGGGCATTCCTTGCACATCCTATGAACATGTGCTTCCATAGTTGGCCAGTATACTCCAAGTCTCCTCAATGTTTGTAGGGTTTGTTGTTTTGAGTAGTGTTGCTCTAATGCACCTACATGTGCTAATTGCAACCACTTCACGTACTCATCCTCTTCCACACAACAGGCTAATACCCCATGATCTGTATGTTTGTACACACTTCCTGCCATGATATGATAATTTTGGGCTTTTACTATCTCCCTATCTTGTGTGTTTATTATTGGGTGGTTAGGCCCATATGTCAATAATGGCACTAATGGCTTAGCCCAATGAGGTACAACTTCCAAATTAAACAATTAAGCATCAGGTAAGACATCTGACACTCCTTGTGGGGCCTCTCCAGATGTGAGCCTAGAGAGATGGTCTACTCTCAAATGAGTCCTTCTTTCCTCACTACTACCTCAAAGTCATATTCCATTAGTAAGAGAAACCATCTTACTAATCTGCCTGTATTACATGGCTTGTTTACCAGGTACAGTAGAGCTTGGTGATCAGTAAAAAATTTGAACTTATTTGCAAGCAAATATTGTCTAAACGTTTTAGCCACGTACACCATGCCTAATCCTTCTCGTTCGGTGGTTGTATAGTTCCGTTCAGCAGCATTCAACTGTCTGCTGGCATAGGCAATAGGAAGATCCATATTACCTTCACTCGTAGGTTGTGCAAGTACACATCCAATAGCATAATTGGAGGCATCCACATGAACATGGAATGGCTTGTTCCAATCTGTGTGGTCAAGATTGGTGCTGAACATAATCTTCGTTTAAGCTCATTGAAGGAATTCTCACATTCATCAGTCCACTCAAAGTTAGTCAGAAGTCCGTACATGGGCTTTGCAATGACAGCATACATGTGAATGAACCGGCGGTAGTAACCACAATGCCCCATGAAAGCCTGTACTTCCTTGACGTTCTTTGGCCTAGGTAGTTTTGCGATGGCTCTCACTTTCTCTTCGTCAGTGGATATGCCGTTCTTAGACACTATGTGTCCTAGAATTTTGCCTTGCCTGACCATGAAAAAACACTTTTCTGGGTTCAGGCAGACTTGATATTCTTTGCATTTATCAAAGATTTGTCTGAGTTCAGGTATATGGGTCTATCTAATGTTGGAATGAGCGCAAAGATCATCAACATAGACTTCCAAATTCTTCCTCAAGAACTCTTTAAACACGTGACACATTAATCTTTGAAAGGTAGCAGGTGCATTGGTAAGCCCGAATGGCATTACCCGAAAGGCAAATATGCCCCACTCTGTGGCAAAAGCTGTCTTATGCTGACCATCTGGTGCAATGGCTACCTAATTGTAGCTAGAGAATCCATCCAGGAAGCTGTACACTTCCTTGTCTGCTACCCTTTCTAATAAATGCTCAGTAATAGGAAGTGGATAATTGTCTCTAATCGTGGCAGCATTAACTTTTTTAAGGTTAATACACACACGCAATTTTCCATTCTTCTTGGGCACAACCACAATGGGGGATACCCATTCAGTGTGCTCAATCTCATAGATAAACCCAGCTTCTACCAATCTATCTATCTCCTCCTTGATCTTAGCAGCATAGTTATCATTGTATCTATAGGGCTTCTGCTTAGATGGTCTGGCATCTGAGGTCATGGGAATCGTGTGTGAGCATATGTCTGGGTTGACACCTTTCAGGTCCTTGTAGCTCCAAGCGAATACATCTCTGCATTCTCTTAGAAAAGCTACCAACTCTTGCTCTTCTTCTTCCGTTAGGTCATGCCCTATGTAGGTGCATCTTTCTTCTCCCTCTTCTATGGCGACAACTATTTTCTTGGTAGTTTCCTTGCTATCATAGGCCTCTCCTGCTTGTGCCTCACGTTTAGGCATTCTTATCATGACTCTCCTATCGTCTATCTCATATTTTTTAAAGTTTTCAGGGACCTCAAACAAGGATTCTTCTGCCTCAGGAGTGACTTCCTTCTTCTTTCTTTTCTTTCCTCCACTCTTAGTGGCTACTTGTGTGGCTAACCTCACATATTCATGATTTCTCCGTGTCTCTGGGGGTAAGCTTCAACTTCATAGAAGTATTCTTCATCTGATGCAAAAGATGGGTCCATAATGATTGACTCTAAGTCGGAGTCACTTGCATCCTCAAATGTATCAGGGCTAGGTTCGCATTCTTCTAAAACTGCATCTCCCATGATTGGCTCTATTGAGAAGACTGAAATGTCATAGCCATCCTCATCACAGTGGGGTGTCCACTGCTCTTCATTGATGGCTTCATCCATTGTTGCTAAAATTTCTGCCCAGCCGTGAGGCTCAAACTCTTCGTCAGGAAAAACTACAGGTGCATAGGCTGGGTCTTGAATTGATCTATGGGTTTCTTTTGCACCTACCTCTCTGGTTTTCTCTCTCTTCTCTTCTTCTACTGCTACCTTACACATCCATAAGTGAGTGTCTTCATGCATCCATGAGGATCCGGATCCTATGGAATGCACAGACTCAGTCTCATCTTTGGCTCTATGGATGGGATTCCATTGAATAGGCGGTACGTCTCTATGAGAGTAATCCTTGAGATTAACTTTGGTTGTAACAACTAGATGTTGCAAATACAAGGAATTGGTTCCCCAATCCTGTACCACTTGCAATTGCCGCATAAATGGCCTTCCCAAAATCATCTCGTAGGCTTGGTTTTTGCTAAAGTCGCATATAGCAAAAGTATGCTCAAATTCAACACCACATGTAGTGAGAGTTATGCCTTCTAGCAATCCCAAGGGCCTCTCAATATGGCCATCGGCCATCTGCAATTTCATTCTCGTCGGTCGAAGTGCTGGCTTGCCCCAACGCTTCCATAGGGAAGTGGTGGCAATTGCAACTCCTGCACCTGAGTCCAAAATTGCCTTGGTAGTGTATCCCTGATGGGTAACATGGAGATAGGTATTTCCTTCTTCTCCTTCACTCATATCTCCTATCTTATCCAAGGGTATTTCTGGTACTGTTTTGTGGGATCCTACCTGGGAACGAGATATCGTTACGTTTGGCACTTGTTTGGCTACATGTTTCCACACTTCTAGCTTAACTTTGAGTAGCTCTTCTAAAGTGAGGTTGCACTGCACTTTAGTGTTCTTTACTACCTCCGTATTCCTAGGTATGATCGAATCTTCATGTCTTATCATGACTGTGGGTGCTCTCATGCAAGTAGATTTGGTTTCCTAGGGTCCGGTGAAATGGGGTAATTCCTGCAAGGAATTAGACTCAAAATCTAATCTCTCATGAGATTGGGAACTCTCCTGTTCTTCATATATAGAAGGGATGTCCTGTGGGAATTGATCATGTGCGTCGTCCACAAGTTCAATGGGGGGAGGGACTTCACTTTCCTTTGCCCACTTCTCTTCTTGAATCTCTCTCAGGAACTCTGGTGAATACCTATTCATAGAAGAAGAGGTGTCTGGTTCAGTGGAGTTAGGCACATAAGCTTCCTGGGGAGGAATGCTTATTCTATCATTTTCCCTCTCCTTAGCCTGGGAGGTGGCTCCTTGTCCAAACTTTGCAAGTAACCTCTCCAATCTATCCAATAGACCATCAAAGTGCAATGGTGTTCTAATGGATTTAGAGCCGTTGAACAAGCGACTGGCTTCAAACATGGCTTGCGCCAATTCGACCATCTTAGCACAAAGCTTTGTTCGCTCTATCTCTAGATCGGCTCTAGGGTAACATTTGTCATGATCTGTTACGTTTGGCCCTTCTTGGATCCTGGCCTGATATGCTTTAAGCATCATGTCTAGATCTTCAGGAGTGGGATCGGCTAGGACTGATCCTACTCTAGGTGGTGGGTGGGTTAAGGGTGGTGTATTGAAAGGTTGGGGAATGGAAGAAGATGGATTGGTGGGTAAAGGGAAAGGTGGTGGAGGGGTGGTGTGAGAGTGGTTTTGAGATGCGAGTTCACTTATCTTTGCTTTGGTTTCTCTCAAGCTGTCTTCAAGTTCGCTCATTTTCTATGACCATTGTCTTTTCATTCTCTCCCGGCTATCTCTCCATGCTCTTGTCCTTTTCTTGGTTATACTCTCTGTCTCACTAACCTCAGAACTCTTTTCCTGCCCTACTCCTTGAGTTTGCTGCAAGGCTTGGGCTCTCGTGACCACATGCACTGGGGCTGTGGATGTTATACTTCCCGTAAAGTCTACCACTAACCCAATGACGTTGATAGGAGTGATTCTAGGCATGTTATTAGGGTTCTTTGGGCAATCTCGTAGGAGATGCTCTTTTTCGCAGTCTTGACAGAAACCCTGAATTGTCACTGGTTGGGGTTGTGTAGGGGCAGGCAGTGGACAATCACGTATAAGGTGATCTCCCTGACATCTGAAGCATGGTACTCTAGAAAATGGGGGTCGTACCTGCCTAGGTTGATGTCTAGAGTTGGGGTTTGTGTACATGACATTAGCATACTCAGGCTCCCCACTATTTTCACTTGGGTCCTCATAATAGTATGACTCGTTATGCTCGGGTGACTGCATGTAGTAAGCCTGTGGGCTATCAATATGTGTGGAGTCAAAACTATGGTCACTTGGATCACTGTCTGATAGCAATGAGGTGACTGGGACTATGGCTCTGTTCGGATTTTCTTCAGCAGATGCATATTTCACTGGGATCACGTTGGTTGGAGCAGGGGGTTGCTGCACTAGGACTGGTTGAGGTCTCTGCTGCCCTTGATAAGGTGGCTGATAAGGTTGCTGTGGTCTGTTGTATTGTTGTGTGGGTACTGATTCTGGTATCTACCTTGTTGTGGATATGGCTGAGGGTAATTTTGCCTAACAGTTTGTCTGTTATATGGGTAGTGCTGTGCGGTGTGGTTGGTGTACCTTCGCTCTATGGTGTAATAGTGGCTACTAGGATTCACCTGGGGTTGGGCCATAATGGGACATACATTTGCCATATGGTCACCTCCACAAGTGTAGCACCTCTTAACTGGGGCAAATCTTGGAATTTGTTTGCTAGAGACACCTAGTTTTTGAGCTACCTTCTCTGCAAGTTCATCAATGGATGTGGACTGACCAGATGCGAGACTACTAGAGCTATCTGAATCCTTATAGATTTTTGATAGCTCTAACTCCTCGCCTAGATTATCCTCAATGTCTATGCACATGCGCACGCATTCTTCTATAGTTCTGGGGTCCTTCAAATACACATATGACCTAAGCTTGGTGCTCAACAAGCCATCTAATAACAAAGCCACTTGCTTGGCTGGTGTGGGTAACTCAGGCATCGGGCACCTCTCTAGGTATTGCCTAAACCGTCTTCCTGCTAGTCTGACCGTCTCTTGAGGTGTTTGCTTGAAGCTATGAATTAGTGAGGAAGTGTTGTGCCTTATGCAACTTTTAGAAAACTCAATGATAAATGCCTCTAGGAGCTGGTCTATGTTTCTGAAATGCCTCTCGTTCAGTGGTTGAAACCACGTAAGGGCGGTGTTCCTAAGGGTTAGACCAAAAGCATTATATTGTGTGAATAGGTCCTCTACCTGTTCGACTTTCAAGACTTGCCTAAATTTTGCCACATGGTCATAAGGGTCTCCAGTGCCATCGAAGTAATTCTTCATGGACTTCACCAGTTGAGTTGGCCTCAGGGTCCTAGTGTGTTCTCTCGGCCTTGGCAAAGGAAAATCATCAGCATTTCTTTGGTTCCTTGGGTCTCTAAATCTCTCGGTTTCTTCTCTATCCGTCCCTGTTCTCATCCTTTCTCTTCCTAGGGAGTTGGCAAAGCTTACCTCAGGTTTGTCTCTACTCCTATCTCTTTGAGCTCAAAACTACAAGCTCAAAACTACAAGAAGCTCCCCCAAAAATGAGCTCTCTAGCTCTATTTATAATTTTTGACTAGCTTTGGCCATGTCCAGACCTAGTGTCCGGCCTAGTTAAAAATTAGGTTCCAGGGCTTATTCGAGGGCTCAAAGGAGATCTAAAAAATATGAAAATTGGCAGGCAACTACTTCTAAGGCTCCTCAAGCTCGAGGACTCCTCGGCTTGTACAAAATGGAGCTACAAAAAGGTGAAACGATATTTACAAGGGTTTTTAGTGATGAGAATCACTTTTAAAATGATGTAAGGTTTGGAAAAATTTAATGGGTTGCCTTAGTGCTAGATCTGCATGTATGCCATACTTGCTTCTCCCCATATGATGCCAACACTTGTGGAATAGGATTAGCTAAGACCAATCGTACTTGGGGTTAAAGTGGGATGGATGCTCGGGTATGAAATGGCACATTGGATGGTGTGTCTATCTCAAAGGTATGTGAGATGAGAGTTCTACTATTCTGGTTTTTGTTTCTTTAAGGATTTCTTCTAGGACATTTAATTTTCTAACCCATTGTCTTTTCATCCTTTCACAGTTATCCTTCCAAGTCCTAGCTCTCTTCTTATGAGTGCCTTATGATTCACTAACCTCTTGATGAGTCCTACATGTTTTGTAAAGCCTATCATCTAGTGTCTACCTGCATGGGGGCAACTTTAGCCACACTCCCACTAAGTTATAGCACTAAACCAATAACATTGTTAAGTTTAATCTTTTGAACATTGATTTGTTTTTTTATGGTATTTTTAAAGGAGGTGTTCCTTTCCACAATCAAGAAAAAACCTTGAAATCACTATAGATTGAGGTTTTCCTAGTGGATGAAGTGGACATTCATGAATAAAATGGTCTCCTTGACATCTATAACATAGTTCTCTAGCTCCTTGAGGCCTACATGGTCCCAATTGAGGTCTTGGTTTGGGGCTCATGTACATAATCAAAGTGTAGTCAAATTCCCAACTAGGTTCTACCAATGGTGTATCGAATTGATACGCTTTACTATGATATTTGGGATTCGGTGTAATACACTAGCATGCTATCTCCATGTGTCAAATAAAAACTTTGAGCATTAGGATCACTTTTTGAGATTAATGGAGATGCTTGCACTAATGCACTATTTAGGTTATCTTCTTTCGTCGCATACTTGATTGATATTACATTGGAAAGGGGTAGCGATTGCTATCCAAATATTTGTTGTAGTCTAGGTTGTGTGTGATACTGTGGTTGATAATTTTGTTGTGGCCTATAGTAAGGATACTACTACCATTGGTTTTAATACCTACTGTTGCTCTAGCACAATGGTGAGAACCACGTTAAGAAGCTTCACCTCCTTAATGTCAATCCGAGGGAGAGGTAGGAGTGATATGAAGATCGTGAACGTGAGATGATGTGAGAGTGAAGGTGAGAAGCACCAAAGATGCACACACACATACACACACACAATGAAGAGACAAGCAAGACACAATGGAAGGTGGGAAATTAACTCTATTACTCAAGAAGGCTCTTACAAGCTCAAACTAGCTCTATGCTCACACTAACCAAAATGAACCAACCTCAAAAATGAGCTCTCTAGCTCTTTTTATAGTTTCTAGACTAGTTTTGACCGGTTTCACATCTAGTGACCGGCCTAGTTAAAAAATAGGTCCTAGATGCTATTTGGAAGGGTAAACGATGTCTAAAAATAACGAAAATTGGTACGCGCATTCTACCTAAGCTCCTCAAGCTCGAGGACTCCTCGGCTTGCACAAAATGGAGCTATGGATTACAAAATGGGGTTTTCTTATGATACATATGTTACAATTAGTGATAATAATCACTGTTGAATGTTTGGAGAATTAATAAGAAATATATTTGTTTAAAAAATTGATCCGCCTGGCTCCCTGCTTCATCTTCACATGCTTCCGTGGCGTCTGTGCCTCTGAGTGCTTCCAACACCCCCCTCCCTCTCGCTTCTGTCGTCCCTGACAGAACCTTGTTGTGAGGTCTGCCGGATGTAATTCTGTAGGAGGTCTTGAGCGAGGGTGTGCTCTGATACACGAATACCTCGGGCTAGATCAGCCTCGAGTTTCTCCCAGTCGATAGGTTGCGGCTCGTCTGGTGGTGGGAGCTGATAATGTGTGGAGTACACCATTCGTTCACAGGCGAATAATTGCAATAAGTGTGTGGGCCTGCTTATGAATACTTCGGAATGGTACTCCCAAAAACCGGTGGTGAACATTTCTTCGAATGTTTGCTTGTAACATGCCGGTAGATATTTGATCCTGCAGTGCCAGGCGTAACACACCCGTAGCGATGGCGTTGTGCTCATATCATAGACTAAATCAAAGTTTCCATGCTCAAAGCCCGGGGTATTAACATGGGGAGCCTTGATGCGCCGGAAGACTTTAAAGACCATCTGCATCATGTCAAAGATTTTGACAGTCATTTGCGCGGCTATATCATCCATATGCTTTAATCGAGGGAGCCAGTGGCGGATCGTCGCCATCATGTAGCCAACTGTGGGTAACGCGACTGGTGGCTTGAAGTAGGGATAGTTCAACCAGTCTTGGCACTGCTTATTGTTCTGTAGCTTTATAGCGAAGGCAGTCCAAGAGCGGCGTCGTGGTACTGGTCCCCAGCACGGATTAAATTTTAAGTGAAGCGGCGCTTTTACCCACGTGCTCATCATCTCTGGATAATTTTGCAATAAATCTTTGCGCCAGTCAGGTTGAAGGATTTCACCTCTCTGTGCCCTTGGTGGCAAGTCCTCTGGCTCGAATTGAGTTGCATGCGTTGGTTTCATGCCGGTTTCTTTCTCTATGGTTAACTGATATTCTGCCATTAACATGAAGTATGGTTTATACTGAAGCTCATGCCCAGATATGTATCGTCGCGGGGCCATTTGAGCAAAGAATGGTGATTGTAAAATTTTCTCTTCAATTATGGCCATGGCATGTAGCTGTGCCTCTACTCTGGCCGAGTGTGTCGTTCCGAGTTCTTCAACTGTCTTCATCCACGCGGGGGTAGGTAGTTCGTAGGTCATCTGGCCTTCGGCCGTGACACGTCCGCCTGGGATGGGTATCGGTTCATATGCCTCTTCGAATGTCTCCTCCACCGGGATAGTGACGGTTTCTTCCTCAGCTGGTAGCTCAGGTGGGGAGTCTGGCCTTGGTGGTGCTTCATAGATGGCAATCCTAGATTCAAGATTTGTTACCTAGGCCCGGAGTGCGTTGAGTTCCTCTAAAACTTCAGGGGCAGGGTCCACAGGCGCTGGTAATTCCGCTGCTACTGGTACCTGTTGTGTTGCTGGTTCTCTGAGTTGTAGCAGTTTGTGGTCTTCCTTTAACTTTTGATGTTCTTCGTTCATACGATCATAGTCCTCGAGCAATCTGACATGGTCGTCTAGCAGCATCCGCATCGACTCGGATGGGATTGCCTTGAATCTGCTCGGACTTAGTGGCTGTTCTGGATGATCTAAAGCCGCTTCCAAGTTCTCTCTGTTCTGTTCTTGGAGTCTCTGGTTCTCCTCTTTTGCTGCGGCTAAGTGTCTTCTTAGTAAGCCCATATTTCTAGTAAGCGTTGCATTGCGGACAGTCTGGGCTCTAAGTAGGTTATCCAAATCCGCGGTGGCCTCTTTGGTTTTCTCCTCACTTTCTAGTTCTAACTTGTGATAGGCCTCTCGTAAATCTTGGTATCGGGTATTCAGTGAGGCATTCTCAATTGATAGTGAGTGAAGCTGCGTTTGTAGTTCATTCGTTGTCGCCTGCAGCTGTTGATAATTGGTGCCGAGTGATGCAAACTCTTCGCGGACTTGCGTCATGCATGCGAACATGTGTTGAAATGCGGTGTCTATGGTGGGCGATAGTAGTAGTGAAGTGCTAAATGAGGATGCAGTGGTAGTAGATGCAGTGGGAATGGGGAGCGGGGTTGGGACTGTGGATGCAGTGGTGATTGTGGAAAATTGTGAAGTGCCTAAATATGAGGGTGCTGTGAGTGGAGTGGGTGGTGGTGAGGTGGGTGGTGATATGTCCATGCCATTGGACGTGTTTAATGTTGTGACTGTGAAAAGTGGTGTGATTGTGGGTGGTTGCGTAGGTGTGAATACGGGATTTACAAACGTAGAGTAGTTTACAGGGGGGATGGTTGGAGCGGCTTGGTGAAACGGGGAAATAGGCGTTATGGTAGGTTGGGGAGGTGAGACTGGTGAGAAGGTTAGTGGGGTTAGGAAGGGGAATGGGGGTCTTAGAGGTGGGGGAAACGCTGGGAAGGATGAAGGGGTGAAGGGGTTAACATAGGGATGCAGAGGGTTGGGTGTGGGCCTGGTGGTATGAATGGGTAAGGAAGAGGTTGGGGCTATATTGCTTTGTACAGGTGTGGATGTGGGGAAAGCAGGTGGGTGTGCGGGTGATACAGGATGGGTTGGTGAAAGATGAGGTGAAAGAGGAGTCGAAGGGGTGGAGGTTATTTCGAGGATTGTAGTGGTATGTACAATGGTGGTACGGGGTGGCGAATCTACAAGAATGGTTTCTGCGGTTACTGAACGTTCGGGGGCGAGGCGTGCCTCCCTGGCTTGTGCTGAAGATTGGGCTCCTGTTGGTACACGAATATACTCCCCAGGTTTTGAGAGTAGTCGCACTCGGCGGGGATCAAACTGTGGTAGTTGCTTTCTTTGTAAAAACCTGAGTGCTTCATGTGAGCCTACGGATTTGACTAATTCTCTGAACCCTCTGATATATGCGTCTTCGAATCCTCCGGAGATGAGTTCCTGTTCAATTAATGCCTGGCTCTCCTCTTCAGTTAACTTCTTTCGTGCCCAGACTTTCTCCATGGTACGATATAATTTTTTGATGGCCAGCGTGTATGCTGCGGCTTCGAAAGTTTCATCTTCATATGTGCTGGTGTCGCCGTGTGTGTCAGTCTGTTGGCCTTGGCCATCTGTCTGTCCCTCTTGTGAGCCCTGGCTGGCTTCATCGTCGCCTTGATCGTCGTCTGTTTCGGTTCTTTCTTCTTCAGAGCCCGACACAGCTTGTCCCTGTGGCAAATCTCGCGGCGTAGTAGGGTAGCTGGGACGTTCATATTCCTGGGAGAACAGTTGTGCTTCTGAATACTGGAATTCGTTTGAGAATGCATCAGGCATCTCAAAATCAAATGTCGTGTTTATGGGGTCGGCCTCCATATGTGGTATCGGGAAAGAAAACGCTTCCGCACCAATAGTGGTGGGAGCTTCTGCGGTTGTGGTGGGGGGTTCTGTGGTGGTAGCTGCCTGAGGTGCAGCGGTACTAGTGGTGGCCTCTGTAATCACTGGTCTGGACAACCGTATGCGAATAGGTTGTACAGTGGGCGCAGCTTCTGTCTGTGGTCGCTCGGGAGAGGGTTGTGGTGACGGCGACTCTGGCACTTGGAGGCAAGGGATGGTGCCTCGCATGCGCTTACCTGCCCGTGTCCTACTGGGCTTCCTGGCTTTCTTCGTTGTGCCCTTGAATGCCTTCAATTCCTCTCCTGTTAATGCACGCTCGATGGGCAAGTCATAAGCCAAACACATATACACAATTCTTGTGAGTGCACAACATCCGTTAAGCACTTTTTTACGCTCCCATCTGTGCTGTGCCAGGTACATTTGGTCTATGATCCAGCTTGCCAGATCAACTGTTTGAGGTCCCGTACATGCCAAATATAATCCGAACCATATTCTTTTGTGTGGCATGGTAAACCTGTCCTGAGCTGGGAATGCGAAATGTTGCATGCATATTCTTAGTGGCTTTGACAGCTCAGGTGTAATGGCCGAAATCTCTTCCCACTTCGTGACATCCCCACGTTTCATCGGTTCTGGAATTAATCTCTCTCGATCTGTGGGTGTGTGGGTTCCATGAATCTTGATGGCTGCTCTGATTAAGTCTTTAGAGAGATAAAATCTCTTGTAAGGTGGATCATCCACTAGAGTAGGCAATATAAAGGTTCCTGGGATGTCCTTATTTTTTGATGCCAGCAGGGTAGTGATTAAATAATAGCACCTATAAAAATCCGGTTTGGGCAGAGGATCACTGAAATATTCTGTGAAGCCTGCTCTGGCCCAAACATGAGTTAAATCCTGGGTGCTTTGTAGGGCTTCGAATTCTCTGGAAAAAAACTGGTACTTTCCCCACGTGCGGTCATCAAAAGTCAGAGAGGATTCAAATATAAAGTCTGCGTCCGCGAGGGGTCCTGCCAGGCCCTGAAACCAATGAGAGTTCCTGTGTATCTTTTCGGTGTAGCCCATAGGGGGGTTATCGATAGGCATGGGCCCTGGAAATCCCTGAAATTCCGGCGGTGGAGCAGTAGGGTGGGACTCTGCTCGTAGCACGTTGAGTGGTACTGCTGCTACACTGGGGCCTGCTCCTGATGTTCCTTCGTCAGTTTGCATGGTGGCTGGTGCGCTAGTGAGAAAGATCTGCTACAAAAGATTAACACATTAGCATGGAAATTAATCATGATCCCATTAAAGTGAGACCGCAATCCCTTTCCATAACTGATGCGTAACCGGTGTAGCCAAGTGCTGTGATGTGATGGATGCAATGTTTCTTGCAGCACTAGTGCAGGTCTCTAGACACCTACACGTTTCAGATCATGCATACATTTCTTGATGAGATGAGATTACGAGTGGTGTGTGATGATGGTGTGTGAATTTATACCAGGTTTAAAGGTTAGAGATTTAGCACAAGGTTGTATGTTAGTCGGGGGGTAGTTAGACAATGGGTTAGGGGAAGACGGTTGGACACGTTTCGGTATCCATTTCCTAAGAGTTTTTGAATGGGTGGTGGGGTTCTGCTGAGGGGCAAAAGGTGGTATCGGGTGTGGTGGTGTCGAGGGATGAAAAGGTTTGTAAGGATTATATATTACATGGCATATGGGTTGAGCTATGATACATGGTTTGGGTACCCAAATCTGCGTGGGCATGGGTCTATGGGTAAGGTACTTCTTGGCGATCCAAATTTGTCGAATGGTCGGACCTATAGAAGGAGGTCGAGGGGATGGTGGATATCGATTCTGTTTCTGTTCTGCCTTTTTCTTGTTGATCTCTGCTTGGTTGGAGATCTTTGGTGCTTTTTGTCCTTTTGGCACCCATATTTGTCTGGTACTGCTTCCTCTGGGAGGCCTAAACTGCTTTCCATGTTGTTTCCTCTGATACTGTCGTCGGTCTGGGTTCCTTTGTCGTGGTTGACTCTGTTGTTGCTGGGGTTGAGAGGTCGGATGGACACTCTGCTTTGGAAAAGAAGGGAGTTCCAACACTTGCGTGACCTGCCCATTAGGAAGTGATGCCTTTTGTAACTTTAATCTAGGCCAGTCCGCAACAAGTTTGGAAGGATGAGCACCGTAGGGTGTCGTGCTCATTTGGCCGCTGATGCAACCCACCTGACCTCTGATTGTGCCCTTCTGTCCTTGCGTTTGGGTAACTGTCGCTTCTAGTTTGCAGGAAGTCCCAGGGAAGATCTCCTGTCGTTCTTCTGACTGACAACTGTCTATAGCCAAGCCCGAGTGGGTTGGTGTAGATGTAACGTGACTGGTCGGATTAAAGATCTTCCGGTCTTCCGTCGCATGCGTTTCATAGGGTCTAGGGTCACAACCGTCAAGCGGAATGCCGTTAAGGAAGTCAAGCGGTATCACTCGCTTCTGCTCTAAGGTTCCAATCTGTAAGGAGCCTTGTCTAAGATTTAGGTCTACTGAGTGATCGTATAGCCAATCTTGGCCAAGGATTAGGGGTTCTATCAGGTCGTCATCATGGCACACTAATAGCTTTGCTGTCATGGTCACCTCCTTAACGAGGATAGGAAGGTCCACCTCACCCATGCAAGGGGTTTCCATGCCTCCTAGGCCTATGAGGTATGCCTCAATTGGCCGCATTTCTATTCCTGAATCCTTATAGTGGGACCATCTAATCGCACTAGTCGCAGCACCTGAGTCAATCAAAGCCCTGAGTTCTTGGCTATGTTTACCGTGCTCTAGTCTAACTGTAACGAATGGTCTCCTGTCCACTATGCTAGGATGAGTGGTTGACTTTACTTGACACATGGCCATAGGGTATCTGGGTGATGTTTCCAGATGGTTATAATGTTCTCTCCCTAGTCCTTGTCTTCTTAGCTTCATGCGCTTAATGCGTTCTATGGCTTCTGCCTGAGCTTCTGCTCGTATTCTATTTTCTTCCTCCTTACGCTTCTTTGCCAACGTGAGTCGTCTAAGCATATTCTCAGTAAGAGGTTCTTGATATAGCCTGACTCTACAGCCACTAATGTAATTAGGCATTATATCTCCTTCTAAGGTGGCTAACTGTACTGCTCCACTAGTCGAGAGTCTGTTAATGATCATAGGTCCATAACCTCGCTTTTCTAACTTGCGTGCGTGCTGTTTCAGCGTATATACTAGAACTAAATCTCCTTCTTTTAGGCCTTTATCTTTCACATGTGCATCAAAATATGCTTTCTGTCGCTTCTTCGCTGCGTATATTCCTGCTGCTGCTTTCAGCCTGGTTTCTCCTAATCGTTCCAAGTCCATTATTCTCGCTGATAATTCATGGCCGGTCCACTCATGTTCTTGTGCAACCTTAAGGGTCGGTATCAAGAAGTCCAAGGGAAGCACTGCATTCTGACCAAAAACCATCTGAAAGGGAGTTGCATTGAGTACGGTCTTGTAGGCCACTCGATATGCCCAAACAGCGTGGTGTAGCTGTTTGTCCCAATCTGAACGTTTATTGTTCACGAGTTTCGTCAGTACGGTACAAAGTATCTTGTTAGTGCTTTCAGCCTGACCATTGGCCTGAGGATGATATGGTGCAGATTTCTTGTGAATCACCATAAAATCCTGTAACAAATATTCAATGACTTGGTTTAGAAAGTGAGTGCCTCGATCGCTCACTAACTCTATAGGCAATCCATATCTTGTAAAGACATTTTCAAATAAGAATTTTGCAGTAGTGTGAGCATCATTCTTTTTTGTGGCCTTTGCCTCTACCCATTTTGTAAGATAACCTGTGGCAACAATAATGTATTCTGCATGTGTACCTTTTGCAGGGGGGTTAATGGGTCCTACAAAGTCTATACCCCACTTAGAAAATGCACGTCCGCCCATCATGGGTTTCAATGGCATTTCATCTCTGCGAGTAGGAAACTGAGTTCTTTGGCACACGTCACATCTCTTTACATAGGTATGTGCATCCATGTGAAGAGTGGGCCACCATAATCCTGCAAAGAGGATGGCTTTGATTATCCTATCTGGTCCAAAATGACCTCCTGCAACACCTTGGTGTGCAGTCTCTAGTATTCTCAGATAATCGCTCTCATGAACACATTGTCTTAGATATCCATCTCGTCCTCTTTTGTATAGATTATCGCCAATAAGCGAGTAGCCTTGAGCTTCCTGCTCTAGACTGCGTTGTCGAGCTAAGGTCATTCCTTGAGGGAATGTGTTCGTCCTCAAGTAGGTCACTAATGGTTCACTCCAGTCTGGTGTGAGAGACACGTGATAGAGTGTAGCATGCTCTACTGGTGGTTTTTCACAACACACCTGACATTCTTTACACAACTTGTAGACATCTGCTTCCATCGTAGGCCAATATACTCCTAATCTATGCAGAGTCTGTAGTGTTCTATGTTTTGAATGATGTTGCTTTAGTGCACCTACGTGTGCTAATTGCAACCAATTCGCATGTTCTGATTCATCTACACAACAAGCAAGAATCTTTTGATTATCTTGTTTATATATGCTTCCTGCTATTATTTGGTACCTCTGAGATTTGGTAATCTCTCCTTCTTTGATCTTTATCCTAGGACTCTTGGGTCCGTATGTCAGAATAGGGACTAACGGCTTAGCCCATTCTGGTGCTATCTCAAGGTTGAATAAGTATGCATCTGGTAGATCATCAGCTACTCCTTGAGGAGCTTCTCCTGAGGTTAATCTTGAGAGGTGGTCAGCTCTAAGATGCGTCTTTCCTTTCCTAACTACCACTTCAAAATCATACTCCATAAGCAGTAGAAACCAACGTATCAGTCGTCCTGTGTTACATGGTTTGTTGACTAAATATAATAGGGCTTGATGATCCGTAAAGAACTTGAACTTGTTGGCCAACAAGTAGTGCCTGAATTTCTTTACTGCGGAGATCATCCCTAATCCTTCTCGTTCCGTCGTGGTATAATTTCTCTCTGCTGCGTTCAGTTGTCTGCTAGCGTAAGCTATGGGGAGATCTATGTTACCTTCATTCATGGGTTGTGCTAATACACATCCTATGGCGTAATTGGATGCATCCACATGTACATGAAATGGCTTACTCCAATCTGGAGTGGTTAATATAGGTGCTGAGCACAAGCGTCGTTTAAGTTCATTGAATGAATGTTCACATTCATCTGTCCACTCAAAATTGGTTAAAAGAGAGTACAGAGGCTTGGCTATGATTGCATACATGTGTATGAATCTCCTATAATAACCGCAATGGCCCATAAATGCCTGTACCTCTTTCACATTAGTTGGTCTAGGTAATTCTGCAATTACCTTCACCTTTTCCTCGTCCGTAGAGATTCCATTTTTTGACACAATGTGTTCTAGAATTTTGCCTTGTCTGACCATGAAAACGCATTTTTCTGGGTTCAAACAAACCTGATATTCTCGACATTTGTCAAATATTTGTCTTTACTCTGGAATATGTGTCTGTCTTACATTTGAATGCGCACACAGGTCATCGACATAAACTTCCAAGCTCTTGCGTAAAAATTCCTTAAAAACATGACACATGAGTCGCTGGAAAGTAGCGGGTGCATTTGTCAAGCCAAATGGCATTACACGAAATGCAAATATGCCCCATTCAGTGGCAAAAGCCGTCTTGTGTTGGTCTTCTGGAGCAATGGCTACTTGGTTATAGCCTGAGAATCCATCAAGAAAGCTGTAAACTTCCTTGCCTGCAACTCTTTCCAATAGGTGTTCCGTGATAGGAAGAGGATAACTATCTCTAATCGTGGCGGCATTAACTTTTTTAAGGTTAATACACACACGCAATTTTCCATTCTTCTTGGGCACAACCACAATGGGGGATACCCATTCGGTATGCTCAATTTCGTAAATGAATCCTGCTTCTATCAACCGATCTATCTCCTCTTTAATCTTCGCAGCGTAATTATCATTGTACGTGTAAGGTTTCTGTTTTGTCGGTTTCGCATCTGGAGTCATAGGGATTCTATGAGAACATATATCTGGGTCTACTCCTTTCAAATCTTTGTAACTCCAAGCAAAAACATCTCTATATTCGCGCAATAGGGCAACTAACTCTTCTTCTTCTTCAATCGTCAGATCATGCCCTATGTAGGTGCATTTTTCTTCTTCTCCTTCTATGGCAACTATTATTTTCTTGGTTTTCTCTCGGTTATCATATACTTGTCCGTCATTCGCCTTTCTATTGGGCATTCGTACCATGATTCTTCTATCTTCGATTTCATATTTCTTGAAGTTCTCGGGTACTTCGAATAAAGATTCTTCTTTTTCTGACATGGCTTCTTTCTTCTTCCTTTTCTTGCTTTCACTCTTAGTAGTCACTTCTGTGGCTAACCTTACCTCATTCGTAATTTCTTCGTGTTTCTGAGTGTGAGTCTCTACTTCGTAGAAATATTCTTCCTCTGATGCAAAGGGTGAGTCCATGATAATTGATTCTAAATCAAAATCGCTTGCATCCTCACATGCATCAGTGTCTGGTTCACGCTCTTCTAAAATTGCATCGCCCATGATTGGCTCTATCGTAAAAACTGAGATGTCATAGCCATCCTCGTCACAGTGGGGTGTCCATTGTTCTTCATTGATGGCTACATCCATGGTTGCTAGAATCTCTGCCCAACCATGGGGTTCGAATTCCTCATCTGGGAATACTACCGGTGCATAGGCTGGATCTTGAAGGGTTCGTGGATGTTGTTCTGCACCTAAGGTCCTGGCTTCTAACCGCTCTTCCTCTTGTTTGGCAACTTTACACATCCATAAATGGGTATCCTCATGCAACCAAGAAGGATCTGATTCTAATGAGTGCACGGATTCCGTCTCTGCTGGTGTCTTATGGATGGTATTCCATTGTATTGGGGGTACATCTCTATGTGAATAGTCTTTAAGGTTGACTTTGGTAGTCACTCCTAAATGTTGCAAGTACAAAGAATTAGTTCCCCAATCTTGTACAATTTGTAACTGACGCATGAATGGTCGTCCCAATATCATCTCATATGCATGATTTTTCGCAAAGTCGCAAATGGCAAAGGTATGCTCAAATTCTACACCACAAGTGGTGAGAGATATGCCTTCTAGTAAGCCTAACGGTTTTTCTATGTGTCCATCGGCCATTTGTAGCTTCATCCTGGTGGGTCTGAGTGCTGGCTTACCCCAACGTTTCCACAAAGCGGTAGTAGCGATGGCTACTCCGGCTCCTGAATCTAAGATGGCTTTCGTGGTGTAGCCCTGATGGGTTATTGGAAGATATGTGTTACCTTCCTCTCCTTCGCTTACGTCTCCAATCTTTTCCACGGGTATCTCTGGTACCTTCTTATGTGATCCTATCTGAGAGGGTGTGGTAGCTAGCTCAGGGAATTGATTTGCTACGTGCTTCCACAATTCTGGTTTTACCTTTAACAGTTCCTCCAGAGTGAGATTACATTGTACTTTGGTATTCTTGATCACTTCCGTATTTCTAGGGATCACTGATTCTTCATTCCTCACTATTATCGTGGGTGCTCTCATACTAATAGACTTAGCTTCCCAAGGCCCTGTGAACTGAGGTAATTCTTGTAGAGAATTAGACTCAAATCCTGTGGGTTCACTCAGTTGTTCCACCTCTACATCATCATATATAGAGGGGATGTCTTGGGGAAATTGTTCCTGCAAATCGTCTATTTCTTGAATAGGAGGATGAGTTCCTTGTTCTTTTCTCCATTTCTCTTCTTGGATTTCTCTTAAAAATTCATGTGAGTACTTATGTATGGAAGATAGGTTATCTTGACTCTCTGTATTGGGTACTTGAGACAGGGATGGTGGATTCCTTTCCTGTGTCTCTGGGACAGTAGGGTTCCTAGACTGATCCTTTTTCTCTTTGCTTTCAATCAGGTGTTCTAGACTCTCCATTAGTCCTTGAAAGTGTAGTTCCGGTTTTGCCATGTTATTCCAATTAAGATATCTAGAGGCTTCGAACAACGCTTGGGCTAGTTCTACCATCTTCATGCAAAGTTTAGTTCTCTCAATTTCTAGATCAGCTCGAGGGTAGTTTTTACTCATTTCCGTGACTTGAGGTCCCTCTTTTATTCTAGCCTGATATGCACGAAACATCATGTCTAGATCTTCCGGTATGGGTTCCGCTAAGACTGATCCTGATTTCTGAGCTGGGATTTCTTGGTTTGATTCTTGTGAAGCCAATTCTTGTATTTTGGCTCTAGATTCTCTTAGACTTCCTTCCAACTCACTTATCTTTTTACTCCATTTTCTCTTTATCCTTTCTCTAGAATCTTTCCAAGATTTTGTCTTTTTACTACTCGATTCTGCAACTTCACTAGTTTTGGCTACTTTCTCTTGATTAAGATGTTGGTTTTGTAAGAGCGCCTGGGCTCTGGTTATAGCTTGGATAGGCACGTATGTAGGGTTGGATCCATCTGCGTTGTTTACAATACCTATCACGTTGATCGATGTCACATTTGATGTGTTAACTGGGTTCTTAGGACAATCTTTGATTATGTGTTCTTTGCCACAATCGGCGCAAAAGCCTTGGATGCTATAGTACTGCGATTGCCTTGCTATTGGGGGATGTGGACAATCCTTAATGAAATGATCTCCTTGGCACCTAAAGCATGGTCCTCTAGGGCCCTGTGGTCTCTGTTGTCTCAATTGGGGCCGTGGGTTTGGGTTTGCGTACATCACATTAGTATAATCTGGCTCCCAACTAGGTTCCATTGGTGGACTATCATAATGATATGTCTCCACATGTTCTGGTGACTCCGTGTAATAAGCGGGTGGACTAGTTACATGAGTAGAGTCAAAACTGTTTGAGTTTGGGTCACTTTCGGTGATCAGGGGTGAAGAAGGCACTAAGGCCCTACTTAGGTTCTCTTCTGCAGTAGCGTATTTGACTGAGATGACATTCGCTGGTGGGGGTGGCTGCTGAGCTAAGACGGGTTGAGGTCTCTGTTGAGCCTGGTATGGGTAGTTCTGGGGAGGCCTATAGTAATAAGGCTGAGCATTGTATTGGCCTTGATACCTACCTGGCTGCTGGTATGCTTGCGGGTAGTTCTGTCTCACAGTTTGTTTATTGTATGGGCAGTCCTGAGCCGTATGATTCGTGTACCTTCTCTCAATTGTACAATATTGGCCACTAGGGTTGACATGAGGTTGAGGTGCATTGGGGCACATGTTTGCCAAATGATTTCCACCACAAGTGTAACAACGTACGTTCATCGGTAGCTTGGGCACCTGTTTACTAGAAACTCCTAGTTTTTGGGCCACTTTTTCTGCTAGGTCCTCTATCGAATTAGACAATTTTGTGGATGCTAGAGAAGAACAATCTGAGTCCTTATAGACCTTTGAGAGTTCTAATTCCTCTCCTAGGTTGTCCTCAATGTCTATACATATTCTTACACACTCCTCTAGCGTTCTGGGTTCTTTTAGGTACACATAGGAGCATAGTTTAGCGCTCAACAAGCCATCTAAGAACAGTGATACTTGTTTGGCTTGTGAGGGTAGCTCTTGCATTGGACATCGTTCAACATATTGTCTGAACCTACGACCTGCCAGTCTTACTATTTCCTGAGGGGTCTGTTTAAAGCTATGAATAAGCGAAGACGTGTCATGTCTAACCCCACTTTTAGAGAATTCTGTGATGAATGACTCTAAAAAGTGATGGATGTCTCTAAATTGCCTTTGTTGCAGTGGTTGGAACCAAGTTAAAGCGGTATTCTTTAACGTTAGTCCAAATGCGTTGTACTTCGTGAACATGTCCTCTACTTGTTCTGCTCTTAATACTTGCTTGAATTCTGCAACGTGGTCATAGGGATCTCCTGTCCCATCAAAGTAATTTTTCATTGATTTTACTAATTGCGTGGGCCTCAATACTCTTGCGTGCTCACGTGGTCTAGGTAGAGGAAAATCATCTCTACCCTCTGGTATTCCATGATCTCTTTGTCCATCCGTCCTATTAGTGTTCGTGGTTGTTCTATCTCTCCCTATGGGGTGAGTGAAGCTTACTTCCGGTCTCTCGTAATTTCCTTCTCTTTGATTTCCATGGGCTGAGGATGTTTGTTGGTGCATGACAATCATCAATTGAAGGATTATGGAGAAATGAAGTCAAGAAGTCAAGAAGAGAACAAATTCAGATGGTTGAAGGAAGGGCATATTCAGAAAATCCAAAGACATGTACACATATGTACATTAGCTGACTTATATCCTTGTTTAAGTCATACACTTGTATATATTCATCTATAAATATGTTTGAAAATGTCGGGCAAGTAGAGCAGAAGAGATTTTGAGAATAGGGAGAGAGAAATTAGTGTCATTAGACACATGAAGAGTGAGTGAATTGTCCATCCTCACTTAGATGTAAATTTTCTGAGAAATCGAAAAATTTTGCGCCCGATATTTTGCTGTCTGCTCCCTCTGTGTTTAATCTTGTGAGAAATCCTTTTGCACGTATCTAAGTCCATAGCTAATCTATCTATGGCTAGAATTTGAGAGGTTAATTGTAATCAGGCTGTGAGAATTTTGATTAGGAACATTCATATGTAAGAATGTTCTAACAGTCGAGAAATCTGGCGCACATTTCATCTTTAATGAAATGATCATTGCTCAATCTACAGTGTAAAGTTTTACACAAATGAGGGCTTAAAATCTAAGTTGGAAGGTAAGCTATCTATGGCTAAAAGATCTTGATCAAACGGGATTTACTTTGGGAGAACCAGTGCTAAGAAGTTGCAGGTGTCAAAGTCGCCATTGCAGAGAAGCACTTTCAGACATAGGTAAAGTGTTTCACACATTTCTCAGTGTGTACTTAATCTTTTTGAGAGATTTAACTTGGCAAAGTTGCGCAACCTTAAGGCGAAGTGTTGTGCAAAGTTTTATCAAAAACTTTACAGGATTGATTAGTCAATGAGTGACTAATCTGCAGCAGACTTTTCTGAAGAAACTGAAATTTTCAGAATAATCAATTTTCTGATAATTTGGTGAAGATTCTCTAAATTAGGTGGAGTCTAAAGTTGATCTTGATATAGAGGTGATCTAAATTCAAGGTTAACTTGTTCTTTTGGAGATTAACACTCTCCATCAGTGGTATCAGAGCAGGTTGTGTCAAAATTGAAGTGAAGAAGACTCCGACTATTGCAGAAATACAAAACTTTACACTTTGAAGGTGCAGAAGGGTAAAGGTTGAAGAAAGATCAAAGGAAGACATACAAAGAGCATCAAAAGGATCAGAAGGAGCAACATTCGAAGTAAAGGTACATTTATTATCTGTAAAGGTTAAAGATTTGAAGCTACAGGTGAAGAAAAGATGGGAGATAGTCTCCAAATTGAAAAATTGGATAGAGAGAACTATCCTGCATGGTCTATGAGGATGGAAGCTCACCTTATGAGCAAAGATCTGATAGGATACATCACAGGAGATGAAGAAAAGCCAGAATTCAGAGATCCTAGTGTTCCAACTAGGGAGGAGCTTGCAGATTTGAAGAATTGGATGAAGAAGGATGCTCAAGCAAGAAGCATCATCTACATGGCAGTCAATGACTATTTGCTTCCTCACATTAGAGGACTTGAGAGTGCTTGTGACATTTGGAATGCTTTGGAAGAACATTTCCAAAATACAACCAAGTCAAGGAAGGCTTCACTATGGGCAGAGTTTACAACCTTCAAGAAGAAGGCCTCACAATCAATCTCTGATTATGTGACAAAGATGAAGGACATTGCAGATTCTTTAGGTGCAGTTGATGAAGATATTGAAGAAGACAAATTGGTAAGACAAATACTCACAGGGCTAAGAGGAGATGAGAAGTGGAAGCCTTTCATTTTATCTACAGAACTTTCATTAGATCACTTTACTCCTGATTTGAATCAATTGTTAGGACATATGCTAACTTTTGAGAATGATATCAAAGGAGATGTTGATAAGAGTGCAGGTCATGCAATGTATTCTAAAGACAAGAAGAAAGCCAACAAAGGAAAGCAACAATCAGGTGAAGAAGAAGGTACATCAAACCAAGCAAACTTCATAAGAGGAAGAGGAAATGGCAGAAGTAGAGGAAGAGGCAGAAACAACAAAGATAATGCAAGAGCTTGTTGGATATGTGGTAAGACCAATCATCTATCTCATGATTGTTGGCACAATAATCAAAACAATGGTAATTATCAGAACTTTAATCAAAGAGCAAGAGGTGGTAGATTTCAGAGAGGAAATTTCAGAGGTAGAGGTGGTAGGAATTCTTTTGGAAGAGGTGGTGGAAGAAACTTCCAAAATCAATCCTATAATAACACCTACTACAACTATGCATCAGATCAAAAGGAGGATTCGACTCTCATTATGAATACATGTGAAACCTCACATGAGGACATGAGAGTGTTCTATATTGATTCAGGATGTAGTAATCACTTAAGTGGAAATATTGCTTTGATGACTGACCTAGATCATAATGCAATTAATCATACAGTGCAGACAGGTGACAATACAAAGCATAAGGTAAAGTCAATTGGTTCAGTCAAAGCTAAGGATGGGAGCACTCTTCTGAGTAAGGTACTTTATGTTCCCACAATTCCAAAGAATTTGATCAGTGTAGGTCAAATTGTGGAAAAAGGATATGAGGTAAGGTTCACAAATGATGGAGTTTATGTGGAAGACCCTAGTCAAGGGTATAAACAAGTTATTGCAGGAAAGAAAGAAGGAAGGCTTTTCACATTGAAGGTACAAGGAAATGTTGGACATGCTATGTTCACATATGGAGAGCAGAAGGTGTCAGAATTGGATCTTTGGCACAAAAGACTTGGACACTTTAATGAAAGAGGTATCAAAGAAATGATTAACAATGATTCAGTGCTTGGAATGCCCAACATTGCAGGTCAACACATGACATACAGATGTGAGGCATGTCAATTAGGTAAGGCTCATAAGCAATCTTATTCCAAGCATGGATTTATGTATTCAGAAAGACTTGAATTGGTGCATACAGATGTGTGGGGTCCTTCAAAGGACTTTAGTATAAATGGTTCAAGATATTATGTCATATATGTTGATGATGCTACCAGGTGGATCACAATTTATGTGATTAAGGAAAAGTCAGAAGTGTTTAATACATTTAAACACTATCATGCATATGCAGAAAGGATTACAGGTCAAAAATTGAGGAGACTAAGGTCAGATGGAGGGGGAGAGTATTTTTCAAATGAGTTCAATGATTATTTGTGGAATGCAGGTATAAAGAGAGAAGTCACTTGCAGGTACTCTCCTCAACAAAATGGGGTAGCAGAAAGAAGAAATAGGACTCTTGTTGAGTTTGCAAGGTCCATGATGAAAGAGAAGAATTGCCCAAATTATTTGTGGGCTGAGGCTGTTAATACAGCTACATATTTGGTTAATAGATTGCCTTGTAAAGCTTTGCAGGGTATGACACCATATGAAGCTTGGTGGGGTAAGAAACCTACCTTGGATCATTGCAGAATATTTGGATGCTTGGCATATGCATATGTGCCATCTCAATTGAGGCATAAGTTGGAGCCTAAGGCAGAGAAGTATGTATTCATTGGTTATGATGATAAGCAAATGGGATACAGGTTGTGGAGTCCATCCACAAAGCAATTTATTGTATCCAAGGATGTTACATCATTTGATGAGCAAGGTACTTGGTATGCAGGTAAATATAATGTACATGCAGATGATGAAGAAGTGGTGGATCAAAGGAAAGGTAAAGCAAAGATTCAGTTACTTGATGAAAGTGAGAGTAATGAAGTGCAGGTTGAAGTTGAAGAGAGGCCAAGGTTTGATCCAGAATGTGATGAACCAGAAACTTCAAGAAGTGCAGAAGTTAGGAGGTCATCTAGGCACAAATGGCAACCTACAAGGTATAGCTATGACACTTCATTCTTAACTACTAAAGATTATGCTTATTTGGTAAAAGCAGATGAAGATCCTTCTACATATGAAGAAGCCAAAGGGAAGAAGAATTGGGAAGATGCTATGCAAGAGGAGTATGATGCATTGATAGAAAATCAAACATGGGATTTGGTTCCTAAACCTAATAGCCAGAAAATCATTGGTTGTAAGTGGGTTTACAAGACTAAAAGATTTGCAGATGGAAGTGTGTCTAGGTACAAAGCTAGACTTGTTGTGAAAGGGTATGCACAGACATATGGAGTGGACTATGATGAGACTTATAGTCCTGTGGCAAAGATGACAACCATCAGGACACTCATTGCAATTGCTGCTTGTAAAGGTTGGAAGTTGTCTCAATTAGATGTTAAAAATGCTTTCTTGAATGGTTACATTTCAGATGAAGTCTACATGGAGCAACCAGATGGGTTCAAAGATCAAGTGAGTCCAAATTATGTGTGTAAGCTCAAGAGAGCTTTGTATGGGTTGAAACAAGCCCCAAGGGCTTGGAATTATAGGCTTGTGAAATTCTTGAATGATCTTGGATTTCAAGCATCAAAGGCAGATAGTAGCTTGCTAGTCAAAGCAAGTGAAGATGGGTTTATTTATGTGTGTATTTATGTTGATGACATAATACTTACAGGAACAGATGATAAGGGGATACAAATGATCAAGAAGCAGATGGAGAAAGAGTTCAAAATCAGTGATTTGGGGAACCTATCATTCTTCTTGGGAATGGAGATCTCTTATACTCAACATGGAGTATATGTGACCCAAGAAAGGTATCTTAAAAATTTGCTAACCAAATTTAAAATGGAAGATTGCAGGGTTGCACCTACACCTTTGGAAGTGAACCATAAATTGTCTAGGTTTGGAGGAGAAGAGTTCAGAGATATGAAACTCTATCAAAGTTTGGTTGGTAGCTTGATTTATGCTACATTGACAAGGCCTGACTTGTCATATGCAGTTGGTGTGCTTTCACAATTCATGCATTGTCCTAGAAAGGAACATTGGATTGCAGGACAAAGAGTACTTAGGTACATCAAGGGTACACTCAAAGAAGGGTTGTACTATGGGTTTACTTCAGATACAAGAATCAAGATATATAGTGATGCAGATTGGGCAGGTAATATGGATGATAGAAGATCAACACATGGATACTTGTGCTATGTAGGAGACAAATTGATTTCATGGTGTTCCAAGAAGCAACATACAGTTGCTTTGTCATCTACAGAGGCAGAATATAAAGGTATGGTGGAAGCTGCAAAAGAGGTAATATGGCTAAAGACACTTTTGAAAGTTTTTGATGTGATTCAGAGTACTCCTATTATTTGTGGAGACAATATGAGTTCATTATACTTGGCAGCTAATCCTGTATTTCATGCTAGAACTAAGCATATTGAAATACAGTATCATTTTCTGAGAGAGAAGGTCATTGAGAAGGAGATTGAAGTCATACACACTCCCACAAAAGATCAAGTTGCAGATATGATGACTAAAAGTCTAGATGGACCAAAACTACAAAGATTCAAGGATATGGCTGGAGTAAAGAAGATAGAGAAGAACCTCAATTAATGATTGAGGGGGAGCTGTTGGTGCATGACAATCATCAATTGAAGGATTATGGAGAAATGAAGTCAAGAAGTCAAGAAGAGAACAAATTAGATGGTTGAAGGAAGGGCATATTCAGAAAATCCAAAGACATGTACACATATGTACATTAGCTGACTTATATCCTTGTTTAAGTCATACACTTGTATATATTCATCTATAAATATGTTTGAAAATGTCGGGCAAGTAGAGCAGAAGAGATTTTGAGAATAGGGAGAGAGAAATTAGTGTCATTAGACACATGAAGAGTGAGTGAATTGTCCATCCTCACTTAGATGTAAATTTTCTGAGAAATCGAAAAATTTTGCGCCCGATATTTTGCTGTCTGCTCCCTCTGTGTTTAATCTTGTGAGAAATCCTTTTGCACGTATCTAAGTCCATAGCTAATCTATCTATGGCTAGAATTTGAGAGGTTAATTGTAATCAGGCTGTGAGAATTTTGATTAGGAACATTCATATGTAAGAATGTTCTAACAGTCGAGAAATCTGGCGCACATTTCATCTTTAATGAAATGATCATTGCTCAATCTACAGTGTAAAGTTTTACACAAATGAGGGCTTAAAATCTAAGTTGGAAGGTAAGCTATCTATGGCTAAAAGATCTTGATCAAACGGGATTTACTTTGGGAGAACCAGTGCTAAGAAGTTGCAGGTGTCAAAGTCGCCATTGCAGAGAAGCACTTTCAGACATAGGTAAAGTGTTTCACACATTTCTCAGTGTGTACTTAATCTTTTTGAGAGATTTAACTTGGCAAAGTTGCGCAACCTTAAGGCGAAGTGTTGTGCAAAGTTTTATCAAAAACTTTACAGGATTGATTAGTCAATGAGTGACTAATCTGCAGCAGACTTTTCTGAAGAAATTGAAATTTTCAGAATAATCAATTTTCTGATAATTTGGTGAAGATTCTCTAAATTAGGTGGAGTCTAAAGTTGATCTTGATATAGAGGTGATCTAAATTCAAGGTTAACTTGTTCTTTTGGAGATTAACACTCTCCATCAATGTTCCTGCCCCTTGTTGATTTGCATTCATGTTCGTTCTGGATGGAGGGAATATCAATTCACCTCTCCAAGTGTAGGTGTTTTTAGCGCGTTCAGGCACCACAAAGACTCTTTCTGAAGTCTCATCCAGGTATACAACCTTTCCAGGTGTATCTGGGTCCTTGAATTCATAGATTGTGATGATGCCTACCTCACTGGGGTTTTCCTTTCTGTACCTCCAAAAGGCTTCATCTGTCTCTTTATTTACGAACAACTCTGTGCTCCTGTTATCTTGAGGGATCCACTCTGGGATGATTACTCTTGTTAATACGGATTTCCCTCTCGGTGTTCTAGGTTCTTCTAACGGTTCTTTTCCTTGAAATTTCCCTTCTGTCTCTAATTGGATTGTGCCAAACTCATTAGTATCGTTTGGCTGCGTACTCAGGACGTACATGGTTCCTTCTTTGTCTATGTAAGCGTCTCTCTCAAATTTCACCACTGGTCTTTCCAATCCAAAGGGTTGATCAGGGTTGTGCAGTTGCACCACTTGCCTTTGCAAACCATCCTCATAGATGCAAGCACCTAGTCGGTTGGTTCGGAGAAACTCTAACTGCGTTCTATAGGGTCCTTCAGGTTTTTCTAGGTATGCTACATGAGATCCTCCTGCTGGTCTGTCTGCGCTGAATGCCATTTCAGATTCGCTAGTATCTGAGCTCAACTCGTAGGGATAACTACTATTCAATTGTTGAGCCCAAGATCGAGCTGTGGTTCTTACACTAGCCTCTGATGATCTAAGGCTTCTTCTGTCCGACTTACCTATATGTTTGCCCGATCTAAGGTTCATTAATTTCCTTCCTTGCTCACTCAATTACACACTTAGATCGTCGATAGTCCTTTGTTATTATTCTCTTAATTCTTTTTAATTTTTCTTTGGATTCTTGTCTTAATATATGCGTCAGGAATTCGACTTTCGTTATGATTTTTGAGTTCTCGTTCCGTCAGACTTATGTTCTTTTCTTTAGGTTTTCGTCACACACACCTTTACTTTAAGTCTTAAACTTGAAAGAATTAGGTATCTTGAACTTGAGGCGTTCCTATCGTCGTTAATCCATAATGCTAACGTTTAGCCTAAGCTAAGAATTGACTGAGGGGGTTGAGTAATCTTCCAACCTCGAGTCGGCTTTTCTGTTGCTCTGATGCCCTGTTGCCCAAGAAGCCGTGCTTCCCAAGCTCTGCTGTCTTCACTGCCTTGCTTGCTTGCCTTGGATTGCCCTTTCTAGACCTGGAAAATTCCAATATTAGACCAATTCACAAGATGATTAAACACTTGAGTATATACACCTTTTAAGCTCAAATTTTCAGTGTGTGCCCCCTGACTTCCTAGTCCTAGACTAGGTGAACCTCAAAATAGCTTATCCAAAAATAGATGTATTCTTTATGAAAAAAAACAGTTGAGGTCACGTAGTACTCGTCACGAGCTTTCTAACGAGCTATTAAGCTCAAAAAACGGACTTCGGATGAAAAAGTTATGAGCATTCAGGCCCTGGGGGGTAAAAACTGACAATCCAATTTTCCCTCAAATATGAGCTAAGGGGTCTCCTATGAGTCTAATGGTCCAAAAATTTTCCAAAAATACCCTCAAAATTGGTCAAAAATTGAAGTCCAAAATTTGCGATGGGGGTGGGCAATCGCGATGGTCTGAGACCGTCGCGATGGTCCGAAAAGGTCGAACCGTCGCGATGGCGTGGAATTTGGACAATCGCGATGGCCCGAAAAAGCGAACCGTCGCGATGGCTCGAAATGAACGATCGCGATGGCGTGAGGTCGAACCGTCGCGATGGTCCAAAAATTGAACCGTCGCGATGGCGTGATCGGGCGGACAATCGCGATGGCGCGGTCAACGGTCAACGGTGGACAATCGCGATGGTCCAAAAGTTGAACCGTCGCGATGGTCTATCGTGACACGTGGCACTGTCGTGGCGATGGCATAAGCCAATCGCGATGGTCCGGGGTCAAATGAACCGTCGCGATGGTCCAAGTGGACCGTCGCGATGGCTCAAGTGAACCGTCGCGATGGTCCGAAAAAGCGAACCGTCGCGATGGTCCGGCCGAGCCGTCGCGATGGCGTGAGCCTATCGCGATGGTGTGACACAATCGCGATGGTCCGAGCCAATCGCGATGGTCCACCAAATGACGAATTTTTGAAATGCAACTATGGTGCCGTGTGTGCGCAAGGATCGCCTACCTCGTGGTGTGGTCGCCTACCTCAAAATCCGAACTTGGCGGACCATCGCGATGGTCCGACACAGTCGGAAATTTCTGACAGAAAGTACATTTTTTACCTTTTGGAAGCTTTCCTGATGCTCTGAAGCTCTGTACCTACAAGAAAACTCAAGAAAACACAAGTGCATACAAGCGCAAAAACTCTCTCTCGCTCTCTCGCATGCACAAATGAGGGGAAATGAGGTGAATGGGTGGATATGGTGAATTTTCTGATTTTTTTGGAAATGGAGATGATGATGCGATGATGAAGATGGAGTATGGGGAAGGTGAAAAACACTAAAAACTAAGTAAAAACAACAACAAAAACTGAAATTTTTACCTTCCAACGCCACTTCTTGCTATACTCTTACCATCACACATTCGTCCTAGACTCGATCCCCGGCAACGGCGCCAAATTTGGTGTTGCTCTAGCACAATGGTGAGAACCACGTTAAGAAGCTTCACCTCCTTAATGTCAATCCGAGGGAGAGGTAGGAGTGATATGAAGATCGTGAACGTGAGATGATGTGAGAGTGAAGGTGAGAAGCACCAAAGATGCACACACACATACACACACACAATGAAGAGACAAGCAAGACACAATGGAAGGTGGGAAATTAACTCTATTACTCAAGAAGGCTCTTACAAGCTCAAACTAGCTCTATGCTCACACTAACCAAAATGAACCAACCTCAAAAATGAGCTCTCTAGCTCTTTTTATAGTTTCTAGACTAGTTTTGACCGGTTTCACATCTAGTGACCGGCCTAGTTAAAAAAATAGGTCCTAGATGCTATTTGGAAGGGTAAACGATGTCTAAAAATAACGAAAATTGGTACGCGCATTCTACCTAAGCTCCTCAAGCTCGAGGACTCCTCGGCTTGCACAAAATGGAGCTATGGATTACAAAATGGGGTTTTCTTATGATACATATGTTACAATTAGTGATAATAATCACTGTTGAATGTTTGGAGAATTAATAAGAAATATATTTGTTTAAAAAATTGATCCGCCTGGCTCCCTGCTTCATCTTCACATGCTTCCGTGGCGTCTGTGCCTCTGACTGCTTCCAACACCTACCTAGCTATTTGTAAGGTTGGTGATACTTTCCTAATTGCATGTTTATTGTAGGGGCAATCTTGAGCCACTCGGTTTATGTATTTCCTCTCTATTGTGCAATGTTGGAAATTTAAATTCCCTATGTTCTATGTTTGCATTGGACTACGCTGGCCATGTAATTAGCTCCACAAATGTAGCAATGCTTCATAGTGATCACCCTTACAACTTGTCTATTCTAAACTCCTAGCTTTTGGGCCACTTGTTCTTCAAATTCATCTATCAATGTCATGGGTTTGGATGTAATACTAGTGGAACATTCTAAATCCTTGTAGAGTTTAGAAAGTTCCATTTGATCCCCTAAGTAAGCATTGCTCTAAGGTATGCGGCTCCGTCAAGTAGACATATGACCTTAGCTTGCCGCTTAGGAGACCATCTAAGAATAAATAAACTTGATTAGCTTGAGTAGGAAATCTCAAATAGGGCATCTCGCAATGTACTACCTGAAGCTACATCTTGCTAACCTCACTATTTCTTGGGTGGCTGTTTGAGGTGTTGTGTCTAATTCTACTCTTGGAGAACTCTACAATGAGAGCATCTAGCAATTGTGTGATATTTCCAAATTAACTTTGATGCAAGGATTGAAACCATGTAGGGTTGTATTCTTCAAGGTTAGTCCAAATGCCTCATATTGAGTGAACAAATCCTCCACTTGTTTTGCCCTCAAAACTTCCTTCTAGTCTTGATCTCTCTCTTTGCTATAGTGTGTGAAAAACTTACTTTGGTTGATTCCTTAGAGCTCTCTTTCTTTGAGCTCCTTGGACATGTGAAGATGCTACATTGTTCTGACTATGAGGTGTAATAGGATTGTATGAAACGAAAATCTTTCCACCTTTCCAAGTGTGTATGTGCCTACTATGCTTCATGAAAACATGCATTCAATTTGAGTTGTTGTCCATATATATGACCTTGCCTAGAACATCACGATCCATCAAGTCATATATGATGATCCCATCTACATTGCTAGGTTTTTCTGGTTTGAATCTCCAAAAGGAGTCCTTAGTATTTTTTCTAATGAAAGTTTTTATGCTTGTGTTGTCTTAAGGGATCCATTCAAGTGTGATGATCCTCCTTAGGACTGATTTACCTCTAGGGGTTCTAGGCTCTCATTCTTTTTTCTCATTCTCAAGATCTTCTATTTCAAACTTAGTTCTGTTCCATCTCAAGTCATCTATTCTATTTGGTAAATTGGTTAAACATACATGGTTCCTTGCTTATCTATGTATGATCCTTCTTCAAATTTAACCACAAGGTGATAAATTTTAAAGGGGTATTATGGATTTCTAAGCTAGAGCACTCATCCTCATAAATCAACCTCATAGAGATGAGCATCTAAGCCATTGGTTTGAATATATTCAAGCTAAATCTTGTAGAGCCCTTTTGGAGTCTCTAAGTAAGTTATTTTTGAACTACTTGCAAGTCTTTCCATGCTAAAAGGCATCTCTGAGTTGCTAGTTTTTAAGCCCACTATGTAGGGGGCCCAAGATGTAGTTGTTATATTGACACTAGCATCAAATGATCTGAGGTTATTTTGATCAAACTTTCCTATGTGTTTACTTGATCTAAGGTTCATAAATTTGATCACTTACCCTTCCAATTATTTTAGAGTACGCACATGTTGCAAAGTTATTTTATATGTCAATCACTTGTCCTTTTTAATTTTCCTTGGTAGGTCTTGTCTTTAATATCGGATCATCACGAGTAATTTAAATTTGTTGGTTTTTTACATTTTATTCCTTGTCTAGATTTTTTTGCTTAAGGTTACCACAATTATAATCTACTTATCACTCTTGACTTGATTTAATTAGGGTTTCTTGAACTTAATCCATTCCTACCATCACCCTAATTAATAAACCACCTATGCACACTTATCCTAAGCTAGAATTGACCAAAGGGGTTGAGTAATTTTCTAATATCGATTCATTTTTTCTAAATTTGCTCTTTTCTCAAGAAGCTCACGCAAGCCTTGCTCGTACAATCGCACCTTGTCTTTCCTCTTGACACACTCACTTTGTGTTAGTAGCCCTAAAAATCACATAGATTTTGTTTGTTGTGATAGACAATGTCTATCATGATAGAACGGTCTATCAACTATCATGGAATTTTTTTTTGTCACGGCGGACATTCTATCTTTCGTGATAGATGGGCATCTATCACAATAGATAGTTGGTGTCTAGAAATAGATGGGTCTAGCATCTGTCATGAAAAGCATCTACCATGAAAAACATCTGTTATGATAGACAATCAATTTGTTGTGATAGGCAGGTGTTTGGTGCAATAGACAACCTATCTTTCATGATAGACAACCTTTGTCATTTTTCATGGAATGTGTCTTTCCTATGACACAAGATTTGTCTGTCATGATAGATGGTGTCTATCATCTGCCATGAGGAGGGTGTGTCATGATAGACATGTCCATCATGATAAATGATGTCTATTGTGGATGTTGTCTATCGTGATAGATGGTTTCTACCACGATCGACAAAAAAAATAGATTTTTTTTTTATTTGATGCAGTTAGTTCTTTGTGGAGGCGCTTCATGCAATGGATGCAAATTAAAAAGACAAAATTTTTCTATCTGTTGCAAGACATAGATGGTCATCTTGAGCTACATGCATGATGCATATTGTACTTGATGATGGAGTTGAAGCTGACGTTGAAGTTAGTTCCTACAAGAAACGCTCATGAACACGCACAAAGAGCAAACATAGACTCTCTCTCTCTCTCAAAAATGAAATGAGGGAATGAATGGGAGAGGTGGGTATATACCCAAAATTTAAAATTTTTGGTGAAGGTGTAGATGGAAGGTAGAGGAGAGTGGAGATGGTGGTGGTGATGATGATGATGAACAAGAGTAATGGGAGTGTACAAGTGAGTGAGTGAGAAGCACCATGACATGCACACACACACATACAAGGTAGGAAAAAGAGTGGAACAATGGAATCTTCTGTTCATAAGCTCAAGAGACTTCATACAATGTTTTACAAATCAAATGAGATCTCTAGATCCTTTTATAGTTTTTTTACTGTTTTTGGCCAATTTTAGATCCAGTTTCAAGCCTAGTTAAAAATTAGGTTCCTAAGCTATTTTGAGGGCTCAAATCAGCTCCCAAAATTTTATAATTTTAAATGGGGATCCTACTTGCAATCCTCAAGCTCTAGGACTCAGCTTGCACAAAATGGAGTTGGAATCACAAAAAATGATTATTTACAAAGGTTTGTAGTGATGAAGATCACAATTTTTTAATGTATGGTTTGGCAAAAAATTGGAAACATTTTGGAGGCTTCATTGTCCTCCTCTTCTTCTCTGGCTACCTCTCTACTCAAGCCTATATTTTTACCTTGGCCCTCACTCTAGCTACCTTCGCTTAGAGTGTCTATCATCTTAAACTTGCTCCTTGGTCTCTTCTGCCATTAACACTTTCTGAATCTCTTAACCTTTGATTTGTACTTCTTGAAACTCATGAACCAAACAAAGAACTTTGATATTCTTTAAGATAGCTTTTTTTCTTTTTTCTAGTAGTGTAGGTGACCCATTTTTCCTCATGGGTGATGACATGTCCTTAATAATAGATGGGGTCTTAGATGAGCACACCAATCTAACAAAAACACAATTAATTCTATTACTACTTAGCATCATAGTGGAGTTGTTCAAGGATCCCATAATTGTATTAAAGAATGGCCACTAAAACATGTTAGTAAATCAACTTCTATGATAAAAGATATCAATAATATATTTTTTAAAGGAAAAAATGATACAATGAGTGTGCATGGGAATTCCTTTGCCGTAAATTTGTAATATCCTATACTTGCTATTGGAGTTCAAGGAGAAGGGAAGCATGCAAACGTCATGTAGAAGAAGAAGGATGGGTCACAATAATGAGTATATTACTAAGTGAATGTAAAATCTAATTAGCCCATAAGGGTTACACGTACATATGATCCAAGGGAAAAGAATCTCTTAAAGAGGGAAAAAATGCATCGATGGTCTTAACTATGTTTACAAATATCACTATTGAAATATATCAATGATTCCTCCTGAGAAGTGATGTGGTGAACAAGGAGCTCACACTCATGTATAAGGAAGCATTGAGAAATGTGGAATCAAATCAATCAACAAAACAAAGTAAGGCCAAAGCTCTGCAAAAAGCTTTGAATGTATCCCCAGGTAGAGACCTTGTTAAAAGGTTTGTAACATACCTTGCATGGGAACATAAGCCAAATTGATCTTTCAAGCATTGAGTGTCTCCCTAATATAATGATAGTGCATATCAACGTGATTTTTTTGATCATGGGACATAGGGTTTCTTTTGTCAAGAGAAAGGAGATAAGGAAGAGAGCTCACTCACACACTCTCACACACAAAGAGAAGCACATATAGATTGAGGCAAGGAGGAATGATCTTCTTCTTCTATCAAATAAAAGGAATATCCAAGAATGACCTAAAATAGCAATACAACTAGTGCAATATATAAAGTACATGATGAAAATCCTAGTGTCCATGCATGAGTGAGTTTGCATGAAACAAATGTGCCATAGCTCTTGCTAGATAAATCTAGTTAATCTCACTAAAGTATCCCTAAGATATACCAGTGTGACCACTATACATGTTAGAGAAATGAAAAAGTGATATGTGTCATCCCCAATCATCACATGTTGAGCTTGATCTCTCAACACTCCCCCTCAAGCTCAATGTCATGTCCTGTAATCCATGTATCTTCAAAAACTTCTTCAGTTTCTTTGCTCCAAGTGCTTTAGGGAAAATATTAGAAACCTACTCATTTGTCCTCACATAAACAAGATCAATATTACTTGCCAATACCTTTTCCCTGATGAAATGATAATGTACCTTGATATGCTTTGTTCTGTCAAGAAAAAGTTGATTCCATGATAATTGTATGATATTACAATTATCACAATAAATGATGATAGGCTTTTGCACTTGCACACATAAATCTAAAAGTAGCATCTGTAGCCATGATGCTTCACATGCTACCATTGCAAAACCTCTATACTCAGCCTCTATACTTGAAAAAGCAATGATGGGTTGCTTCTTATTATGCCATGTAATAGTTGCACTCCCTAGTGGAATAGAAAGCCACTAGTAAATGTTCTATCTCGAATACTACCAACCCAATATGCATCAGTGTATCCATGAACTTGCAATTCTACAAAAGTTTCATAAAACAATTCATAATCCAAAATATCACTCACATACCATAGAGTGCATCTCAAAGCATCCAAATGTGGTTTCTTCCGAATCTGTATAAATTGACTTTCAATTCCAATGGTGTAACTTAGATCAAGCCTTGCACTTATGAGATATATCAAAATTCCCATAATTTTCTTGTACATTAAAGCATTTTCCAATGCTTCACCTGATGTAGTATCCAACTTCATATTATGATCTAATGGCATAGAAATTGGATTACAATCCACCATACCATACTTTTGAAGTATACTCAAAGCATATTGCCTTTCTAACATCCATATACATGTTTCTGTGTGTATAAACTCAAGGCCCAAAAAGTAGCACAACACACCAAGATCTTTCATGTCAAATTCTTGCATAAAGAATTGATTTACCTCTTTGATGCTTTCTTCATTATCACCACCTACAATCAAGTCATCAACATAAATAGCCACAATCATGATGCCATCATCACCCTTCCGTGCGTATAATGAGTGATGTACATCACACATAGAAAATCCAATGATGGTTAAATAATATGCAATCCTTGCATGGCAAGCACTAGGGGCTTGTTTAAGCCCATACAAAGTCTTTTGCAACCTACAAACTTATTCTAGGTGCATTGAGTCTTCATATCCTTGTGGCTTGTCCATGTATACTCCTTCCTCCAACTCACCATGCAATAAAGCATTCTTCACATCCATATGATGAAAAATCCATCCTTTTGCTATAGCCAATGCAACAAGTGCTCTACATGTACAATTCACTTGTGACAAATCTCTATATTTGCAATAACACCTGCACATTTTACAAACATGGATGCACTCATTTCCAAATTTTTCACATCCAAGGTGAACATCCTACAATTTTTTCCCTTTGAGCACCAAAATTCCATTCTATTTGTACTCTTCTACATATAGACCATCAACATTGAAGCTGACTTGTAATCTGGTCAACCATTCACCCAATAGAAACCATATTCTTTGTTATATTCAAAACATGTGGCACATTAACAAGATGTTTTACCTTCATGTCCTCCATAGATAATGCTATGTTTCCTATATGCTTGATAGGATGTGATGTATTGTAATAATATAATTCTATGATCTAAGCGTCCAAGTAATTTAGACATATCTAAAAGCGAACATCGTTTTATCACCTCTGTGTATGACCAAAGATCTAGAGACTAGACTTATGTAGTAGGTTATATGCTCTTGTAAACAAGTGATCCACTTAGCTTAGTGGTTAAGTCTCAAGGGTGTGAAGTAGGAGGTCTTGGGTTCAACCCTCATGCAATATGGGAGAGTATTTTTTCCAAAGATATTGAGAGGCTTCTAGAAGCATCCACTTGAGCTAACTCAAGTTAAGTGGTGTTGGGAAAGATGGATGGATCCTTCAGAAGATTGAGTTGGTACTGCTAATCCTGCTTTGCACCAGCCCTCAGTGACTCCAGATATGATTAGTAGACACCCTTAGCTTCCAAATGATACCAAGAGATCATATATGTAGTTTGCAAATGATGTGTGTAGTGATCAAATCAAAACAGACTACTTGATACTTCACAAGTCTAAGAAAACTTGCTATTTTGGTATTGACACCTACTCAGTCTTTCACTCAGTATGACCAGTACACTTACAATTGGCAAAATTCCTTCTAGAGGTATTCTATTAGCTTAGTAAGCTACCATTTGCAAGTGAAATGAGATAAAATCATAAACTATACTAGGAGAAATCACTTTAGCAAAATTATGGACACCCCCGACTTTTTAGGAAGTATGCAGACAAATACCAGTGAGCACTTTGATCGCGATTTCTTGAAATTGGCTGAACCAAGTTGCTTCAAACTTTGTATGCTTGTAGTATGCTTTAAGCTGGATCTACCAAGCTTTGAATCACTTGATTTGGTGCAGTAGGCACTGAGATATGCCTCTTTGACGTTGACAGACTTGAAGTAGTATACTCAGAGAACACAGAAGTGATAGGTGTAAATATATGTATTAATTCACATTGATGTACATTCCCATTGGCATGATAGACATTGCCAAATGGTACTCAGGGGTGTAGGCTATGGAGTAGAGCTCACACCCTCAATACTAGCAGAAATGAAGCTCGGGATCTCTCTCACTCAGCCCGCGAGTTGTCTTCTCACTTTTATATGAATTGGAAGTTGATTTGAATTTCAAATTCAAATCTAAGACTTCCTATAATCACTCCTCTAAAAGTAGGGAGATATTCTCTCAACTTATACCATCTAATTTTCCACGAATCTATTAGGTAAGTGATTACATAAGAATGCCAAGTCATTTAGACTTTTACAAGAGATAAAATGGTAAGAACTTATAAGCATAAGTTCCTATGATCCTTCCTTCAAATGATATCTTCATGAAGTAATCCAAGCCAAATTGTGAAGGCTTGAATTGCACCAACAGCTCCCCCTCAAGCCAAACATTTTGGCTTAAGTCTTCATCTTCATTCTTCAATCACATCCTGCAATCCAATCATGTTTCTGAATCTGCATAATTTGTTTCCATCCAAAGCTTTAGTGAGTAAATCTGCACATTGCATATTAGTAGACACATAGGTGAACTGAATGTCCTTGCTTAACAACTTCTCTCTCACATAGTGGTAATGAACCTCTATGTGTTTTGTCCTAGCGTGATATATTGGATTAGCTGCAAGGTGAAGTGAGCTTGTGTTGTCTCCAAAGATAATTGGGGGCCTAGTGTATAGGCCTAACTCTGTATACAAAAGCTTTAACCAAATAGCTTCTTGAGTGCCATTGGCTAGCCCTCTATACTCTGCTTCAGTGGATGTTAATGCCACTGTTGGTTGCTTCTTGGCTGACCAAGAAATAGGTTTGTCACCTGCAAAAGATAAGTATCCTGATGTGCTCCTCCTATCATCCTTGCATCCTGCCCAATCTGCATCTGAATATACTTTAATATCAATATTTGATGTATAAGGAAAGTACAAACCATGGTTCTCAGTTCCTTTTAGATACTTCAAGATCTTCTTTGCAGCCTCAAGGTGAGGTACTCTTGGTTTGTGCATGAATTGACTTAGCACACTAACTCCATATGCTATGTCAATTCTGGTCAAGGTAGCATAATTCAAACTACCTACCATACTTTGATATCTTGTAATGTCTTGGACTTCATCCCCTTCATGAACACTTAGCTTTAGGTTGACTTCCATTGGAGTACTTGAGACTTTTGCATCCTGCAAGCCAAACTTCTTTAACATGTCCTGCACATACTTCTTCTGAGTGATATATATACTTGAATTAGTATAAACCAATTCAAGTCCTAGAAAGTATTTCAATAATCCAAGATCATTGATCTTGAACTCCTTCATCATCTGATTTTTTATGCTTCTGATTCCTTGGACATCATTACCTGTAATGATGATGTCATCAACATAAACACAGAGATAGATTACCTCTGAATTGCTCCTTTTGATAAACAATGAAGTGTCTGCCTTGCTCATAGTAAACCCTTGGTCTTGGAGGTATGTTGTCAGCCTGTAGTTCCATGCTCTAGGTGCCTGCTTCAATCCATATAGAGCCTTCTTCAATTTACAAACATAATTTACCTTCTTGGGATCTTCATAGCCAGGTGGTTGTGACATGTAGACTTCTTTAGATATCCATCCATTCAGGAAAGCATTCTTGACATCTAATTGGTACATGTTCCAATTCTTGGATGCAGCTACACTCACCAATACTCTGATTGTTGGCATCTTAGCCACAGGAGAAAATGTCTCCTCATAATCAATGCCTTGGGTTTGTGCAAAACCCTTGGCTACCAACCTAGCTTTGTACCTGTTGATTGTACCATCAGAGTTCCTCTTTAGTTTGCAGATCCATCTGGATCCTATCACTTTCATAGAGTCCTTCTTGGGTACCAAGTCCCATGTGTCACTCTCCTTGAGAGCTTCTATTTCTTCATCCATAGCACCTTTCCATTCTGGTTTGGTGATTGCCTCTTCATATGATCCTGGTTCTTCACTTAACAAGTCCTTTGCAAGATAAATTGAATGCTTAGTTACAAGAGATGTATCATACCCATATCTGATAGGTTTCTTACTTTCTCTCTGAGATCTCCTCATTGCTTGAGTTGAAGATTCTGGTATATCCTCAAGCTTCTTCATCTTCATCTTCATCTTTCCTCTGGACTTCCATGCCTTGAATTCTTCAAGATTGATTGTGTCATCATCTTCTGAACTTGAGTCTTCCTTCTAGTTTGGTTCTTCCTTTGAGAGTTTTGGAAACTCCTCTTCCAAATCATAAGGTAGACTAACCTTCCTGCATTCATTCTCATACCATGAGTCATTCTCATCAAAGATGACATCTCTGCTTACCTTGAACCCTTTATTGGTTGGGTTGTAGAATCTGTACCCTTTTTGATTCAAGTCATAACCAATGAAAATACATTTTTTTGCTTTAGGGTCTAGCTTTCCCCTTACCTGTGAGGGAATATGCACATATGCTACACAACCAAAAAATTTGCAATGATCCAATGATGGTCTCTTACCATGCCAAGCTTCATAAGGTGTCATTCCATCAAGAGACTTTGATGGCAACCTGTTTATGAGATAGGTGGTAGTAGATACACTTTCTGCCCAAAGATAATTTGGCAACTTCTTTTCATTAAGCATAGACCTGGCTGTTTCAACTATAAGTCTATTCCTTCTTTCAGCTACCCCATTTTGTTCAGGTGAGTACCTTGTGGTTATCTCCCTTTTGATGCCTCTTTCCTGCAAGAAATCTTCAAACTCATTGGAGAAGTATTCTCCTCCTCCATCTGACCTTAGCTTCTTCAAGTTCCTTCCTGTTTGATTTTCAACTAGTGCAAGATATCTTTTGAAACAATTAAACACTTCATCCTTGTGCTTCATAAAGTATAACACAGTCCATCTGCTATAATCATCAATGAAAGACACATAGTACCTTGATCCTGAAATGGAGGGATCCTTGCTAGGTCCCCAAACATCTGTGTGTACCAAGTCTAGGTAGTCTTCATGCATAAAACCTTTCCTTGAATAGGGCAACCTGTGAGACTTACCAAAGTGACAAGCACCACACTTGTAAATCATGTGTTGCTTGGACACATTAGGTATCCCAAGCACACATTGATCCCTGCACATTGGCTTCAAGGTCCTTTCACCTATGTGACCTAATCTCTTGTGCCATATTTCTAATTCTGAAAGTGTTTGATCCTTGTAATTGTATAAAGCAATGTTTTTGGTGTCTTCTAGCTCAAAAGTAAATAATCTACTTGATTTTTCTCCCTTGGCTATCCTTTTGAATCCATGTCTTGGGTCCTCCACATATGCTCCATGTTGATCGAACCTGACCTGCAACCCTTTCTCCACAATCTAACCAACACTCATTAAGTTTTTGGTAATGGTTGGTACATAAAGTACCCTGCTCAATAGGTTCTGGTTACCATCAAAAGTTTTTACATTTCCAATCTTTACTACAGAATGCTTAGTATCATCACCTGTCTGTACTTGATGTTTGCCCTTTGGTTCCTCAAGATCAGAGAGTAATGCCACATTGCCAGCTACATGATTAGAACACCCTGAATCAATATAAAACAGATGATCATCATTGATACCTGACTTGGAAGTCATATTCATGATCAATAGGGAGTCATCTTGCTCCTCTGTGTAGTTGTTGTAGTCTTTCCTATTTCTGAATCCTCCTTGGTAGTTACCATTATGGTTGTTGTTGTAATTGTTGTTGTAATTATTGTTGTAGCCATTGTAGCCTTGGTGTTGGTTGAACCTACCTCTGCCTTGAGAGTATCCACCTCTTGAGTAGCTTCTTCCTCTCTGATTTTTGTAGTTTCTGTAGCACTCATCTGTGGTGTGGTTAGACAATCCACAAATATTGCATGGTGATGAATTGTAGGGTCTCCCCCTACCTGACTTACCTCCTCTGCCCCTGCCTCTTGAAGATCTACCTCTCCCTGCATAGTTGGCTTGGGAGGTTGACCCTTCATCCTCTTGCTTCTTACCTTTACCTTTGTCTTTAATCTTTTTATCAGTATATAGGGCAGAAGGAGTGTTACCTTTAGATGTATCTCCAACCTTTGTGAACTTTGCTTCATGTGTGAATAGTTGGCCCATCAGAGTTGTGAGATCTGGGGTATGCATGTCCATGTAGAGATCCATTGCAGTGGTGAAGCTTTCCCACTTATCATCTGCCTTGAGTCCATTTGTTATTTGCCTTACTATTTGTTCCTCTTCAATCTCCTCTCCAATGCTTGCTAATTGGTCTGCCACATCCTTGATCTTGGTCACAAATTCTGACACTGATTGCTTTGGTTGCTTCCTAAGGGTTGTGAATTCAATCCACAATTGATTCTTTCTAGCCCTTGTATTAGATGAAAAATATGATGACAAGGTTTCCCAAGTTTCTTGGGAAGTCTTACAATTCCTGATGTGAGGTAAAAGGAAATCATATATAGAGTTAAGAAGATAAGACCTTGCCAATGCATCTTTTGCACACCATGTATTAAGCCTTTCTTGTTCTTCCTTGGTGGGTAGACCCCTTGCTTTGAATGAGGGCAATTCCTCATCTCCTGAGATGAATCCAAATAGACTTCTTCCTTGTAGATAGGTCTTCATCCTCAGAGACCAAGCTTGATAATTGTTCCTCTCCAATTTGTCAATGAATGAAGGAAAACCATCTCCCATGTTACCTTGTTTGCTCTGATACCACTGTTGGGAAAGATGGATGGATCCTTCAGAAGATTGAGTTGGTACTGCTAATCCTACTTTGCACCAGCCCTCAGTGACTCCAGATATGATTAGTAGACACCCTTAGCTTCCAAATGATACCAAGAGATCATATATGTAGTTTGCAAATGATGTGTGTAGTGATCAAATCAAAACAGACTACTTGATACTTCACAAGTCTAAGAAAACTTGCTATTTTGGTATTGACACCTGCTCAGTCTTTCACTCAATATGACCAGTACACTTACAATTGGCAAAATTCCTTCTAGAGGTATTCTATTAGCTTAGTAAGCTACCATTTTCAAGTGGAATGAGATAAAATGATAAACTATACTAGGAGAAATCACTTTAGCAAAATTATGGACACCCCCGACTTTTTAGGAAGTATGCAGACAAATACTAGTGAGCACTTCGATCACGATTTCTTGAAATTGGCTGAACCAAGTTGCTTCAAACTTTGTATGCTTGTAGTATGCTTTGAGCTGGATCTACCAAGCTTTGAATCACTTGATTTGGTGCAGTAGGCACTGAGATATGCCTCTTTGAAGTTGACAGACTTGAAGTAGTATACTCAGAGAACACAGAAGTGATAGGTGTAAATATATGTATTAATTCACATTGATGTACATTCCCATTGGCATGATAGACATTGCCAAATGGTACTCAGGGGTGTAGGCTATGGAGTAGAGCTCACACCCTCAATACTAGTAGAAATGAAGCTCGGGATCTCTCTCACTCAGCCCGCGAGTTTTCTTCTCACTTTTATATGAATTGGAAGTTGATTTGAATTTCAAATTCAAATCTAAGACTTCCTATAATCACTCCTCTAAAAGTAGGGAGATATTCTCTCAACTTATACCATCTAATTTTCCCACGAATCTATTAGGTAAGTGATTACATAAGAATGCCAAGTCATTTAGACTTTTACAAGAGATAAAATGGTAAGAACTTATAAGCATAAGTTCCTATGATCCTTCCTTCAAATGATATCTTCATGAAGTAATCCAAGCCAAATTGTGAAGGCTTGAATTGCACCAACAAGTGGGACATGTGGCACACATGCAGCTACATGAATGACACATGGATGGTTAGAATCCACCTGCCCAAGAAGGAAATCCCTTCTACAGAGTTATATAAAGAGTCAGATGGTTGGGAGGAGAGTTATCTCACGTGGTGGTGATCGTAATCTTCATTTTCTTGAATTGGTATCAGATCTCTAGGCTAGTTTTAATGGTGACCTTGGTAGGTTCATCATCTTCATCAAGGTTCTATGGTGGCCCATGATCTTTCCATGATTATTCAGTTTGCAAACTCATTTTTAGATCCTTGTGAGTGTTCCTCTTTAGGAGTGGCTGATTATGTAACCAAGATGAAAGATGTGGCTAATCATTTTGCAATCATTGGAGAGCAGATAGAAGAAGAACACGTTGTGAGGCATATCATTAATGGAATCAAGGCTGACGAAAAGTGGGAGTCCTTCAGCATAGCAATGGACATGTACATGGATATTCAAGTACCTGACCTCACCACCTTGATGGGGAAACTCTTCACCCACCAGACAAACCTCGATAGAAATGGTGACAACTCAAGGGGTAACCAATCTTCTACCCTTTATAGAGATAAGAATAAAGCTAAGGATAAATGTAAAAGCAAGAAGAGTGAAGAGGAGGCTAGTACCTCTGAAGCTAATTATGCAAGAAGAGGAAGAGGTGCTAGAGGAAGGGGTAGAGGAGGAAGCAAGGAAGGGATAGACCCTACAACAACTCACCATGCAACATATGTGGTTTTAAAAACCACATTACAGAAGAATGCTTCAAGAATACAAGAAACCAAATGGGAAGAGGATACCATGGAAGCAACTATGGACAATCAAGAGGTAGATACAACAATGGTGGAGGCAACTACAACCGTAACTACAATCAAAGCTACAACAACAACAACTATCAAGGAGGCCTTAGAGGAAGGAGGGACTACAACAATTATACTGAAGATCCTTAAGATTCTTACTCATCATGAACATGACATCCAAGCAAGGTAAAGATGATGAGCATTTTTTCTACATTGATTCAGGTTGTTCCAATCATGTGGCTAGAAATGTAGCTCTATTATCGGATCTTGAAGAACCCAGAGAGAAGCATGAAGTAAAAACATGTGATGACACTATACACTTAGTCAAGAAAATTGGAAATGTCAAAACATTTGATGGTAGTATGAACCTTTTGAGTAAAGTTCTGTATGTGCCAACTATAACCAAAAACCTCATTAGTGTTGGGTAAAATTTTGAGAAAGTTTTATAGGTGAGATTCACCAAGCATGGAGAATATGTGCAAGAACCTTGACAAGGCTTCAAACAAATTGCTAAAGGTGAGAATTCAGGTAGATTATTCACATTTAAAATTGAACGCACAAGGAACATAGAATTATTTAGTTATAGAGATCAAACCTTATGTAAGCTAGAAATATGGCACAAAAGGTTAGGACACATAGGAGAAAGAACTTTGAAGTAAATGTGAGGGGATCAAAGTGTGCTTGGAATTCCCAATGTGACTAAGCAACATATGATATACAAATGTGGAGCATGCCAATTTGGCAAAGCTCACAGGTAACCATTCAACAAGAGAGGATACATCCATGAAGCCTATTTGGAACTTGTACACACTGATGTGTTGGGCCATATCAAAGATCCATCCATCTCAGCTTCAAGATACTATGTGTCATTTATTGATGATTACAGTAGATGGGCAATTATTTATTTCATGAAGCATAAGGATGAGGTATTTACATGTTTGAAGAAGTACTTGGCACTAGTTGAAAACCAAATAGGAAGGATCTTGAAGAGGATCAGATCTGATGGAGGTGGTGAGTACTTTTCACATGAGTTTAATTCATTTTTAGAGGATAGAGGCATAGAGAGGGAATTAACAACCAGTTTCACTCCTGAATTGAATGGAGTGGTAGAGAGAAGGAACATGTTAATTGTTGAAGCGGCTATGTCTATGTTAAAAGAAAAGAAGTTACCTAATTATCTATAGGTAGAGGCTATTTCCACAGCCACCTACTTGGTCAATAGGCTTCCATCCAAATCATTGGATGTTATGACACCATATGAAGCATGGAATGGTAGGAGACCCTCATCGGACCATTCCAAAATATTTGGGTGCATTGCTTATGCACACATCCCCTCACAAATTAGAGGGAAGCTTGACCCTGAGTCTGCAAAATTTATATTTTATGGGTATGATCAGAATCAAAAGGGGTATAGACTATACAACCCCACTAATAAGGCATTTATGGTTAGTAGGGATGTAGTGTTTGATGAAAATTTGTTTGAAGATAATTGCAGGAAAGTCAAGCTACCATATGATTGGGAAAATGATTTTCCAACCCTCACACAAGAAGATCAACCATTGGCAGAAGATATCAACTCAAAAGATGAAGAGTAGATTTAACTTCAAGGTTTGGAAGTCAAGAGGCAAGGTCAAGCTCAAGACATACCAGAGTCTTCAAATCAAGCATTAAGGAGATCACAAAGAGAAAGTAAGAAGCCTATAAGGTATGGATATGATACATCCTTAGTCACAAAACACTCTGTGTATATCACTAAAGACTCTATGGTAAAAGATCCTTCTTCATTTGAAGAGGCTAGGAACAAGAAAGAATGGAGAGAAGCTATGCAGGAAGAAGTGGAAGCATTACAAGAAAACCACACTTGGGATCTAGTTCCCAAGAAGCCAGACATAAAGGTAATTGGTTCAAGGTGGATATATAAAATAACAAAGAACTCTGATGTCTCTATAAATAGGTACAAGGCAAGGCTAGTGGAAAAAGGATTTGCACAAACACATGGAGTAGATTACGAAGAAACATTTTCATACGTGGCAAAGATGCCAACAATCAGGGTTTTGGTAAGTCTTGTTGCTTCTAAAAATTGGAATTTATATCAGTTAGATGTCAAGAATGTTTTGAAGATGAAGATAAAGTAGGTTACGTATGCAAGCTTCGAAAGGCACTCTATGGTCTCAAGTAAGCTCCTAGAGCTTGGAACCATAGGCTAGTTACTTATTTGGAGGACCAAGGCTTTTTGGCAAGCAAGGCAAATTCTGCTTTATTTGTTAAGAAGAACAAATCAAAAGTTGTCTACTTATTTGACTATGTAGATGACATCATCATTACAGGGAACGATTCTAATGGTATCAAGGAGGTCAAGGCTCAGTTAATGAAGGAATTCAAAATAAGTGATCTGGGTTTATTAACCTACTTTCTTGGCTTAGAACTTGGGCATACAGATTCAGGTATATTTATAAGGCAAAGGAAGTACATACATGATATGTTGGTAAAGTTTAAGATGGAGAACACTAAAAGTGCAGGTACTCCAATGGAACTCAACCATAAATTGAGTTCACATGAAGGTGAACTACTTGATGATATTATAGGTTTTCAACAACTTGTGGGAAGTCTCAATTATGCTACTCTAACAAGATGGGAAATTACCTATGTAGTAAGTACATGGAGTACGTTTATGCATGCATCAAGGAAGCCTCATATGGAAGTTGCAAAGAGGCTGCTTACGTATCTAAAGGGTATAATGAATGAAGGTTTGTTCTATCCTTTCACTTCTAACATATATATAAAGATGTATTCTGATGCAGATTGGGTGGGCTCCAAGGATGATAGGAGGAGCACTTCAGGGTACCTATTCTTTGCAGTTTGAAAGCATATATAGAAGCAACCAAATGTGGCCTTATCTTCCACAGAAGTAGAATATAGAGGTTTGGCAAATGCAACTCACGAAGCTATGTGGCTTAAGCAACTATATGCAAATTTGGAGATACATTCCTACACTCCAATAATCTTTGGACACAATACTAGCTCACTTCATTTGACTGCTAATCATGTATATCATGCAAGGACTAAGCACATTGAAGTGCACTATCATTATGTAAGGGAGAAATTACTTAGCAAGGATATTCAACTATCTTATGTTTCAACTCATTTACAATGTGCAGATATACTCACAAAGGCATTGGATGGAACAAAGATGAACATGTTCAAATTGATGATTGGTTTGCGGGAACTCAAGGCGCAATGAAGAACAAGCATGTTAGGCTTGAGGAGGAGCTGTTGGTGCAATTAAAGCCAAGCCCACATACTTGTTTAAACTAGCTTATGCCTATCTTATTGGAATAACTTATGAAAGGCTTCATATGATCAAACTCTTGTAAAAATGCTTCACATTTATCCCTATAAAAGTGAATTATACCCACAAGGAGTTAGAAAGCTCAAAATCATGTATCATTTGGTTTTTGAGAAATGAGGGAATCTATCCTATATGTTAGCATTCACCTTTTAAATAGAAGTTTGAATTTGAATTCAAACTTTGGCTTCAAGTTCAACTATAAGAAGAGGATCTTAAAGACCCACGTGTATCTCGACCTTGAGAGATCATTTTGTAGTACAAACATTGTGAAATGAGAACTCACCTCATAGCTCACTTACCTCTCACACATTGAGCAATGTCTGATTGCCAATGACATTGTATTTGTACATGTTTTAATACATATATGATCATTACATTCGCATCCCACTTCTCTGCCATAACTCCATCAGAGTAGTGACCTTGTCAAAGCTTGTTCTCTATGTGTGGTGATCGTTTGCAATGATTTAAAGCATGATAGAATTGGCATACTATCTATTACAATCCTACAAAGTCTCATTAACATTAAATCTCGGGATCATCAGATATTTTCTTATCTTTGCTCATTGGTCTGATAACTGTAGCGGCCCGTGAATGTCAGGATGGAGTTTTGTGAATTGCTAAACTTCTTTCTCTGCATATAGTTGATAATTATTTATGAAATCACTCATGATTGTTAGCTAGCTAAGTTAGTTAGAGTTCCCCAAAAGGAATTAGGCCAATTGCTATTGTGCTCAGAGAATTGTGCAAAACAATGAACCAGTGTGAACTAAAATAACAAGTTTTTGATCTTGGATCATCGTCCAATCTATCTGTTTTGATCCTTCCATTAGTGGATCATCTTCCAAGCACCATATATGATTACTTATGTTCATTAGCTAGCTAAAGAGGCCCACTATACTCTCCAGCCATCATTCTTAGCAGGTGTGAAGCAGGATCTAGCTACACCACTTCATCTCTTGTGACTATCCACCATCTCCTCCAAGAGTGGTATCAGAGCAACAACTATCAAGATGGGAGATGGATTTTCATCCTTCATTGAAAAATTGGACAGGAACAACTACTCAGCATGGCCACTAAGGATGCAGGCCTACCTTGAAGGGAGAAGTCCATATGGATTCATCTTAGGAGATGACAAGATGCCAATCCTCAAGAGCAAGCAACAACCTACAAGGGAAGAGCAAGAAAGTCTGACCACATGGTGTGCAAAGGATTCTCTTGCCAAGTCATATCTTCTAAACTCAGTCTCTAATTTCTTGTTTCCACATGTTAGGAATTGCAAGACCTCCCAAGAGACTTGGGAAGTACTCTCACCATACTTCTCCTCAAACACAAGAGCTAGGAAGAATCAGTTGTGGATGGAATTTACAACCCTAAAGAAACAACCAAAGCAAGGAGTGGCTGATTATGTTACCAAGATGAAAGATTTGGCTAATCATCTTGCAAGCATTGCAAAGGAGATAGAAGAAGAACACATTGTGAGGCACATCATTAATGGAATTAAGGCTGATGACAAGCGGGAGTCCTTCACCACAGTAATGGACCTCTACATGGATATGCAAGTACTTGACCTCAACACCTTGATGGGGCAACTCTTCCCCCATGAGACAAAGAGCAATAGAAATGGTGACAAGTCAAGAGGTAACCTATCTTCTACCCTTTATACAGATAAGAGTAAAGCTAAGGATAAAGGTAAAAGCAAGAATGGTGAAGAGGAGGCTAGTACCTTTGATGCTTATTATGCAAGAAGAGGAAGAGGTGCTAGAGGAAGGGGCAGAGGAGGAAAGCAAGGCAGGGGGAGACCCTACAACAACTCACCATGCAACATATGTGGTCTTAACAACCACACTACAAAAGAATGCTTCAAGAATACAAGGAACCAAAGGGGAAGAGGATACGATAGAGGCAACTATGGACAATCAAGAGCCATATACAACAATGGTGGAGGCAACTACAACCATAATTACAATCAAGGCTACACCAACAACAATTATTAAGGTGATTGAGAGGAAGAAGGGACTACACCAACTATACTAAATATCAATAAGATTCTCTACTCATCATGAACATGACATCCAAGAAAGGTAAAGATGATGAGCATGTTTTCTACATTGATTCAGGTTGTTCCAATCATGTGGCTGGACATGTAAGCTCTATTATCTGATCTTGAAGAACCCAAAGGGAAGCATGACGTACAAATAGGTGATCACACGAAACACTCAGTCAAGTAGATTGGAAATGTCAAAACATCTGATGGTAGTATGAACCTTTTGAGTAAAGTTCTGTATAAGCCAACTATAACCAAAAGCCTCATTAGTGTTGGGAAAATTTTTGAGAAAGGTTTACAGGTGAGATTCACTAAGCATGGAGCATATGTGGAAGACCCTTGACAAGGCTTCAAAAGAATTTCTAAAGCTGAGAAGTTAGGTACATTATTCACATTTGAAATTGAAGACACAAGGAACATAGCATTATTTAATTATAGATATCAAAACTTATCTAAGTTAGAAATATGGCACAAAAGGTTAGGACACATAGGGGAAAGAACTTTGAAGTAAATGTGCAGGGATCAAAGTGTGCTTGTCATTCCCAATGTGACCAAGAAACATATGATATACAAATGTGGAGCATGCCAATTTGGCAAAGCTCACAAGCAACCATTCAAGAGGATAGGATACATCCATGAAGACTATTTGGAACTTGTACACACTGATCTATAGGGCCCTAGCAAAGATCCATCCATCTCAGGTTCAAGGAACTATGTGTCATTTATTGATGAGTACAATAGATGGACAATTCTTTATTTCATGAAGCATATGGATGGGGAATTTACACGTTTCAAGAAGTACTTGGCACTAGTTGAAAAACAAACAAGAAGGAGATTTAAGAGGATCAGATCTGATGGAGGTGGTGAGTACTTTTCACATGAGTTTGATTCAGTTTTACAGGAAAGAGGCATAAAGAGGGAAGTAACAACCAGATACACTCCTGAATTGAATGGAGTGGTAGAGAGAAGGAACAAGTTAATTGTTGAAGCAGCTAGGTCTATGTTAAATGAGAAGAAGTTACGGAGGCTATCTCCATCCAGCTACTTGGTGAATAGGCTTCCATCCAAATCATTGGATGGTATGACACCATATGAAGCATGGAATGGTAGGAGACCCTCATTGGACCATTGCAAAATATTTGGGTGCATTGCTTATGCACACATCCCCTCACAAATCAGAGGGATGCTTGACCCGAAGACCGAGAAATGTATATTTATTGGGTATAATCAAGATCAAAAGGGGTATAGACTATATAATTCCACTAACATGGCATTTATGATTAGTAGGGATGTAGTGTTTGATGAAAATAATTCATGGTTTGAAGATGATTGCAAGAAAGTCAAGTTACCATATGATTTGGAAAATGATTTTCCAACCCTTAGACAAGAAGATCAACCATTGGTAGAAGATATCAATTCGGAAGATGAAGAGCAGATTACCTTCAAGGCTTGGAAGTCAAGATGCAAGGTTAAGCTCAAGCAACTAGAAGACATAACAAAGTGTTCAAATCAAGCATTAAGGAGATCACAAACAGAAAGTAAGAAGCCCATAGGGTATGGATATGACACATCCTTAGTCACAAAACATTCTGTGTATATCACTAAAGACTCTATGGAAAAAGAGCCTTCTTCATTTGAAGAGGCCAAAAAGAACAAAGAATGGAGAGATGCTACGCAGAAGGAAGTAGAAGCATTACAAGAAAATCACACTTGGATATAGTTCCCAATGAGCTAAACATCATGAAGGTAATTGGTTCAAGGTGGATATACAAAATAAAAAAGAACTTAGATGGCTCTATAAATAGGTATAATGCAAAGTTAGTGGCAAAAGGATTTTCCCAAACACATGGAGTAGATTATGAAGAAATATTTTTCATCTGTGGCAAAGATGCCAACAATCAAGGTTTTGGTAAGCCTTGCTGCTTCTAAAAATTGGAATTGATATCAGTTAGGTGTCAAGAATATTCTTAAATGGATGGATATCAGAAGGTATATATGGCACAACCACCAGGTTTTGAAGATGAAGATAAAACATGTTATGTATCCCAGCTTAGGAAGGCACTCTATGGTCTCAAATAAGCTCCTAGAGCTTGGAACCATAGGCTAGTTACTTATTTGTAGGACCGTATTTGTGGCAAGCAAGGAAAATTCTACTTTATTTGTTGAGAAGAACAAATAAGAAGTTATCTACTTATGTGTCTATGTAGATGAAATCATCATTATAGTGAATGATTCTAATGGTATTAAGCAGGTCAAGGCTCAATTAATGAACGAATTCAAAATCACTCAAAGGAAGTACATACATGATACATTGGTAAAGTTTAAGATGGAGAACACTAAAAGTGTAGGTACTCCAATGAAACTCAACCATAAATTGAGTTCACATGAAGGTGAACTACTTGTTGATGTTAGAGGTTATCAACAACTTGTGGGAAGTCTCAATTATGCTACTCTAACAAGAGTAGACATTGCCTATGTAGTAAGTACATTGAGTGAGTTTATGCATGCACCAAGCAAGCCTCATATGGAAGCTGCGAAGAGGGTGCATAAGTATCTAAAGGGTACAATGAATGAAGGGTTGTTCTATCCCTTCACTTTTGACATAGATATAAAGATGTATTCTGATGCAGATTGGGCTGGCTCCAAGGATGATAGGAGGAGCACTTCAGGGTACCCATCCGTTGCAAGTTCAAATCTTATATCATGGTCATCCAAGAAGTAACCAACTCTAGCCTTATGTTCCTTAGAAGCAACATATAGAGGTTTGCCAAATGCAACACAGGAAGCTATGTGGGATTAAGCAACTATGTGGAGATTTAGAGATACATTCCTACACTCCAATAATCTTTGGAGACAATACTAGCTCACTTCATTTGGCTGCTAATCCAGTATATCATGCAACTAAGCACATTGAAGTGCACTATCAATATGGAAGGGAGAAATTACTTAGCAAGGATATTCAACAATATTATGTTTCAACTCATTTACAATGTGCAGATATACTCACGAAGGCATTGGATGGAACAAAGATGAACAGGTTCAAATTGATGATTGGTTTGCATGAAATCAAGGAGCAATGAAGAGCAAGCATGTTAGGCTTGAGGGGGAGCTGTTGGTGCAATTAAATCCAAGCCCACATACTTGGTTAAACTAGCTTATGCCTACCTTATTGGCATAACCTATGAAAGGCTTCATATGATCAACCTCTTATAAAACTACTTCACATTTATCCTTGTGAAAGTGGATTATACCCACGAGGATTTTGGAATCTCAAAATCACATATTATTTGGTTGTTGAGCAATGAGAGAATCTATCCTATATGTTAGCATTCACCTTTTAGGTAGAAGTTTGAATTTGAATTCAAACTTTGGCTCCAAGTTCAACTATAAGAAGAGGATCTAAAAGACTCGCGTGTATCCCGACCTTGAGAGATCATTTTGTAGTGCAACCATTGTGAAGTGAGAGCTCAGCTCATAACTCATTGACCTCTCACACATTGAGCAATGTTTGATTTTCAATGACATTGTAGTTTTACATGTTTTAATACATATATGATCATTACATTCTCATCTCACTTCTCTGTCATAACTCCATCAGGATAGTGATCTTGTTAGAGCTTGTTCTCTCTGTGTTGTTGATCATTTGCAATGATTTAAAGCATGATAGAATCCGCATACTCTCTATTAAAATCTTACAAAGTTTCATTAGCATTTCTTCTCGAGATCATCATATATTTGCTTGTCTTTGCTCAGTGGTCTAATAACTGTAGCAACCCATGAATGTTGAGATGGAGCTGTGAATTGCTATACATCTTTCTCTACATATAGTCGATCATTTTTTATGAAATCACTCATTATTGTTAGCTTACTAAGTTAATTAGAGTTCCCCAAAAGGAATTAAGCCAATTGTTGCTGTGCTCATAGAATTGGTCAAACACTAAACATGTGTGTGAACTAAAATAAAAGGTTTTTGATCTTGGATCATCTTCCAATCTATCTATTTTGATCCTTCCATTAGTGGATCATCTTCCAAGCAACATATATGATTACTTATGTTCATTAACTAGTTAAAGAGCCCCACCTCACTCTCCAACCATCACTCTTAGCAGGTGTGAAGCAATATCTAGCTACATCACTTCATCTCTTGTGACTATCCACCATCTCCCCCAACAAACAATGCATCACGATATGATTTTGTTCGAGTATTTGATTTTTTGGCATGAATAAACCAAACGACTGATGTTTTTGCTGAACAATCCAAAATTGATCATGTTCATAGTTTTAGACATGCTTTAATCTTGGATCATTATGGTTTTGCTTAAGTAGAAGGTGATTTACAAGCTACCTCCAATACTATATAAGAACAAGCCCTTGCTCATTGTTTATCATCATACAAAAGATCTTCTCAAGCTTCTCAAGGAGAACTTGGAGAAGATCTTGGAGGTCATCTTGGAGGAGTTCTTGTTGATTTACTGTTAGTAGCAAATCTATTTCCATTCTTGCTTGCTAGGTCACTCGTTTTTTATTTAGGTTGATCAAAATTTCGGTTTGCTATAAAACAGTTCTAAACTATTCGTATTCTCCATATTCTCTCTTTCTCTCTCACACATACACACACACATTCTCTTCATACCTCTTAGGTAGACAATCTCTTGTATCTAGTTCCTATTTCTGCCTAGATACAGATATTATCAGTTTGTATAATATACACACATTGTAATTTGACATTCATATATAAATTAGTGTAGGCAAGCCGCATAGCTTACCATTACACTTGAAATCTTGCCTATTCTCTCTCTATCTCTCACTCATCATCTTTTGACTATTAAGGTGTGTGTGTGTGTTAAGGTTCATATGATCGAGGATCCTGTAAACCTGTGATATATTGTTATTGTGGCCCACACCACTTCCAACATATGATATCATATCTTAGAATACCAAATTTGGTATCAGAGGGTAGTTGACATACACCCTTAATAAGATGAGTGACTATGGGCTTGAGAATGAAGACAAGCTTGAGCGCATGTCTAATTATCCAATGTGGAGTTATATGATGATGAATCTGTTAGTAACAAAGGACTTGTGGAATATTTTAAAATGCACATCCAAGGCCAAGACAAGTCGGAGAAGAGGCTACTTCATCTTCCAAAAGATGTGCTATTCCTATTTTTTCTCAAAATGAGGTTAGTGAATAAGAAGAAACTCTTTCATCATTAGGAGTCAATACTACTACCAGACTACTCCCTATAGAAGACCAATCCAGATGGGATTCAATGGATGCACTAGCACTTTCATATATTGCTATGGGATTCAAGAGGAATATTATACCCGAGATCAGGTCTTGCAGAACTTCTCGACAGGCTTGGTTGGAGTTAGAGAATCTCTATCAGAGTAGAAACCCTGCTAGAAAAGCTCATCTCAGCAGACAACTAGCCAACACAAGGATGAAAGTTGGTGATTCAATTTAGTCACATATTTTGAAGCTTAAAGATTTACAAGATCAATAACTCAATATTGGAGTTGACATTTTAGATAAAGAGATGGTAAAAACACTTCTAAATGCACTTCCATCTACATATCGTGCTTTTGTTACTTCTTTATCTCTCTCTACAAGAGATAGAGGAATTTCATTTGAAGAGCTACAATTCCTATTACTTCAAGATGAAGATCAACAAAAGGGTATGGAAGAGAATGATAAAGCCATGTTATCATCGTCGACTGGAAAGAAGAAGAAGAAGGAGAAGAAGAGTCAACAATCCAAGAAGGAAAGTAAGTCCTTTAATCTAGAGTCTTCAAGTCCTTTTCCTAATGCTTCCTTTACACCCAAAGAAAGGAGTATGCAATTAATGTAACAGACAAGGTCATTACATAGGAGAATGCAAAGAAAGGTTTTTTTAATGAGAAGAAGAAAGCATCACATAATAGTGCTGAAGATGATCCAAGACCTAAATCTTCAAAGGTAGATTCAGATGCATGTATTACTATTGAAGAAGTAGCTTTTGATCAGGTAGCATTAAATACAATCTCAGATAATCCTTGAATTTTTTATTCTTTATGGTAGGCTGCAGAACCCTATTTTCTTCCATTTCTAACTCTTCAGGTAGAAGAGTAATCATTGTAGATGGTCATGATTTGAATGTTGTGGATTTTGGATAAGTGAACCTAAATTCTAAAGTAGGTGGATATTTCACAAATTCTAATGTTCTTTATGTTCCAGACATAAAGAGGAATTTTCTCTCTATCTCTACTTTCATGTCCGATGGTTATAAAGTAGTTTTTAAGAAAGATTCATGTTAGATCCTCTCACATGATGAGGAGCATTGTCTACTTCAAGGTGAAAACAGACGTGGCATGTTTGTTGTGTCCAAAATCTTATGTCGCAAGAAGCCTCATCAAGTAGTTCCTTTCTACCTTCATCTACCTTTGAGTCATTGTTTCCTAAACCAGTTGAAGTTGAAGAGCAAGTAAAAGATAAGATAGTAGAAGAAACTTTGCACGATCCTAGTAGAACTTTCCATTTATTTTCCATTGTTCCACCTAGCATTGAGAATAGTGAAGACGTTTTTCCTCCAACTGTAGATAGAAACGCAGAAAACTTCCAAGAAGAGACAAACGAAACTATAAAAAATCAAATACTTAGTGAAAAGATTATCCTACCTTCTTATTTTGATGCAGTTGAACGTTATAGGAACACTTCACCCTACGGACCTTAGGAAAAACTTGTACCTGTTCCGCATAGTCACCCTGTGTGCGCCATTAGCGAGGCCACTGAATTGATCTGCCAGTCGTTGCAAATCACTCCCACACTTTGAACCCGACGTGAAACAAAGCGGCATTGCAGTTCAGGTACATCCGAGGGAAAACAAATTCCAGGTATTTATACTTGAATTCTTCTTGCTTGCGCATAGTTTAACGAAAATGAAATCTAATGTAGAAACCCTCCTGCATGATATGGAATCACGATGAGTTTCCTCTATTGATTTAAAGCTAAATTCCAAGTTTGAGTCCTTAAACTCGTTTCTTTCAATCTTAACACAGTAGTATCTGAGTTTAATGCAAATCTTAAATCAATAGATACTCAATTTCTAGACGAGTTTAGGAATTTAGAAGGCATTCTTCATTATGAACTGTCAAATTTGAATGAGCATATGGAAACATTAGCAAATCATGTAAAAGAAATTTCATCATTCAAAACTATTGATCATGACATTGCAAGTTTAAAAGAGAATATTGAAAGGTTAAACAATCAAATACAGGAAAGTACTATATGTGAATGCAAAGATAAATATCATGTACAAGTTCAAAGTAGATCTATATATTCTATTGACCAAAAACCTTTACCTGATCATAGAAGAGTCGTTCCTAGGCCTTTATATCAAAGACCAAAGAGAACTGTAAGATGCTTCTCTTGTGACCAACTAGGTCATACTTATGGAAATTGTATGGCCTATGAGAAAGCATGTAGCCAACAATTGGTACTAGAAAGTGAACAGAAAATATGTGATTATCAAACACAATTACCTTTGAGATTAAACTTAGGTAGAGGAGGGATGATAGACTATTTTGACCAAACAAAATTTAGTCCTAAACCAAACTTCAAAAACAATGGAAACCTAGGAGTCATAATGAGAAAAGCAATGTATGTCAATTACATTCTATGAACACCAAGGTTGTGACTAAATATGAATGCTTGGACAATGATCAAACCGTCTTAAATCTAAATCTATGAGTAACATTGATATGCAAACTATATCTAAGGATCAAGATACATTGAAAAAGATTAAGAAAAACGAAGATGTAAGGATAAAAGATGATGAAAATGAACAATCAATTGATGGAAATAAAGACATACATAAGGTTAAAACAGAACCTAAAGTCATAGAAAATGACAATAAATGTGATCAAATTAAAACTGATAAAAGAATAGTACAAACATCTGAAGATGGAAATCTTCAAATTCAAGTAGAACATGACAAGAAGATGTAAAAATGGGTACAAGAAGCCATCTAGAAGATTGAAAATTATATTAAAAACTCATCTAAAAGTTAAGAAAAAGGAGAAGAATTTATGAGAAACAGTTTTATGAAATTGTTTATTGAAGAAAACTTTATTGCTTGCTGCATAAATGTTGTTTTCCTACAGATGAGAAACATATACCTAAATTGTTTTGTTTAATGAAGTTAGCTCATGATAAAGTTTTACATTATGCTTTGATGAACTTATGATTTTCTTTCTTTCATAAATAGGAAGAAATCTACTATGATGAACAATTATGCAGAACATTGTTATAATGAAATGATGAATATTTTGAATAAAATGATTTTGTTTACAACAAATATGATGGTTATATTATACTATGAACATTATGATTTTTTTTGAAATTTATGAACTTTGTTTCAAAGGTTGAAAAAGCTAATGTGAAATTTATGAATTTATGAATTTATGACTTTTGTTTATGAATTACCCACTATGACTTCTTATGATGAAATTTGTGACATGATGAAGATGAATCTGATAGAATATATGAATTTATATTTTTAAGATACATAATAATGAACATTACTTGTTTTGTATCTTTTGCTTTATGAGTACTTATAGGAATTGCCGATGAGTTATGAAATTGCAAGTTAAATGATAATGAAGATTACTTGTTTTGTAGTTTCTACTTTATGATTGCTTACAGGTCCTGAAGATGAATTGATCAAAGCAATTGAAGATTTTATGCCAAAAGTTTTGATGAACTTAAAGAGATCTAAAGATAGAGTCAATATAGATCAGGTGAAAAAGTTCTAAACCGGATTTATGTTTTAATTTATTATGAAAGTTCATGCATTATCATAATTAGAATTGTACATTCTTCAGATAGGTTAAGAAACCTCTTAAAATTATGAAAAGTAGAATTTACACTGAAGTAGGAACGTGCTTGAAGTGAAGATTGGGATTAGAGACCTATGGCTGTCATATGGATAGTTGACGGAACCCTTAACTTGCAACTCCTAGTAGGAGTAAACTTGTTTTATATAGGTAAGCTTCCTTAAATCTGACCCATTTAGCTTAAGAGATCCTAGTTCCTACTTTAGCTTATCTCTAGATCCTTTGCTCTGATTAGGGGTTAAGCCTTTCCCCTTCATCAAAAAAGTTGCGAAGAAAAATTGAAAGCAGTACATTAATGGTTGTTGTATATGAAAAAAAGGAAAAATGACAAAAAGGGAAAAAATTATGATTAAAAAATGAGATGAAAGAAAAATAAATCAGTTGTGGTCTCGAAATCACTTCTGAATTGAAAGGCGGGCTATATAAGGCGGATGTATGCTAGAGGGGAGTTAGTTTCATTTTGTATCTTAATGGCAAATGGATAGGAGATGAGGATAGAAGGCCTATGTAACATATGCTTTACTTATGAACAGAGTTAATAGAAGAGTTAGTACGAACACTATTTGAATGACTTCTATAGTTTCCTTCTGAAACCTGTTTTCCAATTCATGCATTGAACGAAAAGGTTTAAATTCAAGTTTACATAATTTTATAAAGTTTTCTTTGCTATTTGAAGATGTACTAATGATAGAAGCATTTTTTTTATATCTAAAGACAATTTGAATTTGATTCATGAATAAGTTTCAAAAGAAATTGATATTGCTTTCTATGATCTGCAGGTTGGCCCATCAAGGACGATGAGCAGGTTTGGCCGGGGCAAATGTCGGAAAGATTTCAACCTTTCCGTTGATGACCAGAGGAAATGAAAACAACTTTATTGGTGAACTTTAACCTTTTATATCACTGTTGATCAGTTGTGTTGAACGGAATTAACTACTTTGAAAGTGTTTACAGGTATGAATGATGAAGCAGAACATATGTTCATATTAGGGTTTCTCCTAATTTCACATTTAATGAGTGTTTTATATTTATACATGCAAGAAACATGGGTATATAACCCTAGGATTTCATAAGTTCATATGATTTTATGTTAGTTGGGTTAAACAAAAGGGTCTCAAAAGGATTCTAATGGGTTATTGTTAGGGTTTATTTAAGTGTTAATGAGCTCATGAGAGGGTTCAAAAGGGTTTTAAGGGGTTTTAGTGTGCAAAATGAGTGGGAATGAATATTAGCCTTAGTTTAAAGGGTTGAAACAATTAAAATCTAAATGAAATTAATCTATAATTAAACATTGATTAATGAAATATTTTAAATATGATTTAATTAGTTACCTTAAAAGTGTGTGTGAATTTAAATACTAAGGTTCTAATTAATTAAAACCTTAAACTAAGCTTGAATCAAATGATTTATTTAAATAGAAATGTAGGCTAGTTAAATTAAAATGATAAATTAAATGGATAAATAACTAGTGGTCTATATGAGTGCTAGAAAAAAGAATGGTATGTGAGTAATATGTAATTAAAGTGATTTAAGGAGTGGTCTCAATAGAAGATGCACTTAAAGTAGGTTAAAAAGAAACTTTAAATGAATGGTATATATGAAAAAGGTTAAAAAAATGGAGCAAGTGTGTTGTGGAATTAAAGTCAATTTAAAATGTGTGAAAGTAAGGAGATTAAAGTGTGGATGTAAATAAAAGTCAAAACCAAAAGAGTGGATTAGAAATGACTTGTGTATGTATTTAAATGTGTGTTGAGCTCAAGTTTTTCCTAAGGTTTCTTGCAGGTACTCATTCTCCTTTGTCGTCTTTTCCATTCTTTTCATGTGGTGTATTCATTTGTTATCTGTTCACGAGAAGAGAAAAAGGTGTAGGAGCTGTTATCAATTCTGCACTAGTTCTAGAGAGATAGTTGTGCTCGTATGCACTCAAAGGGCTATCATGGAGACAACAATGTTGTTGATTATTAATTCTTCCTCTCCTTTGCTAGTGACATCAAAAGCGTGTCTTTCTCCTCCGCCTTCCTCTGCTATATTCTCCAATATCATAAGAGAGATAAGGAAAACATCTCTAATATGTAGCTAGTATGCTACTACTCCACGCACACAGCCACCTCTGATGCGTATCAAAGAGAGAGAGTGAACATCTATTTGCTTTTCTTCTCTACCTAGCTGTAGTAGACACGCGTGACGTGACTAATGGTTTCTGATTGGCACACTTTGTGTAGTTAGAAGAGATTTAGAGAGAGAAAGAATTTCAGAGAGGAGAGACAATAGAGAGAGAGAGAGAGAGAGCTGATGGCTTTTTGACAGACGACGACTCTGACAGAGATAGTGCACATTTACAACAGAGAAAGATTGATCGTTTTGTGCACATTGGATATAAGTGTAAAGAGGAGATAAGATCTGTATGTGATAACGCTGGAGATTTTCAGAGAGATTAAGAAAGGTTTTCCCATGGCTGCAGCGCGCGCACGGCAAAATCTGAAGCTATTGTGGTGCAAATAGCACAGAAATCGAGAGAGAGAGAGAGAGAGAGAGAGAGAGAGTTCATGCAAAGATAGAGAGAGAAAAGGGCATCTGGGCGCAGCATGTAGAGAGAACTCAGAGAAAAAGGGAGCACCGGCGTATGATAGAGAGAATTTGGGAGTTTTTATTTTTTATTGTTATGTGATAAGCTCACCTCCCTCCACGGCACTGCGCGCACCAGCGCGCACAAAGAGAGAGAGAGAGAGAGAGAGAGAGAGAGAGAGAGAGAGAGAGAGAGAGAGAGAGAGAGAGAGAGAGAGAGAGAGGCAGAGAGAGAGAGAGGCAGAGAGAGAGAGAGAGAGATCGGCAGAGAGAGAGAGTCATGTTAGGTTAATGTTAATTAGATTCAATTTAATTTAAGATTGTATTATTTATGAGATACATTAGCATGGGTAAGAATGAATATTAACTTATGAATAAAGGTATTAATGAATAAGTTAACATAACTATAATCATGAGAAGTGTATTAACATAATTATTTGAGTATATATATTTAAGGTAGATGTATGAGAGTATATGCACAAGTGTTAGCATGCATATTCATATAATGACAAGTGTGTGTTAGTATATGAAAGTATGCATATATGTGTATGTCAGTGAGTATGTGCATGCATATGAGAGTGATGTGAGATGTATGTATGCATGAGTTAAAAGATGTATATGTATCTTAGTAAGTATGTATCTTAGCATGAGTATGAACGCATGTTAGATGCATTTGTATGTTCTAAGTTAGCATGTTAGTGCTTAAGTTAATGAATATATCTACATATAAGAGTTAAATAGTTTGATGTGCTATGATGCATAAAAGTATGTTCCCATATATAGTAAGTACATATGCATAGTAGTGTAAGATTATGGGTATATTTGAGCATGTGTTAGCATATACTAGCATGAGTGTGTGCATGGATAGTAAGCATGTATGTGTATATGTTTGTAAGTGAATAAATGAGCATAGGTTAATGTGTGCAATGTTGTGTTCATTCGCATAGGATTAAGTGCTTGAGAACATGTTAGTATGTTTGAGTGATGAATGAGAATGTGCAGATATGTATTAAGTTAGCATATTAATGTTTAGGGATGTGAATGTATCTACATATAAGAGTTAATGTGAGCCTACATTAGCCTATGCTAGTTTGAGTGTGTGTGTTTAGATGTAAGTACATGGGTTCTTTTAAGCATAAGTGTGTTTATATTTGCATAATGATATCATGTCAACATGTTAGTATGTCTAAGATAAATGTTAGCATGTACATGAAAGTATGTTAGCACGTGTATGCTTTAATGTATGTAAAGTATGGTTTTATGTTTCTTATTGATTTTTGTAATTTTACTAATATCTGAAGGTTTCTTGCAGAAACATTGAAGATTTAAAGAGCAATTGAAGTGAAGTGAAGTGAAGTGAAGTGAAGTGACATATTGAAGATCCATTTACCTTATATTTTCATTTAGTCAATTACTTATTTGTTTAGACATTTATCCTATTACTACACCCTTACATTTGTATTAGAGTTCTTGATTTAAGCCATTAGCTTATCAATTCATGACTATCTTTTATGAACCTTATCTTTAGGCTTGTATAGGAATTTGAACATTAATTAGTGTCATTTCATCTTATGTCGCAAGAAGCCTCATCAAGTAGTTCCTTTCTACCTTCATCTACCTTTGAGTCATTGTTTCCTAAACCAGTTGAAGTTGAAGAACAAGTAAAAGATAAGATAGTAGAAGAAACTTTGCACGATCCTAGTAGAACTTTCCATTTATTTTCCATTGTTCCACCCAGCATTGAGAATAGTGAAGACTTTTTTCCTCCAACTGTAGATAGAAACGTAGAAAACTTCCAAGAAGAGACAAACGAAACTATAAAAAATCAAATAGTTAGTGAAAAGATTATCCTACCTTCTTATTTTGACGCAGTTGAACGTTATAGGAACGCTTCACCCTACGGACCTTAGGAAAAACTTGTACCTGTTCCACATAGTCACCCTGCGTGCGCCGTTAGCGAGGCGACTGAATTGATCCGCCTGTCGTTGCAAATCGCTCCCACACCGTGTTGTCTTAAGTTGTCTGTAGTATCTAGGTTCAGGTTCCATGCGGCCAAGTTTAAGCTACAGTAAAGATTCCCTGGATTACGTACTGAATCTTCAGTACGGTGTATCTGAACACTGGGATTCTCTGTGTTTTTGGATATTGGACACGGAGTGTGGTATCCATTCTGTGAAGGCTAAATGAATACTCTTGTCTGATATGTTCAGTAAGTTTACGTGTAGATGCAACATAGCATCTTATTGTATTCGGTACACGTGGTTGAGCTAAGACTGTGAACTGTAATGTCTAAGTACAACAGATTTTGATAGAGTCTCAACATTAGTATATTGTTGGGTGTGAGCAGTGAGTTTGGGAACTAAGTACAGGGCCTCTATCTAACAGACCCCTTCCACTCCCAAGAACCCAAGAATCACTTAAACGCACTTCTGACAGTTAGAAGAATAAACAGCGTTTAAGAGCTCCACGGATTAGACATATGTTTCAAAGCCCCAAATTATCAAAGCTTTTGACTTGGGGACATGATCACAAAAGTATTGATGGAATAATCAGAACTCCTCATCATAGTGTTGCTTTTGAGCATATTGATTTGACATGGCCTGAGTTTGCACAAAATCCACAGAATCTAAAGTTAGGAGTTGCATTAGATGGGGTTAATCCATTCTCCATGAAATCCAGTAAATGGTCAACATGGCCAGTGGTAGTCGTAAACTACAATCTTCCGCCATATCTTAGCATTAAAAAGGAACATTTAATGCTTTCACTTTTAATCCCAGGCAAAAGACAAGTTAAAGATATGAATATATATCTTGCTCCTCTCATTGATGATCTCCAAGAGTTATGGAGAGGTATTTATGTCATTGATGTATCGAAAAGCATAAATGAAAGACATATTACGGTTCGTGGTATTGTGGCTTGGACTATTCACGATTTTCCAAGATATGGTGTTTGTTCATGTATTCAGGTAATTTTTTTATCAATGGCTTACCTGATGATCATCCATTAAGATCTAAAAGAGAAGCGATACATTTTAATGGAAAGCTTGAAACATGTCAGTGTCCAAAACCTATGATGCCTATGGATTGGTATAAAAAATGGACAGATGGACCTCTGATAGATCTAGAATCAGAAATCTTCAGTGATGATTCAGATAATGAGTATGTGAAGAGAGGTGAAGGAAAATTGGCACTCACAGAGAACATATCAATATGGTATTCTTTGGAGTATTGGAAAGAGTTAAAAGTATGTCATCTTCTTGATCCTATGCATATATTAAAAAATATTGGTTATTCACTATGGCAGCATCTTCTTGGACTAAAAGATACCATAGCATCAAGGAATGATTTGAAAGATCAAAAATCCAAACCAAAGTTATGGCCAATTTTTGATTGGTCGACAAGAAACGACTTATGCACCTGCTCCGTGGGTACTTACAACAAAAGAGATACAGACTATCAACAATAGAATTCAATTGATTAAGACTACTATAGGATATGGAGCATCTTTTCAAAACATGTTTACTATGGATGATAAGAGCTTATCTGGGTTAAAGACCCATGACTGGCATAACGTTTTGAAACATATTTTACCTTTGATTATCGATGGATGTACAACGAAAGGAGTACGAGATGTGATCTATCGTCTTGGATCACTTATAAGGTAATTATGATACTTTTATTTAATATGTATGAATATTGGATATCTTTTATTTTTTAATTAACTTCTTTATAATTGTTTTTATGATATGTATATGTGGAGTACATCCAAAGAGATTGACAAAAACTCGATCCCACAAAAAAAAAACGTGAATGCAAAGAGCTACTATGTTTGATGGAGAAAGAACTTCCTACTTCATTTTTTGATATTCAGGTTCATTTATTAGTCCATCTTGTAGATGAAATAGAGATTGCAAGTGTTGTCAACACTCGATGGATGTTTTGGGTTGAGCGATTTATGGGAATATTAAAAGGTTATGTGCGACAAAGAGCGAAACCAGAAGGATCCATGGCAAAGGGTTGGATGCTTGAAGAGTGCATGTATTACGTTAGTGAGTACCTTGAAAGAGGTCATGAAGAAGCTCCACGTGCATGGACCAACGAGTCTTCTTCAAAATTAACAGATGAGGTATTATCAGGTAAGGGTGTTCCATTCTTATTTACATTTCAAGAGAAAAATGATGTTTCTACTTTTGTAGCATATAATAGTGAATGCATGCAAGCATTCCTTATCGAGTACGAGGAACTTCAAAATCTCCGAAGTAAAAGGCGAAAAACAAAAGATATAGATGTAATCTCGATAATAATGAGATTACAGATATATCTTCTTTCACGGACTGGCTATATAGTCCTTTGGAACGCGCCAACGCAAATAATGAAGAAATCTCAGATGAGCAAAGAGAGTTAATGATAGGTTGTGAACAAAAGGTAATTTTATTAAAATAATATCTTATTTTTTTCATTTATGTATATTAGTTTCATTTATTTTATAGGCTCGAATGTTCACTAATATGTGGGCTTTTGGACAGCATATTAGAATCAACGCCATTGATTCTTTACATAAAACAGAGGATTCTAGTATTGTTGCTTCTTTCAAGCAACTATCACGTGCTAGCTCAAAAGACACGAATCTTATAGATGGCAAACTTGGGTTTTAAGCACCTAATAATGGGTTTTTGTTGTCATATATTGATAGGTCATTTTTGTTGGATGTGATGGCTGGGTACAATCAGAAGATCAAGGTGGTGCTGCTAGACCTGCTTCACACCTGCCCTTTCTTTTCTTCAGATATGGTTAGGAGACTCCTTGAGCTTCCAAATGACACCAAGAGACTATATATGTGTTGTACAAAGTGATTGAGTAATGATTAAATCAAAACAGATAAGTTTGAACCTTCATGTATCCAAAAACTTGCTATTCCTGTAATGACACCTGCTCAGTCTTAAGCTCAGTGTGTCCAGTACACTTGCAATTGATCTAATTCCTTCTGGGAGTATTAAATTAACTTAACAAGCTACCATTAGCAAGTTAAATCACTCCAAATGACAAACTATACACTGAGCATGATGTTTAGCAAACTCAGGGACACCCCCGACTTTTCAGGAAACACACAGAAATATACCAGTGACTGCTTCGATTGAGATTTCTCCCAATTGGCTGAATAGATTGACTTGAAACTTTGTAAGGTTGTAGAATGCTTTGAGCTGGTTCCAATGAGCCCTTGATCATCAAATTTGGTTCAGTAGATCTTGAGATATGCCCTGTTGAAGTTGACAGACTTGAAGGTAGATACTCAGAGAAAAACACAGAGTAAAAGTTATGAGTGTATGTATTGATACTATCAAATGTACATTCCTATTGGCATGTAGAATGATGCCCAATGGTACTCAGAGGTGTAGGCTAATGATTAGCTCTCACACACTCACTGAATCTCTTGGATTAGCCTCGGGAAGAGTGTAACTTAACCCGCGACTTTTACATTGAGTTTTATAGATGTTTTGAAGAAGTTTGAATTCAAAAATTCAAATTGTAGGCTCCCTCAAATCTCTCATCTACTTTCATAGAGATATTCTCTCCATCCATAACTTCTAATTCCCACGACTTTTGAATGTAGGTGAGATGACAATGGGTGAGTTAAGTCACATTGACTTTTACATTGGATAAAAGGTAATAAAGCATAGGCATGTGTTCCTATGGTATTCCTTCAAGTGAAGTCTTCATGAATGCTCTTGTGAAACCCTCAAGGTTGATATCCAATGCTCTTCAAGGTACAAGTCAAAGCCAAGTGTTAAGGCTTGCTTGCACCAACAGCTCCCCCTCAAGCCAAACACTTGCTTGAGTCTTCATCTTTAGTCTTCAATGATATCCTGTAATCCAATCATGGATTTAAACCTGCATAGCTTGCTCCCATCCAAAGCTTTTGTAAGCAAATCTGCACATTGAATATTAGTGGACACATATGATAATTGGATTTCTTTGCTAAGTAGTTTCTCCCTCACATAGTGGTAATGAACCTCTATGTGTTTTGTCCTAGCATGATACACAGGATTAGCAGCTAAATGAAGTGAACTTGTATTATCACCAAATATGATAGGTGGTCTTGTATATAGGCCCAATTCTGAATAGAGTAGCTTCAACCATATTGATTCTTGAGTGGCATTGGCTAGCCCTCTGTACTCTGCCTCAGTAGATGATAGAGCCACTGTGGGTTGTTTCTTGGATGACCAAGAAATAGGTTTATCACCTGCAAAGCATATGTAACCAGATGTACTCCTCCTGTCATCCTTACAACCTGCCCAATCTGCATCTGAGTATACCTTGATGTCAATATCTGATGAATATGGATAATACAAACCATGATTTTGTGTTCCCTTTAGATACTTTACTATCTTCTTGGCTGCCTCCAAATGTGGTACTCTTGGCTTATGCATAAATTGACTAAGTACACTAACACCATATGAGATATCAATCCTAGTTAAGGTAGCATAATTGAGACTACCTACCAAACTTTGGTAACCTGTAATATCCTTGAGTTCTTCTCCTTCATGTGCACTGAGTTTGTGGTTGACCTCCATAGGAATGTTGGAGACTTTAGCTTCCTGCAAGTTAAACTTCTTGACCATGTCCTGAATGTACTTCTTCTGAGTAATGTATATACCTGAATTTGTGTAGACCAATTCAAGCCCTAGGAAGTACTTCAATAATCCAAGATCATTGATCTTGAATTCCTTCATCATTTGACCTTTGATGTGTCTGATTCCTTGCACATCATTTCCTGTAATAATGATGTCATCAACATAGACACACAAGTATATTACCTCTGAATTGTTTTTCTTTATAAACAATGAAGTATCTGCTTTACTCATCACAAATCCTTGATCCAAGAGATAGGTTGTCAACCTATAGTTCCATGCTCTAGGTGCCTGCTTCAATCCATACAGAGCTTTCTTCAATTTGCAAACATGATTTACCTTATTGGGATCTTCAAAGCCAGGTGGTTGTGACATGTAGACTTCCTCTGAAATCCATCCATTCAGAAATGCATTCTTCACATCCAATTGGTACATGTTCCAATTCTTGGATGCAGCTACACTCACCATAATCCTGATAGTTGGCATCTTTGCCACAGGAGAAAATGTCTCCTCATAATCAATGCCTTGGGTTTGTGCAAAACCCTTGGCCACCAACCTAGCTTTGTACCTGCTTATTGAACCATCTGAGTTCCTTTTGAGTTTGTAGATCCATCTGGATCCTATGACCTTCATGGAATCCTTCTTGGGTACCAAGTCCCAAGTATCACTCTCCTTGAGAGCCTCCATTTCTTCATCCATTGCTTCCTTCCATTCTGGTTTAGTAATGGCTTCCTCAAATGTACCTGGTTCTTCACTTAAGATGTCCTTTGCAAGATATACAGAGTGCTTGGTCACAAGTGAAGTATCATAACCATACCTAATAGGTTTCTTCTTTTCCCTTGAAGATCTCCTCATAGCTTGAGTTGAGGATTCTGGATTGTCTTCAAGTTGCTTCATCTTCATCTTCCCTTTTGATTTCCAAGCTTTGAATTCTTCAATGTTGATGGTGTCTTCATCATCTGAACTTGTATCCTCATTCTGAGTTGATTCTTGCCTGACAAGCTTTGGAAAGTCTTCCTCCATATCATAAGGTAAACTTACTTTCCTGCACTCATTATCATACCATGAATCATTTTCATCAAAGATTACATCTCTGCTTACCTTGAAGCCTTTGTTTGAGGGGTTATAGAACCTGTATCCTTTCTGATTCAAATCATAACCAATAAAGATACACTTCTCAGCCTTAGGGTCTAGCTTTCCCCTTACCTGTGAGGGAATATGCACATATGCAACACACCCAAAGATCTTGCAATGATCCAGAGATGGTCTCTTACCATGCCAAGCCTCATAGGGTGTCATTCCATCAAGTGTCTTTGATGGCAACCTGTTGATCAAGTATGTGGCAGTAGATACACTCTCTGCCCAAAGATAATTTGGTAGTTTCTTCTCATTGAGCATAGACCTAGCTGTCTCCACAATGAGTCTATTTCTTCTTTCAGCTACCCCATTTTGTTCTGGAGAGTACCTTGTGGTAATCTCCCTCTTGATGCCTCTTTCCTGCAAGAACTCTTCAAAATCATTGGAGAAGTATTCTCCACCACCATCAGACCTTAATCTCTTCAATTGTCTACCTGTTTGATTCTCTACTAATGCAAGATACCTTTTGAAGCAATTAAATACTTCATCTTTATGTTTCATGAAGTACAAGATAGTCCATCTGCTATAATCATCTATAAAAGATACATAGTACCTTGATCCAGATATGGATGGCTCCTTGCTTGGTCCCCACACATCTGTATGCACCAATTCCAAGTAATCTTCATGCATAAATCCTTTCTTGGTATATGGCAACCTGTGTGACTTACCAAATTGACAAGCCCCACACTTGTATATCATGTGTTGCTTGGATACATTAGGTATCCCAAGCACACATTGATCTCTGCTCATCTGCTTTATGGTTCTCTCTCCAATGTGACCCAATCTCTTGTGCCACATCTCCAATTCTGATAGGGTTTGGTCCCTATAGTTGTACAAGGCAATATTTTTAGTATCCTCAAGTTCAAAGGTAAATAATCTACCTGACTTCTCTCCCTTGGCTATCCTTCTGAATCCATGTCTTCGATCCTCCACATATGCACCATGTTGAGTGAACCTGACTTGTAGACCTTTTTCAACAATCTGACCTACACTCATCAGATTCTTGGTGATTGTTGGGACATACAATACTCTGCTTAGCAAATTCTGATTACCATCACTTGTTTTGACATTACCTACTTTGACCACTGAGTGTTTAGTGTCATCACCTGTCTGCACTTGGTGCTTGCCTTTAGGTTCTTCCAAATCAGAGAGTAAGGCAACATTCCCAGCTACATGGTTAGAGCAACCTGAATCAATATAGAACACATGATCATCATTGATACCTGATTTAGATGTCATGTTCATAATCAACAAGGAATCATCTTGATCCTCTGCATAATTGTTGTAATCCTTTCTGTTCCTGTATCCTCCTTGATAATTGCCATTGTGGTTGTAGCTATTGTTGTAATTGTTGTTGTAGTTATTGTTGTAGCCATGGTAGCCTTGGGATTGATTGAACCTGCCTCTGCCTTGAGAGTATCCTCCTCTTTGGTGACCTCTTCCTCTTTGGTTCTTGTAGTTTTTGTAGCATTCATCTGTAGTATGATTAGACAAACCACAAATATTGCATGGAGATTGATTATAGGGTCTCCCCCTACCTGACTTACCTCCTCTGCCCCTACCTCTAGATGATCTACCTCTCCCTGCATAGTTTGCTTGGGAGGTGGATCCTTCATCATCAACCTTCTTGCTTTTACCTTTGTCTTTAGATTTCTTATCTGTATATAGGGCAGAAGGATTGTTACCTTTTGATTGCTCTCCATTCTTTGTGATCTTGGCTTCATGTGTAAAGAGTTGTCCAATCAGAGTTGTTAGATCAGGTGCTTGGATGTCCATGTACAAGTCCATTGCAGTGGTAAAGCTCTCCCACTTGTCATCTGCTTTGAGTCCATTGATCACTTGTCTAACTATTTGCTCTTCTTCAATCTCTTCTCCAACACTTGCAAGTTGATCTGCTATATCCTTGACTTTGGTGACAAAATCTGAAACACATTGTTTTGATTGCTTCCTAAGAGTTGTAAACTCAATCCATAGCTGATTCTTTCTGGCCCTTGTGCTTGATGAGAAGTATGTTGCCAAGGTCTCCCAAGTCTCTTGGGAAGTCTTACAGTTCCTAACATGAGGTAGAAGGAAATCAGAGATAGAGTTTAGAAGATATGACCTGGCTAAAGCATCTTTAGCACACCATTGATTAAGTCTCTCATGCTCATCCTTTGTAGGTAGGCCTCTGGTTTTGAATGAGGGCAACTCCTCATCTCCTGATATGTATCCATACAAGCTTCTCCCTTGTAGATAAGTCTTCATTCTTAATGACCATGCCTGGTAGTTATTTCTATCCAATTTGTCAATAAAGGAAGGGAAACCATCACCCATGATTACCTTGTTTGCTCTGATACCACTGTTGGATGTGATGGCTGGGTACAATCAGAAGATCAAGGTGGTGCTGCTAGACCTGCTTCACACCTGCCCTTTCTTTTCTTCAGATATGGTTAGGAGACTCCTTGAGCTTCCAAATGACACCAAGAGACTATATATGTGTTGTACAAAGTGATTGAGTAATGATTAAATCAAAACAGATAAGTTTGAACCTTCATGTATCCAAAAACTTGCTATTCCTGTAATGACACCTGCTCAGTCTTAAGCTCAGTGTGTCCAGTACACTTGCAATTGATCTAATTCCTTCTGGGAGTATTAAATTAACTTAACAAGCTACCATTAGCAAGTTAAATCACTCCAAATGACAAACTATACACTGAGCATGATGTTTAGCAAACTCAGGGACACCCCCGACTTTTCAGGAAACACACAGAAATATACCAGTGACTGCTTCGATTGAGATTTCTCCCAATTGGCTGAATAGATTGACTTGAAACTTTGTAAGGTTGTAGAATGCTTTGAGCTGGTTCCAATGAGCCCTTGATCATCAAATTTGGTTCAGTAGATCTTGAGATATGCCCTGTTGAAGTTGACAGACTTGAAGGTAGATACTCAGAGAAAAACACAGAGTAAAAGTTATGAGTGTATGTATTGATACTATCAAATGTACATTCCTATTGGCATGTAGAATGATGCCCAATGGTACTCAGAGGTGTAGGCTAATGATTAGCTCTCACACACTCACTGAATCTCTTGGATTAGCCTCGGGAAGAGTGTAACTTAACCCGCGACTTTTACATTGAGTTTTATAGATGTTTTGAAGAAGTTTGAATTCAAAAATTCAAATTGTAGGCTCCCTCAAATCTCTCATCTACTTTCATAGAGATATTCTCTCCATCCATAACTTCTAATTCCCACGACTTTTGAATGTAGGTGAGATTACAATGGGTGAGTTAAGTCACATTGACTTTTACATTGGATAAAAGGTAATAAAGCATAGGCATGTGTTCCTATGGTATTCCTTCAAGTGAAGTCTTCATGAATGCTCTTGTGAAACCCTCAAGGTTGATATCCAATGCTCTTCAAGGTACAAGTCAAAGCCAAGTGTTAAGGCTTGCTTGCACCAACAATTTTGAAGGTTGACTGGTTTCGAGCCGAGTATAAAGGTAGTAATTCCACATTAAGAAAGGAATTATCTAGGTTTTGGGCAATTGATTCTTCCAAGGTAATGGGATCTACTAAAGAACCATATATTCTTCCTAGGCATATTGAACAAGCATTTTTTTATAAAAACCCAGATGCTCATCCTTGGTGGCAAGTCATTCATGTGCAACCTAGAGGTAGGTCATTGTTTGAACAGTTTATTGTTAGACAGATCGAAGAAAGTCCTCTTGATGATTCAACATCAGATACTGATACATCGATTCTACTGATGAGGAAGAGGAATTACTAGAAACAGATATTAATCCATCAATAGATGATGTGATTCATGAGAACATAGATTTAACAATAGAAGAAATAAATGAAATCAATAAGGATAATGAAGATGACACTATATTGATGTCTTACCAAAATGATGGCAATAATGAAAACATATGAGCAGATTAGATAGTAAATTCTACTCTAGTTATCGATCAATAACTTGAAGCTTCTAAATGGATATCAGATAATAGATTTTTTTATTAACTTGAATAACGATGAATCCTACTAGAGAGATGAAATCATGTTCTTTTAAGTTAGAACATGAAGCTCGGGGGTATGCCTAATTATTTTATATATAGCTTTATCTTCGAGGAGAAAATTTTTATCATGTATGTATGCATATGTGTGTGTGTTCATGTGTATTATACGTATACATATGTTAGTATGCATATATATGTATTTCATGTATATGTATGTGTTTGTATGTGTGTGATATATGTATACATGTGTTAGTATGCATATGTGTATATATGCATATGCATTTATGTAAAATATTCATGTATTCATGTAATATATGCAAGTGTTTATAACTGTGTACATGTATATATGTATATGTGTCTATGTGTAAATATGTACATGTAAATATATATGCATGTATATATATGTTTATGTGTGCACGTTGTGGAGGTGATCGCAATCCGGGTGGATCGGGTCCGGTCGTGGCACACACAGGGTGTATGAAGCTAATGAATGTTGGATGGTTTAAGGACATGAAAGTGAAATTAATTTTGAGTATGGAGAAGAGAGAGATGTTGAAATGATTATGGGAATGGGAAAGTAGGAGTGCAAGTTAGATTTATGAACATGAATGATAAGAATGAAAGAGAACCATACATACGAATCAAATTTGGAAGGAAGAATGGTCCATTGAAGGAGCTTCTTAAACACTTCCTAATTCTAATCCATATGCATAGTCTTCTTTGGATGATATGTATGCATGACGTGAATAGATGGAATCCTTACACATAAACCAGTTTTGAAAGGAAGAATGGTCCAATAATATTGGAGATTCTTATATGTATGGATTATATGCAAGGAAGAATGGTCCAATAATATTGGAGCTTCTTATATGTTTCAGAAACTAATCAATATGTATGGGTATGTATGGATTATATGCATGCAAGTGAATTATGATGATAGAGATTACTCACAAGCTCAAAGAAACATCCTTACTGGTTCAACGCAATACTGCGGAGCCTTCTCACACATAGAAGAAATAGAAGACATGTAAAAATACTTAAGAGACTGAGAGAGGAGACAAGAGACAAGTGGCAAGTGACATGAATTAAAAGGATTGGAATTAAGACACATGTATAAGATCGTCGTGGTACGTCAAGCTAGGCAGTCTACTGATCAAAGGTGGTTCCGACCCTCAAACCATGACAGTTCAACCGAATGTCACACTTAAGAAGGTGAGTTCCACTCCAGTGACCCTATGTATGTCTAGGCTCGTAACGTCTAACCAAAGAAGTCTAAGACTCATTAAAATCAGCTCTAACTCACTCACACGCTCCATCGAGGGTGAGTCAAGATAGAGATGCTGGTTTCAAGAGCCTATCCTAGATTGGAGTTCTAACTTAAATTTGAAACTAGGTACTATACTCATACTAGCTCAGCTTGGATCCTCACTCGCTCAACCGAGGGTGATCGTCTCAAGGAAACCGTAAGCTAGCATGAGCCCTATGGATGCCTAACAATGATGCTCTAGGAGTTTGGAGGGGGGTTTATATAGTTTTTTGAATGAATTTGGGCCCTTGGATCTAGAGAAATCAACTCTCAACTCTAGGATCACTACTTTCGATTACAACCATTTGATTAATCAAATCAATGGCTTGGAATTGTTCTTTCTATCAAATCTAGTGTAAACGAGTGAAATTTAGGCGCCTTCATTCTCCACCATTGGATCTGGGGATGATCTGGACCGTCGGATTAGTGTTGACATCATTTTGGATAAGATAAGCCACTATTTTTGGAGAAAAGCTGCATTATTGATCTTTGATTGTCAAAAAAAACTTCTTTTATGGAAAAACTTGTGGATCCTCCTTGCTTTAAGCATAAGTGCATCTCCCCCTTGAATATGAGCTCATCTTGATCATACAACATGGCTCAATCAGCTTTCGCCATGTGGTGGCCCTTCAACCCTTCAATTTGCTTAAACTAGAAAACTGCGGTGATCTTGAAAACTGGACTTTGTACTCTTTGACCCTCCAAATAGGCTTTGATGAAGATGAAACTTTGTAGGACTATGTTTCCAAATATCTCTTTCAGGAATATGCAGAAAAAACTCCCATCTGAATCTCCCTTGTACAAGTTTGACTACATTTGGAAGCTTGCTAGGTGGCATTAAGGTCTCTAGGAAGCTCTGATAGCCTTGAAAATTTGTACAAATATGTAGCCACATATGATCTTCATACATGCCAAACCATATGGCTAACATAAATTTCTATACAAGAATTTGTAGGGTCAAACTAGAAAAATTACATTTTTACAAAATGAACATAGCATATCAATGTGCTACAAAATCCATTTTCTGCTGAAATTTGGGCTATAGACTGCCTTTGACAATCTTTACAAGTATATGGATTTTCATCTAATTTTGTGACAATGAAATTTTTGCCCTAATTTCCCAACTTTGACCAGCTTTGACCGCTACCATGGACTTTCTTGATTTCTTTGAAACTTTGTATGTGACCTTCCTTTGACATCCTTGATGCATCCTTGACTTCTCGGGGAATTCTAGCTACCTTCACCAAATATGTTTTGTGTAGGCCTTCACAAGTGAGAGAGGAGAGAAAATCTCGATGACATTCGCCCCCACTAAACCTGTGATTCCTCCGGAAGCGCCACTCTAGCATCTGTGAAAATCAAAATGTTCCAGGCATCAAATTCTTTTATAGGCAACATAAGAAACATGGAAGGAAAATTGATTATATGCATGAATAAGTAGGTAACGTGACATGAAGCAAAATTTGCATGAAAGAAAGAATTGAAACAGGCAACATGAATATGCATGAACAAATAGGCAACATATATGCAAATGAACAAGCAACATTGGCAACAAGAAAGAAAAAAAACAAGCATCAATATGAAGTGGAAGTGGATGTATTGAGTCGTTTTAAGCATCAGTTCCTCTCATCTTGAAGAAAAATTTGTACCTTTTTCATAAAGCAATCTACCTTAAATACGATTATAAACAAAGATTTAGGATTTTCAAGAGACATCTTTCATCTTTAGCTTATTTTAGATCAACTCCTTTCCTACATAAATATGAATATGCTCTTTCTCTAATAACATGCAAGGAAATCTAACTAAACTCCACTAATGCATAAATCTGCCTATATAGCCCGTGATTTATTCTACTATGCCTCTTTATCTTCCTTTGGCTTTTTTTTTCTTTCTTTTTTTTTATGATGATGATGATTCGACAACTTTATGGTTACGATCACTTTTTTGGGGTGGAAGAAAGTGTAAACTTCTTGGTAACATGTAGCAACTTTTTTTTTTTTTTTATGACGGGGAAAAATTAAACCCCGATACAAGGTACAACCATTTTTTATGACGGAGAACAATTTTTTAAAACTCCGATACAAGTGCTGCGAGATGGACTAAGGATGTAGAAACATGCAGTAGCAGGAGCTAGGATTTCAACAATTATGCTTTCGATACAGGATACATATGCATGTTTATATATGAAAGTCTTGTCACCAAAATAAACCTCCAAATCTACATGCCCTATCTTTCCACAATCCTAGATTATAAACAATTTCTTGGTAGATAAGTTACTACTTAAGATAAAATTTTACACGAGTAGAGAAATCATCATTTGCTTTTTTTTTTGACTCAAGTGATGTGGATATGCAATGCAATGCAAAGATTGAAAAAAACATGCATGAAACAAGCATGTAAAAAAAATAGAATGAACTTCAAAAAAAAACAAAGCAACATGAACTTGAAAAATTAATGATATTTTTATACTTTTTTTTTTCCTTTTTTTTAAAATTTTTATAACATGGATACTCCTGTTTATGAATCGGCCTCATTGTTGTCATCTTCTTCAATGTCCTCATCCAAAATGTACTCGTTATTATCACGTTTCTTGAATAACTTTATCCTTTTACCTGCAATCAAAGTTTTTAGTGCAACACCATTTAATTCACAAAGAGCATACGTACCATTGTTGTTAACTTTTGATACAATGTATGGCCCAAACCACTGTTGAGTGAGCTTTTTGTGTGCATCATATTGAGAGTCAAATGTACTATCATAAATGAGCACCCAATCTCCTACTTCAATTGGCTTAGGACGCAATCGATGAGTTTTATAAAAATAATGCTTGTTCTTCATTCTAGATTCTCTTAATTTTTCAACAGCATCATCAAGTTTTAATTTACCTTGTTCTAACTGTTTAATACGCAAACTCAAAAAATCATCAGTAGACATGTTTTCAGACCAAGGCCAATTTGACCATGCAGAAATATGAGACTGAATTGGAAACAATGATTTTTGACAGTACATGAGTTCAGTAGGCATATATCCAGTAGTACATGTGCATGTCATTCTATCTGCCCAAAGTGCAAAAGGTAAGAATTTAGGCCATTGTTTGATGTCACCATTACATGCTTTAGATATGGCTTTCACAATAGGTGGATGCCCTCTCTCTATTTTACCATTGGCCTCTGGATTATATGCAGTAGTGAGAGACAAACGAATACCGTGCCGCTCAAAGAACTCTTTAGCTTCTCTCACATTTAACTCTCCACGATTGGCAACTACTTTCTCTATGTACCCAAAGCGACTTATGACATCTTCAAGCAAGAATTTGCAAACATTGTAAGTGGTCTTAGATCGTAGTGCACGTCCCTCTACATGATTAGTTAAGTCTTCTCTTGCAAGTACAATGTAACGCATTTTGTCAATACCTTTTGGCATAGTTACAAGATCTACTACCCACTTCTAGTGAATACAAGGTGGATAAGTAGGATGCAACGGATCTCTATGTTTGACTGATGAATGAAGTTGACAAGTAGAACATGTAGAAACATAGCTACTAATGTCAACATACATCCTAGGCCAATAATAGGTACTTCTAATTTTTTCATATGTTCCAAAAAATCCTTTATGACCTGCCCATAATGTCTCATGCATTTCCTTCATTACTTGCAATTGAAGACCTCTCTTTCTTAGGACTCGTTGTGGATTCTTAACCTTACCCTTAGCATGTCTCCAAAGATAACCATTACATAGGAAAAAGTTATAAGCTCGTTTCCTAATGTTACGAAATCTATTCCTAGTCCAGCTAGGTAATGGTTGTAGTGTACGCAGATACTTTCCTATGTCTCTCCATTCATCTTCGTACTCAGACTCATGAAATTTCTCATACTCATATATATGTGGAACATAGTCAACTAAATTCACATTCTTTATTAGATCACTTTCAAGATCATCATCAAATCTAGCTCTCGATAACATATCAGCAACTGAGTTTGACTTACCTGAAATATGAACTAACTCAGGATTTATGAACTTAATATATGAGATCCATCTAAGCATGGCTATATCAGGAGATGAAAAATTGGCTATCATTCCAATGAGAGGCAAAAAATCAGTCTCAACTTTGACATTTGCACCAATGAAATATTCTGTCTGTTTTCAAAGTTGTTACCATACCCCATAGTTCTCGTTTGATCTGTGGATATTTTTGTTGTGTTTCATGTAGAATTTTGGCACCAAACCTAATTGCATATCTATTCCCTTCACTATCATCTTGACTTATGACCCAACCTATACCAATAGGACTAGTATCAACAGTCAATATAATAGGTTTGTTAGCAGAATAGTCTACATGCTTAAGGATGGGAGCTTCAAGCAATAATTTCTTCAATTTACGCATAGCTTGAGTGTGTTTGTAAGTCCAAATAAATTTTTGTTTCTTCCTCAACAAGTCATAAAGACAATCAGCAACATGAGCAAAGTGTGGGATCCAAATAACATAAAAGATGCAAGCACCAAGAAATCTACGTACCTCACTCACGTTGTTACATGTTTCAGAAATCTTGCTAATGGCATCAACTTTTTGTGGGTATGGCTTTCGAACATAATGGCCTTTGTGTCATAGGGTCTTGAGATGTCATAGTTGCCATTTTTGAGGTGAAACGGGAGACATAGAGAAAGTTGATCCAATAAAAGCACTTCTATAATATTGAGATTGTTGTTGGATTTGCTCCGATCGAGTGGCAATGTCCACAAATTTATCCATTATGGCAGTGGGAAGTAAAAATTCCCACATTTTAAACTATATATAGATAACAAGAGGTTCAACTAACCATTCCTTAACAAGGAAGTCATAGGGTTGATTTGGAAGCTTGGCCATAATTGCTTCTGCTCCTATTACAATTTTGGGAATGTTTCATGTTCATCTAGTTTTATATTCTCTATTTTCTTCATAATGTGTTCATTAGTGTTACCTCTCCTGAAATAATCGTTAAAATTTTGTGTCATGTCATTCCTAGGAGTGAATTTCCTTCCTCAATGAAATAATGATAGTCCACCTCTTTGTGCTTTGTGTGAGCATGGAACACAAGGTTCCTCATGACTACCAATGCCCTTTGACTATCAGTACACATGGTGGTTGTAGAAGATTGAATAACAAACAAATCAATATACTATGAGTTTTTTATACCAAATTATGATGATGAATGTGATTAATAATATGATTTTCTTTTATGAGTTTTATGATGGTAAAATATGATGATGATGTGATGATAATTTTGATGAAAAATGATGAGTGATGAAAGCTACTTAACTTTTAGTTTGTAGTTTATGATTATCAACAGGGATTTTGTTGAAGGGTTTTGATAAAATCTAGATATTTAATATAGAAGATGAAAACCTAAAATCCAGGCAATCAAAGAAATATATGGATGACAGGCGACGTAAAAGATGAATAAAAATAATCAGGTGAAAATATTTTAATAAAAAGATTTTTTGTGATTTTTGTGTATATGCACTGCATTACTGAATGAGTTAAAAGGATATGTTCAAATTGTTTAAAAAATCAAGTAGAATTTAAGATGTTAAATATCTCATATATTTATGATTGATGCATGAAAAACTTGTATTTATATGAACTTAATGAGATAGTTCAATAGAAACTTTTGGAATTGGAAGCTTGTGAAAGAAATGGTAGTCTTATTATGAATACATGTATATGCTAAGAATTTTATCCATTAGTAAGTAGGATTTTTGTATCTTACTATTTATTCCTTATGACATCTGACCTCTAAATGAATTAAAAAAATAAAACTTCATACCCAATTAGCCTATATGTATGCCTTTGTAGTTGGTGCGCTATGTTGGACTAGTAGGCGGGTGGAACAACCTTGGTCAGGTGATCAAGGCCACGAGCTGGCGCTAGTTTCATCGTAGGCCTAACGTTTATGTTGTCATGCGCCTGCATGAGTTGGTAGGCGGGTGGAGTCACTCTGGTCGGGTGGCCAGAGCTATGAGCTGACGTCAATTTCATGTAGGGCTGACATAGTTTTGTCGTGTGCTATGCCAGGTTGGCAGACAAGTGGAATAAACTTGGCGAGGTGGACAAGTCCAAGAGTTGCACCCGATTTTGGTATAGGCCGATTTGTTAAAAATAAATAAAGAGCTAAGTTGAGATGAAGTAATAAAGCAAGAAAGAAATGAATTGAACAAAAAAAATGAATGGAGACCATAGGAAATAAAAGTAGGAGGCATATAATTCTATTAACTGATGAAAAAAGTTTTGGTATATGCTGTTATGCAGGATAAGTTACTTATTCAAAGCAAGTTACATGAACAGAAGGATATGACACTTATGATTTATTCCTATAAATGCTTGTTTAAATGTGGATTCAGAGATATAACATGATATTTATACGACTTATATCTACTTTGTTTTTTTTAGATGTCTTGTACTACTCTTTCTAATTGCACAAAGTATGAATGCATGATAAAATAAAGCTTTGAAAAATTTAAAAGCAACAACAATGAAAAAAGAGGGCAAAAGGGAGAAGGCCAACTCTTATCATAGGCATATCACAAGCATCTGAGAGCGACTTGATTCAAGCTCTGAGTACTGATGATTATTGCTTTTCTACTACTGCTTAGCTCATCCAATATACCTCTGTTCTACAACAACCAACGACCATGCTCTTGCTTATTTGATCCGACATAGCGATGATGATGATGATATTCTACTGTTCTCCATATTTATGATCCATTAATTCTTAGCAAGAGGAGGGTCGGTCTGTCCTTTAGGGAGGGTGATCTATGCGCTTTGAGAATATAGGGGAAGAACAGCTCCCGACGAAAAATGGGAGGATAGTTCTGCATGTCAAAGGGTGGAACGTTGAGCATTGGAGATCTAATCTGTCGTCGCCCCATCTCTTGAATATCAGAAGGAAGGTTTGCTGTTTCGTTCTATTTCCTGATAATGCTTACTCTTTGATGTAGATCTCCAGAGATTGTCTGAGGGGATCTGAAGAGTGCAGCTAAGAATTAGAGGAGAGGAGAGGGGAGGAAAGTCTGCTTGCATGCAACGTGTGGCTGCCCTTTTTCTCGTACTCCTTTCCCGAATCCAACTCGAATTCTCATCAAAGTTATTACAGATTGACTTATATGATGAACAATCAGATAGCGTTGATTAGCTGTCTGGATCTTTATCACACAAGATCTCTTGATGCATGAAGATAACCGAGAAGGTTCTAATCACTTAACACTTTTCATTCAATATTCGATGGAAGTTCTGCTGTTGATGATTCGAACTCTTTCAATAACTATTGAGCATCGATATCTGAAGACATTATCCGCCTTATTTTCTTCAAAATTGTAAGCTCGGACTAAGGTATTCTTTGAAGCTCGCTAAACTATGGAAATATTACGCAACCTTAGCAGTTGTATTACTCTTTCAAACAAAAAATCAACAATCACTTAATCTTTTCAAAGTTTGAATCTTCTTAAACTGTTCTATGCCCAGTAACTTTTGAGTAAAAGTTTATTGCAGATTGCTCTACGAATCTCTGTATGACTCGCTGAGGAAAATCTTACCTCTTCTTTTGTCTATTATCGTTGAGGACATGAAACGAGTTCACTTATCATTTCTGAGCACTCTGATCATACTATTCTAATCAAATTCAAATGCACTACTATTCATACCTGTTCAATGTTTCGACCGCCATAGTTGTGTGAAGTTCAATCGCAGGGAAAATCTTGATTAATTGATTTTCCACTCTAAGTCTCTGAGGAAAGCTTCCGTTGTTGTTCGATACTTTTTTAATCATGCACGATAGGTGTTGGTGCATGACAATCATCAATTGAAGGATTATGGAGAAATGAAGTTAAGGAGTCAAGAAGGAAACAAAGTCAGATGGTTGAAGGAAGGACATTTTCAGAAAACTCAAAGATATGTACACATATGTACATTAGCTGACTTATACTCTTGTTTAAGTCATACACTTGTATATATTCATCTATAAATATGTTTGAAAATGTCGGGCAAATAGAGCAGAAGAGATTTTGAGAATAGGGAGAGAGAAATTAGTGTCATTAGACACATGAAGAGTGAGTGAATTGTCCATCCTCACTTAGATGTAAATTTTCTGAGAAATCGAAAAATTTTGCGCCCGATATTTTGCTGTCTGCTCCCTCTGTGTTTAATCTTGTGAGAAATCCTTTTGCACGTATCTAAGTCCATAGCTAATCTATCTATGGCTAGAATTTGAGAGGTTAATTGTAATCAGGCTGTGAGAATTTTGATTAGGAACATTCATATGTAAGAATGTTCTAACAGTCGAGAAATCTGGCGCACATTTCATCTTTAATGAAATGATCATTGCTCAATCTACAGTGTAAAGTTTTACACAAATGAGGGCTTAAAATCTAAGTTGGAAGGTAAGCTATCTATGGCTAAAAGATCTTGATCAAACGGGATTTACTTTGGGAGAACCAGTGCTAAGAAGTTGCAGGTGTCAAAGTCGCCATTGCAGAGAAGCACTTTCAGACATAGGTAAAGTGTTTCACACATTTCTCAGTGTGTACTTAATCTTTTTGAGAGATTTAACTTGGCAAAGTTGCGCAACCTTAAGGCGAAGTGTTGTGCAAAGTTTTATCAAAAACTTTACAGGATTGATTAGTCAATGAGTGACTAATCTGCAGCAGACTTTTCTGAAGAAACTGAAATTTTCAGAATAATCAATTTTCTGATAATTGGTGAAGATTCTCTAAATTAGGTGGAGTCTAAAGTTGATCTTGATATAGAGGTGATCTAAATTCAAGGTTAACTTGTTCTTTTGGAGATTAACACTCTCCATCAGTGGTATCAGAGCAGGTTGTGTCAAAATTGAAGTGAAGAAGACTCCGACTATTGCAGAAATACAAAACTTTACACTTTGAAGGTGCAGAAGGGTAAAGGTTGAAGAAAGATCAAAGGAAGACATACAAAGAGCATCAAAAGGATCAGAAGGAGCAACATTCGAAGTAAAGGTACATTTATTATCTGTAAAGGTTAAAGATTTGAAGCTACAGGTGAAGAAAAGATGGGAGATAGTCTCCAAATTGAAAAATTGGATAGAGAGAACTATCCTGCATGGTCTATGAGGATGGAAGCTCACCTTATGAGCAAAGATCTGATAGGATACATCACAGGAGATGAAGAAAAGCCAGAATTCAGAGATCCTAGTGTTCCAACTAGGGAGGAGCTTGCAGATTTGAAGAATTGGATGAAGAAGGATGCTCAAGCAAGAAGCATCATCTACATGGCAGTCAATGACTATTTGCTTCCTCACATTAGAGGACTTGAGAGTGCTTGTGACATTTGGAATGCTTTGGAAGAGCATTTCCAAAATACAACCAAATCAAGGAAGGCTTCACTATGGGCAGAATTTACTACCTTCAAGAAGAAGGCCTCACAATCAATCTCTGATTATGTGACAAAGATGAAGGACATTGCAGATTCTTTAGGTGCAGTTGATGAAGATATTGAAGAAGACAAATTGGTAAGACAAATACTCACAGGGCTAAGAGGAGATGAGAAGTGGAAGCCTTTCATTTTATCTACAGAACTTTCATTAGATCACTTTACTCCTGATTTGAATCAATTGTTAGGACATATGCTAACTTTTGAGAATGATATCAAAGGAGATGTTGATAAGAGTGCAGGTCATGCAATGTATTCTAAAGACAAGAAGAAAGCCAACAAAGGAAAGCAACAATCAGGTGAAGAAGAAGGTACATCAAACCAAGCAAACTTCATAAGAGGAAGAGGAAATGGCAGAAGTAGAGGAAGAGGCAGAAACAACAAAGATAATGCAAGAGCTTGTTGGATATGTGGTAAGACCAATCATCTATCTCATGATTGTTGGCACAATAATCAAAACAATGGTAATTATCAGAACTTTAATCAAAGAGCAAGAGGTGGTAGATTTCAGAGAGGAAATTACAGAGGTAGAGGTGGTAGGAATTCTTTTGGAAGAGGTGGAGGAAGAAGCTTCCAAAGTCAATCCTATAATAACACCTACTACAACTATGCATCAGATCAAAAGGAGGATTCGACTCTCATTATGAATACATGTGAAACTTCACATGAGGACATGAGAGTGTTCTATATTGATTCAGGATGTAGTAATCACTTAAGTGGAAATATTGCTTTGATGACTGACCTAGATCATAATGCAATTAATCATACAGTGCAGACAGGTGACAATACAAAGCATAAGGTAAAGTCAATTGGTTCAGTCAAAGCTAAGGATGGGAGCACTCTTCTGAGTAAGGTACTTTATGTTCCCACAATTCCAAAGAATTTGATCAGTGTAGGTCAAATTGTGGAAAAAGGTTATGAGGTAAGGTTTACCAATGATGGAGTTTATGTGGAAGACCCTAGTCAAGGGTATAAACAAGTTATTGCAGGAAAGAAAGAAGGAAGGCTTTTCACATTGAAGGTACAAGGAAATGTTGGACATGCTATGTTCACATATGGAGAGCAGAAGGTGTCAGAATTGGATCTTTGGCACAAAAGACTTGGACACTTTAATGAAAGAGGTATCAAAGAAATGATTAACAATGATTCAGTGCTTGGAATGCCCAACATTGCAGGTCAACACATGACATACAGATGTGAGGCATGTCAATTAGGTAAGGCTCATAAGCAATCTTATTCCAAGCATGGATTTATGTATTCAGAAAGACTTGAATTGGTGCATACAGATGTGTGGGGTCCTTCAAAGGACTTTAGTATAAATGGTTCAAGATATTATGTCATATATGTTGATGATGCTACCAGGTGGATCACAATTTATGTGATTAAGGAAAAGTCAGAAGTGTTTAATACATTTAAACACTATCATGCATATGCAGAAAGGATTACAGGTCAAAAATTGAGGAGACTAAGGTCAGATGGAGGGGGAGAGTATTTTTCAAATGAGTTCAATGATTATTTGTGGAATGCAGGTATAAAGAGAGAAGTCACTTGCAGGTACTCTCCTCAACAAAATGGGGTAGCAGAAAGAAGAAATAGGACTCTTGTTGAGTTTGCAAGGCCCATGATGAAAGAGAAGAATTGCCCAAATTATTTGTGGGCTGAGGCTGTTAATACAGCTACATATTTGGTTAATAGATTGCCTTGTAAAGCTTTGCAGGGTATGACACCATATGAAGCTTGGTGGGGTAAGAAACCTACCTTGGATCATTGCAGAATATTTGGATGCTTGGCATATGCATATGTGCCATCTCAATTGAGGCATAAGTTGGAGCCTAAGGCAGAGAAGTATGTATTCATTGGTTATGATGATAAGCAAATGGGATACAGGTTGTGGAGTCCATCCACAAAGCAATTTATTGTATCCAAGGATGTTACATTTGATGAGCAAGGTACTTGGTATGCAGGTAAATATAATGTACATGCAGATGATGAAGAAGTGGTGGATCAAAGGAAAGGTAAAGCAAAGATTCAGTTACTTGATGAAAGTGAGAGTAATGAAGTGCAGGTTGAAGTTGAAGAGAGGCCAAGGTTTGATCCAGAATGTGATGAACCAGAAACTTCAAGAAGTGCAGAAGTTAGGAGGTCATCTAGGCACAAATGGCAACCTACAAGGTATAGCTATGACACTTCATTCTTAACTACTAAAGATTATGCTTATTTGGTAAAAGCAGATGAAGACCCTTCTACATATGAAGAAGCCAAAGGGAAGAAGAATTGGGAAGATGCTATGCAAGAGGAGTATGATGCATTGATAGAGAATCAAACATGGGATTTGGTTCCTAAACCTAATAGTCAGAAGATTATTGGATGTAAGTGGGTTTACAAAACAAAGAGATTTGCAGATGGAAGTGTGTCTAGGTACAAAGCTAGACTTGTTGTGAAAGGGTATGCACAGACATATGGAGTGGATTATGATGAGACTTATAGTCCTGTGGCAAAGATGACAACCATCAGGACACTCATTGCAATTGCTGCTTGTAAAGGTTGGAAGTTGTCTCAATTAGATGTTAAAAATGCTTTCTTGAATGGTTACATTTCAGATGAAGTCTACATGGAGCAACCAGATGGGTTCAAAGATCAAGTGAGTCCAAATTATGTGTGTAAGCTCAAGAGAGCTTTGTATGGGTTGAAACAAGCCCCAAGGGCTTGGAATTATAGGCTTGTGAAATTCTTGAATGATCTTGGATTTCAAGCATCAAAGGCAGATAGTAGCTTGCTAGTCAAAGCAAGTGAAGATGGGTTTATTTATGTGTGTATTTATGTTGATGACATAATACTTACAGGAACAGATGATAAGGGGATACAAATGATCAAGAAGCAGATGGAGAAAGAGTTCAAAATCAGTGATTTGGGGAACCTATCATTCTTCTTGGGAATGGAGATCTCTTATACTCAACATGGAGTATATGTGACCCAAGAAAGGTATCTTAAAAATTTGCTAACCAAATTTAAAATGGAAGATTGCAGGGTTGCACCTACACCTTTGGAAGTGAACCATAAATTGTCTAGGTTTGGAGGAGAAGAGTTCAGAGATATGAAACTCTATCAAAGTTTGGTTGGTAGCTTGATTTATGCTACATTGACAAGGCCTGACTTGTCATATGCAGTTGGTGTGCTTTCACAATTCATGCATTGTCCTAGAAAGGAACATTGGATTGCAGGACAAAGAGTACTTAGGTACATCAAGGGTACACTCAAAGAAGGGTTGTACTATGGGTTTACTTCAGATACAAGAATCAAGATATATAGTGATGCAGATTGGGCAGGTAATATGGATGATAGAAGATCAACACATGGATACTTGTGCTATGTAGGAGACAAATTGATTTCATGGTGTTCCAAGAAGCAACATACAGTTGCTATGTCATCTACAGAGGCAGAATATAAAGGTATGGTGGAAGCTGCAAAAGAGGTAATATGGCTAAAGACACTTTTGAAAGTTTTTGATGTGATTCAGAGTACTCCTATTATTTGTGGAGACAATATGAGTTCATTATACTTGGCAGCTAATCCTGTATTTCATGCTAGAACTAAGCATATTGAAATACAGTATCATTTTCTGAGAGAGAAGGTCATTGAGAAAGAGATTGAAGTCATACACACTCCCACAAAAGATCAAGTTGCAGATATGATGACTAAAAGTTTAGATGGACCAAAATTACAAAGATTCAAGGATATGGCTGGAGTAAAGAAGATAGAGAAGAACCTCAATTAATGATTGAGGGGGAGCTGTTGGTGCATGACAATCATCAATTGAAGGATTATGGAGAAATGAAGTTAAGGAGTCAAGAAGGAAACAAAGTCAGATGGTTGAAGGAAGGACATTTTCAGAAAACTCAAAGATATGTACACATATGTACATTAGCTGACTTATACTCTTGTTTAAGTCATACACTTGTATATATTCATCTATAAATATGTTTGAAAATGTCGGGCAAATAGAGCAGAAGAGATTTTGAGAATAGGGAGAGAGAAATTAGTGTCATTAGACACATGAAGAGTGAGTGAATTGTCCATCCTCACTTAGATGTAAATTTTCTGAGAAATCGAAAAATTTTGCGCCCGATATTTTGCTGTCTGCTCCCTCTGTGTTTAATCTTGTGAGAAATCCTTTTGCACGTATCTAAGTCCATAGCTAATCTATCTATGGCTAGAATTTGAGAGGTTAATTGTAATCAGGCTGTGAGAATTTTGATTAGGAACATTCATATGTAAGAATGTTCTAACAGTCGAGAAATCTGGCGCACATTTCATCTTTAATGAAATGATCATTGCTCAATCTACAGTGTAAAGTTTTACACAAATGAGGGCTTAAAATCTAAGTTGGAAGGTAAGCTATCTATGGCTAAAAGATCTTGATCAAACGGGATTTACTTTGGGAGAACCAGTGCTACGAAGTTGCAGGTGTCAAAGTCGCCATTGCAGAGAAGCACTTTCAGACATAGGTAAAGTGTTTCACACATTTCTCAGTGTGTACTTAATCTTTTTGAGAGATTTAACTTGGCAAAGTTGCGCAACCTTAAGGTGAAGTGTTGTGCAAAGTTTTATCAAAAACTTTACAGGATTGATTAGTCAATGAGTGACTAATCTGCAGCAGACTTTTCTGAAGAAACTGAAATTTTCAGAATAATCAATTTTCTGATAATTGGTGAAGATTCTCTAAATTAGGTGGAGTCTAAAGTTGATCTTGATATAGAGGTGATCTAAATTCAAGGTTAACTTGTTCTTTTGGAGATTAACACTCTCCATCAATAGGAAATGTTAATCTGATTTACTTTGATGATTTCTGTGTTTTCGCAATAGAACGTTGTTAAGTGGACGATTTTGATGGTATTGACGAACGTTTTGATGCTAGAGAAGAAATTTATGTACTTACCACATGAAATCAAGATTTTTTGCAACCCGACCAGAAAGATTTGAATTATAGATGATAAATGTCAATGTGATACTTGATTTCTGATATTTTATAATGGCACCTGAAGGAAGTATTCTTTGCATTTTCTTCGCATGAATGCAAACCTGTGTAGTGAATTCGGATAATTAAATTCAATAATCGCTATCCATATGGATTTCTATATTTGAATGAACTTTAGCTTTCATGTGATTAACATGTGAATTGTGCGTAATCATAAAGAAATGAAAACTAGCTCTTACATATTATGAAACATATGTAAACTCTTTTGAATTGTGGTAAAGGAAAGATACGGGGTTAGGTAAGTGAAATACTCGTTAATACCCCTTCCAAACATTTAAAAGCCTATTTTTCCTTTAGTTAATATCACTTTCAAGCATTAAGAGCATATGTCTTCCCAAGATGAACATGATCATTGAAACATTTTGATGATTTTGTTTCTCAAGTTCTTTACAGTAGGTTATGGTTTCAAATGTACTACTAATTATTTCCTTGAGTTCCCATTGTACCTGAGCTTGCTCCCAGCACCCTGCATGCGCCGTTAGCAAGACGGTTGACTTGATCCACCAGCCGTCGTCAAGCGCTCCAACAACGCTCCTGGATGCAATTTTGGGAAGGGCAACGCAAGGGGAGCATAAACAATCAGTGGCTCAACTATCCACTACTACCAAGTCCACCTCGTAATTATCTACTGACAGAAAGAGTACATGGTTAAAACCATGGAATTTTGGATTATTCGATATGCGACTATACCAGATTTAGCAGTCAAGATGACCAATAAGATTTTGAGTATGTTGCTTATTGTCATAAAGGTGTTTCAGCATGCACAATACACATTTTTGAACTTCATTGGCATTAATCAGGGATCAGATGCCCTTATTTTTTATCTATCAACTATACCTAGTAGATTAATGCTCATGACCATATACTCATGGCTAGTTATTTTGCCAAGTACTTACATGGAGACATTCGAAGAGGCATTTTTATAGGATTTTTTGAAATAGATTTAGAAATTTTTGTAAAAATGTCTTCAAATCTTAATGCCAGACTGGTGGCCTATGAATTAAGTTGACAGGCACTAGATGACGAGGTAAAGTCGACCCAATGGAAAGAGTTCATGCTATTTCATGCCAATCTACTTAATCAACAAGAGCAAAACATCATCCAAAAATACTCACGTCACCACAAAAAGCCTGTCGCGGAGGATAGATTTCAGGAGGAGGGACGTGTGGAAGGGGAGTCAAGCAAAAAGAGAAGAAGAAGAAGATCAAAGAACAAAACTGCTCAGTAAAGAATAAAGTTGACAAAGAAAAAGAACAACTCTCTACCCAAAGCCCCGTAGGGGCACACATCAGGTGACAACACCAAAGAACGGTCCTGAGGATTTGAATTAAAGAAAGATAACAACCAGGACATTTCATGGGAGGTTGCACACAGCTTCCTCATCCACGAGGAGCAAGCGGTGAAGCGAAACAAGCAGGGAAGAGAGATCGCACAAGAAGGATTCTTCATCGGATAAGATAACCAATTGTCTAAAGGTCCTAGCTGCCTCCTCATCCACTGGATGCATGCGGTGGAGAGAAATGAGTCAGCTCCTAGAGGATGACAAAGAAGATTCAAGAACAGGGCCTTTGAAACATAATGCTGATTTAAAAGAGATTAGAGGTCAGCAAAATAAGGTGTGTGGTGGAAGAAAGTAAACAAGCTCTAAGCAATACAACAGGGTCAGATGTGTGAAGACAAATACATATCAGAGGACCAAAAGTTAGAAAGGGGAGAGGCTGAAAAGTTGAAGAGAGTGACTAAGAACATCAAATTCTTAGCCACTGATGGCATGCATGATGGCCCAATTTAATATAGCAACCCAGATTTGTGATATAAGGAATACCAAAGGGTTTATAGAAGCAAAGGACTAACTTTGGATAAAGTAACAAATTTTCTAACAGTCCTTATCGCTTCTTCGACCACTGGGTGCATGTATTCAAGAGCCATAGACAAGCTCCAAACAAGAAGTAAAAGACTGTCAAGCAACAACAGAGACAAAGAGGGGGAGAGTGTTGCAGAGAAAAGAGGCACAAAAGAGGAGCCCCAAAATTTTCAAATTAATGGGCATATTTTTCTTCTTCAAAATCCTAGAAAATTCCCTCAAAGCTATGTAAATGCACTAGAGGAGTCCTCTAGATGCATAAACCCAACTCTTTATAACTTATTTCTTGTAAAACAATAGGAAATTAGAGATTAGCCAATAAAGTGCCGGTTACTTGTGTGAAAGGACCATTTTTTAGGGCACATGTATATAAGTCACTTTGTGACTCTTTGTAAAGACTTTTGCCATTGTGAAGAAGGAGAGCTCCAAAAAATTTCGAATTTGCTTCTTTCCTACAGATTTCTATCTTCTCTATGATCTTTTGTGTAAGCTTGGAATGTCTATGTAGGACTGTTGTCTACCCCTTCCCATCACTTTTGAACTACTGTAGTATGTGAGTGAGCGAGTACGAGTTGTGGAGTGAGTGAAGGTGTTTTCCGCCATTCACTGTTTTGACCAGCCGTTGTTAGATTCGAGTGGAAATACTAGCAATAGATGTGTCTTGTCAAGAGCTTCGAAATGAACTTGTTATCGCCCATATTCGAAGTTCAGAGCTGGGAGAAACATTCGAATCTGTATTTACTACTATAAGTGGTATCGCGGCAAATACTTTCAGAGATTAAGTGAGTTGGAGAGGTAGTTTAGTCTCTTCTCATGCATTTTAGCTAAACCACTTCACTTTTCATCATGTGCGTAGATGTCCTCATACACTTGTCCGGTAGGTTCTTCGGATTGATAATTAAGCGTGTGTCAATCGACCACTATATGCACTTGTGTGGCAAATGAGATTTAGTCTCTTTGGCACAAGTCCCTAAGACCTCGTGACTTAGGTACACACTTAGTCTGACAGATAACTTCCAAAATTGTAGCAACTTTTTGGAGCTTATCCACTTTCGCTTCTTTATCTGCCAATACCAGGTGTGCATCTACACGTTGCTTCCATTGTTCTACCTGTCATTCTAGGTCGGGTATTCCTGCAATCTATGCCTGCACGATGTCTAAGTTTTCTTGAACCATCCGAAGCGTTTCCTCTAAGGCAGTAAACTTTGAATTTTGGATTGCCTGTCTTTCTTCCAATTCCGCAGTTGATATACTTTACCTCTTCATTTCCTCCCTCTGTTCTTTAACTTTTTCTTTTAACTTCTGCACTTCTTGCTCAGCCTTCTACAACTTTGTAGGTAACTCTTTATTACATTTCTTTAATTTCTAATTTGATCTCTGCATCTGTCCCATCTTCACTTGCAATCTCGCTATGATTTTTGACTTTTCCTCCATAATGACTTTCAAAGTATTGTTCTTTATCAACGTCTCATTCAATTCATCTACTAACTCTTCATTAACAGGACTGGCTCGATCAGTATTCTCAGCTCTGGCAGCTTCTATCTCCTCTTGTAGTTTGTTAATCTGGGTTGTTATCTGCTCTTGATCTACAAACCATTTATCTTTTTCCAACATCATAGAATTATATTTATTCTGAAAATCTTCAAGTTTTATCGACTCCAAGCCAGCCCTCGAGCCAAGTCTCCAAGGAGTTCCGGTCGAACAGTTTCATTACTGTACATCCACGAGTAGATCACATCGGTGGAACGGAGTGTGGGTAACTTCACCTTGCCTTCTTTAGTTCTCCATTTATCCACCAGACTACACTCATGAAATGTATGTAAGATGTTATTTGGCTCGAAGATTCATAGGAACAACCACCTTGGCCTTGCTGTTGCTTTCAACGTCTCTCTTCTTCTTCCTGTTTTTGTGTTGCCTCTTCCTCTCTGGCCTTCCTCTCGGCTTCTTCCTTGGCCTTCCTCTCTACTTCTTCCATGGCCTTCCTCTCTGCTTCTCTCCTCCGATTCTCCTCCACCTGTCACCTTCTGGATTCCTCCTCTTCATCAACCTCGGTCTCCACCTGCTCCTCAGAAGTGTTACCTCCAGATTTATGCTCTACCACTCATTTCTTTAAAAGCTGTAAAAATACTTTACTCGAGCATACTGTGTATTCTCGAGGTAAGTACTTCGGAGTTGAAAAGAGTATGGAGAAGATTACTCCCACCTTGGAGTCCAGTACTGCATTAACAGCTTGTCCGGTATGTCGAAACAATCTCCAAACTTCCTTCTTCAGCTTCCAAAAAATAATTTTTACTTAGTTTACCTAGGTCTTTGCCAATTCCTTCACCAGAGCAAAGAGTTGCTGGGACACCCCATAATGTTTAGATTGAAAGTTGATGACCATTGTTGTTAACAGCATACCCCACTTCAATGGATTATCGTCCAACAGCTGCGCAAATCGGTATTCACCCGAACATGGTTTTCTGAGCAATGCACAAATCTCTGCAGCATCAATAGGCTCTGTGCTCGAGGTGATACCCTCGTTAGCCATATGGAACCGCTCAACAATTAACCCTACCGACAACTATACCACTTCCTATCCTATAGGAATGCTGATGTCCTGCGAATTGATGTCGTTGCCCTCTGTTTGCTTGAGTTTCTCCATGGCAATCTCCTTTGCTTGGGTTTGAGTTTCTCCATGGCAATCTAACATTGTGCATTGTAGGAGTCCTCTACATTCAAACCAATCCTTCTACTCCTGTGGTAGCTTCTCTAGAATGTAGAGAAGGTGATCGTTAGAGAATGACATTGCCATCTTACTACTATTCGTCTGCTTCACTGTTCGTATGCACGAAAGCTCTGTTGGATGTATGTGCTCCGCTCCCTGTATTTTCTCTGTTCACAAACTCACCAAATAAGGCGAATTTGGCAAAGTGTGCAGCCTTTTATGCCCAGCTTGTCTGTGTAGCGAACTTCGAGTCTGTGTCATGATGGGTGATCAAGGGATCATAACTCACAAATCTACGCTTATTAATGGCTCTCAAAATAAGAACTCATCATCATATTTAAAACGTCACAGTCGCCACCATTCATTAACTGTATGTACGATTGCATGTTAAATAGTTAAATTGTGCATCATGCCTGAGATCCCACGATCCAAATTTTTTTCCTTTTTTTTTCAACGTGAACACTGATAGGGCCGGAGCTTAGACCCATTAACGACGGTCAGCAAAACTTCTCCACGTAATGTAGCCAATCGAAATGAACTAGATCTGCACATCTCATGAATTCAAAACAGACCTGTCCATCGTAATTTCAGCTTACCCATCATTTGCTTCATCTTGGAATGAAAATATAGTACTAACTCCCCTGGTCGAAAAATTTTAGTCTCGAGATTACGATCATGCCATAGCTTCTGATGGCTTTGCACTTCCTGGAGCAATAAAAAGTTATGATAACGTTGTTCATCTAGGCACTGCAAGTAATCCATTCGATATGCAAAAGACTCCTCCGAAACCAACCGTTTCATCACTGCAATTCGAAGACTAGGTGCTGGGAATTCAAAGGGGATTATTGCCTCTTGTGTGTAAAGCAATTTGAAAGGTGTGCTACCAACGAAAACTTTATAAGCCATTCTGTAAGCCCAAAGGACAGTGGGAAGCATCATTTCCCACTAATCTGTTGAATCCGACAATAATTTCTGAAGCATTTGCAGTAACACCTTGCTAGTACTCTCCACCAATTTGTTCACCCAAGGATAGTAAGGAGAGCTAAATTTATGCTTAATTTGATAATTTGCGGTAAGTTAAGCAAGTAACTTATTCAAAAAATGAGTTCCCCTATCAGAAACCAATTCCAGCGGTAAGCCATAACGTGAAAAGATATTAGTCTGTAATTTCCAAGCCAGAGTCCGTGCAGTAACTTGCTTCGTTGCCCATGCTTCTACCCAACGTGTACATTAATCTGTGCAAGTTAAAATGTACAGGCACCGGTATGCAAAGCAGGGGGTTTGATGGGACCAATAAAATCCAATCCCCATTTTTGAAAAGGTTCGAGGGGCAAAATTGGCTGCAATGGAAAGCGTTGGCTAGCGCGAGGTTCACCGGTGCGTTGGCAGGGATTCCAATTCCATACTACTTGTTGCACATCAGAATACATAGTTGGCCACCATAAGCCAGACTGCCGAATTTTCTGCATCGTAATCAAATGACTGAAGTGTCTACCAACTTCGCCAGCATGAGCCTCTAAAATGATGGCATGCACCTCATGTGGAGGGACACAGTGCATCCAAATGCCAATGGGATCCTTATGATACAATTGGACCATAATAACAGTAAACCGATGACTACGAAAGCCAAGTTTCTTTCGTGCTTCTAATCTTAAGTAGGATGGAACAACACCATTCTCCAGAAAACTAAGCATTTCTTCATACCATGTGGGGTAGGTGAGAGGTGAGGTCTCCACTTCAAGGACTAAAAAAACCTCCGCATCCGATAGAGTATCATCAACTCCGTCAAGAGGCTCCCCATGATCGATGCAGGAAAGAAAATCTACAATCGCATGGCTAGCGCCAGGGTGATGGACAACATCAAATTCGAATTCTTGTAATAGCAAGACCCACCGAGAAAGACGGCCTACCAAATTCTGTTATTTAAAAAAATATAACAACGCACTATGATTGACATGAAAAGTGAAGGGACGACCCAACAAGTAGTGTCAGAACTTTTTGATGGAATAGATGAGTCTTAAGCATTCTCATTCCATCCTCAAATATTATGTTCATCCATAGTGAGTCGCTGACTCACCTAGTACACCGGGTGTAACAAACTCTATACTCCTTCTGCATCAAAACACTTCCAATAGTGCGATCTCAAGCGTCTAGAAATACATGGAATGACTCCCTCCAATCCAGAGCTTTTAGTACCTGTGCGGTGGCTAGCATTTTTTGTAAGTGCTCAAATGCTCTTTGTGCTTCTGGTGTCCAAACAAAATTGGCTGGCTTCACATGTGCCAACTTGTTGAATGGGATGGCTATATGAGCAAGACCCCATAAGTGCCTACCATGCCATCACACCTGACTCAAAAAATGTATTACTTCCTTGGGAGTTTGGGGCATGGGAGTTTTGAGGATGACTTTGACCTTGTCTGGATCCAGTGCAATGCCCTTTGCCGAAATTACATGGCCCAACAGTTTGCTGCATTTCATTGCAAAAGTGTATTTATTCAGGGTTCAAACAGAGGTGCACTTGACGACAGGAGTCAAAACAAGCTCATAAATGTTCGAGCTGAGCTACCATAGTGCCTGAAATAGACAAATCATCCAGAAAAATATGCATAAATGAAGTAAGGTATGGGGCAAATACTTGTTGCATGCAGTGCTGGAAAGTACCCGGTGCATTCGGTAATCCAAACCACATGATAGTACATGCAAAGAATCCCTAGTTTGTAATAAAAGAAATTTTTGGGATGTCTATTTCCACCATCTAGACTTGATTATAGCCGCTAAATCCATCGAGAAATGAATCTGTTTCCTGTCCTGCAACCTCATTGAGCATACTATCCAAAAACGGTAAGGGAAAAGGATCTGGCACAGTGGTCGCATTGAGTTTCCTGTAGTCCACGCAGATTCCTAACTGTTTATTTTTCTTTCGAACAATCATTATGGGGGAAACCCATTCTAGATTCTCGATTGGAACAATGTAACCAACTTTTATCAATCTTTCCAGCTCATGCTTGACCTGTTCTGCAAAATTTGGATTCATTTTGTATCGTTGCTGCATCACTAGGGTAGCATCTGGTTTAAGCAATATCCGGTGATGATAAAGCTTCGGATCCAAACCTTTCATGTCAAAATATGTCCATGTGAAAACATCCCTATACTGTTGTAACAAGGAAATCAAGGTCACCCAGAATTATGGAGCAAGCTCCAAACAAATTCCGACTGGTTTAGGCTCTTTCGGAGTCCCCAAATTGACCACCTCTAAGGAATCCTCTTCCACACGTATTCGGCCATCCTCCATAGGATCTTTGAGTATTGGTTTGATGCATTCCTCTTCTTGCAATTCTAGAGATTCCGTACACACCACAGCTTCCATACTATCCCATTCAGAACTAATGAAGAAATTCACATTAACGACCCCAAACGAGAATAGATCTCTATTGGCTTCCAAAAATTGTTGTTCCTCATCTTTTGTCGAGCCCATCCAACATATGCGGAGGCTGTGCTAACAGTGGTTTCTGCTCCGGAAGACAATGATGCTCATCATCCAAAGGAATGAAAAACTTGGCATTCCCTCTTAGGAAAGTAATTGTCTTTTCATCCTAGTTGTGACGAACTTTAGCATTGTGGAACCATGGCCGGCCCAATAATAAGTTATAATCTAAACTGTTCCCCTTCAGTTCCAGTACAACAAAGGTAATTTAAAAAGAACTTGTGCAATTTGAATAGGGATATCTTTAACCAGCCCTACTCGTTGTACCCGTGATTGTTGTGCCATCCAAACAAAGAAGGGAGCAGGGTCAATACTATTCCAAACCATTTTCTTACACGTGGTGGTAGATGCAATATTATTACTAGAACCCCCATCAATCAAAACCTTTGGAATAAATTTATTTTTATATTGCACTATGATCATTGGTACCACATAATCCATGATTCGGTCTGACACATTCTCTACCATTGAAACTGAGGGTTCTGGATTTTTAGAAGGTATATATTTGTTCCGTAGTTGTTGTAGTAACTGTGTCCGGAATGCGGGGACTAATTCTAGCAATGCCCCTAAAGACAACTTAATGTAAGATTCCTATAGCATTTCACAATACTCCTTATTTACTGATGGTTTATAATCATTGTACCCTTTCTTTTGTTCTTCTAAACTTCATTTCTGTGCAAGATCTATATGGAAGCCAATACCAATTGATGGCTCTTGTGAGATCCCTTTTGATTCCATACCAATTGTACTTCTTATACGATTCTTTTCGAAAGATTCCACTGGGAACAATGGAGAGTTCACATAGTGCAGCAGGTACTCCGTTGTCCACTACATTGCCTTTGTCAAAGTTGGTTTTTGTTCAGTAGGAGGTAAGTAAGCAATTTTTGGTCCATTGGAATACTCTTTCTGAGATTGGGTGACTATTGATGCTTTCGGCTCCAAACACTCCAAAGTCACCACATTAGCCATAGGTGCCTTGAGCTTCGCTTCTTGCTTTCGCTGATTGTATTTCTTAGCTTCCTCACATTCCCACCGTCTATGACCGTATTGTAGATAGGACTTGTTGGAGCTTCACTCACTAATTAGGCATGGACATATGAAGACATATGAAGAAGGAAATGAGAAGTGAAGAAAAAGCATACAGAAATTTAAGCCTAAGTGAAGGGACAATTTCACTATTGTAAATTAGTGCAAAATTAGAGTCTAGTTTTTTATTTGATCTTCAGAACTTACGAGTTCAAGTCTAGGAGAATGTAAACCATAGGTATATAAGTTAATTTGAGACAAAAACATGAAGAGTGAACTCAATTTTGTAATCTGAGTGAGTAGAGAAAAGTCCTGTCTTTTCTGAGAGAGATGTGGAGGAAAAACTTCTGAGTCTGAGAGAGTTTTCCATGGCTATGAGCAAAATTAAGCCAAGCCATTTTGTACACATCTTCTCTGATATACAATACATGTTTGTGTAGAAGGATTAAGTCTAATTCCTCTTGTACATTGAGTTCTAAGTCATTTCACATGACTGTGTAAGGTAGTTGACAGTTACGACTTTTCTGGCGCACATTTGTCTGAACTTTTTAAGGTCAGATCTCGAAGTATGGTGTAAAGTTTTCAGTAAGTGATAGCTCATTTTAAAGCTACTATCCTCAGCTACATTTGGTCAAAAGATCTTTAAGAAACGGGACGCATACTCAGAGAAATCAGCTTAACAGTGAAGGTATGTCAAATCGATGAAGTAGATTTTCAGTTTTCAGACATAGTGGAAAGGTTGAAGAAAAATCAGAAAATTTTGAAGTTATTACTTGAAAGTTTTGTTTGTTATATGTTGCTTAACATTAGCAAGAACTTCTCTTAGCAAATGATCAAAGGAATTTGCAAATATCAAGCTGATACAGGTCAGATTGAAGGATTGAAGGAAAGGCGCAGATTTCTGTGAAGTGAAATTTTGATTTTCACTAAGGTTAGAGTTGAAGACTCACATTTAGAGTTTTGCTAAGCTAATGATGGTTATGGAGGTCTTCTAATACCACATTAGTTTAGTTCTTGTGGTGTTTCACACACCAACAAGTGGTATCAGAGCAGATAAGGTCCTCGAGAGTAAAAGGAGAGCAGATACAAGAAGAATTGAAGAATTCTTTATCAAAGAAGGTGGAAGCTGAGGTGTTTAACAAACAAAAGTTATCAGAAGATTATTTCGAAGTTACTCCCAAGGGTAAAGGTCTACAAAAGGTATCATTCTTTAACTTTATACTTACAGGTTGAAGCAGAAGCAAGGATACTATGGCAGATCATGTGTCCATTGACAAATTGGACAGAGATAATTATCCTGCTTGGGTAATGAGGATGGAAGCCTTACTTATGAGTAAGGACCTAATGGTATCTGTGACAGGTGAAGAAGAAAAACCTAAATTTGAAGATGAGAGTCATCCAAGAAAGGAAGAGCTAGAAGCTTTGAAGCTATGGCAGAAGAGAGATGCAAGTGCAAGAGCTTATATATATAACACTATTACAGATCATTTGTTGCCACATATCAGAGGTTTAGAAACAGTTGAAGACATTTGGAATGCTTTGGAAGATCACTTCCAAAACACTACTAAAGCTAGGAAAGCTAGCTTATGGTCAGAGTTCACCACATTCAAGAAAAAGCAAAATCAGAGCATTAGTGATTATGTCACTAAGATGAAGGACTTGGTAGATAGACTTGGATCCATTGATGAGGATATTGAAGATCATAGGTTGATAGCACAATTACTTGCAGGGTTAAGAGGTGATGAAAGATGGAAGCCTTTTGTACTTTCAACAGAACTCTCATTAAACCATTATGTGCCAGAATTGAATCAATTACTTGGATTGATGCTCACATTTGAGCAAGACTTGAAGTCAGATGGAGACAAAGGTCAAAGTTCTGCAATGTACATGAAGAACAAGAAGAAAGGAGATAAAGGCAAAGCAAAGGATGAAGAAGAGTCAACAACTCAAGCAAATTATGCAAGAGGAAGAGGTATTGGCAGAGGTAAAGGTCGAGGAAATGGAAGAGGTAGAGGTAATCAGAACAATAACAAGAAGACATGTTGGATTTGTGGATTGAGCAATCATCTAGCATATGATTGTTGGCATAATCAACAAGGATCAAGCCAAAATCAAAACAACAATGGCAGAGGAAGAGGTGGAAGGTTTCAGAATCAATTTCAAAGAGGAAGACAGAATTCAAGAGGAAGTTATGGTAGAGGTGGTGGAAGAAATTGGAATGAGAATCAATCTTATAATACCACATATTACAATTATGCAAATGATACACAGAATGACACTCATACAACATTGATGATGAATTCAATAAGTCCATCAGAGAAGGAGGATCTCAAGGTATTTTATATTGACTCTGGTTGTTCAAATCATTTGTCAGGTAATATAGAATTATTGTCAGAATTGGAAGAAGGCAATTCAAGTCATACAGTACAAACAGGTGATAATACAAAACATAATGTGCATTCAATTGGAAAAGTGAAGTGCAAGAGTGGAGCTGATTTATTAACAAATGTTTTGTATGTTCCAACAATACCAAAGAATCTGATTAGTGTTGGACAAATAGTGGAGAAAGGTTTTCAAGTCAGATTTACAAATGAATGGGCATTTGTTGAAGATCCAGAGGATGCATACAAACCCATTGTTTGTGGTAAGAAGGAAGGTAGACTTTTTTACTCTCAAAGTACAAGGAAATGTTGTCAAGCCCTAATCACACATGGTGATGAAGTAATTACAGAGTTAGATCTTTGGCATAAGAGGTTGGGACACTTCAATGAAAGAGGAATCAAAACTATGGTGGAGAACCAATCTGTAATGGGGCTACCAAATGTGAAGAATCAACATATGATATACAAGTGTGAAGCTTGTCAGATGGGAAAAGCACATAGACTACCATTTCAGAAGAAAGGTTTCAAGCATGATGGTTTGCTTGATCTCATACATACAGATGTATGGGGACCAACAAAAGAAGGATCAATAAATGAATCTAGGTATTATGTTTTGTTTATTGATGATGCTACAAGGTGGATAACCCTTTATGTTCTAAAAGAAAGATCAGAAGTATTTGGAGCCTTCAAACATTTTCATGCTTATGCAGAAAGAGTTACAGGTCAAAAACTCAAGAGGTTAAGGTCTGATGGAGGGGGAGAATATTTCTCTCAAGAGTTTAATGACTATCTTTGGAATGCAGGTATCAAGAGAGAGATAACTTGCAGGTATACACCTCAACATAATGGGGTGGCAGAAAGGAGAAATAGAACATTGGTTGAATTTGCAAGAGCAATGTTAAAGGAAACGAATTGCCCTAATTATCTTTGGGCTGAGGCTGTAAATACAGCTACATACCTTGTGAATAGGCTACCATGTGGAGCTTTGAATGGTATGACCCCTTATGAAGCTTGGTGGGGTAAGAAACCAACACTTGATCATTGTAAAGTGTTTGGGTCAATTGCCTATGCTTATGTGCCATCACAACTCAGACATAAGCTTGAACCAAAGACAGAAAAATATGTATTTATTGGGTATGATGAAAAGCAAATGGGTTATAGGCTATGGAGTCCTTTAACTAAACATTTTATTGTTTCCAGAGATGTGACCTTTGATGAACAGAAGAGTTGGTATGCAGATAAAGATTGTGATCTTGAAACATTTGAAGAAGAGATAAGAAGGAGTGCAAAAGGTAAGTCACATATGCAGATAGATGGAGATGAAGAACATATGCAAGCAAGCACATCAAGAGTTGGATCATATAGAAGGAATGAAGATGGACCAATATTTGATGAAGAAGTACATCCAGATATACATGAAGAGTGTGAACCAAGAAGATCAACCAGAATGAGGAAGCAACCTACAAGGTATTCCTATGATACTTCTTACTTGACTCAGAAAAATTATGCTTACATTGTTAAGGAAGATGAAGAACCTCAAAGCTATGATGAAGCAAAGGGTAAGAGACAATGGGAAGTAGCAATGAAGGAAGAGTTTGATGCTCTTGAAGAAAACAAAACTTGGGAACTTGTTCCAAAGCCTAATGGTAAGAAAGTGATTGGAAATAAATGGGTTTACAAAATTAAGAAGCATGCAGATGGAACTATAGCCAGATACAAAGCCAGATTGGTGGTTAAAGGCTATGCTCAAACTTTTGGCATAGATTATGATGAGACATTCAGTCATGTGGCAAAGATGTCAACCATAAGGACAATCATTGCCATTGCAGCATCAAAAGGATGGACATTGAGTCAATTGGACATTAAGAATGCATTTTTGAATGGATATATATCAGATGAGGTTTACATGGAGCAACCTCAAGGGTTTGCAAAACATAAGTTTCCAAATTATGTTTGCAGGTTAAGAAGAGCTCTTTATGGTTTGAAGCAAGCTCCAAGAGCTTGGAATTATAGACTTGTAAAGTATCTTAATGATCTTGGATATCAAAGTTCAAAGGCAGATGCAAGTTTACTTATCAAAAGAACAGATGAAGGTATGATCTACATTTGTATTTATGTAGATGATATTATAATTACAGGTACCTCAAATGAAGGAATCAAGGAGGTGAAGAAGCTACTTGAGAAGGAATTCAAGATAAGTGATCTAGGAAAAATTTCATATTTTCTTGGAATGGAAATCACTTATGCAGAACATGGCATATATGTATCACAAGAAAGGTATCTCTTGAATCTTCTAAAGAAGTTTAACATGGAGAATTGCAGAGAGGCATCAACACCACTAGAGGTCAATCACAAACTTAGTAGATATGATGGTGCAGAGTTCAAAGACATGAGGAAGTATCAATCTTTAGTGGGAAGCTTAATTTATGCTACACTAACAAGGCCTCATCTTAGTTATGCAGTGGGTGTTCTTTCTCAATTCATGCATTGTCCAAAGGATCCACATTGGATTGCAGGTCAAAGAGTTCTTAGATATATCAAAGGGACTTTGAAAGAAGGATTGTATTATCCTTTCACATCAAATATAAGATTGAGAGCCTATAGTGATTCAGATTGGGCAGGAAGTCAGGATGATAGGAGATCTACTCATGGCTACATGATATACATTGGAGATAAACTTGTGAGTTGGTGTTCAAAGAAACAACACACAGTGGCTTTATCATCAACAGAAGCTGAATACAAAGGACTTGTGGAAGCAGCAAAAGAAGTCATATGGATGCAGACATTATTCAAAAGCTTGGGAATTGATCAAGGTATACCTATCATTCATGGAGATAATATGAGCTCATTATATCTTGCAACAAATCCTGTATTTCATGCAAGGACAAAACACATAGAAATACAGTACCATTTTCTCAGAGAAAAGGTAATGGAGAAGGAGATTGAAGTGGTGTACACTTCTACAAAAGATCAGATTGCAGATATTATGACAAAGAGCTTAGATGGAGTGAAGACAAGTAGGTTTAAGGAGATGGCAGGAATAAAAGAGAAGAAGACTATATGAAGAAGTCAAAGCATGCTAATTAGTGATTGAGGGGGAGCTGTTGGAGCTTCACTCACTAATTAGGCATGGACATATGAAGACATATGAAGAAGGAAATGAGAAGTGAAGAAAAATCATACAGAAATTTAAGCCTAAGTGAAGGGACAATTTCACTATTGTAAATTAGTGCAAAATTAGAGTCTAGTTTTTTATTTGATCTTCAGAACTTACGAGTTCAAGTCTAGGAGAATGTAAACCATAGTTATATAAGTTAATTTGAGACAAAAACATGAAGAGTGAACTCAATTTTGTAATCTGAGTGAGTAGAGAAAAGTCGTGTCTTTTCTGAGAGAGATGTGGAGGAAAAACTTTTGAGTCTGAGAGAGTTTTCCATGGCTATGAGCAAAATTAAGCCAAGCCATTTTGTACACATCTTCTCTGATATACAATACATGTTTGTGTAGAAGGATTAAGTCTAATTCCTCTTGTACATTGAGTTCTAAGTCATGTCACATGACTGTGTAAGGTAGTTGACAGTTACGACTTTTCTGGCGCACATTTGTCTGAACTTTTTAAGGTTAGATCTCGAAGTATGGTGTAAAGTTTTCAGTAAGTGATAGCTCATTTTAAAGCTACTATCCTCAACTACATTTGGTCAAAAGATCTTTAAGAAACGGGACGCATACTCAGAGAAATCAGCTTAACAGTGAAGGTATGTCAAATCGATGAAGTAGATTTTCAGTTTTTAGACATAGTGGAAAGGTTGAAGAAAAATCAGAAGATTTTGAAGTTATTACTTGAAAGTTTTGTTTGTTATATGTTGCTTAACATTAGCAAGAACTTCTCTTAGCAAATGATCAAAGGAATTTGCAAATATCAAGCTGATACAGGTCAGATTGAAGGATTGAAGGAAAGGCGCAGATTTCTGTGAAGTGAAATTTTGATTTTCACTAAGGTTAGAGTTGAAGACTCACATTTAGAGTTTTGCTAAGCTAATGATGGTTATGGAGGTCTTCTAATACCACATTAGTTTAGTTCTTGTGGTGTTTCACACACCAACAGGACTGACACTAAATTGGGTGATTACTAGGATTACCTAGCCCAGCTTGTTGGAATCTTCATCCTCTACCAAATTCTTGTCTATTCTGGCAGAAGCCACGTCGCTACTCTGAAAATTGTTGTGAATCCAAATATTTAGAGGGTCTTACTAGTTTAGCATCTTGACTATTCAACCATTTTTTGTTAGAAACTTGGGGCTTATAACCATTTAAATTATCTTTCCAGGAAGGTCCTTCTACTTGCGTAGTAGCCACCAAGGTATTCCACGCATTCAAATGACATTCCTCCAAACTATGATTAGTTTTTTTACAAATAGGACAAAAGACCTAATTAAGTGCACAATCAGCCATAATATGGCCCACATTCGTGCATCGTAGGCAACAGAGCTTCTTCTCTGGGGTTGCACCCTTCCTGAATACCAAATTAGTCTTCTTCGAGCCCAAATTGGCAAACTGCATCTTCCGATCCATACGGATTGCTAAGTCAATTATCTGATCTAGCGTATGGGATTGTTCAAGCGTGTACATATAGATCTTCTCTTTAATGGGTGGCTAAAGTCCGTCAACAAAGAATTCTATTAACATTTCCTCTATAGGACACTTATCTGTCGAAAGCTATCACAGTGTAGATCTGAAATCTGATGCAGACTGCTCGACTGTCCCTTTTTGCAACATATAATAAAGTGAAGAATGTAACTCTGAAATACTCTTAGCATTCCGAAATTGTTCCAAAAATGCGGCCTTCAACTCATCATATGTGGAAAAGTAATCGAGAGGGTATTCAATAAGCCATTTGACTTCACTGCTGACTAATGTGGCTTGAAACACCTAGAATTTGTGTCAATTATCATGCGATTATGATGATTACATAAGTAATGATTCTCAAATTCACGTACGTGCACATCTAGATCTTCATCCACTCGCCCATAAAAATGAGTATAGTTTAGCACTGATAGTGGGTGCCTGTTTGCCATCAAGTTACCAATCATATATAAAGTAGTATTTTGAGGTAAGGGTATTAAAGCTAATTGCAATTCTAGCGAGGTTATGCTGTCACCACTTTGACCTTCTTCTACAGAATATTTCTTCCTGCAGGTGGTTCTGCTGGTCGGTCTCGCTGAATTCCCCGTGCCACAATACTTTAGCTAGTTTACCATCCGTCCACTCAAAGACTAGATCCTTCAAAAGCTTGGGGGGTAAAACTCTAGCTTCCACCCAAAACTGTACTTCTTCTGTAATAGTGATTGCCTCCTCAAGGAAATATCTTCAAACTTCAATGTTGCGAGTGTCTGTTGCACAAATTCATCTAGATAATCAGGATGATGAGGCTTTTGTAAGTACTCCTTGCCACTTCATACGGGCACCAATCTACTTTTTGTGGTGCTCTATTACCCCATCCCATCATGGTCGCCCTATGTTAGCGTACTAATCACCGATAGACTAACAGTACCCTAATATATAGGTTTAGGAATGGGGATTTACAATAATGAATACTCGTAAACATGCATTTCTGTTCCTATACTTCAATATGAGTGAACGTAGACAAAACAAACCATAGACACAATGTATCCGGAATCTTAACTTCACAGTAAAATAGACTCTGGGTTGTAGAATATAAACAATGATTACATTACAGTATCATAGTTACAATGTGGCTTCCAAATTCAGACTTTAATCTTCACCGCTCTGTGTATCTGCTTGTTCCCTAATCGTCGCTTCCGAAATCTGATTCCATAGAAAACTTGACACCATACTTCGTACAAAAGGAGTAAGGTTAAGGGCTTCACACTGTTCTGAACCTTCAAAATAGGAAAGATATGGAAATTAAAATTTTTGAAAACTCTTGATATCTCCATTATTACATAAGAATGATGATTACAAAAATAGTTCGACCACACCAACTGCTAACAAGATCTTGATATTCTGAATTGTAAACCAATAGTGACCTTCCCTTTTGTTGAATTCAATCCCAAGCCTCCTAATTGCGTTCCTCCTCATTCTCGGAGAGAAGCTCATTTTGAAGAGGCAAGCAAATTCGGCCCATGTCCAGGGTGTTTTATGAGTTTTAGAGAGACTCATCCACCACGTGTAGGCCTTAGCGCCTAATGAAAAACTGGCCTCTACCACTCACACATGTTTAGGGGTGTTCTTAAGTTGGTGGAGATCATTCCACTTTTCTAAGAACGTTAATATTGTGTCCTTATTTCAATCATTATCTTCTCTTGAGAAGTAAGGAGGACATAGATCTTTCCCTAAAAAAAGATTTTATGGATGGTTTACACCTATTGATTGCCTCAAAGTATTGGAAAAAAGCAAAGTGGTAGGAGATATCAAATTGAGATGACTCAAACTACTAGTTAAGGAAAACAAATCCGTTTGGAAAATGGACATATCTTTATTCTTTTCCAACAAAATAGACGTAGGTGAAGTTCCTATCATATCAATTATGGCTACCAAGGGTAGCCCTACCTACATCTTTGGGCTTCTAGAGTAATTTCAAAATAGCCCAAAGATGATTCTAAACCCCATCAATGGATTGATGAAGCTCTACGACCTCAACCTGGACATTGGAAAAATGTCCAAGGCCCTCCTCTACTTTCAAAAACCTATCTTTGAATTCTTTCCTCTCATTTGAAGTGGTATTGGTTCCCCCTTTCCACGTGGTACCCTCAATGTTTAAAGCTAAAGTCGTTGGTTCTACATTCAATGCATCGGGCACATGAGTCAAAATTGAAATCATTCTCGCAGATGCATGTGATGCTATAGGCAACCTAAACATGAATAAAGATACTGATGAAAGTGGTAGCCAAACATACATGCATACACTTGTACTTGTCATAAGCACAATGTGGCTTGAAGTGTTGGTATTCTAAGATTTGATACCATATGTTGGAAGTGGTGTGGGCCACAATAACAATATATCACAAGTTTAGAGGATCTTCCAATAGATGAACTTTAACACACACACCTTAATACTCAATAGAAGATGAGTGAGAGATAGAGAGAGAATAGGCACATTTCAAGTGCAATGATAAGCTATGAGGCTCATCTACACTAACTTATATATGAATGTTAAATTACAATGTGTGTACATGATACAAACTGGCAATATATGTATCTAGGCAGAAATAAGAACTAGATACAAGAGATTGTGTGCCTAAGAGGTATGAAGAGTGTGTGTGTGTATGTGTGAATATGGAGAATACAAATAGTTTAGGACTGTTTTATAGCAAACCCAAATTTTGATCAACCTAAACCAGAAACAAGTGACCTAGCAAGCAAGAACGAAAATAGATTTGTTACTCATAGTACATCAACAAGTGATGTTGATGGTAAGCTAGAGAATCTCCTCCACATTGTCACCGAGATGTAGACCATAACTCCTCCAAGAGTGTAAGAACCTCTCCTCCAATATGACCTACTTGTGATTATATAGTATTGGAGGTAGCTTGTAAAGCACCTTCTACAAAAGCAAAAGCAAAAAGATCCAAGATTAAAGCATGTCTAAACCTATGAACATGATCGCTTTTGATCCTTCTACAAAAACGGTCCTCATTCAGCTTATTCATGTTGAAAAATAAAATACTCCAAAAAAAATCATATCACGATGAGCTCTTGCAGATTGAGGAATCAAACCTGCACCATCCTGATGGGAGGCTTTTTGTGTAGCCACATAGCCACACATTTTTTGTTGTAGGAAGAGTATAAAAAATCTATAAATGCTGTAAAAAGTAGAGGGTTTTGGACCCAATGTGAACATTGTTTCCAACAATCCCCCCTTCAATGTCACAATGGTACAAGGTTTAATAGCTTGTAAAACTTCTATCTCTGCAAATATCTCTTCACTGATTTCCACTAGATCTTGAGCTAACTATGTATGAACTTGTATACTTGTGAAACTGCAAATTGAATGTCCCATTGTGTGTTACATAGATATACCAAGCAACCTACTGCTTGACTATATAATTCAGCATCAAATGGTTCTGAATCTACTATTGATTGTAATAACACATTGACATCCATAGGTGTCTGTATAGGCTTAGAATCTATCATCTCAAACCTTTCAAATAATTTCTCAATGTATTTTTGTTATGTCATGTAGATACACTCATCTCTATATATGATCTCAATATTGGGAATTGTGACAATTATATCACTTTGTAGTGCATCTTGAACACTAGCTGGTTCATTCTTAACTAAACTAAGAGCTAAATTATTATGACTCTCAAAATGTTCTTCATAATTTACTTGGTCTTCTTGTTGTTTCCTAGTTTGACTTTTGGTTGTTCCAATATATTCCTTTATACCACTATCCTTCCAGGTTTGATATAACCACTTTGGTGTACTCCTAAAAAATGGTGGTACATCTTCTTCTTCTTCAGTATCTCTTTCTTCTAGAACTCTATAACCATCTTTTAGTTCATAAGTTGGAACTTCAAGCGGTACTGATGATGGACTAGGTACTGGAGTAGGTAACAAAGTTCTCTCTTCACCTATATCTTTTAGGGTTTGAGAAGGTTCATCACCCCCCTTGTATGGCTAAATGTAAGCATCCAAATTCCTTCTAAAAATTCATAGTCATGTGCCCTTATGAAGTCTAGAGTTTCTTCCTTCTTATAAAAAATCTGATTTTCTGCAATATGTGCATTGTGTGAGAGTAGAATATCATTTGTATCGGGAGCATAGAATTTGTATCCTTTGCTTTCAATTACACAACCAATAAAGGAAGCTTTAATGTCTTTTACATTAAGCTTACCATGATCCTTCTTCTCATGTGAACATAAGCTGGGGAACCAAAAACTTTGAAGTAACTCACATTGGGCTTCTTCCCATAATAAACTTCATAAGGTGTAATGATCTTCAAAGCTTTTGTGGAAGATCTATTCAAAATGTGATTAGTTGTATGTACTACAAACCAAAACTTGGGAGAAAAAATTTTGGATTACATCATACTACGCAACATCTCAATAAGTATCCTATTCTTTCTCTCTACAATACCATTTTGTTCTCGCATATAATCAATAGTGAGTTGATGAGAGATACCTTTGTCTTCAAGAAAAGAATTAAAGACTTTAGACATGTACTCTCCTCCCCTATCACTTCTCAAAATTTAGATCTTTGACTCACTTTCATTTTCAACCATAGCTAAGAACTTCTTGAAAGTAGGAAAAACCTCTGACTTCACTTTAGGACGATAAATCCATGAATATCCTGAGAAATCATCAATGAACATAACAAAGTACCTAAAACCTTGACTAGAATATATTCTCATGAGACCATTCACATCTGAATGTATGATCTGCAACTTCCTTGTGGCCGTGATATATCCATGTTTCTTGAAAGGTAGTTTGTGAATCTTTCCTTCAAGACATCCTTCATATGATGTTGCATTATCTGGTAATGCAAAAGTAGTAAAACTCTCCACCATGCTTTGATCTTTGATATGCTCAAGAGCTATGTAACTAATATGACCAAATCTAGCATGCCATAACTTCATGTTCTCATTATGTGTAGTAGACCTAACAACATTAAATGACACTAATTAATGTTCAAATTCCTATACAAGCCTAAAGATAAGGTTCATAAAAGATAGTCAATGAATTGATAAGCTAATGGCTCAAATCAAGAACTCTAATACAAATGTAAGGGTGTAGTAATAGGATAAATGTCTTAACAAATAAGTAATTGACTAAATGAAAATATAAGGTAAATGGATCTTCAATCTGTCACTTCACTTCACTTCACTTCACTTCAATTGCTCTTTAAATCTTCAATGTTTCTGCAAGAAACCGTCGGATATTAGTAAAATTACAAAAATCAATAAGAAACATAAAACCATACTTTACATACATTAAAGCATACACGTGCTAACATACTTTCATGTACATGCTAACATTTATATTAGACATACTAACATGTTGACATGATATCATTATGAAAATATAAACACACTTACGCTTAAAAGAACCCATGTACTTCCATCTAAACACACACACTCAAACTAGCATAGGCTAACGCAGGCTCACATTAACTCTTATATGTAGATACATTCACATCCCTAAACATTAATATGCTAACTTAATACATATCTGCATATTCTCATTCATCACTCAAACATACTAACATGTTCTCAAGCACTTAATCCTATGCGAATGAACACAATATTGCACACATTAACCTATGCTCATTTATTCACTTACAAACATATACACATACATGCTTACTATCCATGCACACACTCATGCTAGTATATGCTAACACATGCTCAAATATACCCATAATCTTACACTACTATGCATATGTACTTACTATATATGGGAACATACTTTTATGCATCATAGCACATCAAACCATTTAACTCTTATATGTAGATATATTCATTAAATTAAGCACTAACATGCTAACTTAAAACATACAAATGCATCTAACATGCGTTCATACTCATGCTAAGATACATACTTACTAAGATACATATACATCTTTTAACTCATGCATACATACATCTCACATCACTCTCATATGCATGCACATACTCACTGACATACACATATATGCATACTTTCATATACTAACACACACTTGTCATTATATTAATATGCATCCTAACACTTGTGCATATACTCTCATACATCTACCTTAAATATATATACTCAAATAATTATGTTACTACACTTCTTATGATTATAGTTATGTTAACTTATTCATTAACACCTTTATTCATAAGTTAATATTCATTCTTACCCATGCTAATGTATCTCGTAAATAATACAATCTTAAATTAAATTGAATCTAATTAACATTAACCTAACATGACTCTCTCTCTGCCGATCTCTCTCTCTCTCTCTCTCTCTCTGCCGATCTCTCTCTCTCTCTCTCTCTCTTTGCCTCTCTCTGTCTCTCTCTCTCTCTCTCTCTTTGCCTCTCTCTGTCTCTCTCTCTCTCTCTCTCTCTCTCTCTCTCTCTCTCTCTCTCTCTCTCTCTCTCTCTCTCTCTCTCTCTCTCTCTCTCTCTCTCTCTCTCTCTCTCTCTCTCTCTCTCTCTCTCTCTCTCTCTCTCTCTGCGCGCTGCTGCGTGCAGCGCCGTGGAGGGAGGTGAGCTTAACACATAACAATAAAAAATAAAAACTCCCAAATTCTCTCTGTCATACACCGGTGCTCCCTTTTTCTCTGAGTTCTCTCTACACGCTGCGCCCAGATGCCCTTTTCTCTCTCTATCTTTGCGTGAACTCTCTCTCTCTCTCTCTCTCTCTCGATTTTTGTGCTATTTGTGCCACAACAGCTTCAGATTTTGCCGTGCGCGCGCTGCAGCCATGGGAAAACCTTTCTTAATCTCTCTGAAAATCTCCAGCGTTGTCACATACAGATCTTATCTCCTGTTTCTACACTTATATCCAATGTGCACAAAACGATCAATCTTTCTCTGTTGTAAATCTGCTCTACCTCTGTCAGAGCCGTCGTCTGTCAAAAAGCCATCAGCTCTCTCTCTCTCTCTCTATTGTATCTCCTCTTTGAAATTCTTTCTCTCTCTAAATCTCTTCTAACTGCACAAAGCGTGCCAATTAGAAACCATCAGTCGCGTCACGCGTGTCTACTACAGCTAGGTAGAGAAGAAAAGCAAATAGATGTTCACTCTCTTTCTTTAATACGCATCAAAGGTGGCTGTGTGCGTGAAGTAGTAGCATACTAGCTACATATTAGAGATGTTTTCCTTATCTCTCTTATGATATTGGAGAATATAGCAGAGGAAGGTGGAGGAGAAAGACACGCTTTCGATGTCACTAGCAAAGGAGAGGAAGAATTAATAATCAACAACATTGTTGTCTGCATGATAGCCCTTTGAGTGCATACAAGTGCAACTATCTCTCTAGAACTAGTGCAGAATTGATAACAGCTCCTACATCTTTTTCTGTTCTTGTGAACAGATAACAAATGAAGACATCACATGAAAAGAATGGAAAAGACGACAAAGGAGAATGAGTACCTGCAAGAAACCTTAGGAAAAACTTGATCTCAACACACATTTAAATACATACACAAGTCATTTCTAATCCACTCTTTTGGTTTTGACTTTTATTTACATCCACAACATTTTAAATTGACTTTAATTCCACAACACACTTGCTCCATTCTTTTAACCTTTTTCATATATACCATTCATTTAAGTTTCTTTTTAACCTACTTTAAGTGCATCTCCTATTGAGACCACTCTTTATATCACTTTAATTACATATTTACTCACATACAATTCTTTTTTCTAACACTCATATAGACCACTAGTTATTTATCCATTTAATTTATCATTTTAATTTAACTAGCCTATATTTCTTAATTAAATAAATCATTTAATTCAAGCTTAGTTTAAGGTTTTAATTAATTAGAACCTTAGTATTTAAATTCACACACACTTTTAAGGTAACTAATTAAATCATATTTAAAATATTTCATTAATCAATGTTTAATTATAGATTAATTTCATTTAAATTTTAATTGTTTCAACCCTTTAAACTAAGGCTAATCTTCATTCCCACTCATTTTGCACACTAAAACCCCTTAAAACCCTTTTGAACCCTCTCATGAGCCCATTAACACTTAATAAACCCTAACAATAACCCATTAGAATCCTTTTGAGTCCCTTTTGTTTAACCCAACTAACATAAAATCATATGAACTTATGAAATCCTAGGGTTATATACCCATGTTTCTTGCATGTATAAATATAAAACACTCATTAAATGTGAAATTAGGAGAAACCCTAATATGAACATATGTTCTGCTTCATCATTCATACCTGTAAACACTTTCAAAGTAGTTCATTCCATTCAACACAACTGATCAACAGTGATATAAAAGGTTAAAGTTCACCAATAAAGTTGTTTTCATTTCCTCTGGTCATCAACGGAAAGGTTGAAATCTTTCCGACATTCGCCCCGGCCAAACCTGCACATCGTCCTCGATGGGCCAACATTGCAGATCATAGAAAGCAATATCAATTTCTTTTGAAACTTATTCATGAATCAAATTCAAATTGTCTTTAGATATAAAAAAATGCTTCTATCATTAGTACATCTTCAAATAGCAAAGAAAACTTTATAAAATTATGTAAACTTGAATTTAAACCTTTTCGTTCAATGCATGAATTGGAAAAAAGGTTTCAGAAGGAAACTATAGAAGTCATTCAAATAGTGTTCGTACTAACTCTTCTATTAACTCTGTTCATAAGTAAAGCATATGTTATATAGGCCTTCTATCCTCATCTCCTATCCATTTTCCATTAAGATACAAAAAAAAACTAACTCCCCTCTAGCATACATCCGCCTTATATAGCCCGCCTTTCAATTCAAAAGTGATTTCGAGACCACAACTGATTTATTTTTCTTTCATCTCATTTTTGAATCATAATTTTTTCCCTTTTTGTCATTTTTCCTTTTTTTCATATACAACAACCATTAATGTACTGCTTTCAATTTTTCTTCGCAACTTTTTTGATGAAGGGGAAAGGCTTAACCCCTAATCAGAGCAAAGGATCTAGAGATAAGCTAAAGTAGGAACTAGGATCTCTTAAGCTAAATGGGTCAGATTTAAGGAAGCTTACCTATATAAAACAAGTTTACTCCTACTAGGAGTTGCAAGTTAAGGGTTCCGTCAACTATCCATATGAGAGCCATAGGTCTCTAATCCCAATCTTCACTTCAAGCACGTTCCTACTTCAGCGTATATTCTACTTTTCATAATTTTAAGAGGTTTCTTAACCTATCTGAAGAATGTACAATTCTAATTATGATAATGCATGAACTTTCATAATAAATTAAAACATAAATCCGGTTTAGAACTTTTTCACCTGATCTATATTGACTCTATCTTTAGATCTCTTTAAGTTCATCAAAACTTTTGGCATAAAATCTTCAATTGCTTTGATCAATTCATCTTCAGGACCTGTAAGCAATCATAAAGTAGAAACTACAAAACAAGTAATCTTCATTATCATTTAACTTGCAATTTCATAACTCATCGGCAATTCCTATAAGTACTCATAAAGCAGAAGATACAAAACAGGTAATGTTCATTATTATGTATCTTAAAAATATAAATTCATATATTCTATCAGATTCATCTTCATCATGTCACAAATTTCATCATAAGAAGTCATAGTGGGTAATTCATAAACAAAAGTCATAAATTCATAAATTCATAAATTTCACATTAGCTTTTTCAACCTTTGAAACAAAGTTCATAAATTTCAGAAAAAATCATAATGTTCATAGTATAATATAACCATCATATTTGTTGTAAACAAAATCATTTTATTCAAAATATTCATCATTTCATTATAACAATGTTCTGCATAATTGTTCATCATAGTAGATTTCTTGCTATTTATGAAAGAAAGAAAATCATAAGTTCATCAAAGCATAATGTAAAACTTTATCATGAGCTAACTTCATTAAACAAAACAATTTAGGTATATGTTTCTCATCTGTAGGAAAACAACATTTATGCAGCAAGCAATAAAGTTTTCTTCAATAAACAATTTCATAAAACTATTTCTCATAAATTCTTCTCCTTTTTCTTAACTTTTAGATGAGTTTTTAATATAATTTTCAATCTTCTAGATGGCTTCTTGTACCCATTTTTACATCTTCTTGTCATGTTCTACTTGAATTTGAAGATTTCCATCTTCAGATGTTTGTACTATTCTTTTATCAGTTTTATTTTGATCACATTTATTGTCATTTTCTATGACTTTAGGTTCTGCTTTAACCTTATGTATGTCTTTATTTCCATCAATTGATTGTTCATTTTCATCATCTTTTATCCTTACATCTTCGTTTTTCTTAATCTTTTTCAATGTATCTTGATCCTTAGATATAGTTTGCATATCAATGTTACTCATAGATTTAGATTTAAGACGGTTTTGATCATTGTCCAAGCATTCATATTTAGTCACAATCTTGGTGTTCATAGAATGTAATTGACATACATTGCTTTTCTCATTATGACTCCTAGGTTTCCATTGTTTTTGAAGTTTGGTTTAGGACTAAATTTTGTTTGGTCAAAATAGTCTATCATCCCTCCTCTACCTAAGTTTAATCTCAAAGGTAATTGTGTTTGATAATCACATATTTTCTGTTCACTTTCTAGTACCAATTGTTGGCTACATGCTTTCTCATAGGCCATACAATTTCCATAAGTATGACCTAGTTGGTCACACCAGAAGCATCTTATAGTTCTCTTTGGTCTTTGATATAAAGGCCTAGGAACGACTCTTCTATGATCAGGTAAAGGTTTTTGGTCAATAGAATATATAGATCTACTTTGAACTTGTACATGATATTTATCTTTGCATTCACATATAGTACTTTCCTGTATTTGATTGTTTAACCTTTAATTATTCTCTTTTAAACTTGCAATGTCATGATCAATAGTTTTGAATGATGAAATTTCTTTTACATGATTTGCTAATGTTTCCATATGCTCATTCAAATTTGACAGTTCATAATGAAGAATGCCTTCTAAATTCCTAAACTCGTCAACAAATTGAGTATCTATTGATTTAAGATTTGCATTAAACTCAGATACTCCTGTAGTTAAAATTGAAAGAAACGAGTATAAGGACTCAAACTTGGAATTTAGCTTTTAATCAATAGAGGAAACTCATCGTGATTCCATATCATGCAGGAGGGTTTCTACATTAGATTTCATTTTCGTTAAACTATGCGCAAGCAAGAAGAATTCAAGTATAAATACCTGGAATTTGTTTTCCCTCGGATGTACCTGAACTGCGATGCCGCTTTGTTTCACGTCAGGTTCAAAGTGTGGGAGCGATTTGCAACGACTGGCAGATCAATTGAGTGGCCTCGCTAACGGCGCACACAAGGTGACTATGGGGAACAGGTACAAGTTTTTCCTAAGGTCCGTAGGGTGAAGCGTTCCTATAACGTTCAATTGCATCAAAATAAGAAGGTAGGATAATCTTTTCACTAACTATTTGATTTTTTATAGTTTCGTTTGTCTCTTCATGGAAGTTTTCTACGTTTCTATCTACAGTTGGAGGAAAAAGGTCTTCACTATTCTCAATGCTAGGTGGAACAATGGAAAATAAATGGAAAGTTCTACTAGGATCGTGCAAAGTTTCTTCTACTATCTTATCTTTTACTTGTTCTTCAACTTCAACTGGTTTAGGAAACAATGACTCAAAGGTAGATGAAGGTAGAAAGGAACTATTTGATGAGGCTTCTTGCGACATAAGATGAAATGACACTAATTAATGTTCAAATTCCTATACAAGCCTAAAGAAAAGGTTCATAAAAGATAGTCAATGAATTGATAAGCTAATGGCTCAAATCAAGAACTCTAATACAAATGTAAGGGTGTAGTAATAGGATAAATGTCTAAACAAATAAGTAATTGACTAAATGAAAATATAAGGTAAATGGATCTTCAATCTGTCACTTCACTTCACTTCACTTCACTTCACTTCAATTGCTCTTTAAATCTTCAATGTTTCTGCAAGAAACCTTCGGATATTAGTAAAATTACAAAAATCAATAAGAAACATAAAACCATACTTTACATACATTAAAGCATACACGTGCTAACATACTTTCATGTACATGCTAACATTTATCTTAGACATACTAACATGTTGACATGATATCATTATGCAAATATAAACACACTTATGCTTAAAAGAACCCATGTACTTCCATTTAAACACACACACTCAAACTAGCATAGGCTAACGCAGGCTCACATTAACTCTTATATGTAGATACATTCACATCCCTAAACATTAATATGCTAACTTAATACATATCTGCACATTCTCATTCATCACTCAAACATACTAACATGCTCTCAAGCACTTAATCCTATGCGAATGAACACAATATTGCACACATTAACCTATGCTCATTTATTCACTTACAAACATATACACATACATGCTTACTATCCATGCACACACTCATGCTAGTATATGCTAACACATGCTCAAATATACCCATATCTTACACTACTATGCATATCTACTTACTATATATGGGAACATACTTTTATGCATCATAGCACATCAAACCATTTAACTCTTATATGTAGATATATTCATTAACTTAAGCACTAACAAGCTAACTTAAAACATACAAATGCATCTAACATGCATTCATACTCATGCTAAGATACATACTTACTAAGATACATATACATCTTTTAACTCATGCATACATACATCTCACATCACTCTCATATGCATGCACATACTCACTAACATACACATATATGCATACTTTCATATACTAACACACACTTGTCATTATATTAATATGCATGCTAACACTTGTGCATATACTCTCATACATCTACCTTAAATATATATACTCAAATAATTATGTTAATACACTTCTCATGATTATAGTTATGTTGACTTATTCATTAACACCTTTATTCATAAGTTAATATTCATTCTTACCCATGCTAATGTATCTCATAAATAATACAATCTTAAATTAAATTGAATCTAATTAACATTAACCTAACATGACTCTCTCTCTCCCGATCTCTCTCTCTCTCTCTTTGCCGATCTCTCTCTCTCTCTCTCTCTCTCTCTCTCTCTCTTTGCCTCTCTCTGTCTCTCTCTCTGTCTCTCTCTCTGTCTCTCTCTCTCTCTCTCTCTCTCTCTCTCTCTCTCTCTCTCTCTCTCTCTCTCTCTCTCTCTCTCTCTCTCTCTCTCTCTCTCTCTGCGCGCTGCTGCGCGCAGCGCCGTGGAGGGAGGTGAGCTTAACACATAACAATAAAAAATAAAAACTCCCAAATTCTCTCTGTCATACGCCGATGCTCCCTTTTTCTCTGAGTTCTCTCTACACGCTGCGCCCAGATGCCCTTTTCTCTCTCTATCTTTGGGTGAACTCTCTCTCTCTCTCTCTCTCTCTCTCTCTCTCTCGATTTTTGTGCTATTTGCACCACAACAGCTTCAGATTTTGCCGTGCGCGCACTGCAGCCATGGGAAAACCTTTCTTAATCTCTCTGAAAATCTCCAGCGTTCTCACATACAGATCTTATCTCCTCTTTCTACACTTATATCCAATGTGCACAAAACGATCAATCTTTCTCTGTTGTAAATCTGCACTACCTCTGTCAGAGCCGTCGTCTGTCAAAAAGCCATCAGCTCTCTCTCTCTCTATTGTCTCTCCTCTTTGAAATTCTTTCTCTCTCTAAATCTCTTCTAACTGCACAAAGCGTGCCAATCAGAAACCATCAGTCGCGTCACGCGTGTCTACTACAACTAGGTAGAGAAGAAAAGCAAATAGATGTTCACTCTCTTTCTTTAATACGCATCAAAGGTGGCTGTGTGCGTGAAGTAGTAGCATACTAGCTACATATTAGAGATGTTTTCCTTATCTCTCTTATGATATTGGAGAATATAGCAGAGGAAGGTGGAGGAGAAAGACACGCTTTCGATGTCACTAGCAAAGGAGAGGAAGAATTAATAATCAACAACATTGTTGTCTGCATGATAGCCCTTTGAGTGCATACAAGCGCAATTATCTCTCTAGAACTAGTGCAGAATTGATAACAGCTCCTACATCTTTTTCTCTTCTCGTGAACAGATAACAAATGAAGACATCACATGAAAAGAATGGAAAAGACGACAAAGGAGAATGAGTACCTGCAAGAAACCTTAGGAAAAACTTGATCTCAACACACATTTAAATACATACACAAGTCATTTCTAATCCACTCTTTTGATTTTGACTTTTATTTACATCCACAACATTTTAAATTGACTCTAATTCCACAACACACTTGCTCCATTCTTTTAACCTTTTTCATATATACCATTCATTTAAAGTTTCTTTTTAACCTACTTTAAGTGCATCTCCTATTGAGACCACTCTTTGAATCACTTTAATTACATATTTACTCACATACCATTCTTTTTTCTAGCACTCATATAGACCACTAGTTATTTATCCATTTAATTTATCATTTTAATTTAACTAGACATTTCTTAATTAAATAAATCATTTAATTCAAGCTTAGTTTAAGGTTTTAATTAATTAGAACCTTAGTATTTAAATTCACACACACTTTTAAGGTAACTAATTAAATCATATTTAAAATATTTCATTAATCAATGTTTAATTATAGATTAATTTCATTTAAATCTTAATTGTTTCAACCTTTTAAACTAAGGCTAATCTTCATTCCCACTCATTTTGCACACTAAAACCCCTTAAAACCCTTTTGAACCCTCTCATGAGCCCATTAACACTTAAATAAACCCTAACAATAACCCATTAGAATCCTTTTGAGACCCTTTTGTTTAACCCAACTAACATAAAATCATATGAAGTTATGAAATCCTAGGGTTATATACCCATGTTTCTTGCATGTATAAATATAAAACACTCATTAAATGTGAATTAGGAGAAACCCTAATATGAACATATGTTCTGCTTCATCATTCATACCTGTAAACACTTTCAAAGTAGTTAATTCCATTCAACACAACTGATCAATAGTGATATAAAAGGTTAAAGTTCACCAATAAAGTTGTTTTCATTTTCTCTGGTCATCAACGGAAAGGTTGAAATCTTTTCGACAACGGATACCAGAAGAGTTATTACGACTGCACAGACTTCGCCACATATTTGCAAAACATTTCAAGAAAGAAACAACCCGATGCGAGAACTATCTGAGTCTCACAATCGTCATGGATACCATCAGACAACCGATAAGCCGAGCACAGATACTCAAAGAATACTCAGAAAGTCGCCAAGATACTCTGGATTACTCAACACTTCTTCACATATGAATGTTCCTACTCATAATTCTCACAGCCTCTTTACAATTAGGCTCTCAAACTTTAACCATAGAATCACTAACTATGGACTTAGACATCTTCAAAAGGATTCTTGAAATGATCAAGCATAGAAGGAGAATGCACAGAAACATCGGGCGCAATTTTCTTTCATTCCTGAAGGAATTTACAACTGAGTGATGAGAGAGACTTCTACTCACTTCTAAGATGTCTAATGACTCATACAATTCCTGATTTCTCTATTCTCATGCTCTCTCATATTTGCCCCAACTTTTTACTTGTATATATAGGCAATTATTTACAATATCATGACTATACAAAAGTATAAGTGAACTATCTCTGAATTAATGTACATATGTGTACACATCTTCATCTTCTGAATATGCACTTCCTCCATGCTTCATAACTTGAACTTTCCTTCAATCTTTGACTTCCAAATCTTCATTAAAACTTCAATTGTTGATTGACCTGCACCAACAACTCCCCCTCAATCATCAATTAAGGTTTTCTCTATCTTCTTTATACGTGCCATGTCTTTGAATCTCTGTAGCTTTGGTCCATCCAAGCTTTTGGTTAGCATATCGGCTATCTGATATTTTGTTGAAGTATGTATAACTTCAATCTCTTTATCCATCACCTTCTCTCTTAGAAAGTAATACTGAATCTCAATGTGTTTGGTCCTGGCATGAAAAACAGGATTAGCAGCTAAATACAATGAACTCATGTTATCTCCATGAAGAGTGGGTGTACTCTGAATGATGTCAAAACTCTTCATCAGAGTCTTAAGCCATATTACTTCCTTTGCAGCTTCAACCATACCTTTGTACTCTGCTTTTGTAGATGACAAAGCAACTGTGTGTTGCTTCTTTGAACACCAAGAAATTAACTTATCTCCCACATAACGCAAGTATCCATAAGTTGACCTCCTATCATTAGGATTACCTGCCCAATCTGTATCACTATATATCTTAATATTTGTATCTCATGTAAAACCATAATACAAACCCTCTTTGAGTGTACCCTTAATGTACATCAACACTCTTTGTCCTGCAATCCAATGTTCTTTCCTAGGATAATGCATGAATTGAGACAAAACTCCAACTCCATATGACAAGTCAGGCCTAGTTAATGTAGCATAGATCAGACTACCAACCAAACTCTGATATAATTTCATGTCCTTGAACTCTTCACCTCCATATCTGCTCAATTTGTGATTCACCTCCATTGGAGTAGGTGCTACCCTGCAATCATTCATCTTAAACTTGATCAACAAGTTCTTCAAATACCTTTCTTGAGTCACATACACTCCATGTTGAGTGTATGAAATCTCCATGCCCAAGAAATATGACAAGTCTCCCAAATCACGGATCTTGAATTCTTTCTCCATTTGCTTCTTTAGGCTTTGAATGCCTTTCTCATCTGTACGCGTAAGAATTATATCATCAACATATATGCACATGTAAATGAACCCATCATCACTTGCTTTAACAAGCAAGCTACTGTCTGCCTTTGATACTTGAAATCCAAGTTCTTTCAAGAGCTTCACAAGTCTATAATTCCATGTCCTTGGGGCCTGCTTCAAACCATACAAAGCTCTCTTGAGCTTGCATACATACTTTGGATACCTTGCTCCATGAAAACATCATCTGAAATATAACCATTCAAAAAAGCATTCTTCACATCTAATTGACATAATTTCCATCCTTTACATGCAACAATAGCTATGAGTGTCCTGATGGTTGTCATCTTTGCCACATGACTATAGGTCTCATCATAATCTATACCATAAGTCTGAGCAAAACCCTTCACAACAAGTCTAGCTTTATATCTAGACACACTTCCATATGCAAACCTCTTTGTATTGTAGACCCATTTGCATCCAATGATCTTCTGACTATTTGGTTTAGGAACCAACTCCCATGTCTGATGCTCCATCAATGCATCATATTCTTCCTGCATAGCTTTCTCCCAATTTTCCTTACCTTTTGCCTCTTCATATGTAGAAGGTTCTTCATCTGCCTTTATCATATAAGCATAGTCTTTGGTATCCAAAAAAGAAGTGTCATAGCTATACCTTGTAGGTTGCCACTTGTGCCTTGATGATCTTTTGAGATCTCCACTCCTTGAGGTTTCTGGTTCATCACACTCAGGATCAAATCTTGGCATTTCTTCAACCTCAACCTGCACTTCATTATTCTCCTCTTCATCAAATATCTGAAACTTTGATTTACCTTTCTTTTGATTCACAACTTCTGCATTAATATTGATTGTACCCGCATACCAAGTACCTTGCTCATAAAATGTAACATCCTTTGATCAAAGAATCCACAACCTATATCCCATCTGCTTATCATCATAACCAATGAATACATACTTTTCAGCTTTAGGTTCCAATTTATGCCTTAATTGGGATGGCACATATGCATATGCCAAACATCCAAATACTTTGCAATGATCTAAAGTAGGTCTCTTACCCCACCATGCCTCATATGGTGTCATACCCTGCAAGGCTTTACATGTGCAAACTCAACAAGAGTTCTATTCCTTTTCTCTGCTACACCATTTTTTTGAGGAGAGTACCTGCAAGTAATTTTTCTTTTTATACTTGCATTCCACAAGTAATCACTGAACTCATTAGAAAAGTACTCTCCCCCTCCATCTGACCTTAGTCTCTTCAACGTATGACCTGTAATTCTCTCTGCATACACATGATAATGTTTGAGTGTATTGAATACCTCTGACTTATCTTTGATCACATAGATAGCGATTGATCTGGTAGCATCATCAACATAAATCACATAATACCTTGAACCATTGATACTGAAATCTTTTGATGGTCCCCACACATCTGTGTGTACCAATTCAAACTTTTGTGAATACATAAAACCATGCTTGGAATAAGATTGCTTATGAGCCTTACCTAATTGACATGCCTCACATCTGTATGTCATATGTTGACCTGCAACATTAGGCAATCCAAGCACTGAACCATTGTTAATCATATCTTTGATACCTCTTTCATTAAAATGTCCAAGTCTTTTGTGCCAAAGATCTAACTCAGAGATCTTATGTCCTCCATAGGTGAACAAGGCATGACCAACATTACCTTGGATCTTCAATGTGAACAACCTTCCTTCTTTCTTCCCTGAAACAATCTGTTTATACCTATTGCTAGGGTCTTCCACAAACACTCCTTCATTGGTAAACCTAACTTCATAACCTTTTTCAACAATTTGTCCTACACTTATCATATTCTTAGGAATTGTAGGAACATACAAAACCTTACTCAAGAGAGTGCTACCATCCTTGGCCTTCACTGATCCAAATGACTTCACATTGTGCTTTGTATTGTCACCTGTTTGAACTACATGATTAGTTACCTTATTTTCCAAATCAGTCATCAAAGCTATGTTGCCACTCAGGTGATTGCTACACCCTGATTCAATGTAAAAGACTCTTTGGTCTTCACTTTGCCTTTCACAAGTTGCATTCATTATCAATGTTGAATCCTCCTTCTGATCTGAAGCATAATTGTAGTAGGTATTGTTGTATTGTTGACTTTGGAATCCTCTACCTGCATTTCTTCCAAAGTAACCTCTACTACCTCTACCTTTGAAATTGCCTCTTTGATTTCTGCCACCTCTTCCTCTTGAATTAAAAATCTAATTATATCCACCATTACTCTAAGTATTATGCCAACAATCATTAGCTAAGTGATTTGTCTTACCACAAATCCAGCAAGCTTTGAATCCATCTTTATTACTCTTGCCTCTTCCTCTACCTTTGCCACCTCCTCTTCCTCTTAGGAAGTTATCTTGGCTAGTTGTACCTTCATCCTCATTTGTTTGTTGCTTTCCCTTCATATTCTTCTTCTTATCCTTTGAATACATTGCATGACCTGTACTCTTGTCACCTTCACCTTTGACATCCTGCTCAAAGGTTAACATATGTCCTAGCAACTGATTTAAGTTAGGAGTAAAATGATCAAGTGATAATTCAGTAGACAAAATGAATGGCTTCCATTTTTCATCACCTCTCAACCCTGTGAGGATTTGCCTTACCAATTTATCCTCCTCAATGTCTTAATCAACTGCTCCTAATGCATCTGCAATATCCTTCATCCTTGTTACATAGTCTGAGATGGATTGAGAGGCCTTCTTCTTGAAAGTGGTAAATTCTGCCCACAAAGATGCCTTCCTTGACTTTATGGTGTTTTGGAAATGCTCCTCCAAAGCATTCCATATATCGCTTGCACTTTCAAGACCTCTAATGTGAGGTAGCAAGTAGTCATTGACTGACATATAGATAATGCTCCTAGCTTGAGCATCTCTCTTCATCCAATTCTTCAAATTTGATAATTCCTCCCTAGTTGGAACACTATGATCTCTGAACTGAGGCTTTTCTTCTTCACCTGTAACATAAGCTATCAAGTCTTTGCTCATAAGATGAGCTTCCATCCTCATTGACCATGTTGGATAGTTCTCTCTATCCAACTTCTCTATTTGAAGAGAATCTCCCATCCTTTCTTCACCTATATATTGAATTCTTCAAACTTTATGAGTAATAGATGTACCTGTAATTCAAATAATGTTCCTTTTGTCTTCCTTGATGTTGTATGACCTCCTTCTCAAGCTTTGCCCTCAAGCTTTCACCTTTTGAACCTTCAGATATTGAATTCTTTATGACTGCAGTAGTCGGGATCCTCTTCCTTCAATTCTAATGCTTCCTACTCTGATACCACTGATGGAGAGTATTAATCTCCAAAAGGACAAGCTATTATTGAAATTAGAACACCTCTATATCAAGAATAACTCAAAACCTTCACCAATTTGGAGGATCAATTATCAATTATAAAGATTTTGAAAAATCTTTGAAGGAGATGACTACACAGAAAGTTTGCTGCACATATCTCTCTCATTAACTTATCAATTGTGTAAAGGTTTTGATATACCTTTGCACAAGGTGTCACCTACAGTTTTTGCACCTTCTCCAAGTTGAATCACTCCAAAAGATTCAGTATATCTTGATAAATGATCTCAACAAGTTACCTATGTCTAAAACTACTCTTCTGAGAAGTCAATTTAGACACCTATAACTTTTAACACTTGGTTCTCTCAATATGGAACCCGTTTATGAAAATGTTTTTAGCCATAGATAGCTTACCTTCCAACTTAAAGATTGAGTGCTTGCTTGCTCAAAACTTTACATTGTGGAAGGAGAATTGACCAAAACATTAACATCAAATGTTGCGCCTGTTTCAAGAACCAGTGAACACTTCTTCTTATATGAATGTTCCTACTCATAATTCTCACAGCCTGTTTACAATTAGGCTCTCAAACTTTAACCATAGACTCACTAACTATGGACTTAGACATCTACAAAAGGATTCTTGAATGATCAAGCACAGAAGGAGAATGCACAGAAACATCGGGTGCAATTTTCTTTCATTCCTGAAGGAATTTACAACTCAGTGATGAGAGAGACTTCTACTCACTTCTAAGATGTCTAATGACTCATAAAATTCCTGATTTCTCTATTCTCATGCTCTCTCATATTTTCCCTGACTTTTTACTTGTATATATAGGCAGATATTTACAATATCATGACTATACAAAAGTATAAGTGAACTATCTCTGAATTAATGTCCATATGCGTACACATCTTCATCTTCTAAATATGCACTTCCTCCATGCTTCATAACTTGAACTTTCCTTCAATCTTTGACTTCCAAATCTTCATTAAAACTTCAATTGTTGATTGCCTTGCACCAATAACTCATAAGACATATACTTCCCACTCCATTAGAATGGTGCCATTTACATCCCAATATTGTTTGGGCATAAGCAAGAACTATTTAAACACATGAACACTTCAAACATTGCTTTCAATGGATAAAACCATGCATTTTTGAAAATTTAATCAATGAAATTCATGAAGTAAAGGTAGTTCCAAAATGAGGGTGTCTACATACGGCCACAAGCATCCCTCTGAACAAGCTACAATATTTGTGCATCTCTAGCCGCACCATCTTTGGGAAAGTAAGAACACTACATTTTACCCAAAACTTAGCCCTCACAAACATGCTTAGATTTTTTACAAGTTTATGCAAAGAGGACACCATCTTAGATTTTTGTAGGTGAAGCCAACTAGCAAAATGAAGATGATTGAAGCACGCATGAAAAAGTTTTGCATCCAAAGTACTCTGAGAATGATTTGAATCATTCTCAAATTTTGCATAAATTTATGAGCTTATACACCCCACAACTAGTAAAATGTCAAAAGCAAAGATATTACACATTTGAGAGGCCATGAACTGTGCACCTATCATCAACAAATTTAATAACGAAGCCAATTTTGGCTAGTGATGAAACTAATAACTATTTTTTCTTGATCCTTGGCACATATAAGGCATCTCACAATGTGAAAGTAGTACCATAAATAGTAGTAAAAATGATCTTTTCAACTCCCATAACAGGATAAGATTTGTTTGAACATGTGATAGTATTCCCTATAGGGAAAGACATGAGATAAGAGAAGAGTGGCAAGGTAGTATGTTTGGTTGAACCATTGTCAAAGTATCAAACATCAGAGATATAGTGATCATGAGAAGATGCTTCATAGCTTTCATGAGTACGAAATACCCATTCTTCACTCTAAACAAGGTTAGCAGACTCAACTTTAGGTGTAGAGGCCTTTGTAACAACCGTTCTAGCCTCCTTCTTCTTTGCCTATTTTGCAGCTAGTTTAGGATGACTCTTGATTGTCATAGCAATCGTTAGGAGGATGCATTTCGACATTCTATACAAAATTCCATAAGTTTTTTGCTTCCAATACATGATGCATCATGTATGTCCACAATGGGTAGTTGGAACCATCATAATTATCCTCAAACACCAACATACAAAATTCATAATTGCTTTCAACCATCACTAGTGACTATACTTGATGTAGAAAATTGAGTATTTAAAAAAATGAACAAAAGTACCCGATCAAAATCTACTAAAGCTATAGTAGACTTTGATGTGCTTGTGCTAGTGAACCAAAAACTATATATATGTTTGGCATAAAATTGCCTACATAGTTGTCATGATGTGCATTTGGAGGCCAAAATGAGTTCAAATCAAAATTTGAACAACAAAAGTGAAACTATTTTGAACAACTCATGATCCAAAGTATGCTTAATACATTTTGTCTCATTTTGAGACTATGATGGAAAGGATGTTGATGATGCCCTGAAGAAAGTGATGACTTGCTCTAATACCAATTGTTGGACTTCGAGGATTGTGAAAGCATGCAAAGAGTAGAATGAAGAAGATGAATCTTGGAGCACAACACAAAGTGTATTTTTAAGTGAATGTACATGAGACAATGAGTAGCTTGTAAGGGTTACATATGAATATACAAGCTGAGGGAAAAAGCCTCTAATCATCCAAATTGTGTTCACACACATCACTAGCAATATATCAACACTAGGTCCAAAAGTAACAACTCTTAGTTCACAACTAATAACGTGTAGTCCCTAGCTAACGTTACTCATATTATATTTTGTCGCTAAGAACTTTTAGCTATTTTAACTTATAAGACTTCGTTAGTAGGTTGTAACTAGATAGTCTTTTGCTTATAGCTTAGTTATATTAGCTTATAATACTAAACTAGAGGTACAAAGGAAATGTTAATAATTTGTAGGTAATAGTTGTTAAGCAATTTCAAATTTTCATAGTTGATTTTTTGTAGCTAATAGTTTTTAGTATAGCATTTGAATTTAATGGTCAAGCATCTAACAAAGAAGTCATGTTAACATTTGAACTATCATGGAAATCATTAATTCTAAGCATAGATGATTGAGACACATATCATCATAGGGTAATTGAGAAGGACGTTTTGTAGATCCATACATTGGAGCTATTCAAAAGCACTGACCTCCTATGTGATGGGAAGAGTATGGAGGTGAAATGGTAGAAATGCAATTTATAGATATGAGAGTGATTTTTATATTAGCTTCAAGTAGAAGTTGTGAATATAATTGGAGTGCACACAATTTCCTTAATTCAAAGCAAAGAATTCTTTTGAGTGCATCATGTCTCAATGATTTACTATATGTTTCCTCTAATATGCATTTATTACATGTTGCAACATGAATAGCCTCTATAGCAGCATAACAAACCTTTGGGAAACTCCAAACACATTAAGGCTTATCAAATGATCAATGTAGGAATCATGAATTAGATATAGATATTCACAATGAAAGATTTGATATGGAAGAAATAGATGACATGGTTCCTATAATAGATGATGATATATAGTGAAGAAAATCATATATTATAAAACTTGGAACCTCTTTTACACGGAAATGTATATGTAAGAAGTATATGGAAAAGTATATGTAAGAATTATATGTAAGAATTAAGTATATGCTTGTTACAAAAGATTTTCAAATGAATTTTGAATCTATGATTTTTCTGAACGTTGGATGCAATGACAATGAGTGAAGTTTGAAATTACCAAGCTATTTTGTTGAAATTACCAACATATTTTATCGAAATTACCCCAGAGCTCTTTACTTGAACGTTTATTCATACATTGATTTTCCATTTCAACAATGTGTTACAAGATAAATGTGAATATGAACTGAAGTGAGAAGGATAACACTATAAAGATGTCATTAATCTCCCATATTCAACACAACTTAGACTTGATTTTTTCCCAAGCAAGAGATTCTAAGAAATAATTTATACATGAGATTAGACATCCTCATGTACATACCATACTCTTGCCATTGAAGTTTAATTTCCATGCAAATGTATATAAATAATTGCAAGGTTCTATGAATATTTCATTAAAATGGAGGTGAAACAGCCTATTTGTGTGAGTGGTATTTCCTGGTTAGATAAGTTGACAGATATAGTTAGCAACTAGACTCATTCAGGTAGATCCAGTTAGTCTCTAGTTCAAGTTACCCAATTGCCTATAAATAGCAAAGGAGGAGATCATTCTCATTTTCAAAATCCACGAGCAAGAGAGAGCAACAGAGCATAGACATGTTAGAGTATGATCAATGTCTACCCCTCATGATTGTATGCACATTTTGTAAGGCCCCCTTTATGAGGAGAAGCCAAGCGTGCATTACCCAATTGATGGGAATCCCAACTTGAATGTTGGATGAAGGTCATATTGGACCATGTAAGATATTATAAGGAAAGGGAGTTACCAGGGTCCCCAATTGTGGGGTCCGGGGCAGCGGTGAGCAGCCCCGGCTGGGGGGTCCAAGGGGGCCAGCGGGCCCCCTGGCTGGGGGGTCCCAGGGGGCCAGCGGGCCCCCTGGTGGGGGTCCGGGGGCAGCGCCCCCGGCGCGACGGTAAAGGGAATATTCCATGGAATATTCCCTGTCGGAGTCAGAAATCATTTATATTTGTTAGGTCGGTTCAACCAGTCTAAGCCGTGTATGGCAATTACGCGGGCGGTGGCCGCCCACGCCCTACCGCCCATGTATAGCCGTCCATGGCAGGCCACCCATGATCCTATATATACATGACTTCTGCACTACCTAAGACATTGAGTTGAGCCAGCATACCTCTACCTTGTATCTCCCTATCTAGAGTTGTCTAGATCACCATTTAAGCTCTACCTTGAGAGCGCACGGGTGGACAACGCCATCATCTTTGTACTTGCTGCTAGTAGAAAATTGTTGAGATTCTCCTATATCTGTTATCTTCTCTGCTATTGCTCCTGTGTTATATTGCGTAACTATTGTCTTACATGGTATCAGAGCTGTAAGGTTCGAATAGCTTGAGAAGTATCATTATTTTAGCCTACTAGCAGACTAGAATATCAGTAGATTATTCGAGTGATTACATGATGGCTTCATCGTCGAACACTAGTCTTGGTGCTTCACCTAATGTTAATGCTGCACCTATTCGAATTCGTCCACCTGCATTCACTGAAGGGAAGCTGGATGGAACCAACTATACACTCTGGAAGTTCAAAATTTCTGCAATTTTGGACTCCTATGAATTACTTGACACTGTCATGGGACCGATGGGATTGGATCCAGAGCCTATACCAGTTGAAGATCCAGCAAATTCAAGATTGATGATTCAGCCAGATCCAGATCTTCTACGAGCTTGGAAGAGGCGGAATGCTGATGCATTATGTGCGATTGTCACTAGTGTAAGTGATTCTGTGCTTACTTTAGTTCAACATACTACTAAAGCACATGAGGCTTGGGGCATATTGGCTCGACAATATGAGACCAAGAACCACACTAGGATACAGAATTTAGAAAATCAATTGGCAAATGAAAAGCATTCTGATTCTGAAAAGGCTGAAGATTTTATCAAACGGATAAAGCATCTTCAAGATCAATTGGCTGCAGTTGGTGTTGTTATAACACCAGAAGAGCTAGCTCGAAGATCTGTACGTGTTCTTCCAGCAAAGTATGATGGATTAGTAACAGCCCTTAACACTCAGGTAAGGCCAACTCCTCTTACATTTGAAGAGTTTTGTGCCATGCTTTTAGAAGAAGAGATGCGGCTGAAGAATCGGCAAAGTACAACTGATGCTGCATTCTCAGCAAATGCAAAAGGTAAAGGCTCTTCAGAGGGATCAAAGAAGAAGCCAAAGAAGAAAAAGTTCACAGGAAGTTGCTTCTATTGTGAAAAGAAAGGCCATGCCATCAAGGATTGCAGAAAGAAGCAAGCTGATGAACGGAATGGGACTGTAAAATCATCATGGAAGAACAAAGAGTCTGCAAACAACACAGAGCTGGAACTTTGGGTAGCTATTGAAGAGGTATGTTCATCTGCTCAAGCTCGTGTTGATGAGCCATGGATTTTAGATAGTGGAGCTTCTCGCCATATGACTAGTAAAAAGGATTGGTATAGTTCCCTAGTGCCTCTGCGGGAATCCATCAATGTAGTGGTGGGAAACGACTCCAAGTGTCCAGCTGAAGGAACTGGAACCATCTCTTTTATCACTTCTCCAGGTGTTGAGAAAAAGTTATCCGATGTTCTCTATGTACCTACACTCAAAAGAAATTTGTTGTCAGTTTCTGCAATAACAGATCGTGGACTCGAAGTTCACTTCAATAAGAGTGGTGCGGAAATCATGGATTCATCAGGTAATGTTGTAGGTAAAGGCACACGACGGGATAACTTGTATGAGTTAAGTGCTTTAACTGCTACAGAAGATAAAGATGTAAGCAGGTTATGGCACCAACGATTTGGGCATCTCGGATTTGCAGTTTTGAAGGAGATGCAACGAACAGGGATGGTTGCTCATTTGCCTGCATTTTCAGAGTTGCAGGAACCTTGTGAAGCTTGTATGATGGGCAAGCAACAACGAAAGGCATTTCCAAGAGAGACCAGCAATCGATCTCAAGCTCCTCTAGAGTTGGTACATGCTGATCTCTGCGGTAAAATGTCTACACCTGCTTTAGGAGGATCTTTCTACTTCTTGCTGTTAGTCGACGATTATAGTAGAAAGATGTGGGTTTATTTCATTCGAGAGAAGGCTGATGCTTTTGAAAAATTTAAAGCGTGGCATAAGTATGTAGAAAGTGAATCAGGAAGGAAACTGAAGAAATTTAGAACAGATAGAGGAGGTGAATTCTTGTCAACAGAATTCAACAATTACTGTAAGGAGCATGGTGTGAAAAGGCAACTTACCACAGCTCATACACCTCAACAAAATGGCGTTGTTGAGCGCAGGAACAGGACAGTAGTTGAAATGGCTCGTTGTATGTTAAAGGCTCAAGACATGCCTGATTCATTCTGGGCAGAAGCAGTCAATACAGCAGTCTACATCCTCAATCGAAGCTACACAAAAGCTCTGAAGGGGATGACTCCTCAAGAAGCATATTCTGGTAAAAAGCCTTCAGTTTTGCATTTCAGAATTTTTGGTTGTTTCTGTTATGCACATATTCCTGATTCAACAAGATCAAAGTTGGATTCAAAAAGCAAAAAGTGTGTCTTCCTAGGATATAGTGAAGAGTCTAAAGCATACAGGTTATGGGATCCTGAGGCAAGGAAGATTTTTGTCAGCCGAGATGTGGTGTTTGATGAACGACCACACTTAGTAGAAGATAAAGGTAAATCTACTATCTCATCAAACGGAGAAATATCTCACCTTGTGCCTATCAAAAGACAGGTTAAAGTTGAGGAGGAGGAAACATCTGATGGAGAAATTTCCTCAATAAAAAGCCAACCAATTGTAGCTGCACAGCGTAAGCCACTACCGAAGTGGGCACAACAGCTCTTTGATGATCACAATCCACATGTAGATGCACCAGAATCATCATCGGATGGATTACGAAGATCAAAGAGAATAGAGGAGCAAAGAAGAGCCTCAGAACACATTGTTAACATGGCTCTAATGGCAGATATCATGGGTTCGATAAAGGAACCTACCACCATTGAAGAAGCCATTGATGATCCAGATTGGAGAGCGGCAATGCAGTCTGAGTATGATAGTATACTCAAAAATGATACATGGGATCTAGTCGACTTGCCGCCAAAGAAGAAGGTAATAGGTACTAAATGGATTTGGAAAGCTAAGTATAAAGCTGATGGAACATTAGAAAAGTATAAGGCACGATTAGTTGCACAGGGTTTTTCACAGATTGAAGGATTTGATGTTCAAGAAACTTTTGCACCAACAGCACGCATGACAACTATTCGGACGGTACTTGCAGTAGCTGCACAAAAGTCTTGGCCTATTTTCCAGATGGATGTCAAATCTGCATTTTTGAATGGTCACCTCAAGGAGGAGGTATATGTATCTCAACCACCAGGTTTTGAGGTGCCCAATTCAGAAAATAAAGTTTGCAGGTTGAAGAAAGCTTTGTATGGACTTAAGCAAGCTCCACGGGCTTGGTACCAACGAATTGATCATTTTTTCAAAAATATGGGTTTTGAAAGAAGTACTTCTGATGCTAACTTGTATGTAACGAAAAGGGATAGCAAGCTAGTTGTTGTCATTGTATATGTAGATGATTTGATCATTACAGGAGATCATCAGGAACTCATCAATCAAACTCGGATCAGCTTGGGAACTGAGTTTGAAATGACAGACTTAGGTCTACTCCATTTTTGTCTGGGAATTGAAGTATGGCAAAGGAAGGATGGCATTTTCATCTCACAACAAAAATATTCCAAAGAAATTCTCAAGGCATTTGGAATGATGGACTGCAAACCAACTAGCACACCTATGGAGGTAAATCATAAGCTATCTATGGATGATAACATGCCTGATGTAGATGCTAAGAAGTATAGGAAGCTCGTTGGAAGTCTTATTTTTCTGTGCAACACTAGACCAGACATTTGCTATGCTGTTGGAGTGTTAAGCAGGTTTTCCAACAAACCTAAGGAGAGTCACTGGAATGCTGGAATGCGAATTCTAAGGTACATTGCAGGAACCTTGGATTTTGGTATTTTGTATACCACAGGTGATACACTCCAAGGATATTGTGATTCAGATTGGGCTGGAGATTGTGATTCTAGAAAATCAGTTTCTGGATATTGTTTCTCACTTGGTTCAGGAATATTTTCTTGGGTAAGTAGGAAGCAACCAACTCTCGCACTCTCCTCCACTGAAGCAGAGTACAAAGCAGCTTGTTTTGCTTCTTGTGAGGCAGTCTGGTTAAGGAGAATTCTTGCAGATATAGGCTTTCCATCAAATATGCCAATTGTACTCAAGTGTGATAATCAAAGTTGTATGGCTATTGCAAAGAACCCAGTATTTCATGCTCGCACCAAGCACATAGAAGTACAGTACCATTACATTCGTGAGCTAATTGAAGATGAAATTGTGGAGCTAGAATATTGCCCAACAGAGGCAAATTGTGCTGACATATTCACTAAAGCACTTGGAAGAGAGCAGCTCAACAAGCATCTTCAACAGATGGGCATAGGACCGAGACCTACTTGATTTATCATCGGTAAACATTGAGGGGGGGTGTTAGAGTATGATCAATGTCTACCCCTCATGATTGTATGCACATTTTGTAAGGCCCCCTTTATGAGGAGAAGCCAAGCGTGCATTACCCAATTGATGGGAATCCCAACTTGAATGTTGGATGAAGGTCATATTGGACCATGTAAGATATTATAAGGAAAGGGAGTTACCAGGGTCCCCAATTGTGGGGTCCGGGGCAGCGGTGAGCAGCCCCGGCTGGGGGGTCCAAGGGGGCCAGCGGGCCCCCTGGCTGGGGGGTCCCAGGGGGCCAGCGGGCCCCCTGGTGGGGGTCCGGGGGCAGCGCCCCCGGCGCGACGGTAAAGGGAATATTCCATGGAATATTCCCTGTCGGAGTCAGAAATCATTTATATTTGTTAGGTCGGTTCAACCAGTCTAAGCCGTGTATGGCAATTACGCGGGCGGTGGCCGCCCACGCCCTACCGCCCATGTATAGCCGTCCATGGCAGGCCACCCATGATCCTATATATACATGACTTCTGCACTACCTAAGACATTGAGTTGAGCCAGCATACCTCTACCTTGTATCTCCCTATCTAGAGTTGTCTAGATCACCATTTAAGCTCTACCTTGAGAGCGCACGGGTGGACAACGCCATCATCTTTGTACTTGCTGCTAGTAGAAAATTGTTGAGATTCTCCTATATCTGTTATCTTCTCTGCTATTGCTCCTGTGTTATATTGCGTAACTATTGTCTTACAAGACAGCCATGGAGCACAGAGCTCAGCATACCAGCAAGGCAACTCTGATGGAGAAGAAGAATGTTGGCAAGAGTACCAAGAGGTAGACAAAATCATACCATAAAAAAGATTCCTAAAAGATTCCTTTTGTATGTTTGTCTAAATAGTCTGCTTTCTAGGTTTTTATTTTTCTTAGCTCCTAAAATATAGATCCAATGAGTGTACAACTCGATGCCTGGCATCGACTTGCACCTAAAAGTCGATGCCTGGCATCGAATTTGGCCTAAAAGTCGATGCCAGGCATCGACTTTAGGGTGCAAAGTCGATGCCAGGCATCGACTTTTAGGTGCAAGTCGATGCTAGGCATCAACTTTTAAGTGCAAGTCGATGCCAGGCATCGAATTTGTGTTCAAGTCGATGCCCGGCATTGACTTGAGGGTGCAAGTCGATGCTAGGCATCAACGTTTAAGTGCAAGTCGATGCCATGCATCGAATTTGTGTTCAAGTCGATGCCAGGCATCGACTTGCACCCTCAAGTCGATGCCGGGCATTGACTTGAACACAAACTCAATGCCTGGCATGGACTTGCACTTAAAAGTCGATGCTTGGCATCGACTTGGACCTTTGAAAAACACAATAACGTATGAGCTGCTATTTCCAAGTGCCTTCAGGGATGCGGAGTCCAAGAGTGAGAGGCCCTTCAAGAAGCTGAGAGTGACCATGAGCTCTGGTGATCAGCAACGTGACAAAGGCATTGGTCACCAAGCAAAACCAAAGAAAATTATTGCATCCTTATCCTTTGAGAAGGCCAGCAACCCGATTGGAATATCCTCTGGTGGACAGAGTAGCATCAAAATTCCTGAGGATGATACAACTATGAAGGATAGGTCAAGGGACGCAGAGGTCTTAAGGACAGATCGTCCACTGTGAGACATGACAAATCTGGAGTGGTGCCTTCATTATGTTGAAGAAAAGAATGCAGCCCTTCTTGTGTTCGCAAGGGCATATGGGAGAGGAAAGATCATGACAACATAGGGTTTTCAATATGGCCTTGTGTACAAACTGGATTATGAAGATGAGGATTCTGAAAACCTCCTTTTCTTGGCAGAGACATCGAAAGGTTTAAGAAATGTTATATGCAAGATGGATTTCTTGTGCCCAGAGTGCTGTGTTCCAGATGGGCTTGCTGAGATATGTAGAGACTCAGTGAATCTTATCAAGGACTTGATGCCATGGATATAGGGCAACATCATGCCAACACAACAGAAGATGACAACCCCTGTAAAGGCAAGGGGTAAATAGAGCGTGCAGAAAAAGTTCCAAAAGAAAAAGAAGAGAATTGCAGAAGAGGAGTCTTCTGACTCAAGCTCTAGCTCTGAGGATATGATAGTTGCACCTAGTGGAGAGCTTGCCTCGGGTGTTCTTGGTACTGAGCAGAACAAGATGAGGGAGGAAATAGCTAGAAGAAAAGTTGTGAAGAAGGGGCAGTTGTTCCACCTGCCAATCAATATAATCCATAGGCCACCAATAGATCCAGTCACAGGGAGGAGGCCCCTTGAGATCAGGGAGCCACACAATTTGCACGTGCAGAATCTTAAGAAGAAAATGAAAATAAATCCTCATGCTACTATTGTGCCATTCCTTGTCATGGTGGATCCGAATGAGTGCAGCTCTGTGGACGAGTTCAATGAGGGTTTGTTTGAGGATTATACTTATTATGTGATTGGAGGTTCACACTCTACAGAGGCCCGTAGACAGCTAGTGAAGGAGCACCCTACCACATTCTTCTTTAGGTATGCAAAGTGCAAGATATGTGCTGGTCTTACAACTGAGGAAGCCAAGCTTCTTGCTTGGGATCACAACAATGACAATGACTACATGCAAAAAATGTCCTCCATAGAGAGAATTCAGTTCTTCCACCATGAATATGAAGATTGTCTCGTGAAGGAAGCTGGAAGAATACATCCCAATCTACAAAAGCAATGCCTTATTGAGGTTGGAATTGCACTGGATGAGAATAGAAAGTCTGATGCTTTGAGGAAATATAATCCATGGTTTCAACTGGCATTCAGATCAGGTGAGATCTGGGATCTTCAGGATAAAATTTTCACAATGTGGGAGAACAAGGAGGTCAAGGGCCAGAAGCAACGGAAGTCGAGGCCAGACCCACAGGTTGATCTGAAGGGAAAGGGAAGGAAAGTTGACCTCTCAATTGAAGAGGCTCTTGAGGACATGAAGCTGACACACCATGGAGGGCCCTTCAAGGAATCAAGGATGATACATTGATTATATCAACTTTGTCAAGGGTAATGTCCAAGGAGTTAAGCTTGGAGGAGATGGTGACTGAGCTCAATAAGTATGTATGTTATTCTCAGATCCTTTTTCCCTCCTCCCATGTTTCTGGTCTAACCTATTCTCTTTTTTATTTCTCTGACTGTAGTCATAAAGTATACATGAAGATTCAGGAGGTGATGATGAAGAGGTTGGGTTGCTTTTCTTGGATAGAGGTCCAAGCAGACTGTCCAACCACATCATCCTACAAAGCTTTATCAAAATATTTTATCCTGTTTCGTGATTGAGTAGCTTCTCTTTTTGAGGTTATGCCTGGTTTGCCATTAGGTTAGATGCCTTGATTCACCTAACCAATTTGATGCCAGGGTTTGATGCCTGGCATCAACTTACTGCTAAATTCGATGCCTGGCATCGACCTGCTGCCAAAAGTCGATGCCTGGCATCGATCTCCTAGCATAAGTCGATGCCTGGCATCGACTTGGGGGCATAAGTCGATGCCTAGCATCGACCTCGTGGCATAAGTCAATGCCAGACCTCGACTTATGTCCCAAAGTCGATGCCAGGCATCGACTTTCAGTAGAAAGAAAATGCCTGGCATCTACCCACACACAAAATCGATGCCATGCATTGATTTCTTATGTTTTGTTTGTTGTATTGAAGAGCTCATTTAATTGTCTTTCCACTTTTTTTTGTAGAAACCAAAGAAAAGTAAGTCTGCAGAGCTACTAGATGATTGCCCCCCTGCATTCCTGGCTCACATTCAAAGAGCAAGGCATGAGAAATCTAGACTGAAAGCCAAGGAGATGGATTTTGATGATGAACTTGATTTGAAATGTTTCTCCAATCCCCTAGACCCCCTTAGGCCTGTATATTACAATGTATTTAGTAGTGATGTAAATAACATTTTTTCTATTGTGCCTAGAAAGCATTTCTCCCTTCTCATAGCAGACATACCCTATGGATTTAGGATATTGGGATCAGTTAATGATGATGAACCCTTCAAACACCCTCAGATTCGGAAGATGGTCACTGATTTTGCAGAGTTGACTATGTCTCCTCTTTGGAGGATAGTAATTTTCCATAGTAGAGACCAGTCTTTCTCTGTTTCAACTGCTGTGAAGGCAAGATGTCATGCTGTGGAGTGCCTCACGTGGTAAGTAATCTTCTTTCTATCTCCATGGCTTTAATGATGCTCTCTGTGACTCATAGTTCTTGTTGGTAGGGTGAAGACAAACGTCAATCACACTCCTTTGCATAGGTTTGTGAGCTCCACTAAATGCATTACAGTTGGCTATTATGATGAAGTAAGCAAAAGGAGAGTCAGGGAGCATTGCAATGAGAATGGGATCTCAAATGTGCTCATGTTCCTAGCCGTTACCAAGAAACTTCGTCATGTAGCTGGGGACATGACATTGGTTAACCCCTATCAAAAGCCACAAAAGCTCATAATGAGATTGCTTCAACTATTCTCCAATGATGATGACTGGGTCCTAGACCTTTTTTCGGGCACGGGTGGCTGACCTTGAAGAGCCAATCTTGGAGCAAGAGAGGAAGGATATGTGTTCTAATGTTCCAGAGGATCCCATTATGCTTGAGCCTGAGGAAAGCTATGATCAACTTCTATTGTAGATTCATATTACTCTTCTAAAACACATGATATGTAAAACATCATTTCAATAGAAATATAATGTCGAGTTCTGCTTCCACTTTGTGTTCAGCTTGATTTATCTTGAGCATTTCTCTGATCATGTGTGAATGTTTCTTAGTATAATTTTGTTGATTATAATCTTCTCTTGGGAATGCTTTTGTGAAATGTATTTAATATTCTGTGAATATGGCCCAGCATTCAATGAGGATCTTAACTATACAAAGGGGATGATCTTAATTGCTTTGTTAAAATGTTTTGATTTTTGCAACACATGTACTCTGATTTTTGAGAAGCTTTTAATCAGCTATAATCTATGCTTGTTGAGGTTATAGATGTATGAAGGAGCTTCCCGAACTCTTACTTGTACCTTCAACTCTAATCTCTTGTCAAAGATCATGATGTGTGATTCTTGATCATGCTGAACAACTAGTTTTCATGGCAACAAGAATTTTATTATATCTATCTTGACTACTTGGGATATGAGATCAAGCTTCTAGTGACAATATTTACAAGCAAGAACAAGTGATGCTTTCTAGATATTGTAAAATGCCCACTTTATTGCTTGATATCATGGTCTTTTGGTAAAAAGGAATAGAGAACATGTCTTTGTTCTCCTTTGTTGTGACTCAGTGTTTGGATGATCTTTGTACTTTTTCATTAAAAAGACAGGATCATTTGGAAGATTTAGAAAATATATTCAGGAAATGTAGAACATACAGAGTATGTTTAAATCTAGAGAAGTGTGTGTTCTTTGTAAGACAAGGGAGAATTTTAGGTCACATAGTTTCCAAAAATGGAGTTTCAATAGATGAAAGAAAAATTAAGGCCATAGTGGAACTTCCAAAGCCAACAAATATAAAGGAACTTCAAACTTTCATGGGACATTGTGGGTATTATAGAAAATTTGTACACAAGTTTGCTGACATTGCAAAACCTTTGTATGCCTTAATCACAAAATTTGAGTGGACCAAACAGTGTGACTAAGCTTTTAGACTCTAAAAACTTGTTTGGTAACAGCACCAATTCTAAAAACACCACAGTGGGATAAAATTTTCCATGTCCATGTGGATGCTTCAAATTATGCTTTGGGATGTGTATTAGCACAACCAATAGAAGGAAGAAAATTAGACTTCCCAGTAGGCAATGGAATTCAGCAGAGAAAAATTACACAACCACTGAGAGGGAAGGTTTGGAAATGATATTTGTTGTGAAAAAATATAGACATTACCTTTTGGCCACCAAGTTTAAATTTTTTGTGGATTACCAAGCTTTACTCTACCTAGTAAACAAACCTTGTCACGCTGGTAGAATAGTCAGATGGTTTCTTCTACTGATGGAGTTTGAGTTTGAGGTAGTGCTTAGACAAGGAAAGACCCATTTGAGAGTAGACCATTTGTCTAGAATCCAGGCTAAAGAGTCAAGATCACCTTTAGATGATGACTTGCCACATACATATCTGTTTAAAGTAGAAAGTGTTCCTGAATGGGCTATGACTCTAGTGTTGATATATTTAGGTAGTGATGTGTGTGAACACTCTAGGACCGCCGAGGCACTTTTTTCCCTCTTTAGGAGGTTTTTTTCCCCCGGCTTGTATATACGCCTATTGCCCTAATGGGCTACTTATCTTTGTACATTCTCTAGTAATACATTCAGTCTTGTGTGTTGTGCTCCAAGCTTCTTCTTCTTCCTTGTGCTGTTCGCGTGCTTCCACAGACGTCTAACTCCAACAATTGGTATCAGAGCAGGTCATCACTTCATCTAGTGCACCGTCGACACTCCTCTGTTTGCAGTCTCAGATTCGCACAAAATTTGGTGAGCATATTCAGGGTGTTTCTGAGATCAAAATGGCTTCGCTTTGTGGTGCTAAAATCACGATCTGAGCTCGTTTCGACCTCCGAACGCATTATCGCAGTGCTTGTGCAAGCTATTTCCTCCTTTTGTGCCAAAGGTATATACCAGTTTCTGTTCGCCAGTTTAAGCGTCTCAAAGTCTGCTACAGGTCTAGCAGAACTTGTCTGGGCAGTTCCGTTCAACTTTTTGAGATACAGTCAATTTTCTGCATCAAGGTATTTTAGTCACCGGCCATGGCTGAAAGCAATGATGTATTCCGTATGTTGGCTGTTGAGGATAAGTTGGATGGTACCAACTACCCATTATGGGCTTATATGATGCGACATGTATTGGTTGCAAAAGGACTATGGAACATTGTGCAGGGTGTTGAAAAATGTCCTGTTACACCTGCGACTACAGGTACTATAAATATAGGTGCTGGAGGTGCTAGAGCTGATGAAGATGGTGTCAAAGATGATATTGTGCAGATTCCTGTTCGTGCTTCTGTTTCTGTTGCACCTACTGCAGAGCAAATTTGTTGGGATGGCAGAGATGCCGAGGCACATGCATTGATAGCTTTGTCTGTCAAACGTGCCATTATTCCTCACATACGCTCTTGCAGAACAACTAGGGATGCTTGGGATACACTTACAACATTGTACCAAGCTAGGAATGAGGCTCGTGTTGCTTATCTCCGAAAACAGTTGGAGAGTGAGCACATGAATGAAGGCGATTCTATGGACAGTTTCCTAACGAAGATCAAAGATTTGAAGGAATAGTTGATTTTTGCTGATGAGGTTATACCAGATAGCTCACTTGTGCAGACCGTTCTGAATGGTCTTCCTGACTCATATCAGAGTTTTGCTTCTACTCTTCGGTTGATGATGAAAGGCAATCCGAATGCCTTATCATTTGAGGAGTTAGTCTCTGTTCTGTTGCAGGAAGATCAATCCAGGCAGAACAGGTCCATTATGCGAGTTGCAGATCAAGCTTTCCTGGCTAGTCAGAAGGGCAAATGAAAATGGAGCTCTTCTACTAGTAAGCAGAAATCTGCAAATGCTGCACATTCAAAGAACCAAGACAAAGATGAGAAAAAATCAGAAAAGCAGAAATTGTTTTGTAAGTACTGTAAAGGCAATGATCATATCATAAAGAACTGTCCAAAATTGGCTGCTAAAGAGGCAAAGAAGAAAGAGGCTGGAATGGTTGTTGCAGAGGCCTCTACACCAAAAACAGAGTCTGCAAATCTTATGCAGGAAGAAGAATGGGCGTTTACTATTGTCTGCAGTTTTGACCCATCTTCTCATGATCAGTGCATGTCTGCAGTAGACTCAGATGTTTGATACTTTGACAGTGGGGCGACCAAACATATTACCTCGCAGCGTAGTTTCTTCTCTTCACTCGAGCCTGCCCCTACAGGGAATACTGTTACATGCGCCAACAACTCCTCTTAACCTATTATGGGAGTTGGTAAGATCATTTTGACTACTGCTGATGGTAGTTCTTTCACTTTGTCAGATGCTTTATTTGTGCCAGGGATCAAAAAGAATCTGTTATCAGTTTTTGCATTAGCCAAGATTGGATTGGTTGTGAAATTTGTTGATGATAGGTGTACAGTTCATGATCTCTCAAATGGCGATGTGATTATTGCTTCTGGCATTTTATGTCGTGGTCTGTATAAGCTCATAGACTATGAAAGATCTGTGAATGATTCGGCATGTGCAATTCAAGATTCTCAGGCTATATCAGATGCAAAGCTTTGGCATGCACACTTTGGTCATCTGAATTTTGCTAGTTTGCTACGCCTGCAGAAATCTGAAATGGTGTCCTCTTTGCCCAAACTTGAGGCACCTGGAAAACATGTTTGTGAAGGCTATATTTTGGGCAAAATGCAGCGTTCTTCCTTTCCAAAAGATGGTTTAGTTCGGGCTACGTAGAAATTGCAGCTTGTACATAGTGATTGTTGGGGCTTCACTCACTAATTAGGCATTGATATATGAAGACATATGGAGACATATGATGGAGGAAAGAAGAAGTGAAGGAAAGACCTACAGAAAATCAAGCCTAAGTGAAGGGACAATTTTACTATTGTAAATTAGTGCAACATTAGAGTCTAGATTTGTAATTGATCTTTAGAACTTACGAGTTCAAGTCTAGATGAATGTAAACCATAGGTATATAAGTTAATTTGAGTCAGAAACATGTATGAGAGAACTCAATTTTGTAGTTTGAGGGAGTAGAGAAAAGTCGTGTAATTTCTGAGAGAGATGGTGAGAGAAAACTTCTGAGTCTGATAGAGTTTTCCATGGCTGTGAGCAAAATTAGGCCAAGCCATTTTGTACACACCTTCTCTGATAATCAATACATGTTTGTGTAGAATCATTGTGTCTAATTCCTATTGTACATTGAGTCTCAAGTCATTTCATATGACTATGAAAGTTAGTTGACAGTTACGACTTTTCTGGCGCACATTTGACTGATCTTCTGAAGGTCAGATCTCGAAGCATGGTGTAAAGTTTTTGGTAAGTGATAGCTCGTTTGAAAGCTATTATCCTCAACTACATTTGATCAAAAGATCTTTGAGAAACGGGACGCTTACTCAGAGAAATCAGTTTAAGAGTGAAGGTATGTCAAATCGATGAAGTAAATTTTCAGTTTTCAGACATAGTGTAAAGATTGGTACAAAATCAGAGGATTGTGAAGTTATTGCTTGAAAGTTTTGTTTGTTATGTGTTGCTTAACACTAGCAAGAACTTCTCTTAGCAAGTAATCAAAAGATTTAGCAAAGATTAAGCTAATACAGGTCAGATTGAAGGATTGAAGAAAAGGCGCAGATTTCTGTGAAGTGAAATTTGGATTTTCACTAAGTTTAGAGATGAAGACTTACAATGTGAGTATTGCTAAGCTAATGATGGTTATGGAGGTCTTCTAATACTACATTAGTTTAGTTCTTGTGGTGTTTCACACACCAACAAGTGGTATCAGAGCAGATAAGGTCCTCGAGAAGTAAAGGAGAGCAGATACAAGAAGATTTGAAGAGTTCTTTATCAAAGAAGGAGGAAGCTGAGGTGTTCAACAACCAAAGTCATCAGAAGAGTATTTCGAAGTTGCTCCCAAGGGTAAAGGTCTACAAAAGGTATCAATCTTTAACCTTACACTTACAGGTTGAAGCAGAAGCAAGGATACCATGGCAGATCATGTGTCCATTGACAAATTGGACAGAGATAACTATCCTGCTTGGGTAATGAGGATGGAGGCCTTACTTATGAGTAAGGACTTAATGGTATATGTGACAGGTGAAGAGGAGAAGCCTAAATTTGAAGATGAAAGTCATCCAAGGAAGGAAGAGCTAGAAGCTTTGAAGCTATGGCAGAAGAGAGATGCAAGTGCAAGAGCTTATATATACAACACTATTACAGATCATTTATTGCCACACATCAGAGGTTTAGAAACAGCTGAAGATATTTGGAATGCTTTGGAAGATCACTTCCAAAACACCACTAAAGCTAGGAAAGCTAGCTTATGGTCAGAGTTCACCACATTCAAGAAGAAGCAAAATCAGAACATTAGTGATTATGTCACTAAGATGAAAGACTTGGCAGATAGCCTTGGATCTATTGATGAGGATATTGAAGATCATAGGTTGATAGCTCAATTACTTGCAGGATTAAGAGGTGATGAAAGGTGGAAGCCTTTTGTACTTTCAACAGAACTCTCATTAAACCATTATGTGCCAGAATTGAATCAATTACTTGGATTGATGCTTACATTTGAGCAAGACTTAAAGTCAGATGGAGACAAAGGTCAAAGTTCTGCAATGTATGTGAAGAACAAAAAGAAAGGAGATAAAGGCAAAGCAAAGGATGAAGAAGAGTCAACAACTCAAGCAAATTATGCAAGAGGAAGAGGTTTTGGCAGAGGCAAAGGTCGAGGTAATGGAAGAGGTAGAGGTAATCAGAACAATAACAAGAAGACATGTTGGATTTGTGGATTGAGCAATCATCTAGCATATGATTGTTGGCACAATCAACAAGGAGCAAGCCAAAATCAGAACAACAATGGCAGAGGAAGAGGTGGAAGGTTTCAGAATCAATTTCAAAGAGGAAGACATAATTCAAGAGGAAGTTTTGGTAGAGGTGGTGGAAGAAATTGGAATCAGAACCAATCATACAACACTACATATTACAATTATGCAAATGATACCCAGAATGACAACCATACAACATTGATGATGAATTCAATTAGTTCATCAGAGAAGGAGGATCTCAAGGTGTTCTATATTGACTCTGGTTGTTCAAATCATTTATCAGGTAATATAGAATTATTGTCAGAATTGGAAGAAGGAAATTCAAGTCATACAGTACAAACAGGTGACAATACAAAACATAATGTGCATTCAATTGGAAAAGTGAAGTGCAGGAGTGGAGCTGATTTATTAACAAATGTTTTGTATGTTCCAACAATACCAAAGAATTTGATTAGTGTTGGACAAATAGTGGAAAAAGGTTTTCAAGTCAGATTTACAAATGAAGGGGTATTTGTTGAAGATCCAGAGGATGCATACAAACCCATTGTTTGTGGTAAGAAGGAAGGTAGACTTTTTACTCTCAAAGTGCAAGGAAATGTTGGTCAAGCCCTAATTACACATGGTGATGAAGTAATTACAGAGTTAGATCTTTGGCATAAAAGATTGGGACATTTCAATGAAAGAGGAATCAAAACTATGGTGGAGAATCAATCTGTATTGGGACTACCAAATGTAAAGAATCAACATATGATATACAAGTGTGAAGCTTGTCAGATGGGAAAAGCTCATAGACAACCATTTCAGAAGAAAGGTTTCAAGCATGATGGTTTGCTTGAACTCATACATACAGATGTATGGGGACCAACAAAAGAAGGTTCAATAAATGGATCTAGGTATTATGTTTTGTTTATTGATGATGCTACAAGGTGGATAACCCTTTATGTTCTAAAGGAAAGATCAGAAGTCTTTGGAGCCTTCAAACATTTTCATGCTTATGCAGAAAGAGTTACAGGCCACAAACTCAAGAGGCTAAGGTCTGATGGAGGGGGAGAATACTTCTCCCAAGAATTTAATGACTATCTTTGGAATGCAGGTATCAAGAGAGAGATAACTTGCAGGTATACACCTCAACATAATGGGGTGGCAGAAAGGAGGAATAGAACATTGGTTGAATTTGCAAGAGCAATGTTAAAGGAAAAGAATTGCCCTAATTATCTTTGGGCTGAGGCTGTAAATACAGCCACATACCTTGTGAATAGGTTACCATGTGGAGCTTTGAATGGTATGACCCCTTATGAAGCTTGGTGGGGTAAGAAACCAACACTTGATCATTGTAAAGTGTTTGGGTCAATTGCCTATGCTTATGTACCATCACAACTCAGACATAAGCTTGAACCAAAGGCAGAAAAATATGTGTTTATTGGGTATGATGAAAAACAAATGGGTTATAGACTATGGAGTCCTTTAACTAAACATTTTATTGTTTCCAGAGATGTGACTTTTGATGAACAGAAGAGTTGGTATGCAGATAAAGAATGTGATCTTGAAACATTTGAAGAAGAGATAAGAAGGAGTGCAAGAGGTAAATCACATATGCAGATAGATGGAGATGAAGAACATATGCAAGCAAGCACATCAAGAGTTGGATCATATAGAAGGAATGAAGATGGACCAATATTTGATGAAGAAGTACATCCAGATAGACATGAAGAGTGTGAACCAAGAAGGTCAACCAGAATAAGGAATCAACCTACAAGGTATTCATATGACACTTCTTACTTGACTCAGAAAAATTATGCTTACATGGTTAAGGAAGATGAAGAACCTCAAAGCTATGATGAAGCAAAGGGTAAGAGACATTGGGAAGTAGCAATGAAGGAAGAATTTGATGCTCTTGAAGAGAACAAAACTTGGGAACTTGTCCCAAAACCTAATGGTAAGAAAGTGATTGGAAACAAATGGGTTTACAAAGTTAAGAAGCATGCAGATGGAACTATAGCCAGATACAAAGCTAGATTGGTGGTTAAAGGCTATGCTCAAACATTTGGCATAGATTATGATGAGACATTCAGTCCTGTGGCAAAGATGTCAACCATAAGAACAATCATTGCCATTGCAGCATCAAAAGGATGGACATTGAGTCAATTGGACATTAAGAATGCATTTTTGAATGGATATATATCAGATGAGGTTTACATGGAGCAACCTCAAGGGTTTGCAGATCATAAGTTTCCAAATTATGTTTGCAGGTTGAGAAGAGCCCTTTATGGTTTGAAGCAAGCTCCAAGAGCTTGGAATTATAGACTTGTAAAGTATCTTAATGACCTTGGGTATCAAAGTTCAAAGGCAGATGCAAGTTTACTTATCAAAAGAACAGATGAAGGTATGATCTACATTTGTATATATGTAGATGACATTATAATTACAGGTACCTCAAATGAAGGAATCAAGGAGGTGAAGAAGCTACTTGAAAGAGAATTCAAGATAAGTGATCTAGGAAAATTGTCATATTTTCTTGGAATGGAAATCACTTATGCAGAGCATGGCATTTATGTATCACAAGAAAGGTATCTCTTGAATCTTCTAAAGAAGTTCAACATGGAGAATTGCAGAGAGGCATCTACACCATTAGAAGTCAATCACAAACTCAGTAGATATGTTGTTGCAGAGTTCAAAGACATGAGGAAGTATCAATCTTTAGTTGGAAGTTTGATTTATGCAACTCTAACAAGGCCTGATCTTAGTTATGCAGTTGGTGTTCTTTCCCAATTCATGCATTGTCCAAAGGATCCACATTGGATTGCAGGTCAAAGAGTCCTTAGATATATCAAAGGGACTTTGAAAGAAGGATTGTATTATCCTTTTACATCAGATATAAGATTGAGAGCCTATAGTGATTCAGATTGGGCAGGAAGTCAAGATGATAGAAGGTCTACTCATGGCTACATGATATACATTGGAGATAAGCTTGTGAGTTGGTGTTCAAAGAAACAACACACAGTGGCCTTATCATCAACAGAAGCTGAATACAAAGGACTTGTGGAAGCAGCAAAGGAAGTCATATGGATGCAGACATTATTCAAAAGCTTGGGAATTGATCAAGGTATACCCATTATTCATGGAGATAACATGAGTTCATTATATCTTGCAGCAAATCCTGTGTTTCATGCAAGGACAAAGCACATAGAGATACAGTATCATTTTCTTAGAGAAAAGGTAATGGAGAAAGAAATTGAAGTGGTGTATACTTCCACAAAAGATCAGATTGCAGATATTATGACAAAAAGCTTGGATGGAGTAAAGACAAGTAAGTTCAAGGAGATGGCAGGAATAAAAGAGAAGAAGATTATGTGAAGAAGTCAAATTATGCTAATTAGTGATTGAGGGGGAGCTGTTGGGGCTTCACTCACTAATTAGGCATTGATATATGAAGACATATGGAGACATATGATGGAGGAAAGAAGAAGTGAAGGAAAGACCTACAGAAAATCAAGCCTAAGTGAAGGGACAATTTTACTATTGTAAATTAGTGCAACATTAGAGTCTAGATTTGTAATTGATCTTTAGAACTTACGAGTTCAAGTCTAGATGAATGTAAACCATAGGTATATAAGTTAATTTGAGTCAGAAACATGTATGAGAGAACTCAATTTTGTAGTTTGAGGGAGTAGAGAAAAGTCGTGTAATTTCTGAGAGAGATGGTGAGAGAAAACTTCTGAGTCTGATAGAGTTTTCCATGGCTGTGAGCAAAATTAGGCCAAGCCATTTTGTACACACCTTCTCTGATAATCAATACATGTTTGTGTAGAATCATTGTGTCTAATTCCTATTGTACATTGAGTCTCAAGTCATTTCATATGACTATGAAAGTTAGTTGACAGTTACGACTTTTCTGGCGCACATTTGACTGATCTTCTGAAGGTCAGATCTCGAAGCATGGTGTAAAGTTTTTGGTAAGTGATAGCTCGTTTGAAAGCTATTATCCTCAACTACATTTGATCAAAAGATCTTTGAGAAACGGGACGCTTACTCAGAGAAATCAGTTTAAGAGTGAAGGTATGTCAAATCGATGAAGTAAATTTTCAGTTTTCAGACATAGTGTAAAGATTGGTACAAAATCAGAGGATTGTGAAGTTATTGCTTGAAAGTTTTGTTTGTTATGTGTTGCTTAACACTAGCAAGAACTTCTCTTAGCAAGTAATCAAAAGATTTAGCAAAGATTAAGCTAATACAGGTCAGATTGAAGGATTGAAGAAAAGGCGCAGATTTCTGTGAAGTGAAATTTGGATTTTCACTAAGTTTAGAGATGAAGACTTACAATGTGAGTATTGCTAAGCTAATGATGGTTATGGAGGTCTTCTAATACTACATTAGTTTAGTTCTTGTGGTGTTTCACACACCAACAGTGATGTCTGTGGTCCTATGCAGACACCCTCTTTTGGAAATTACCTTTACTTCGTGACTTTCATTGATGATTTTTCTAGGCATGAATGGGTATATCCACTCAAAGCAAAGTCCGAAGTGTTCATGTGCTTCAAACAGTTTTTGGTTTTGGCTAAAAATCTGTCAGCATGTAAAATGGGCACCCTCTGTTCTGATCGAGGGGGGGAATATATGTCTTCATATTTTAATGCATTTCTGGCTGAATGTGGGATAAAACACCAGTGTACAGTGTCGTATACACCTCAACAGAATGGAGTTGCTGTGCGGAAGAACATGTCTCTCATGGAGATGGCGAGGTGTATGGTCAAGAGTTAGGCTTTACCTCATAGTTTCTGGCTTGAGGCTATCATGTGTGCAGCATATGTACTGAACAGGTGTCCCACTAAAGCACTGCAGTCTATCACTCCATATGAGGCTTGGCATGACCGCAAGCCATCTGTTGCTCATCTGCGTGTTTTTGGTTGTTTGGCATATGCATTAGTGCCTGAACAACATCGCAGAAAATTGGATGATAAAGCAGTTAAATGTATTTTTGTTGGATACAGTTCTAAAAGTAAAGGCTATCGCCTGTATCATCCACAGACTAAATGCATTCTGGTTAGCCGTGATGTTGTATTTGTGGAAGATGCTATTCAGCCATTGCTTTCATGTACTAAGGAGACATCTGTTAGCTCCAAAGACATGTATGATACTTTGATGCCTCTTTTTATAGGTGGACACTCTAGTGCTGGTCCTAATGAGGCAACTTCTCAGCCTTTGCAGGTTTCATATGATGATGCAGATCATTCCATTTCTGATGTAGATTTACATGATGCACTTGCTGATGAGAGAGCTGATATTGAGCAGGCAAAAACTATGCCAAAATGGCTGGTGCAGACTTTGCGTGACAGCAAATTAGATGCACCTTTGTCATATCATACTCGTTCAGGCTCTCATAGTGCCTCCTTTGCATCAGATTGCTATGCTATGGCTGCATCTAGTCTCTGTGATGAGAATGAGCCTGTTTCTTTTGATGAAGCACAAAATTCAGAAAATTGGATGGCTACTATGCAATTTGAATATGATGCTATAATGAAGGATGGTACATGGTCTTTATGTGACTTGCCTCCTGGCAAGAAGGCCATTGGCACTAAGTGGGTATACAAGCTGAAGCGTAAACCTGATGGTATAGTTGACAGGTATAAGGCTAGGCTTGTTGCAAAGGGTTATGCGCAGGAAAGAGGCATTGATTTTGATGAGACCTTTGCACCTACATGCCGTATGATTACTGTTCGGAGCATTTGTGCACTTGCAGCCCATCATGGTTGGAATGTACATCAGTTGGACATTAAAATAGCATTTCTGAATGGTGACTTGCATGAAGAAGTGTATGTTTTTCAGCCCCGTGGCTTTGTGCAGAAAGGGCATGAAAACCAGGTGTGCAGGTTAAAGAAGGTGTTATATGGTTTAAAGCAAGCACCATGTGCTTGGTATGAGAAGATACATGCCTATCTGATTGCACATGGTTTTGAGAACAGTCCAACTGAAAGCACCTTATATGTTAAGCGTGCTAATGATGTGCTTCTGATCATTGTTGTCTATGTAGATGACATGCTGCTCACTGGTCCTATTGAGAAGCATATTGCTGATTTTAAGGCTGATTTGCATGCCTCATTTGAGATGTCTGATTTGGGGCATTTGCATCACTATTTCGGCATTCAGTTTATGCAAGTTGATGGTGGAATGGCTTTGTGTCAAACAAAATATATTGACACATTATTGCAGCGTTTCAGCCTTGAAGATTGTAAGCCTATTGCCACTCCTATGGAGACAGGTTTACGATTGAGTCTTCATGATGCTGGAGATGCATTTGATGCCGTTCCCTATCAGCAGGCTGTTGGATGCTTGATTTACTTATGCATTACTCGGCCAGATATTCAGTTTGCTGTATCACAGATGAGCAGGTTTATGCATTGCCCAGGAGTCACGCATTGGAAGGTGGTTAAGCGCATCTTTCGCTACTTGAGTGGTACTTGGCTACTTGGGTTGTTTTATCCCAAGGGGGGATCACTACCGCCAGATTTGCATGCTTTTTCTGACTCAGATTGGGCTGGTTGCTATGACACTCGTGTGTCCACCAGTGGTTTTTGCTTCGTGCTTGGTAGCTCATGTATATCTTGGTTGAGCAAGAAGCATCCTACTGTGGCCACTTCCAGTTGTGAGGCTGAGTATAGGGCAGCTTTCACAGCGACTGTTGAGTGTGTGTGGCTCAGACGCCTTATGGCTGATTTGGGTGTTGGCTAGTCCTCTGCCACCACCATCTTCACTGACAGTCAGAGGCATTGGCAGTTGCGAGGAACCCTGTGTTCCATGCTCGCACTAAGCACATTGAGGTGCATTATCACTATGTCAGGGAGAGGTTCTCTGCTGGGGAGATCAGCTTGGCATATGTGCCCACGCTGGAGAACATTGCAGACCTTTTCACGAAGGCTCTGCCTAGGGAGAAGTTTGAAGCTTTCCGCAAAGCTTTGGGCTTACTTCCTTTTGTGGAGTGATTTCCACATAGCTTGGCACTTCCTTATACATGAGTGCCAGCTCCTTGTTCACCGCATCACTCCGAGGGGGGATTTGTTGATATATTTAGGTAGTGATGTGTGTGAACACTCTAGGACCGTCGGGGCATAGGAGGTTTTTTTCCCCCGGCTTGTATATACGCCTATTGCCCTAATGGGCTACTTATCTTTGTACATTCTCTAGTAATACATTCAGTCTTGTGTGTTGTGCTCCAAGCTTCTTCTTCTTCCTTGTGCTGTTTGCGTGCTTCCACAGACGTCTAACTCCAACATCTAGTACCTTTGCTAACTATGGGACCCTGCAAAACATTTGAAAACAACACACATATGGTATTACAAAGTAGAAATTTAATGCTGATGGCTGGTCATTTGTATCATCTCAATCATATGGGCATATTGGAATATTGTATTCCAGAAGAGGAGCAGCAGGAATATTTGAAGAGAGTCACTATTGGAACCCTTGTACTCATGCTTCCATGATAGTCACCCTAAGTAATCTCAATAGGATGGGAGTACATTGGCCTAATAAGATTCAAGATGTAAAAAAGTATATTTCCAACTGCTGGAAATGCCAATCCTTGGGAGATTCAGAAGTTATAACCGTATACTGGTTTCAGAAAAATCCAGATTGGAGTGCACACATAATTGAGGAGTTGAAAAGAAATAAGAAAGGAAAGACAGAAAGAGATAGTGCAGACTCAAAGAATCTACAAATGATTTCCGAAGAGTATCAACTAATAGGAGATCAATTTTCCAAGAAAGGAATGGATGGGTATTCAAGAATCTGTGTTCCTGAAGATAAATATCTAGAAATATTAGAAATGGCACATTCTGGAGTGGCAGGAGGACATTTTTCAAGTGATAGGACTGCTAAACTCATATTATACTCTCGTTATTGGTCGCAAACTCTATTTCTTGATGCAAGAACATATGTTAAAAGATGTGACATTTGTCAGAGGGTGAGTCAACCAAATAAAAGAGACAATATGCCACTAGTGCCATTGATTTCAGCAAGAGCATTTAGTAAATGGGGGTTGGATTTCATTGGACCCATACATCCTCCAGCAAAACAGTCCCATGCTAAATACATACTAGTAGCCATAGATTACTTGACTAAATGGGCACATGCCAAGGCTACAAAAAGGAATGATGCTCAGACCACTGCCAAATTTCTTTATGAAAATGTCATTACCAGATTTGGATTACCAATTGAATTAGTAAGTGATAGGGGAACTCATTTTTTGAACCAAATCATAGAAAACATAACTGAGTATTTCATGATCAGTCATAGAAAGTCAGCCCCATATCACCCACAAGCTAATGGACTAGCAGAAAGTACTAATAAAGTACTTTGCACTGTATTGTCAAAATTGGTAAACACAAAGAGGAATGATTGGGATTTACAACTTAATCATGTCTTATGGGCCTATAGAGTGGCATACAAAACTACACTAGGAACCACACCATTTAATCTGGTATATGGACAAAATGCAGTTCTGCCTATAGAATTCCTTATTCCAACAGTAAGGGTAGGTAGTCAATACAAGTGGACTAGACATGAGTTATCTAAGAGAGTGGTGGAACTGGAAAAACTAGGAGCCTCTAGACTTCAAGCAATTATGAGCATATATGCAGACAAGAAAAGGTAAAAAGCTTATTATGATGTTCACATTAAAGAGAAGGACTTACAAGAAGGAGATCTAGTTTTGGCATACACAGTAAAAGAACATCATAAAAAATTCTAGAAAAAAGGACATGGGCCTTATATTATCCATCAAATAAGTACCAGTGGAGCTATCCAAATAGCTAATATAGATGGAGAAATCATGCCAAATTTCATAAGTGGATGTAGAGTCAAAAGATATGATCTTCCATTAACTTTTTGGAGAAGAATACATCAAGCTCAAAAAAGGAAAAAAGAAGAGGAAAACATTAGAAATGAGGCTCAACAAGAGGCAAAGGAAAGGATAAGAAAAACCAAAGATCTTAGAGAAGTCCTTTTGTGTGAAACACCTCTAAGAGAAAGAGAACATTTGCCTATTATAACAATGAATTTTCAGGATGAAATAATTAAAGTTTTGATAGATTGAGGTGCACAAGTAAATTTGATCAGTTCAGCTTTGTTGGATAAGTTTAACCTAAAAAGGACTGAAAGCAAAACATTTATCAAAACCTTAAAAGGACGCATAATACAAAGCATGTCTTCACCTTCTATTGAAATTAATTTCAATGAAGAATATATGAGAATAGATTGTGAAGAATGGCCAGATCACATGATGACTGAGAAATTGATTCTAGGACAACCATGGGTAAAGCATGGTAAAGTAATTTTGAATTTTGAAAAAATGAAGCTTAAGTTGACAGTAAATGACAAAAGGTTTTTAATACTTTTGTGGAGTAATGAAGAACAGGAAGATCAACAAGATATTCATGACTCAGACCTGGAAGGATTTACTTTTTCATTAGAAGATACAAAGGCATTACCAATACAACCACTGTATGATCAAGCTTCATTCAATCAAAAAAAGGAAGAAATTGAAGGAACAAAAGATGGTGAAGAGACAGAAGAAAGGTGGCAACTATGGAATAGTCAGAAGCATCAAGGCATCAGAACAAGAAGAATGTGGAAACGAAGTACACACAAGCACTGCTCATCAAAACAAGTTCCCAGAACTAAATGGATATGGAAGCCAAAAAATTCCAAGAACAGCCTATCAAAAGAGGAGGGGTTTATCCCTAGAATAGGGTCAACAAGGATTAAATATTTTTGGGTAAAAAAATCATATTTGATTCAATGGAAAAAGAACATGATTATTTGACATACATTTAGGATTTTTGATAAGAAAATCAGAGTGTTACAGAGAAGAAATTATGAAATCTTGGAAATTATTTCAATTTGTTCTACCTTATCCTTCTTCTAAGCAGAGAAATAGGAGGGGAAGAAAGGAAGTGGAAGAAATTATTAAAAAAAAAGGGGAAAGAGAAAAAAAGAAGAAAAAATAAGAAAAAGTACTATTATTATTAAAAAATAAAAGGGAAAGAGAAAAAAAGAAGAAAAAATAAGAAAAAGTACTATTATTATTAAAAAAAAAGAGAGAAAAATTATCCATTTTTCTCTTATAATTCTTCTTAATTATATAAGTTATAATAGCACAAGCAAGATATAGATGGTATTGTAGCAGGTGTCTATTTTTTTCTTTTTATTTATTCAAATTTTTTCTCAACTTCTTATTTTTTTTCAAATATTTCCTTTCTTTATAAAAGCTAATAGAAGAAAAGAGAGCACTAGACATCTTGCTACACATGTAATGATCACTTCAATTGAGTCTTTATCTGTGATTCAAGTTGGAAAGTCAGGAATTCTCTAAGTCTTGTTTTCATTCTTTTTCATTACATCTGAAGGTTAATGTGATTTTATTATTGTTTCTTGAGACTCATGTGGGTGGAGTTTTTCTTTTGTGTGATGCTATATTTTATCTAGAATGGTGAATCCAAAGGAACTACCAATCCATGATTTCAAAGCAGACTCAGTCACTCTGTCTAGAGGACATTTGTTCTTGGACAGTGAAGCTGCAATAGAAGAAGTGGAGATAGAGTCTCATGAAGAGCGGGAAATTCCAGAAAAAGAAAAGGTAGCCAAGGAACTCAAGGAAACTTTGGGTATCATTGGACAACACATATTTACTGTAGGAGTTGGAGGTTACAAGTACACCATGCTGTGCCAGGAATTTTACAAATTCCAAAGAATTGCAGTCAATTAGAAAAGATGGAAAACAGTAGGAATACACAGGTTGTTGGATGAACCTTTATTCTTCATAGACTTTGAAAGAGTGGCACAGGTAATGAACAGTTTGCTGGAAGTTGGAAAGGGCAATGAGGCATATTTCAGGTGTAATCTCAAGAACAAAGAAAACCAAGAAGTGAACATTACTATAAAAGCAGAGCATATCAGGGAAGCCCTTCAATTTTATACCATGGGAACCAAGTTGGACAACAACTTTGTCAAGAAAAATAAAGCTACATATGCAAGATATTCTAAATTTCCTGATTTTAAAGGAAAAGAGAATGAGGAGTATGCTATCAGAATGTTCTTACAATACTTCTGTTTTCCAAAACTACCTAGATACACCATGCCACACAAACTAGTAACATTGATCATGTTCAATAATAAGGACATAACCAAGCCTTTTGGAGTGATGGATGTAACTCCATACATACATGAGCAATTAAAGGAAGCAGCCAAACATTGGTAGCAAAAGAAGTACATGAATGGAGCTCAATTCTTAACAAGAATTATATATCATGTTCTAGGGATGGAGGATCAATTACAATTGGCTCCAGAAGCCCAATACTTCAAAAGTTTGATGACAGGAATCAAAACTCCTTCTAAAATGATGATTGTAAGAGAATCAGAAGCCCAACCAAGCATGAGGGGAGCAGAAAGGAAAAGAAAGGGAGTCTCAGAAGAAGTCATTCCTGTAAAGAAAAGGAGAGTGGATCCTAGAAAGGTAGAATTGGAATAGGTGGAAGCAGCCAAGGAAGAGCATAAAGCAACTCAGAAGGAGGTTCAGTCTTCAACTGAACCTCATCCACCTCAGACAAGCAAAGAGCAATTGTATACTTATTTGACTCAAGGAAACAATAAAAGGGCAGTATATGAAGCCCAATATCAAAAAGTGTTGGAAGACTACTCTTGTAAAGCAACTCATTGGATCCAGGAAGAGTAGAACACTATGAAGAGCTGCATGATCACATGATGGCAGCAGAAACTGAGGAAATTTTTTGTCAAAAAAGAAGTGGAACTGTTAGCTTATTTCAAAGAGCTACAAGGACCCCCTTGAAACTAGAGCTACAATTGTAGTAAAGAAGAAGGTTCAGAAGAAACCTGTACAGAAAAGGAAGTTGACCAAGAAAAATAAAGGAAAAGTAGCAGTAGAACCTATACAAAGGATGGAGACAGAAAAAATGTCAGTAGAAGAAAGAAAGCAGGAGGAATCCATTGTTATAGAAGAATCAAGAATGGACAAATCAGGAATAACAGGCTCTTCACAATTCTCTTCAAATTCTGAGAGTGACATAGAAAAATTCTTGTTGAAAAGTTTGAACTTATCAATGCCTAGTACACCAACTGTGATAGTACAAGCATCTGAAAAAAATAAAACACTAGAAGACTTGAGTGAGAAGCCACAAGGAGAACAGGTCCAAGAAGAAGTAGCAAAACAGGTTAGTCCTAGAGAAGAGAAAAGGTTACTAAAAGGTAAAGCAGTAGTGATGGAAGAGGAGATTGAAGTAAGGAAGGAGTTCAACTATGGATTAGTAGATTCAGGGTTGAAGACAGTATGGACAAAACCTTCACATCAGACTTACTTCAAATTTAATGAGGAAAAGCAAGAAACAGAAAAGGAAGCTCAATTATGCAGTTCAGTGCACAAGAAAGAAGACAAAGATCAAATCAAGGAAACAGAGGAAGTAGTGGAAAAGAAGAATTTTCAAGAGGTCAAAGAAGGAAATACAGCAGAAGAAATAAACCGAAGTATAGAAGACATACTTTATGATTTGAATCATAATGAGGAGTTCACAACTACAAAAGAGCAGGGAAAAGAAGAAGACTTGGATCTCATGGATATAGATGAGCAAGAGGAAGGACAAAAAGAGCAGATAGTCAATGATCAAATAAAGCCTTTTGGGGAGATTGATTCAATCCTAACTCAGGATAAGGAAGTACAGGAAAAAGAAGGACTTCTTTTTGAAGAAGAACAACAAGGAATGGAGGAAAAGAAGGCAGAAGAAAGGGAGATAATTAAAGAAACATCAGGACATGAGAAAAAGGAGGATCAGACATTAGTGTATGAGGAAGATGTTGCAGAAAAAGAAGAAATGAAAACAGATAAGGGCTCTGAAGATCAAAAGAACTAGGTCATAGAATATGAGGAAGAAGATGAAGAAGAGGATGACTGTAAAGAAGAAAAGCAGATAGAAGTAAGACAAATGGAATTAGAAGCTGGGTTGGAAAGGATACCCAAGAATATAAGATCTGCTTGCAAAGTTATTATGAGCAATATAGAACAGTTCAGACCATCAAGTAGAAATATGTTTATATCAGGAATGGTGGCAGAATCAGAATTTGTAAAAGGCAACAGAATCATTACTGAGCAAAAGAAAGAAAAGGAACAGTTAGTAGAACAATTGAGGATTGTACAGGAGAGAAATGAGGAATTGACCAATAGAATCATTTCCTTGGAAGAATTGGAGGTTCAACAACAAAACAGAATTCAATATCTTGAAGAGAAGTGTGCAAAGCAGGTAGAACATAGTAGCAAAATGGAATTGGAGCTGAAGAAAATTGAAGGAAGATATAGAACACTTCAGAGTTCATATCAAATTATGGTCAAAGAAAATGAAGAAATAAATAGATTATTAATGGAAGAAGGCTAGATAAAAGAAGAGAGCAAGACTGTACAGGTAACACAAGATGAGAAGGAGGAGTTGAACAGAGAAATTTTAAGGCTACAAGCAGAACTAAAGGAAGCTAAGGAGTTGGAAAAACAAGCCAGTGTACATTCTGCAACTTCAATGAGAGGATATAATAAGTTACATATGGATATAGAAAAAGAAAGAAGTGATTGGCAGTTGAGTAGAGAAAAAGAAAGAAATGAGTGGAAATCAGAAAAGGAATTGTGGACCTCTCAAAATAGAAGTTTAATGATGATGGTGGAAGAATTACAGACAAAATTGGAAAAGCCACAAATTAAGGTTGAAGAACAGATAGAGACCACACAAGTAGAAGAGTATGAAGGGGGAAATGATAACAAGACTCAACATTTTGATTAACCAGAAAACAAAACACCAGTGGAGGAGTACTCAGAAGAGTTTGTTCAGAGACTTCTAACAGACAGAGAGTCTAGAATGGAGTTTATTAGGAAAATGCACAATGAATATGAGGAACAGATTGTTAATTTTGCTTTAAACAAAGGAATAAATCCTGATCAACACCATTGGGCAGCAGATGATTTAGGTATACCCTTTTGCATGATTATTGAAAGCATTAAAAATTATCAGCTAGCAAGGGTCGGATTATCACAAAACAAGTATTTGGAATATGAAGAAGACATCAATGTGACAAAGGAATTATTTGAAAATGCCAATCCTAAATGGAGAAATAGGTGGTTGGATGCTAACAAAGAATGAAGAAAGATTTGGAAAGAGGCACCCATTCAGTTAAAAATCAATCCAGCTTATTGTCTGGTAGCAAGGAGAAGGGAGTGGATAGTCTTTTGGGAAAGAAGGAATGCAGGATAGATTCCATCAAAATGGCTGAACTTTCCAAAGATAGTAGGACCAAAGGCAGGAACATGGCCAACAAAGAAATATATGGTTGACATAGCAGAGTCTCTTATATCTACATATAAAGATGTCAATGACCCAGCTTGTATTCTATTAATCAGATTAATGAGACCCATATTGGCATGTATAGAGACTTTTACAGTTACAAATGTCAGAACTCTAAAATACATTGGTTTTAACTCACCGTTTGATGCTTTATTATTTGATCTCAGTGAAACCCCAGACAGGATCTGTTTGATGGCCTATTATAGGAGAACAATATTTTTGGGTAGTTATTATCTTTAGATTTTTGAGGATGCATTTGATTATGGATTTTTTGAAAGAGAATGAGAAATCTTTGGGAACTTATAAGTAGTAACCAAATCTCGACTCACAGCTTATGAAGCAGCATATACAGAATATCTCCGAAAAGATGTGATAGATAAACGAGAAGCAGTTGTACAGTGGAGAAAAGCATTATTTGAAATGGTGAATAATTGAACATCACAGAAAGAAAAAGCCATGATCTATTGTCACAGGTATATCAAAGAAAAAAGAAGTAAAGGAAGTTCTCACTATTTACCAACAATAATTTTTTGTGAGGAGCCAAAAAGTCTAGGAGGGGAAGAATGTTAGAAGAAGCATTTTTTGAAGGGAAATTATTTGTAAAATGTCAAAAAATTGTAGAAATATTTATGCAAATGATGTAAAAATGAGGAAGAGTCTTCCTCATGTAAATTAGAATCATATGTATTTTTCTAGAATTTTTGGAAGCTCTTTGATAGCATATTTTTAGATTAGAAGTGAAAAGGACCAAAAATCAAGTGTGAAAAGGGACACTTGAAAATGTATAAAAGATAATTTCCTCTGTTTTTAGAGGGTTGGTTGTATTATTTGTGCTATCCAAGTAATTTGAAGAGCTCTCCTTGCAGAAATCATATTTCTTCCTTTCAAGTAATTTCTTTAGATTTGTTGAGTCTATTATATGTGTGATCCATGGAATTTGCAAGCTTCTACTGTGTATTTCTGATTAATATGTATGAAGAGAGGTGATTCTTAATGTATGGAGTGAGAAAGTGCTGAAGAATAGAGCTGGAGATGGAAATTGTCAATTTTCACAGAATCGCGATTGTCTTGTCTGAAGGTTACATGTATTATTTCTGAGATTTGACTTCATAATTGTGTTTTTCTGAGAAAATAACACACTTTAGGCACCAAGATCATTGGAAATGATGTAGTATTGCTCAAGATAATCAAAACCCTAGAAAATTCTCTTCATCTTCATTATTTCTCAGAAATCCAGTCATTTTTCTCTTATTTTTTGGATTCCATCACCTAGAAGGGGCTTGACAAATGTAATATGTATTGTTGATTCTTTATTCTAAAATGATTGGAGAGGACAACTCCAAAGGGTAACAACAAACATGTGTAAATGAAGTAAGGAAGCAATACTTGAGCTGCTTTTAGTGAATGAAATCTATCTGAAGTTTGAGAAAAAACTTCATCAGTTTTGGATGCCTTTACTGTCAGACTTAGTACTTTGCGTACATGTCCCATTTCACAAAAAACTTTTGATCAATTTATAGTTGAGACTAGTAACTTCAAAATGAGCTATCTCTCATGAAAAACTTTACATTATACAATGAAATCTAACTTGTAGAAATACCGTAAAAATGTGCACTTAGAAAACTGTAACTATTAACTAACTTTCATAGTAACATGAAATCACTTAGATTTCTTCACACAGAAGAATGCACTCAATCTTTCCACATAAACATGTGTTTTCTATTAGAGAAGATGTATACAGAATGGCTTGGCCTCACTTTGCTCATAGCCATGTAAAACTCTCCTATTCTGAGTAGTTCTTCCTTACCATCTCTCTTACAGATGAATACCTGACAATTTAGGTTCTATTATTCATCTCTACATATGCATACTTCTTTCTACTCTATGCGCTCTCTCTCTACTCTCAGCAGCCTCTTGTCGGACTATTCTGGCTGCTCTCTTAGCAGCTTCTTATTATGATCTTCTAACTCATATATATACATATTTGTTCTAAGATTCAAAACTCATAATTCTGGAAGTTTCGATGAACTATCTTACAATCGTGAATTTGTCCCTTCAGTAAGGTTTGATTTTTTGAATGCATTATTTCTGCTTCTCTTCGTCTTTCTTTATCCTTCTTATGTCTTCATGTCTTTATGTCTAATTAGTGAGTGAATCTCCAACAGCTCCCCCTCAATCACTAATTAGCATCCTCTCATCTTTCATATATTCTTCTTTTCTTTTATCCCTGCCATTTCTTTGAATCTGCTTGTCTTTACTCCATCCAAGCTCTTTGTCAAAATATCTGCAATCTGATCTTTGGTAGGAGTGAATACTATTTCAATCTCCTTCTCCATTACCTTTTCCCTCAAAAAATGATATTGAATTTCTATATGCTTTGTCTTGCATGAAATACTGGATTTGCTGCAAGATACAACGAACTCATATTATCTCTGTGTATGATAAGTGTATCTTGATCAATACCCAAGCTTTTGAACAAGGTTTGCATCCATATCACTTCTTTAGCTGCTTCCACAAGTCCTTTATAATCAGCTCTAGTTGACGATAAAGCCATTGTATGCTGCTTCTTTGAACACCAGCTGACAAGCTTATCTCCTAGGTATATCATATACCCATGTGTTGACCTTATGTCATCTTGACTTGCTGCCCAGTCTGAGTCATTGTACGCTCTCAGCTTTATATCTGATGTAAAAGGATAATATAATCCTTCCTTTATGGTTCTTTTGATATATCTAAGAACTCTTTGTCTTGCAACCCAATGTTGATCCTTCGGACAATGCATAAACTATGAGAGAACTCCTACTGCATAACTAAGATCTGGTCTTGTTAGCATAGCATAAATCAAGCTTCCCACTAAGATTGATACTTCCTCATATCTTTAAACTCTGCACCATTAGATTTGCTGAGTTTATGATTTACTTCAAGCAGTGTTGAAGCTTCTTTGCAATTCTCCATGTTAAACTTCTTCAATAACTTTAGAAGATACCTTTCTTGCGAAACATATACACCATGATCTGTATATGTGACTTCCATTCCAAGAAAGTATGATAACTTTCCTAGATCACGGATCTTGAATTCTTTTTCAAGCAATCTCTTTACCTCCTTCATTCCTTCATCTGAGGTACCTGTGATTATAATGTCATCTACATAAATACAAATGTAGATCATACCTTCATCTGTTCTCTTAATGAGGAGGCTTGCATCTGCTTTTGAACTTTGGTATCCAAGATCATTGAGATACTTTACAAGTCTGTAATTCCAAGCTCTTGGATCTTGCTTCAATCCATAGAGTTCTCTTCCTAATTTGCAAACATGATTTGGGTAACTGGAATTGATTCAGGTTGTTCCATGTAGACCTCATCTGATATATATCCATTTAGAAATGCATTCTTGATATCCAATTGACTTAGCTTCCATCCTTTTGATGCTGCTATAGCAATCAATGTCCTTATGGTTGACATCTTTGCCATTGGACTAAATGTCTCATCATAAACTATGCCATGCGTCTGAGCATAACCTTTGACTATCAGTCTAGCCTTGTATCTGGCTATTCTTCCATCTACAAGCTTCTTAACTTTGTAAACCCATTTATTTCCAATCACTTTCTTACCATTCGGTTTTGGAACAAGTTCCCAAGTCTTGTTCTCTTCAAGTGCATTGAGCTCTTCCTTCATTGCTTCTTCCCATTTTTCCTTATCTTTTGCTTCATTGTAATTCTGAGGTTCTTCATCTTCCTTTACTAAGTAAGCATAGTTTTGCTGAGTCAAATAAGAAGTATCATAGGAATACCTTGTTGGTTGTTTCCTTAATCTATTTGACCTTCTTGGTTCATACTCTTGATGTGTATCTGAATACACTTCTTCATCAAATCTCGGTGCATCTTCATTTCTCATAACTGATCCATATCTGGATGTACTTGCCTGCATATGATCTTCTTCTCCATTTACCTGCATATGTGATTTACCTTTTTCATTTCTTCTTACCTCCTCTTCAATTGTTTCATCATTATAATCTTTATCTGCATACCAGCTCTTTCCTTCATCAAATGTCACATCTCTAGAAACAATAAATTGTTTGGTTAAAGGACTCCATAACCTATAACCCATCTGCTTTTCATCATATCCGATGAACACATGTTTTTCAGCTTTTGGTTCAAGCTTATGTCTAAGTTGTGATGGCACCTAAGCATAAGCAACTGATCCAAACACTTTACAATGATCAAGTGTTGGTTTCTTACCCCACCAAGCTTCATAAGGGGTCATTCCATTTAAAGTTGTACATGGTAATCTGTTTACAAGATATGTGGCTGTATTTATAGCCTCAGCCCAAAGATAGTTTGGACAATTCTTCTCCTTTAACATTGCTTTGGAAAACTCAACCGGAGTTCGTTTTGTCCTTTCTGCTACTCCATTTTGTTGTGGTGTATACCTGCAAGTTATTTCTCTTTTTATACCTACATTCCACAGATAATCATAGATTCTTGAGAAAAATATTCTCCTCCTCCATCAAACCTTAGCCTTTTGAGTTTTTGTCCTATAAGTCTTTCAGCATATGCATGAAAATGCTTGAAAGCTCCAAACACTTTAGACTTCTCTTTCAAAACATCAAGAGTTATCCATCTTGTTGCATCATCAATAAATAGAACGTGATACCTTGAGCCACTGATAGATCCTTCTTTTGTCGGTCCCCATACATCTGTATGTATGAGTTCTAGCAAACCATCATGTTTGTATCCATTTTTCTAAAATGGTAACCTGTGTGCTTTTCCCATTTGACAGGCTTCACATTTCTGAATCATATGTTGATTCTTCATATTCGGTAATCCTTTTACGGATTGTTTCTCCACCATAGTTTTGATTCCTTTTTCATTAAGATGTCCTAACCTCTTATGCCAGAGGTCTAGTTCTGTAAATGCTTTATCACCATGTGTGACAAAGGCTTGACCAAAATTCCCTTGTACTTTAAGAGTAAAAAGTCTACCTTCCTTTTTACCATAGACAATTTGATTGTATCCATTCTCTGGATCTTCAACAAATACTCCTTCATTTGTAAACCTGACTTGAAAACCTTTTTCTACTATCTATCCCATGCTGATCAGATTCTTTGGAATTGTTGGAACATACAAAACATTTGTTAGCACGTTAGCTCCATTTTTACACACTTTTCCAATTGACCGCACATTATGTTTTGTGTTATCACCTGTTTGCACCATATGATTCAAAATCCCTCCTTCCAGTTCTCATAATAATTCTATATTTCCTGACAAATGATTTGAACAAGCAGATTCAATATAGAATACCTTGAGATCTTCATTTTCTGACACACTTATCGAATTCATCATCAATGTTGTATAGTTGTAGTAGGTAGTGTTGTGAGACTGATTTTGTCCCCAACTTCTTGCTCCACCTCTACCATATCAGCCTCTTTGGCTTTGTCTACCTCTTTTATATCTTCCACTTTTGCCTCTGCTATTGTTGTTCTAATTGTGACTTGATCCTTGAGAATTATGCCAACAATCATGAGCCAAATGATTTCTTAATCCACAGATCCAACAAGTCTTCTTGTTGTTAGTTTGATTACCTCTTCCTTTTGTATTACCTCTACTTCTACTTCTGACATTACCTCTTCCTCTTGCATAATTTGCTTGAATAGTCATCTCTTCTTCATCTTTTTCTTTACCTTTATCACCTTTCTTCTTATTCTTTACGTACATAGCAGAACTATGTCCGTTATCTCCATCTGTCTTCAAATCTTTCTCAAATGTTAGCATTAGTCCAAGCAACTCATTTAAATCTGGTACAAAATGATTTAATGAAAGTTCAGTTGAGAGTACGAAAGGTTTCCACCTTTCATCTCCTCTCAGCCCGGCAAGCAATTGTGCTATCAACTTGTGGTCTTCAATATCTCTGTCAATAGATCCAAGACTATCTGCCAAGTCCTTCATTTAGTGACATAATCACTAATGCTTTGACTTTGCTTTTTCTTGAACGTTGTGAACTCCGACCATAAGCTAGCCTTCCTAGCTTTAGTAGTGTTTTGGAAGTGATCTTCCAATGCACTCCATATATATTCTGCTTTTTCCAGACCTCTAATATGTGGTAATAAGTGATCTGTAATGGTGTTGTAGATATAAGCTCTTGCCATTGCATCTTTCTTCTGCCATAACTTCAAAGCTTCTAACTCTTGTTTCTTTGGTTGACTGTCATGTCCAAAAGCAGGCTTCTTTTCTTCTCCTGTCACATATATCATTAAGTCCTTACTCATAAGTAAGGCTTCCATTCTCATTACCCATGCAGGATAATTATCTCTGTCCAATTTGTCAATAGAAATGTGATCTGCCATGGTCTTCTTGTTTCTGTTGCTATCTGTGAGTAAAACTTTAAAAATTTTTACCTTTGATAAACCTTTACCATTGAGAATGACTTTTGAACACTTCTCTGATCTTGTTTGTTGTTGATCACCTCAGCTTTCAACTTTCCAATAAAGAATTCTTCAACATCTCTTGTATCTTTACTTCCGTTTACTCTTGAGGACCTTTCTGCTCTTCAGAACCTTTCTGCTCTGATACCACTTGTTGGTGCAGCAAGAAAGCTGAACTTAACTGCGGAATTCGCCACATCACAAGAACTAAGCTAGAGTGATACTAGAACACCTCTATAATCATCAATAGCTTAGCAACCTTTCTGAAACTGAAAACTTATAACTGTATTTAGTGAAATCTGAAAAATTAACTTTAGAGAAACTTTGCCTTTTCTTCAAGCTTCAATTCACAATTGATTTACTTCAAACTTTACAATTCTGTGCTTGCTCACTATTAGATAATCTTTCAGTCACTTAACTGTGCCAAAGCTGACTTTTAAACTCACCGAAACACCACCGGAACTTCACCGGATTGTTACCAGACATTCACCGTAATGTTACCGGAACCAACTACAATTCTATTTGTAGTTACTTAAAATATGTGTAAATGAAGTAAGGAAGCAATACTTGAGCTTCTTTTAGTGAATGAACTCTATCTGAAGTTTGAGAAAAAACTTCATCAGTGTTGGATGCCTTTTCTGTCAGACTTAGTATTGTGCGTACATGTCCCGTTTCACAAAAACCTTTTGATCAATTTCTAGTTGAGACTGGTAGCTTCAAAATGAGCTATCTCTCATGAAAAACTTTACATTATATGATGAGATCTAACTTGTAGAAATACCATAAAAATGTACACTGATAAAACTATAACTCTTAACTAACTTTCATAGTAACATGAAATCAGTTAGATTTCTTCACACAGAAGAATGCGCTCAATCTTTCCACATAAACATGTGTTTTCTATTAGAGAAGATATGTACATAATGGCTTGGCCTCTTTTTGCTCATAGCCATGGAAAACTCTCCTATTCTGAGTAGTTCTTCCTTACCATCTCTCTTACAGATGAATACCTGACAATTCAGGTTTTATTATTTATCTCTATATACGCGTACTTCTTTCTACTCTATGTGCTCTCTCTCTACTCTCAACAGCCTCTTGTCTGACTATTCTGGTTGCTCTCTTAGGAGCTTCTTATTATAATCTTCTAACTCATATATATACATATTTGTTCCGAGATTCAAAACTCGTAATTCTGGAAGTTTCGATGAACTATCTTACAGTCGTGAATTTGTCCCTTCACTAAGGTTTGATTTTCTGAATGCATTGTTTCTGCTTCTCTTTGTCTTTCTTTATCCTTCTTATGTCTTCATGTCTTCATGTCTTCATGTCTTTATGTCTAATTAGTGAATGAATCTCCAACAGCTCCCCCTCAATAACTAATTAGCATCCTCTGATCTTTCATATATTCTTCTTTTCTTTTATCCCTACCATTTCTTTGAATCTGCTTTTCTTTACTCCATCCAAGCTCTTTGTGAGAATATCTGCAATCTCATCTTTTGTTGGAGTGAATACTATTTCAATCTCCTTCTCCATTACCTTTTCCCTCAAGAAATGATATTGAATTTCTATATGCTTCTTTCTTGCATGAAATACTGCATTTGCTACAAGATACAACCAACTCATATTACCTTTGTGTATGATAGGTGTATCTTGATCAATACCCAAGCTTTTGAACAAGGTTTGCATCCATATCACTTCTTTAGCTACTTCCACAAGTCCTTTATACTAAGCTTTAGTTGACGATAAAGCCATTGTATGCTGCTTCTTTGAACACCAGCTGATAAGGTTATCTCCTAGGTACATCATATACCCATGTGTTGACCTTCTGTCATCTTGACTTCTTGCCCAGTTTGTCATTGTATGCTCTCAGCTTTATATCTGATGTAAAAGGATAATATAATCCTTCCTTTATGGTTCTTTTGATATATCTAAGAACTCTTTGTCCTGCAACCCAATGTTGATCCTTCGGACAATGCATAAACTATGAGAGAACTCCTACTGCATAACTAAGATCTGGTCTTGTTAGCGTAGCATAAATCAAGCTTCGCATTAAAGATTGATACTTCCTCATATCTTTAAACTCTACACCATCATATTTGCTGAGTTTATGATTTACTTCAAGCCGTGTTGAATCTTCTCTGCAATTCTCCATGTTAAACTTCTTCAGTAAATTTAGAAGATACCTTTCTTGCGAAACATATACACCATGATAGGTATATGTGACTTCCATTCCAAGAAAGTATGATAACTTTCCTAGATCACTGATCTTGAATTCTTTTTCAAGCAATCTCTTTACCTCCTTGATTCCTTCATCTGAGGTACCTGTGATTATAATGTCATCTACATAAATACAAATGTAGATCATACCTTCATCTGTTCTCTTAATGATAGACTTGCATCTGCTTTTGAACTTTGGTATCCAAGATCATTGAGATACTTTACAAGTCTGTAATTCCAAGCTCTTGGAGCTTGCTACAATCCATAGAGTGCTCTTTGTAATCTGCAAACATGATTTGGTGACACTCGTGTGTCCACTAGTGGTTTTTTCTTAAAGCTTTGTAGGTCATTCATATCCTAGTTGAGCAAGAAGCACCTTGTTGTGGCCATGTCTGTTGGTGCAAGGCAATCATCAATGGATGATTTGAACAAACATTTGAAGTCAAAGAATGAAGCAAAGATCAAGATGTGAGGCTTGAAGTTTAGTTCATGATAAGAAGATTAAGAATTCTATATACATGTATACTAATCTTGTAATTAGTTTATAAAAACTTTGCATCTATGATGAGTCATGATGTAAACATCTCTATATGATTGATATAGATGTATTACAAGTATGAGGGATGATGAGTGACAAGTTTTAGAAGTCATTAGAGACTTTAGAAAGTGAGAAGAACTTGATGTATCAGTTAGATGTAATTTTTTTTTTGAATAGAAAAAACTTGCACCTCGATCTTCAGCTTAGTGCTCTTTCTATGTTTATCTTCTTGATGAATGCTTTTGGACAAGTCTAATTCTATAGTTGAGTGACTTCTGTACAAGTTTTTAAAGTTTAATTGTAATCAAGCTGAGAGAATTTTAAGTAGGAACATTTACATTTGTAAATGTGAAGAAGTGAAGATAGGAATAGGTGCAATCCCGATGGTCAATGTTTTGATCATATCTCCCGCTATAGTGTAACATTTTGAGCAAATAAGCACCCACTCTTTAGGTTGAAAGGTAAGCTACTTGTGGCCAAAAGCATTTGAACAAGCAGGGTCTACTTTGGGAGAACCATGCATTATAAGTTGTAGGTGTCAAAGTCGACTACATAAAAGAAACGTTTCAAACATAAGTACATTGTTTGAAAAAAAAACTCGAGATCTACTAAATTATTTGGAGATATTTAACTTGGATAAGATGTGCAAACATTATGAGACACCTTGTATAAAGTTTCATTGAAAACTTTACACATTTGATGAGTCAACAAGTGAATTAAGTGCAGCAGACTTTTTTGAATAATTAGTTTCTTCACAGTTAGTTTAAAGTTTTGTAATTGAGCGTTGGTCTTCCAAAACTGGTTGAGGTTTTGATTTGTTCTTGATATAGAGTAACATCAAGGATAACTTGATCTTTTGGAGATTAATGTTCTCCATTAGCGGTATCAGAGCAAAAGTCATCAGATTTGAAAAAAGGAGGACCCCGACTATTGCAGATATGCAAAAATCAACCCTTGAAGATTCAAAAGGTGAAAGTTTGAAGTGAAAGCTAGAGAAGGAGGCCTGAAGCTATCAAGAAGATCAAAAGGAACTACGTTCAAAGTAAAGGTACATTCATTATTCAAAAAGCTTGAAGAATTTATTGCACAGGTGAAGAAAAGATGGGAGATTCTCTTTAGATAGAGAAAACTATCCTGCTAGGTCAATGGGGATGGAATCTCATCTTTTGATAGGATACATCACAGTTGAAGAAGAAAAACCACAATTTAGGGATCCTAGTGTTCCAACGAGGGACGAGCTCTTAGATTTGAAGACATGGATGAAGAACGATGGTCAAACAAGGAGCATTATCTACATGGGAGTCAGTGATTATTTGCTACCTCACATTAGAGGACTTGAAAGTGCAAGTGACATATGGAATGCTTTGGAGGAGCATTTCCAAAACACTACAAAGTCAAGTAAGGCATCTTTATGGGAAGAATTCACCACATTCAAGAAGAAGGCTTCTCAATCCATTTCTGATTATGTAGCAAGGATGAAGGACATTGCAAATGCATTAGGAGCAGTTGATGAAGACATTGAAGAGGACAAATTGGTAAGAAAAACACTCACAGGTTTGAGAGGAGATGATAAGTGGAAGCCATTCATTCTATCCACTGAATTGTCAATAGATCATTTCACTTCTAATTTGAATCAATTGCTAGGACATTTGCCAACCTTTGAGCAGGATGTCAAAGGTGATGTTGATAAAAGTACAGGTCAAGAAATGTATTCAAAGGACAAGAAGAAAATTAACAAAAGCAAGCAATAATTGAATGAAGATGAAGGCATGAGTCAAGCTAACTTCCTAAGAGGAAGAGGAGGTGGCAAAGGAAGAGGAAGAGGCATAAGCAATAAAGATGGTGTCAAATCTTGCTGGATTTGTGGTAAGACTAATCATTTAGCTCATGAACGTTGACATAATAATCAGAATGGTGGAGGATATAATCAGAACTTTAATTCAAGAGCAAAAGGTGGTAGAAAATCAGAGAGGTAAATTTAGAGGTAGAGGTAGCAGAGGTTTCTTTGGAAGAAATGCAGGTAAAGGCTTTCAAAGTCAATCTCACAATAATACCTAGTACAACTATGCTTCAGATCAGAAAGAGGATTCAACATTAATTATGAATGCAACTTGTGAAAGACAAAGTGAAGATCAAAGAGTCTTCTACATAGACGTAGGGTGTAGCAATCACCTGAGTGGAAACATAGCTTTGATGACTGATTTGGAGAATAAGTTAAGTAATCATGTAGTTCAAATAGGTGATAAGACAAAGCACAATGTGAATTCCATTGGATCAGTAAAGACCAAGGATGGAAGCACTCTTCTGAGTAAGGTCTTGTATGTTCCTATAATCCCAAAGAATATGATAAGTGTAGGGCAAATTATAGAGAGAGGTTATGAAGTAAGGTTCACTAATGATGGAGTTTTTGTGGAAGACCCTAGCAATGGGTATAAAAAAATTCGTTCAGGAAAGAAAGAAGGAAGGCTATTCACATTGGAGATTCAAGGCAATGTTGTTCATGCCTTGTTCACTTATGGAGGATATAAGATCTCTGAGTTAGATCTTTTGCACAAAAGACTTGGACATTTCAATGAAAGAGGTATTAAGGATATGATTAACAATGGTTCAATGCTTGGATTACCTAATGTTGCAGGTCAACACATGACATACAGATGTGAAGCATGTCAATTAGGTAAGGCTCATAATCAATCATATAATAAGCATGGTTTCATGTATTCAGAGAAGCTTGAATTGGTACATATAGATGTGCGGGGACCATCAAAGGCCTTTAGCATTAATGGTTCAAGATATTATGTGATTTATGTTGATGAAGCTACCAAGTGGATCACCTATTTGTGATCAAAGATAAATCAGAGGTATTCAATACATTAAAACATTACCATGTGTATGCAGAAAGAGTTTCAAGAGAGAAATTGAAGCGGCTAACGTCAGATGGAGGGGGAGAGTATTTCACTAATGAGTTCAGTGATTATTTGTGGAATGCAGGTGTAAAAAGGGAAGTCACTTGCACATACTCTCCTCAACAAAATGGTGTAGCAGAAAGGAGAAATAGAACTCTTGTTGAGTTTGCAAGGTCAATGATGAAGGAGAAAAATTGCCCTAATTATTTGTGGGCTGAGGCTATAAATACAACCACATACTTGGTTAATAGGCTACAATGTAAAGCTTTGCAGGGTATGACACCATATGAAGCTTGGTGGGGTAAGATACCTACCTTAGATCATTGCAAAGTGTTTGGATGTTTCGCTTTGCATATGTGCCATCTCAGTTGAGGCATAAATTGGAACCTAAAGCTAAAAAGTATGTGTTCATTGGTTATGATGATAATCAGATGGGTTATAGGTTGTGGAGTCCATCCACAAAGCAATTCTTTGTGTCAAAGGATGTTATATTTGATGAGTAAGGTACTTTGTATGCAGGTACAATTAGTATTCATGCATGTGATGAAGAAACATTGAACGAGAAGAAAGATAAACCAAAGGTTCAACTATTTGATAAAGAAGAGAACAAAGAAGCACTAGTTGAAGTTGAAGAAATGCCAAGGTTTGATCTAGAATGTGATGAACCAGAAACTTCAAGAAATGGAGAACTCAAAAGATCATCAAGGCACAAATGGCAACCTACAAGGTATAGCTATGATACTTCATTTTTGACCACTAAAGATTATGCTTATATGGTGAAAACAAAGCCTAAGTCCCTTCTACATATGAAAAGGGAAAAGGTAAGGAAAATTGGGAGAAAGCTATGTAGGAGTAGTATGATGCATTGATGGAAAATGAGACATGGGATTTGGTTCCTTAACCAAATAGTTAGAAGATCATTGGATGCAAATGGGTCTACAAGACAAAGAGGTATGGAGATGGAAGTGTGTCTAGATATAAAGCTAGACTTGTTGTGAAAGGGTATGCTCAGACATATGGTATAGATTATGATGAGACTTATAGTCCTGTGGCAAAGATGACAACTATAAGGACTCGGATAGCTATTGCTGCATGTAAACATTGGAAGTTATGTCAATTAGATGTGAAGAATGCTTTTCTAAATGTTTATATTTCAGATGATGTTTTCATGGAGAAACTAGAAGGTTTCAAGGATAAAAGGTATCGTAAGCTCAAGAGAGCTTTGTATGGTTTGAACCAAGCGCCAAGGGCATGGAATTATAGACTTGTGAAGTTCTTGAAGGAGCTTGGTTTCCAAGTGTCTAAAGTAGATAGTAGATTGCTTGTTAAAGCAAGTGATGATGGGTTTATTTACATGTGCATATATGTTGATGACATAATTCTTACAGGTATAGATGAGAAGGGCATACAAATCCTTAAGAAGCAAATGAAGAAAGAGTTCAAGATCAGTGGCTTGGGAGACTTGTCATATTTCTTGGGCACGGAGGTTTCATATACTCAACATGGAGTATATGTGACTCAAGAAAGGTATTTGATGAACTTGCTAATCAAGTTTAAAATGGAAGATTGTAGGATATCACCTACCCCAATGGAGGTGAATCATAAATTGAGTAGATATGGAGGAGAAGAATTTAAGGACATAAAGTTATATCAAAGTCTGGTTGGTAGTCTAATCTATGCTACATTAACTAGGCCTGATTTGTCATATGCAGTTGGAGTGTTGTCTCAATTTATGCATTGTCCTAAGAAAGAACATTGGATTGTAGGACAAAGGGTGCTAAGATACATTAAGGGTACACTCAAAGAAGGTTTGTATTATGGATTCACATCAGATACAAACATCAAGATATATAGTGATATAGATTGCATAGGTAATCCTGATGATAGGAGATCAGCATATGGGTATCTATGTTATGTGGGACATAAATTGATCTCTTGGTGTTCTAAGAAGCAACATACAGTTGCTTTGTCATCCACAGAAGCAGAGCATAAAGGTATGGTTGAAGCTACAAAGGAGATTATATGGTTGAAGACTCTTATGAAGAGTTTTGACATCATTCAGAGTACACCCACTATTCATCGAGATAATATGAGTTCATTGTATCTAGCTGCTAACCTTGTATTTCATGCCAGGACTAAACATATTGAGATTCAATATCATTTCTTGAGAGAGAAGGTGATTGATAAAGAAATTGAAGTCATGCATACTTCAACAAAAGATCAGATTGCAGACATGTTTGCCAAAAGCTTGGATGGACCTAAGTTACAAAGATTCAAAGACATGGCAGGTATAAAGAAGATGGAGAAAATCACAATTGATGATTGAGGGGGTGCTATTGGTGCAAGAAAATCATCAATTGATGATTTGAACAAAGATTTGAAGTCAAAGAATGAAGGAGATATCAACATGCGAGGCTTGAATTTTAGTTCATTATAAAAAGATTAAGACTTGTATATACATGTATACTAATCTTGTAATTAGTTTATAAAAACTTTGCATCTATGATGATTTGTGATGTAAACCTCTATATATACTTGATATAGATGTACTATGAGTATGAGGGATGATGAGTGACAAGTTTTGGAATTCATTAGAGACTTTGGAAAGTGAGAAGAACTTGATGTATCACTTAGATGTAATTTTTTCCTGAATAGAAAAAAGTTGCACCTTGATCTTTTGCTTAGTGCTCCATTTGTGTTTATCTTCTTGATGAATTCTTTTGTACACATCTAATTCTATAGTTGAATAACCTCTGCACAAGTTTTGAAAGTTTAATTGTAATCAAGGTGTCAGAATTTTAAGTAGGAACATTTGCATTTGTAAATGTAAAGAAGTGAAGACCACCACCTTTATTGATAGTCAGAGCACACTAGAACTTGTGAAACAACCCTATGTTTCATGCTCACACAAAGTACATTGAGCTGCACTATCATTATGTCAGGGAGAGGTGCTCAAATGGAGAGATCAATTCGGGTTATGTGTCCACAGAGGATAATATTGTAGACCTTTTCACAAAGGGTCTACCTAGGGAAACATTTTAAGCTTTCTTTAAAGCTTTGGGCTGACTTCATTTTTTGGATTGATTTTATTCAACATAGCTCAATAGTTCCTTATACATGAGTACCATCTCTTTATTCACCACATTACTTCCAAGATAATTTGTTGATATATTTTAGTATTGATGTGTATGAATACACTTAGGATCTTTGGGACACTTTTTTCCCTCTTTTAGGATTTTTCTCCTCTGGCTTGTATATATGCCCATAACCATAATGAGTCACTTATCTTTGTACATTCACTTGGTAATACATTCAATATTATGTTGTGCTCCAAACTTCCTCTTCTTCCTTGTGTTATTCATGTGTTTTTGCAAACCTCAAACTCCAACAAAAAACTATGTATTTGATTGCGTTGATCTATAATTATACAACATTATTCCCCCCTTTAATACAATTTTTTTCCTCAAAAATGTGGAGACGTATATTATGTGGACTATTCTTCCATGCACCATGATCAATCTTGTCAATCATGGTCTTGGTTTTTCTGATTCACCTCTTAATTAGAACGATATTCTATCTTGGATTGGATCTAAAACGATAAGAATCCATTATTGGACTCATCCTGCAACAACCTAAGGATTAGGACCACCACGTGCTAGAGAGATGACTCTCCTCCCAACCTTATGCCTGTATATATAGCTGCTTGAATCAATGAGGACCACAAATGTAACTAGAGTCCACAAATGCATGTGCAATCTGTTGGAGTTTATTGATCTCCAAAGTACAGCTAGAAGTAGGTGAAACCCAACAGGGCCTAGTTGACTTTTTCACAAACTTGTATGCACAGACCAACTTTTTTGCAGAGCAAATTGCTCTTTACTCACTTGGAATTTTCCAAAACTGTTTCACATACATAAACTAGACTCTAAGAGCTTTTCAACAAGATATAGAACACCTCAAATGGATAAATACACAATGAGCTATGACCTCTGCAATATGCAGCTTTAATGGAGACCTTGAAACAAAGATGAACCTGAGGACACACATCACTTGCAGAGACTACTGCTCTTAACTCACAACTCCAATGACTTTGAACCTTTCCAGAATACAAGTAGACTTAAAGAGCTTTCTAACAAGCCAAAGAACACATGATTTGAATACATACACAAGGAGATATGACCTCTGCAAGTTTGAGGTTTAATGGAGACCTTCAGCAGGGATAAAAAACAGAGAACACACACTACTTGCAGAGAGTATTGCTCTCAGCTCACAACGCCAATGATTATGGAAATTTTTAGGAAGAAAGTAGACAGTAAGAGCTTTCCAATGAGCTATCAAACATGTGATTTGGATATATAATGATGGAGATACAAGCTCTGCAATCTCTGCATACAAAACTACAATAGTGTAGAGATACACATATGACTCTATTGGACATCCCACAAGATCACGACTTTTCTCCTCTTTTTATAGCATGGGAAACTAATCTAAAACCTTCCTAATACATCTAAATTCGTGGTAGACACTTGGATGGAGGTATTACATGACTCAAGTGCTCAAATAAGCAAAGTATTGATGGACTTTGAGAACTATCCACATCGACCTTCCACTAGGACACCACTGAAGCTCATTTGTGACTCACTAATTTGACTCACCATGTTCTAGAACTCACGTGGTGTTTTTGCTACACTTTATGAATAATATGAGCCTTCTTGAAGTATTTGAAGACTTCCCAAAGGTATTTACATAATTTGAAACTTGTACCCTACATAAAACAAATGTTCGCAACATTCTCCCCCTCAAGTTTCAAAGGGTATTTCCTTCATGCCAAGAATATAGTTGAATCTTTGAAGCTTTGGTCCATCCAAGGATTTGGTGAAGATATCTGCAACTTGATCCTTTGTTCCAACAAAAGAAACCTGCACTTCATTGTTCATGGCCTTCTCTCGAACATAATGATAGTGAACCTCTATATGCTTTGTTCTAGCATGAAAAATAGGATTTGAGGTCATATGAATGCTGCTCAAGTTATCCCCATATATCAGTGGTACATCAACCTGCACATTCAAGTCATGAAACAACTTTTTAAACCACATAACCTCAGTAGTAGCCAATGCTAAACCTCTATACTCAGCCTCTGTAGAAGATAAAGCAACTGTAGGCTGTTTCTTTGAACTCCATGTTAATGTCTTGTTTCTTGCTATTACCACATATCCACTTGTGGATCTTCTGTCATCTTTGCTTCCAGCCCAATCTGCATCACTAAAGAATTTAAGAGTTAGATCAGCATCATGACTATAAAATAATCCTTCGTTCATGGTACCTTTCAAATACCTAAGCACTCTTTTCGCTGCATGCATATGAGGTACTCTAGGTTCATGCATAACCTGTGACAATACTCCCACTGCATAACATATATCAGGTCTAGTTTTTGTTGCATAAATCAAAGATCCTACCATGGATCTATATACATTCATATCATGCAACTCGTCACCTTCCTTTGCACTCAGCTTTACATTACATTCCATTGGAGTAGAAACAAATTTACATTCCTGCATACCAAACCTTTTCAACATATCACATATATACTTTCTTTGTATCAACCACATACCTTCATCGCTATACACAATTTCAATCCCAAGAAAGTATCTGAGCAAACCAAGATCTGAAATTTTAAATTCCTTTCCCAAATTACCTTTTATCTCATCAATTGCTTTTGCATCATTCCCTGTAATCAACAAGTCATCCACATAAATGCATACATAGACACACATGCCATCTACATGTTTTACATAAAGTGAAGGATCAGCATGACTCGTTGTGTATCCTTGCAGCATAAGATACTTTACCAACCTTGCATTCCATGCCCTTGGTGCCTGCTTAAGACCATACAATGCCTTCTTTAACCTGCATACATGATTAGGATATTTTGCATCCACATAACCATCTGCTTGTGACATATACACTTCTTCATTTAACTCACCATTAAGAAAGGCATTCTTTATATCGAGTTGATATATATTCCACCTTTTACTTGCAGCTAAAGCCAACAAAGTTCTCACCGTTGCCATATTTGCTACTGGACTAAATGTTTCCTCATAGTCCACACCTTGAGTTTGATTATATCCTTTTGCTACAAGTCTAGCCTTATATCTAGACACACTACCATCACTATTTCTTTTAATCTTAAAAACCCACTTGCAACCAATTACCTTTTGTTTTGGTGTACTTGGAACTAAATTCCAAGTCTTGTTATCCTGTAGTGCTTCCATTTCTTCTCTCATTGCTTTCTCCCACTTTTCATCTCCTTTGGCCTCATCATAACATGTGGGTTCATTTTCCTGCTCAACTTTTGTCATAAAAGCATAATGAGTATTCATGAAAGATTCATAAGTATACCTTTGAGGTTGCTTACTTACTCTTGAAGTTCTTCTTACCTCCAATGTAGATGCTCTTCCTTTCTTATTAGGAATCTTTGATGATTCTCCATACTCACATACATCACTAATTTCCTCTCCTTCATCATTAACTTCAACAAGTTTGAGTTTACCTTTACTTTTAACACTTGGAGGTGAATCTTGCCTTAATCTTCCATTGAAAGGTGATCCTCTTTCTTCATCTAAACCACTCCTTTCATCATTTAAACTTCCTGATGGCTAAACTATGCATTCATCCCCTTCAACCACACCTTCTTCATTTTCATCCATGACCTGCAAACAATTCTTATCTGCATACCATGAAAGTAATTCATCAAAGTTTACATCTCTTGACACAACAACCTTATTGGTATGAGGATTATAGCATCTATATCCTCTTTGAGTATCTACATAACCAATAAATATACATTTTTCTGATTTTGCATCAAGTTTAGATCTCACCTCACTAGGTACATGTACATAACATACACAGCCAAATACTTTCAAATGACTTACACTTGGTTTCCTTCCATGCCATACCTCATATGGTGTCAAATGATGAGCTCCAGCAGTCGGAACTCTATTCATAATGTAAACACTTGTGTTAACAGCTTCAACCCAAAAATAATTAGGCAAACACATATCATTAAGCATGCTTCTAGATGCTTCTGCTATGATTCTGTTTCTTCTTTCTGCGACTCCATTTTGTTGTGGAGTATACCTGCATGTAACTTCTCTTTTGATACCTTCATCATACAAAAAATCAGTAAAAGCTTGGGAGAAATACTCTCCCCCTCCATCAGATCTTAGCTTCTTAACATACCTTCCTGTTTGCTTTTCGACATATGATTTGAACTTCTTGAAACAATCAAAAACGCACTCTTATGTTTAATGAAATACACAAATGTCATTCTACTATGATCATCAATGAATGATACATAGTACTTATTACCAACCAAGGATGCCTCTTTAGTAGGTCCCCACACATCTGTGTGTATGAGATCTAGCAAACCATCACTTACATAGCTTGAATGCTTGAAAGGTTGTCTACTCTGCTTACCCATTTGACATGCTTCACAAAGATGCACCATATGTTGCTTAGTAAGATCAGGTAATCCTTCAACAATCCTCTTCTTTGATAGCTCCTTTAAACTGTGTACATTCATGTGTCCAATCCTTTTGTGCCATAGATCAAGCTCTGCTATTCGATGCATACCATAAGAGAAATAGTTTGTATGATTTGGGTTTACCTTGAATGTAAACAATCTACCTTGTTTTTGACCTCTAGCAATTAACCTCCTTTGCTTTGGATCCTCAATGAAGCAACCTGCATGATTAAATCTCACTTGTAGACCTTTTTCTACCATTTGACCAACCGACATCAAATTCTTAGTGATCGTTGTCACATAAAGTACATCCTTCAAGCAATTTTTCTTGCTCTTATCCTGCATAACAACATCTCCAACCTGCATAATCTTATGTGTTGTATCATCTCCTGTTTCAACATGACCTTTACATGATGGATTATGCATATTAGAAAACCATGAAGCATCATGAGACATGTGATTAGAACAACCACTATCTACATACCATACATCGCTATTGCAATTCATCTTAGTTTCTACATTCATCATAAGAAGAGAATCATAATCATCACTTTTACCTTCAACTGCATAATTTCCTTGTTGTTTACCTCTTCTTGAATAGCCTCCTCTTCGATTACCACCTTGATTATTTTCATTTTGATAACAATCTTTGGCATAGTGTCCATACCTTCCACATATATAGCAATTGTTCTTATTATCTTCACTCCTTTGTCTTTGGTTGTAGTTGTAGTAGCCTCTCGTACCTCTAGCGCTTGATCTTCCTCTTCCTCTTGTGTTGAAGAAGCCACTTGAAGTCCTTTGATCATCGCTCCTTCTTCCTCGACCTCTATTTGAACCTCTTCCACCTCTGTTTCCAACTCTTGATGATCCTACATAAAGAGCTTGTCCTTGAGATCCTTTTTGATTTGAAGTAGAACCATTTAGATTCATCTCCTCCGTGACCATGAGGGCAATAAGTTGATCAAAATGTGGTAATTCTCCTCTGACATAAACTGAAGTAATGAAGGGTTTCCATCTCTCATCATCTTTGAGTCCGTTGAGAGTATGTGCAACCAAGTCGTCGTCCTCCACATGAGCTTGATTTGATCCTAGTTGATCTGCAATCTCTTTAACTTTCAATATGTAATCATTGAACGATGTCCTTGTATCTTTCTTTATGTTATTCAACTCATTTTTGAGTTGAATCTTCCTTGCTCTTGTACCTGTAGCATACAACCTTTCGAATGCAAGCCAAACATCTCTACTTGTGTCTAGATCTTGTATGTGTCCTACCATTGAATCTTGAATATTTTGTGATAAAATGAATATAACCCTTTTGTCTCTCTCATTCCAAAGTCTAAACTCCCTCAATTGTTGCTGATTTGGGTCCTCTGGTAATGTGGGTTTGATATCTGTGCCGTCAATCAAACCATACAAGCCTCTACCTTGCAAGTATGCTGTGATTCTAAACTTCCATGCTTGATAATTGGTCTTATCAAGCTTCTCTATTTGTGCATGTTGGTCTCCCATAATACAAATGCTAAGCTTCCTCCTTTAAGCCTCCTTTCCAATGTGTGTGATGAGAAGAAATATAATATTTACCTTGTAAATGAGGTATGTGCACCTTTCTTTGCTTGGATGTTGCTTCAGATGCCTCCTTGCAATCTTCTTCTACCTTTGTGTAGTGTTGATGATGAACTGCTTCTTTGATAGCTTCAAATTCTTCGTCAATGTATGATAACCTTCTCCAAGCCTCCAAGTACTTGCTCTGATACCAATGTTGGAGTTTATTGATCTCCAAAGTACAGCTAGAAGTAGGTGAAACCCAACAGGACCTAGTTGACTTTTTCACAAACTTGTATGCACAGACCAATTTTTTTGCAGAGCAAATTGCTCTTTACTCACTTGGAATTTTCCAAAACTGTTTCACACACATAAACTAGACTCTAAGAGCTTTTCAACAAGATATAGAACACCTCAAATGGATAAATACATAATGAGCTATGACCTCTACAATATGAAGCTTTAATGGAGACCTTGAAACAGAGATGAACCTGAGGACACACATCACTTGCAGAGACTACTGCTCTTAACTCACAACTCCAATGACTTTGAAACTTTCCAGAATACAAGTAGACTTAAAGAGCTTTCTAACAAGCCAAAGAACACATGATTTGAATACATACACAAGGAGATATGACCTCTGCAAGTTTGAGGTTTAATGGAGACCTTCAGCAGGGATAAAAAACAGAGAACACACACTACTTGCAGAGAGTATTGCTCTCAGCTCACAACTCCAATGATTATGAAAATTTACAGGACGAAAGTAGACAGTAAGGGCTTGCCAATGAGCTATCAAATATGTAAATTGGATATATAATGAGGGAGATACAAGCTCTGCAATCTCTGCATACAAAACTACAATAGTGTAGAGATACACATATGACTCTATTGGACATCCCACAAGATCACGACTTTTCTCCTCTTTTTATAGCATGGGAAACTAATCTAAAACCTTCCTAATACATCTAAATTTGTGGTCGACACTTGGATGGAGGTATTACATGACTCAAGTGCTCAAATAAGCAAAGTATTGATGGACTTTGAGAACTAGCCACATCGACCTTCCACTAGGACACCACTGAAGCTCCCTTGTGACTCACTAATTTGACTCACCATGTTCTAGAACTCACGTGGTGTTTTTGCTACATTTTATGAATAATATGAGCTTTCTTGAAGTATTTGAAGACTTCCCAAAGGTATTTACATAATTTGAAACTTGTACCCTACATAAAACAAATGTTCGCAACACAATGTCCTCCACTCCTTTGATATCTTCCACTAGATTCTACTAGTGGTTGGAATGATCTCGACCACTGTTTTAACACCTTCCACTAGAGTCCACTAGTGGTTGGTGTACTTGCCTCTCGAGTTAAGTCTCTCAAGACACAAGTTAACTCACGCTAACTTGAGTTAGAAGGCTCTAGAGCTTCTTGGGCAAAACTCTCTCCACATGCTCCCCATGGGGATCGAACCCAAGACCTCCTCCTTCACAACCATGAGACTTAACCACTAGGCTAAATGGATCACTTGAATATGAGACCACATGAACTTATGCTTGAGTCTATACTTGAGATCTTTGGTCCTAGAGACGAGTGACCAAACGGTATCCGATTTCAGATCTTTCTGAAGCAATCGGATTGCTAGACCATATACTTACTTTATTACATTCTTCCCCCATTGGGAAAGTTTTTTGTCCTCGAAAAAAAATCTATATAAAGTATCTGTAGGAAACACTCGAGCGTCATGTTCTTAAACCGGAAGAACATGGTCATGTTCTAAAACTAGAAGAACATGTCTCATCTCTGTGGTGGGATCTATGCCCAAATGATTCAAAACACTGTCCGGCTTTACACTTTGATAAACTTACGAAAGCACAAAGTAGTGAATGAATTATAAGGGTGGATCTAAAAACATCCCTAGCCATTTCATTGTGTCTCGATGTGCAATCTAGGCAGAAACATATAAAATGGATGGATTCTAATTACTAGTCCATTTTTGAGCATGACTAGTGCATGGACTTGTTACCGTTAGTGTCCATGTGAAAGGCCAAATGGCCATCGGACACTTCTTTGTATATCTTCTTTAATAAAACATATAGTGGCCTGGTCAGTCACAGACTGTAAGTTCGACCGCATTTGTAAGACCTAAGAAGTTTGTCTTCGTGCTCCCTGTGTACTGCGTTTTCTGCGTATTCTACACCCTCTGTGCGGAGTGCTGTGTGTGGCGTCAGGAGCTCGGTTTTCTACTCCCGAGCATATCGTCGTGGAGCTCTCGAGAAGGAGAGTGCAGTGTGGTGCATCGCCATCGAAATACTTCACTTGTACCCAGGCTTTCTCCAAGGCTTACGACTAAGGCGGCGACCAAGGCATAGACCCTGGCATACCTTGTCATCCGAGTCACCGAAGTCACCGTTGGCGCCGTTGGCTGCGCGTGAGGGAGGACCTCAACGATCAGGGAATATAGAGGTTCCCGGTACTTCCCGGGAGGTCACCCATCCCAGTACTGTTCCCCCTAGAGCTCGCTTAACCGTGGCAATCTCTTGCCACTAAGCTACACTCTTGTGGTGTTTCAAGAAGGGGAAAGACTAAGGTTGACATTACCTTGAACAAGTTTTGGTCCCTCAAAGCTTCATTTTTGCTTTTAAAGCCTATTTCTGAAGCAATTTTGGGGTGTTTTTGGAGCCATTTCGGAGTACTTTCGCACGTAGTTCTCTTCACACAGGTCCAAGAACATCAATTGGAGTGTTCCTTGTACTTCTCAGACAATAAATATCAACCTTTGGGGCTGTATTTTCAGCCACACTCGTAAAACTACAGGTTTCTCGAGGGGTTTTCAGTTTTGGCGGGAGCAGTCGCTGCAAATTTATGCAGGTTTTTAAAGCCTAAAACATCAGAGTTGACAGACACTTGCAGGTGTTATTGGCTAGTTTTTGGGTTGTGTATTCAGCCTTTTCAGTGTCATTTTACTGCATATATTGAGCACATACACACCATGTACGCTTCTGTGGATACCGCTTATGTACGTCCATGTGGGCATTGATATAGCGGTTACGTTCTTTGCATAAAGCCTTTTATGTTTGATAAAGAGGGTCGTGGTGAGGTTTTCTTAACTAGGAGACACCCAGATGTCGGAGTCTCTTCGGTGATGCAGGTGGAAGACTTACCCAGCCTCGCCATAGGAGATGTATGATAGTTGTTCATAGGTGCTCGATAAGCCTAGTTGGCTTCTATTGGGTAACTGATTATATGCAGTGGAGTCAGTGATTCACTATGCAGGTAGACATGTCAATACTTGCAGTTTTATGATACTTTGACACTGGTCATATGCTAATTTTGTAGAGGATACTCAGGCAAAATTTTTCCAGATTGATTCACTATGCAGGTAGACATGTCAATACTTGCAGTTTTATGATACTTTGATACTGGTCATATGCTAATTTTGTAGAGGATACTCTGGCAAAATTTTTCCAGATTTCTGGTTTAGTTAAGTATATAGTGGTCGATTTACTCCTTGATACACTTATTTGTTGGTGTTTGGACTCTTCTAGCTCCATTATCATTCTATTCAGTTCTCTACGATCATGGCATCATAGGTCTCAGGCACATCCGGTGGATCAGGGTCTAGTGCTAGCGTTCCGAGGAGGAGCTATAACTTGCAGGGCAAAGACCATTTTGAGATCCGAAAATTTGATGGCACAAACTTTGCTCTATGGAAGAATCAGATTAAAGATGTGCTGATTCAAAGAAGGCAATGGAAGCCAGTAAATGGGATTTCAAAGAAGCTTGCTGACATGGATGAAGATGATTGGGATGAGTTAGATGACATGGCCAGGTCTACCATTCGCTTGCACCTAGCAGATAATGTTTACTTTACAGTATTAGACTGTGAAAGTGCAGAGGAGCTTTGGAAGAAGTTATGCAATACATATGAAAAAGAGACGGTATCAAATAAAGTATATCTGATGAGAAAATTATACGACCTTCGTATGAAGGACACAGATAGTGTTGCTGCTCATCTAAATGAGTTTGATGCCATATTCTCCCAGTTACAAGCTCAGTAAATGGATATGGACAATGAAATGAAAGCAGTATTGCTGTTATGCACCCTGCCATCATCATGGGATACATTTTGCACAGCTATTAGCAATAGTGCACCAGGTGGTAAACTCGTCTATGATGACATATGTGGAGCACTCTTGAGTGAGGAGATTCGTAGAAAATCTATGGTTGGCACTCAGAGTGGAGATGCATATAATGTTCATGATTCTTACCAAGGAAAGAATCAACAACGTGGCAGGAGCAAGAACAAGGAAAAGAATGGTCAATGGAATAAGAGCAGAAGTAAATCAAGGAAGAGGGATATTGAATGCCATTATTTTCATAAGAAAGGACACATGAAGAAAGACTGTTATGCATTAAAGAATGCTAAAGGTAAAGGACAGAATGTTGATGGGCATGTTAAACAGTTACCTGCACCATCTACTTCGACTGTGAAGATTGAAGAAATTAATGCTATTTCTGATGATGCTGATGTGTTGACACTTGATAGTACTGTGCCATCTGAGGCACTTATGGCTGATTCTCTTTCCCACACCTGGCTAGATTCTGGTGCTTCTTTCCATGTGACACCACATAGAGAATGGTTCTCTAATTATGCAGCAAAGTCTCTTGGTACTGTGAGACTTGGTGACTCTTACCAGTGTGATGTTGTGGGGATTGGAGATGTGGTTGTGCAGTTCATTGACGGGTCAAAATTTACTATGCATAATGTACGCCATGTACCTCAGTTATCATGCAGTTTGATGTCAGTTGGTCAACTTGATGACCTTGGTTACAAGGTGGTCTTCTATGCTCAGTCCTTTCGTATATCAAAGGGCAATATGGTTATTGCAAAAGGAAGGAAAAGTTGGCTCACTTTACCCTTTATTTGTATCACAGAAAGAACACTTGTTAGCTGTTACTGAACAGCCTATGGCTTGTATTTGGCATGGTCATTTGGGCCATATATCTTGTAGTGGAATGGAAAATATTTCTCGTTCTGGCTACTTACCTGTGTTATCTTTCTCTGATTTTTCATTTTGTGAGCATTGTCAATATGGAAAGCAAACCAGAAATGTGCATAAAATGCACATTGACTCTTCAATTCAGCCTTTAGATCTTGTTCATACAGATGTGTGTGGTCCTATGCCCACTAGATCCTTAGGTGGTTCTCTTTACTTTGTCACTTTCATAGATGATGCTACTAGAAAAGTCTGGGTATATCCTATCAAATTGAAGGATGATGTATTCCCTACTTTCAGAAAATGGCTTGCTTCAGTTGAGACTGAAAAAGGAACTAAGCTTAAGGCTTTACGTTCAGATAATGGGGGTGAGTATACCTCACATGAATTCAGCCGTTTCTGTCAGTGTAGAGGGATTCGTAGAGAGTTTACAGCTCCTTATACCCCAGTATAGAATGGTGTAGCTGAGAGGATGAATAGAACTATTCAAGATAGAGTAGTCTCTATGTTGCATCATGCAAACCTCTCACAAGGTTTTTGGGCAGAAGCAGTATTGACTGCAGTTCATGTGATTAACCTTTCACCTAGTACTGCCAAAGGTCTGAAAGTGGCACAAGAGTTACGGACAGGGAAACCACCATATTATGATCATCTTCGAGTTTTTGGGTGTGAAGCATATGTTCATATACCCAAGAATCTTAGACAGAAGTTGGACCATAAGTCAAAGAAATGCATTTTTCTTGGATATGGTCGAGAAGGACAATTTGGATATCGCTTATGGGATCCTGAAACACGGTTAGTGATCAGAAGTAGTGATGTCATTTTTAATGAGTCTAAGATGCATAAACAGCCGATTAAGGAGGTTGAAGTGAGAAGAGTGGTGTTTGAGGATACTAGTCCTCCGGTTAGCATGCATAAAAATGCTGCACATAGGGATGTTCAAGAGAATGTCCATTCAGATCAGTCTGCACATGTTCCTGTTCAGCAACCATTGAGACGTTTGTTGGGGATTCGTGGACAAGAAGGAGTTTGAGGGTTTGTAGGAGAAAAAAGGGAGATGATGAAAATGGAATAACAGTGAGAACTTCTGCAAAGGAATACTCTTGGAAACCTTGAATATTGATTATCTTTCAACAATTACAATGACTGCGCACAGTCTAATCAATGACTAAATACAACTTCAGAGAATATCAATTACTGAAGACCAATTATCTCAAGTCCTCTAGCAACGGCCTCTCCTGCACCAATCCTTCACTTGCTTCCCGCTTCCCTTGTGTGCACCTTGCACTAAGCTTCCGCCAAGCTAAGGAATTGGTATCACAGCGCACACACGCAATAGATCTTGGGACTCTTGGAATCCAACCCGCCTTCTCTGCACACTTTCCTCTTGACACCTCTTGCACTCTTGAATGTCTTCGCACACTGGAGGCTCTTCTTGCTTCCTCTCTTGCTTCCTCTGAAGCTCTCCCTTGCTCCTAGCTCTCAATGTCTCAAGAATAGCCTTTGTCCTTCTTTTGTTGAGTCCGCCGGTTCGCGCACTCTAACTGCAATACAATCTTGGTGTCCTTTCAATGTCCCAAGATTGTCTTTTTGAACTGGTCCTCAACGATTCGCTACTTTGTCCTGTAGTGACTTTAGAACAAGAGTGACTTTCAAAATAAAATTTTTGATTGGGCGGCCTATTTCCACCTTTGCGTACGCGGCCTTCCACCTTCACCTTTCCTTTTAATTCTTTACTTTTGCACCTTAAGATTTTAAATTCATCCTTTGAACCTTAAGAGAAGAAATACTTTGCACCTTTAGTTTCAACCGGTTAGGGCTCTACAGATGCCCACCACCTAAAGATCTCTCCGTCCCGGAGAGACAACAGCAATACAAAAACTGAGAAATTGCAAAGACCCAGACATGAAAACAACGAAACCGAGGCAAGAAAAGAGGTAAAGGGTGTGTATATTATTGAGTTAAGAAAAAAGATAAGGCACCCTACAAGAATTATTTAGAAATCAAAGGGATGAGTAAATTATTGACAAAGCGATAATGGAATCTAAGAGCAATTATTATGACTGTGGATGAGCAATTTATTTATACTGTGGATGGCAATTTATTGTGGAGGTTGATTGAGATTGTCAGCCGAGGTTGGGGGAGAGGGTGGCAAAGGAGCAGAAGCTTGTTCGATCGTATGCTGTAGCGAACTAAGGCATTGCCTAAGATGATCCCTTTCCCTGCGGATACGTCGGCATGCAGCATTAGCACAAAGCCCTAAGTTGGAGCGATTTTGAAGATCTTCTAAGGCTTTCATCGCAGAGTCGGCCATATCGCGATAATGATCTCTCTCTTCTTTGAGCAATCGCGCCGTTTCGGTGAGAGAGTGCCATTGAGAGTTGGCCATGCGATTGATGTTTTCTATTGTTGAGATGTACTGTTGATGAACCGAAGCGGCGGCCGATACCGAATCCAAGGAAATTTGGGAGGCCTGAGCATTGCCGAGAGCGACTATACTCGCGTCCTGTAGTAATTGTAAAAAGGAAGGGGCTGATGGGAGGTCAAAATGCGGAGGCTCATCTCCTTCACTAGATTCTCCAACCTTATCCACAAGGACTTGTACGTTAGATGGGTTTTCATTTCCCTTGCTTTCCTTTTTGTTCTTCTCCTGCTCTAACTCCAATTGTCTCGCTAATTGTTTCCATAATTGTGGCCTAATACGGAGTAATTCTTCCACTGTCAACTAGCATTGTACTTTGGTCTTTTTGAGTTCTGTTAGATTGTGCGAGTTCTTATATGAAGACTCTTTTTCTTTTCCTCGTACTGTGGGAGCACGGAAGATCACAAATTCCTTCTCATATTCTCGCATGTAGTTTGGTATGGTAGAAATGCTCTTGGTCCCTCGCTATTTGGTCTAGCCTAGAAAATTCTTCATATATTTCTTCCATGTTTGGTATTGGTTGATAATCTTCCACCTCTAACTCCTCAAAAGGAGGTTTTGCAACTCCATTCCTTTTCCATTGGTCTTCTGGAATTCTAGTCCACAATTCTTTTGGCCATTCTGCTTCTAAATCCGGGACTATGGACATAGATTTGTCCAAGATGTTCAGTAGTTCAAGCTTATCATTCCTCTCTTTGGTTTTTGGTCCTTGGATTTAATACACTCATTGTATTGATCCTCATATATTCTCGTTTCGGGGAGGGCTGGGATAGTCTTCTCTAGGGTGGCCTAAGCTACCTGGATGCATTTTTTGCAAAATTCTAGCCTTTCCTTTTCTAACTCTCCTTGTGGGTAAAGCTTTTCATGCTGCTCTAGGTTTGGCCCATTCACAATTCGAGCTTGGTAAGCTTTCAACCACGTCCAAATCGTCTGATTTTGGGTCTGCTAGAACTGATCCTGACTTTTCTGGCTCTAATGTCTGAGGTGTAACAGAAATTTCTTCATGCGTTTCGGGTCCATTAGTCTTCTTTTTGCCTCTTGTGTCCTTCTTGACTTCTTTGTTTTTATTTTTAGTCCATTTTTCCTTGAGTTTTTCTCTCCCATCCTTCCATTTTTGGCTTTTTGTCATTTGGGTACTCTCACGTGGGTCCTTTGAATCTTCCACTATTTGTATTTTGGGTTCTAAGGTTGTACTCTTTTCTTGCTCAGGGTCTACTCATTTTCTTTCTTGTCCTTTTGTTTGTGCTCGTGTAATGGCCTTCAATGGCACTATGTATTCCTTGTCACTTCCTAAAGACTCAATTACTTCAATCACGTTAACAGGTGCAATTTCATGTGCCTTATTGGGATTTTTTGGGCAATCTCTAAAGAGATGTTACTTTCCACAATCGTTGCAATACCCTTCCCACATCTTAGGGGGTGGTGGGTTGTATGGTCGAGTGCATTCTCGGATAAAATGATCTCCTCCATATCTATAACACGGTCCTCTTGGCACGGGCAGTCTGATGGTCGGTCTCATGGGTGCTGGTGCCTTGGGTGCGGTGTACATTAGTGTTGCACCTCTGATCCATAGACATTTTCATATCCCTCCTATCCATAATATTGCGGGTCATAAGCTTGCTCATACTAAATCAGGCTGGTGTCATAGGGATAGTAATCTCCTTGGCTTTGCTCGTATCCTTGGTTCGTTGATTCTATACTTGTTAACGACGATGCTGGCACTATGGCTCTCTCCAAGTTCTCCTCTAGTTGAGCATATTTGACAAGTACTACGTGTTGAGGAAGTGGCGGTTGTGGCCCTAACACTGCTTGAGGGTTTCTCAATTGTACCTGCTCATATGGTCTAGGTGCTCTTGGTGGTCCTAGATAGGGACTATATTCGGGAATCTCCCTTCCTTGCTCTCTAGGTGGGTATCCATATGGCCTGTACTGAGGTTGATTGAAAGGTCCTGACTTCCTATTGAATGGACAATTCTCAGTGGTGTGATTGGTGTATTTTTGTTCTATGTGGCAATATAGAGCAGTTCCTTGATGTGTCTAACTATTGTAAGGGTAAGCCTGAGGCACACCAGTTCCTCCTCTTACACACATGTGAGTGGGCTGATCTCCTCCACATAAGTTGCATCTTTGTAACATGGGTACTCTCATTGGTGGATGCTGGTAGTTCCTCCGCCCATGGACTCCTAACTTCTTGGCTACTAGCTCTACAAACTCGTCTACATTACTTGAGTTGGATGTTACTGTGCTTCTAGTGTCTTCTGATTTCATAGGATTTGTTGTACTTTTGAGATCATATGCTAGGTTGTCCTCTAGGTCAATACACTCTTGAAGACAGTCACTCAATGTTTACAGCCTCTTCACATAGACTAAAGTTCTTAGAGTCCCGTTTGTTAGTCCATCCATGAATAATGATATCATTTTTGTTGCATGGGTCTTTCCGCTACTAGGCATCTATCAACATATTGTTTAAATCTTTGAGCTGTTGTTTTCACAGTTTCATTGGGGTTTTGTTTGAAGCTATGGATTAACGAAGAAGAATTATGTTTAATCCCTCTCTTAGTGAATTCCCCTATGAATTCCTGAAAGAATTGCTCAATATCTCCAAATTGATTGGGATCAAGTGGTTGGAACCAGGTTAAAGCTGTTCCTGTGAGAGTGAGTCCAAAGGACTCATACTGCACAAAGAAATCATCCACTTGTTCACCTCTTAGAACTTGTTTAAATTCAGCTATGTGGTCGTAAGGTTCTCCCATCCCTTCATAATGGTTTCTCATACACTTAGCCACTTGACTTGGTCTTAATCTTCTTATGGGTTCAGGTGGTTTAGGCATTGTAGGAATTGCTGGTCTCATTGGGGGCCTCACTGGTGGCCGATGATGGTTGCCTAATACAGGGTGTGTTTGATTGTGAGCTTGTAGTCCTGGCATTATAAATTGCATGTGGGATCGGTTTGGAACACTCCAATGGCTTGTCTATCCTGACATTGTATGTTCTGTCTCTTATTGTGTCCCAAAGGGATTTTGAGAGGTAGTTTCCTGCTCACGCTTATGGAATACAGACAATCCCATAAACTTTAATTGAGCCTTGTCAATGGCATCAACAAGCCAGAATCTTCTTTGGTTCTTGTCTATGTATGTGACTCTAGATTCGTCTTCAGGGTCTTTTAACTCGTAGAAGGTCATTGGACTTTCATCTTGTCCGTGTCTAGGTGATCCAATTTGTAACAGTAATTCTGATCCATGAATCAGGTAGACCTCTAACAGGTAATCGTCTTGAGGTATCAAATCCCCTCTCAAGACTCGAGTTACAATTGATCTGCCTTTGGGAGTGGTTACCAACTCTTCAGGATCTGGTCTTCCTGAATTTCCTTGTTCTTCCAACCCTCCTCTCTCATTGATCAGATCTGGGTGTTCCATCACTATGTAGATGTGACCCAACTTATCCATGTACGCTCCTCCCTCATACTTGACTGCTGGTCTAGGCACTATGGTAGAATCCATGGAAGTTACCATCATGGCTACTGTTCTATTTAAACCATCTAGGTAGATGGGAATCTCTTGGGAATTAGTAGACACATATTGTAGAGAGGTACCGTATTCCCCCTCCACTGTGGACATGAACTTTCTCTTGGGAATTGGACCTTGCATGTCTTTTGAAGCCATTGGTAGCTCCTCTTCTGAGTCACTTAAGGTGTCAAAATAGATAGAGCAGTGACTTGCCTGAGTAGCACTTCTTATCAATGAAATAAAACTTCTCCGACTACTTAGCACACTTCCTGACCTCAAGTTCATCCACCCTCCTGTGGCTATTTTGGTCTCTAACTCTCCCCTAATTGGCTCCTCAAATATCTCAAAATTTTGCCATAAAAATTCTTAGAATGTTCTGGACGATACCACTCTGGCGATACTGCACTAGGCGATACCAGACTTGCCATGATACCATACCACCTGAATGCACGATACGATGTCACTATTTATCACGATACGATACTTGGGCAGTCAGCGATACAATACTTCAAAAATCACGATACGATACTTGTTTCCACACAATACGATACCAGTGTATTACACGATACGATACTATGTGCTCATCGATACCAGTGTATTACATGATACGATACTATGTGCTCAGGCGATACAATACCACCTGAATGCGCAATACGATACTGCTCCGCTGCACGATACGATACTAGGAATCCTAGCGATACGATACCGGTGCAAGTCACGATACGATACCGCAAACCCCCACGATACGATACTAAGATTCGTCACGATACGATACCAAAAGATTCAACGATATGATACTAGATTTGCACGTGATACGATACCACTCAATCAACGATACGATACCGTGATCCGGATGATACGATACCAAGTGGACCACGAAACGATACCACTGGCAGATTGCGATCACGATACCAACTTGATGATACGATACAAAAACTGGTATCATGATACCTCAAATGGTATGCAAAGATACGATACTTTGGCGAGTATCGCGATACTAGGGAATTTTAGTATTGTGATACCAAAACTCAATCGATCACGATACTACAGCCAAAATCGCTCCAAATACAAAAATGTTTGCAACCCCAAGTTTCTCTCTCACTCCTCTTCACTCTTGACCCTTTGTCTCACTCAAAGAACCTCTCAATACTCTCTGTTCCACCCCGTGATACCGAATACGTCTTTTCATGTGTAAATGCAGTTTTACAATACTTTTGATGTTAAAATCGTAATGTAGCTTACCTTGGGGATATCTTGCTTAAGTCTTTAGCTTACTAGGTAGCTTTGAGGGGTTGTACTGTGCAATACTGCTCAGATGATATCGGTCACTGTTCGTAGGTGATACCACTTTCTGAGCAAGTGTCAAATGAACTAATTTTTTTTGGTTTTTATAGTTTGTGATACCTAAAACCTATTCTACACTAATTTGGCAAAAAAAATTTTGGAAATTTTCTTGGTGATTTCAACTTACTCCTACTCCACTTCCCTTCTTGACCTAACCCTAACTCTTCCTTCTCTCCTTCACTCCTAACCCTAAACCTAAAAACGCATTACACACACCTCAGGGATGTGAAGTAACAAGTGCTGAAGTGTCTGAGTAATTGCCACTAAACGAATTCACTTCTACAAGTACGATTCCTTCACTTCAGAGCTATAACCATCACGAAGGCACCTTGGTTGAGTGTGTTCCCTGGCAACGACACCAAAAATGTGTGTACCTAAGTCACGAGGTCTTAGGGACTTGTGCCAAAGAGACTAAATCTCAATTGCCACACAAGTGTGTATAGTGGTGGATTGACACGCGCTTAATTATCAATCCGAAGAACCTACGGAACCAAGTGTACGAGGACGTTGCACACATGATGGAAAGTGAAGTGGTTCAACTAAAATGCATGAGAAAAGAATAAACTACCTATCCAACTCACTTAATCTCTGAAAGTGTATGCCGTGATACCACTTACAGTAGTAAATACAAATTCGAATGTTTCTCCCACCTCTGAAATCGGAATATGGCCAGTAGTAGCTTTCGAAGCTCTCAGAGAGACGCATCTACTAGTGGTATTTTCACTTGAATCTGACAACCACTGTTCAAGTTATGGCCAAAACAGTGAATGGCAGGAAACACCTTCACTCACTCCACAACTCATACTTGCTCACCCACACACTATAGTAGCTCAAAAGTGATGGGAAGGGGTAGACAACTTTCCTACACACACATTCCAAGCTTCACACACACAGAAAAGATCATAGAGAAGATAGAAATCTACAGGAAAGAAGCAAATTCGAAATTTTTTGGAGCTCTCCTTCTTCACAATGGCAAAAATCTTCACAAAGAGTCACAAAGTGACTTATATACATGTGACCTAAAAATGGTCCTTTCACACAAGTGATCGGCACTTTATTGGCTAATCTCTAATTTCCTACTATTTTACAAGAAATAAGTTACAAAGAGTTGGGTTTATGCATCTAGAGGACTCCTCTAGTGCATTTACATAGCTTTGAGGGAATTTTCTAAGATTTTGAAGAAGAAAAATATGCCCATTAATTTGAAAATTTTGGGGCTCCTCTTTTGTGCCTCTTTTCTCTGCAACACTAAGTTAGAAGAAATGACAAACACTATTGCAAAAACTATAACTAAATTATCGGATGTAACCCTAGCTTTTGACAAATTTTTAGAAGGGTTCGAGCAGCGGATCCCTAAATTAGAAGCTTCTACAGTTCATTATAGAAGTGATAGTCAGCAACTATTAGACCCTAAGGAGATTTTGAAGCGGAAATACTATTCGCCAAAGAAGAAATTAGAGAGATTTTCAATGAGTTCCGGTATGATGTAGAAAGAATTATGTTTTTGGAAATGCAGAATCAAGATGATGATCTGTAGTTCCGTATATTTTGTAATTAGTGGCTTCGGATCCACCATGCATGCCAGTGTTAGTAGCCGATGTGGTTGAACTATTATGTAATCATCATTCTTATGTAATAACGGAGATATCAAGAGTTTTTTGAAATTGTAATTTCCATATCTTTCCTATTTTGGAGGTTCGGAACGGTGTGAAGCCCTTAACCTTACTCCTTTCTTACGAAGTACAGTGTCAAGTTTTGTACAAAACCAAATTTCAGAAGTGATGACTACAGAACAAGCAGATACGTAGAGCAGTGAAGATTAAAGTCTGAATTTGGAAGCCAGATTGTTACTATGATACTATAATGTAATCATTGTTTATATTCTGAAACTCAGAGTCTATTTTACTGTGAAGTTAAGATTCCGGATACATTGTGTCTATGGATTGTTTTGTCTATGCTCACTCATATTGAAGTAAAGGAATGGAAACGCATGTTTACAAATATTCATATTCGTAAATCCCCATTCCCGAACCTATATATTAGGGTATTGTTAGTCTATCGGTGATCAATATGCCAACAACATTATTTTGAAATTAAAAAACCTTGATGACTTCCATCGGCTTGGTGGTTTCCTTCGAGGACTTAACCAAAGAATCTGTAATGAGGTAAAGAGACATGCACCTAACTCCCTTAATGAAACTATTAAGGTTGCATAAATCTACAAGGATAATTCTCCTATAGATGTCCCACAAGAAAGTGGTCATTTCCAAAGAAATACCACTAAAGGTAAAGGCAAAGGGCAAAGAATATTTGAATACATGTCTAAAAAACCATGTATTTTTAGACATATTCTTTCTCAAGAAGAACTTGCTCAAGCACAAGAAGAGAATTTATGTTTTAAATGCCTTAAGCCAAGACATCATAATAGGACATGTCGAATTGGAAGAGACAATAGGGCCACTTTGACTGATAAAGATAAGGGAAAACAACAAATACATCTGCTATAAACCTTGAAGTTGGAGGAAAATTATAGTGTTAGGAAAGTTCAGATCATGCATTGTGACAGTGCCCATAAGTGCCAAGTTTCCAAAAACATGTGGCAACCTCAAGAATGTGGTCCACATGATTTGTTCAAGTTGTAGGGTCAGTCAAAGGTCACACCATCCGAATTATGGTGGATTATTCGAGCACGCGTAATTTTATAAATTATGCACTTGTTAAAAAGTTCAGCTCTTCCTCACAGCCCTTCTCCTCATAGATATGTCATCTCTATGATGCATGGACAAGACACTCGCATATGGGATACCATCATTTCAAATTTAGAACAAAAAATCCACGATTTCAAGGATAAATTGGACTTCAAGTTATGAACATGGGAAGTGTAGACTTGGTTCTAGGAAGAGAGTGGCTTTGGAGTCTTGGACCTTCATTGTCCAAATGTTATTATACAAACACTTTGGAAAACACCATGATGGGTTGTTGTATAAAATCAAGGGTGAACACAATTTCCCAAGTACTCCCCTAATTTCACACATAGAACTTAAGAAACTTGTAAACAATGAAGCTAGGCCCCAAGCTTTTCTGGTCCTTAGCACTGATGTAATTGATTCTAATAATACAAAGCAAGTTTCTTATGTCTCATGTTTTATTCCTCCTAAAATGTATGTTAAATTCAATAAACTTATGCATGAATTTAAAGATGTGTTCCCTAAGGAATTCCCCAATGGCTTGCCACCATCTGGCGGAAACATTGATCATGATTTTTTTTCTTTTTGAGAACCAAGCCAAAATCTCAAAATCTTTAACAACTCCCCTATGTACGGTTGTGTGTCGATTGTAGGGTGTTAAACAATCTTACAATAAAGAATAAGTATCCCATGCTGTTTTTTGAAGATCTCTTCAACACTCAAAGGGACCTAATATCTTTTCAAATACTAACCTACATTAGGGTTATCATCAGTTAACAAACACACCTGCAACATTCATTACTTTGATGAATCAAGTGGTTAAGTTGTACTTAGGTAAATAGTAGCAGATTTTCCCGATGAAATATTTATCTATAGCAAAGGTAATGAAATTCATCTAGAGCACTTGAAGGAAGTCTTTGAACTTCTTTGCGATAACCAAGTTTATGGTAAAGAGTAAAAATGTAACTTCTTTACCCCATAAGTAAAGTATCTAGTCCATGTCATTTCTACGGAAGGAATCAAAGTTGACCCATAAAAAGTCCAAGTGATTCTTAAATGTTCTAAGCCCAACACTATTTGAGAATTAGAAAGTTTTCTCGGATTGGTTGGATATTATCAAAAGTTTGTGGCTCGGCATGTCAATCTAGTAGTACCTTTGATAGATCAACTCAAAGTGAAGCATCAAAAGATTAATTGGAAAGAGGAACAAGCAAAGAGTTTTCAAGACCTTAAACTTGCTTTAGCTTTGGCCTCGGTTCTACAAATAGTGTATCCGAACAAACCTTTCCAATTAGAAATAGATGCAAGTTCATATGCAATAGGATCAGTACTAAGCCAAGAACGTCAACCAATAGCTTTTGAAAGTAGAAGGCTAAGTCTTGCACAACAAAACTACTCTACCTATAAGTGAGAGATGTTTGTTAGCTTGAGTTAATTGGGACACTGGGCACACATGCAATTACATGGCCGACATATGGATGGTTAGAATCCACCTACCCAAGAAGGTACTACCTTGGAGAGAGCTATATAAAGAGGCATATGGTTGGGCGGACAATCATATTTCTAGCACGTGGTGGTGATTGTAATCTTCATTCTCTTGCATGTGTCATTGCTTGTTTCAAAAAATCCAAGGACATATAATTTTAGCAACTATTAAACCATTTTTCATGGCTAGTCATGTGATTTGAAGCACTTGAATGAACATACTAGACATTACCATTTGATTTTGAAACATCAAAAGATATTTTATTCATCATGTGATGTTGGACCATGAACATCGTCTCCAAATCATCTGCACTTAATGGATGCATGGTTGTTTTGTTGCCTTCTGTTATTTTGATTCTTCAACCTGCAATCATGCTCAAAGTGACCAAGTTTACCACAATTCTAGCATCCTTTACTGTAATTACCTCAATCATTTCTTTGGAGATTTTTGTGGCCTCTTTTGATCCCCTTGCCTTGAAACTATCCTCTACCTCCTTCATGATTTTGTTGTTGAGCTTGTTCTTCGTTACTATTTCCTCTTCGACTTTGAAAACTTCTCCCTCTTCCTCTACCAGAGTATAATGTTCTAAAAACTAGGTTTCCTTTGGGAGTTTGAGTTCTCAACGAGATTATTTTCTTCAATTATCACCATGGACACTAAATCAACAAAATTTGGAATATTTGCCTTGGTCTAAATAGAAGTTCTTAATTGCTTATATGTAGTTCCTAAACCACAAAGGCACACTTCTACCTTATCATCGTCATCTAAATTGACACCAATAGATGCAAGTGACTCACATTTGCTTTTGATTTTTAGGGTGTAGTCACTTATCGACATGCTTTTTTTCTCATGTGTATGCATCTCAGTCTTGAGTTGCAATTTTCGTGCCTTTGTATTGTCTCATACAATGTGAACAAACTGTTCCAAGCCTCTTTGCCGCTGTTTTGGAATCCTGTATGTGCCCAATCATGATATCTCGTATGCTAACAAACACCCAATACATTACCTTTCATACTCCTTGATTCCACTCTTCATATGCTCTTAACTGGTTCAAAGTCTGATAATTCCTCTCTCATAATTGCTACGCGTTTTCATTCTCTCCTTTGATGTACTTCTAGTAGCCTTTTCCCATCAAGAAATTCATCATCCTAAATCACCAAACATGATTGCTCGTAAGTTGACTCATTCCATCATCATTTTCCATTTCTGCAACAATTCACAACAGTGCAAAAACACTAGAAACATTAACCTCTGCTTGAACACTATCACACCATGACATGATAGTTTGATCTTAGAGAAACATAGTTTTCATGTATCAATACTACATGGAATCATTTAAAATTCTAGATCTCGAATATTTGAGTGTTTCAAAATAGAATGAAAGTGACAATTTTTCAAATTGATCTGGTTTTTTGTGGGCCCCACCTTGTAGGCTCAAAAGGGAGGTCGAGATGGCTCTAAAACACCAAGGTTCATAGCAATCTGAGGTCATTTATGAAGTGCAAATTCTCCATGACTTCTCATGTACTCTATTGTCGGCCTTCACCAGAAGCTCTCTACAACCATATTGGTTGTGATACCATGTCAAGAGAAAGGAGATAAGGAAGAGATCTCACTCACACACAAAGAGGAGCACACATTGATTGAGCCAAGGAAGAATGATTTTCTTCTTCTTCTATTACATAAATGGAATATAGAAGAATCGCCTAAAACAACAATATAACGAGTGCAATATATAAGAAAGAGTACATAAGGAAAATCCTAATGTTTGCAAATGAGTGATTTGGCATGAAACAAATGTGCCATCACTCTTAGTAGACAAATCTAGTAAAGCTCACTAAATTATCCCTAACATATACTAGCGTGAACACTATACATGCCAAAGAAATGAAAAAGTGATACATGTCATCCCCAATCATCACATGTTGAGCTTGATATCTCAACACTTTTCAACTTTCAATGTGCTCTAATTTTTAGTAAAGATGTGCTGGCAAAAGATTGATAAAAAATCAATCAACCAAAAGGCATCTGAAAGACACACACTAAACAATAGATATGAAAGCTACACTATACTCAACTAGACGACTAGAAGTTGCCATTGTAAGTTGTTTCTTGCTCAACCAGGATATGCATGAACTACCAAGCATGAAGCAAAAACACTCATGGATAGAGTTTCATGGAAACCAACCCAATTTGAGATTGAAAAAGCATGTAAACCTAGTGGTAGTGATCTCCCTTGGGATAAAGCAACCCAAGTAGCCATATAACACTCAGATAGTGAAAGATACACTTAACCATCAGCCAATGCTTGACACCAAGGCTACGCATAAAATTGCTCACGTGAAAGACAATAAAACAAATGTCATGTTGGGTTATGTGTAAGTAAATAAATTCTTAAAAAACTTTCTAATAAAGAGCAACATCAAATGCATCTCTAACATCATGAAGTCTAAACCTTGAACCTATCACCATGGAATGGAAAAAGGTTTGGAATCTTTCAGGCCAAAACATTGCAATACTGTGTCAATGTATTTTGTGCAACTACATCTAGTTGTATATGAGCATTGTATGCATGCTTTATATATTACATTCATTTGAATGAAGTGCAACATGCTATTATGTAAATAGCTAAAGGTTTAAGCTTATATGTAAGCTTGTGGATAGCATTATATGCTCATGCATTAGAGATGCTTATGTATGCATGCTTGTGAAGTTTATGCTCATGATGAATGATAATTTTGGACATCCATGAATAGGCTGAATATAAGTTGAATTCAAATTTGATGATTGATGTCTAATGAAAGAATTTATGCACATGTGGTTAAGGAGAATATGTATACAAGTTTCATAATGTGTGGATGAGTAATAGGCTATTTTATAAAGCCTATACATACAATGCCATGAAGATTGGTAAGATGCAAGAGAGAGTGCAAGCCTATGTAAAGGCAAGTAAGACCATCCCAAGATGAGTGGAAAGCCTATGTAAAGGAAATTAAGACTATCCCAAGAGGAATGGAAAGCCTTGTTAGGTGCAAGAGGCACCATCATTCAGATTGACGATTTCTTGTGTTGTTTTGTAGGTGATGAAGAAAGCTTGGAAGATGTGGAAGCTATGAATGCTTAAGATAAAGAGGAACTCATGAAAGAGTTCATATATGATCAGCCCATTGATGATGTTGCACGTATAAAATCAGCCATGAAGAATGAAGAAAAGATCATGAAGCAAGGGGGAATTAGCTTGCAAGGATTTAAAGATCCAATAAGAGTCCAAAGAAGAGAAAGTAGAGCCAACAAAAATTTTAGATTTGGAAGAGAAGTAGACACACTCAAACAAAGAGTAAGAGCAGCCATAAAGTACCTTCAAAGGACTAGGAGCAACCACCGCTATGGAAAGAGTGCTTCAAAGGAAACGATCAGCCATGATGCACAAAAGAAGTCATGAAGAAGAGTTAGAAGAAAGCATGACAACCATGACCACGTCAAAAGGTGCAAAAAAAAATGCAGCCATATACAAAATCAACGATGATTCAAAGACAAAGGAGGATCAAAGCAAAGCATGCAAGCATAGAAGACATGAATCGATAAAGGTATAAGAGAAGAAGGATTCCCAAAGAGAGGACAACAAATAAGAGAGTGAAGCAACAAAGGTATATGTAGTCAAGGTGATCTCATATTATGAAAGTTTGTATGCAGCATGATTTATGATAGGGACTCAAGAAGAGCCCTTGCTAAGAGTAAATAAGCAAAGCTAAAGCTAGAATGAAGCCAAAGAAGTGTCAAATTAAATAGGAAGATCACCAACATATTGAAGGAAGAGATACAAGGGCAAAAGAAGCAAAAGACAAAGAGGACAAGGATTGGAGAGTACTATGGACTCCAAATTGTATCTTGAGGGGGAGTGTTGAAAGTTATGGAACTTGTGCAAGCTCCAATTGTGAGGCTTGATACATACTCACCTCTCATAATTTACCTCTTCATCATTTATGTATTTCATGTAAGCCCAAAAGAAAGATAGGCCTTGAAAATATAAAGAGTACACTCATAACCTTAAAGGAGAGTGTTGAATTAAAAGTGCAAATGTATTAATGGCTTAGATAAATGCAAAAATATAATTAGAGAGATGGAATACTCAAAACGGACATGAACTTATGCATATGGCATGATTTAGAGCACTAAATTTTTTTGGTACATTTAGCAAACCTAAATGCTTGGCTAAATATTTGGGACTACGTATCAATTCATGTACCTCACATGGAGGACCACATATGAACACCTTCTTGTCAATAATAGGTCTATTTACCTTTGGATAAATGTAAAATATAGAAAATATGGAATCTCATGAAGTTAGGGATCTGAACCCAAGACTCATGTTGTAGAAGGAATCAATTAAAATCACCCCTAAAGTGTAGGAACACTTTTAGTCAGGGAAATTCAAAAATCAAACTCACTAGTTGAGCATAAAAAGCGAAGCTTTTAGTCACAGGTTAGAGTGAGTAATTTTGAGAGCTATTGAGATACACCATTGCACATACCTTGAATTCAACATATGCATGAGTAGTCCACTACACTTGCCTTGTATCATATGTTCATTAGAATATATAATTTGATACATTTCTTCAAGTTCATTTATGTCTACTCTATATTGCATCTTCATCATTTTAGTGATTTTTTAGAAATTATGTCTCCATGTGTATTCATCCATTTGATCTATTTTAACTTGGTATAGTTACATTAATGTGTCTAATAGCTACCTATCAAGTTTTAGTATTTTTAGTTTAGCCAAACTTGTGATATGAACTGATGAAGTGAACTATGATTCCACATCATCTTGCTATTGAAATGTCAAGATGACCCCCTTGAGTTGCTAAACTCATATCTCATTGTATAGTTCCTCTAAATTCATGACATAAATTTCTTTAGTTATTTATACACTTGAATTAGATGTTTGCAAAATCTCTCTAGTCAATTCGTATCAAGTTGTGAGCTCTGAGCAAGATACTGAACACCTTTATTCCCAAAATAAAAAGTTTTTTCTCATTCCTTGCATATGAAAAGTATTTGTTTTGATGCAAAATTTTGGGAATTATGTTCCAAAGTACCTAGTGGTTGTAAATGCATTATTGTAAAGCCAAAGAATTTTGGTAAGCATCCTTGGAGTCAACTTAGTAGGTGTAGAGTAGGTTTTGTGCAACACCAACTCATCTCTAGAGCATACCCAACCATCTCCTCATAGTGGTATGAGAGCAATACAAATCAGCATGGGAGATGGATTTCCTTCATCACTAGAAAAATTGGATCAAGGTAATTACTCATCTTGGTCACTTAGAATGGAAGCTTATCTTCAAGGGAGAGATCTCTATGGTTACATTTCTGGAGATGAGATGATGCTAAACCTCAAAAGCAAAGGACAACCAACTTAAGAAGAACAAGAGAGGTTAACCACATGATGCTCAAAGGATGCTCTAGCCAAGTTATACATTCTTAACTTAATCTCTAATTTTTTACTTCCAGACATCAAGAATTGCAAGAATTCACAAGAGACTTGGAATGCTCTTGAAGCATTCTTCTCCTCAAGTACCAAGGCAAGAGAAAACCAACTATGGATGGAGTTCACTACACTCAAGAAATGCCCAAGCAAAGTGTGGCTGATTTTGTCACCAACATGAAGGACATAGGAGATCAACATGGGAGCATTGGAGAACTCATTGATGAAGTGCAGATAGTGAGGCAAGTGATCAATAGAATAAAGTCAGATGAAAAATGGGAAGCTTTCATTACAATCATGGACCTCTACATGGATATGCAAGTTCCTGATTTCAACACCCTCATGGGACAATTGTTCACACATGAAGCAAAGCTTATGAAGAATAGAGAGAACTCAAAAGGTAATCAATCCTCTACTCTATATACAGATGAGAACAAGAATAAAGATGGTAAAGGCAAGAGTAAAAAGTCTAATGATGAAGATAGTACCTCTCAAGGAAATAGGTAGATGTAGAGGTTCAAGAGGAAGAGTTAGAGGAGGAAGAAAAGGCATGGGAAAATCTCAAAGCTCCTCTCCATGTGCCATATGTGGCTTAACTAATCACATTATTGAGAAATGTTTCAAGAATCCTAGAAACCAAAGAGGAAGAGGCTACAACGGAGGAGGCTATGGAAACTCAAGAGGAAGATTCAAGAAACAATGGCTATAACAACAATTCATACAACAACAATAATTATCAAGGAGGAGACACAGGAAGGAGAGACTACAACAACTATGTAGATGATCAAACTCAATAGGACTCTACTCTCAGACTTGGAGGATCCAAGAAATAGACATGAAGTCCAAACAAAAGATGACACAAGGCATCCAGTGGAGAAGATAAGCAATGTAAAAACTTCCGATTGTAATGTGAACCTATTGAGCAAGGTATTGTATGTGCCAATCATGACCAAAAACCTCACAAGTGTTGATCAGATTGTTGAGAAAGGATTGTAGGTTATATTTACAAAGAATGGAGCATTTGTTGAGGATCCACATCAGAGATTCAAGAGGAGAAAAATTAGTTAGACCACTTACATTTGAGCTCCAAGATACTAGGAACATTGCTTTGTTCAATTATGGTAGTCAAACATTATTAGAATTGGAAATCGAGCACAAGAGATTAGCTCATATAGGTGAAAGGGCTCTGAAGCAAATTAGTGGGGATTAGAGTGTGCTTGGTTTACCAAATATCTCCAAGCAACACATGATGTACAAATGCAGTGCTTGTCAATTTGGAAAGTCTCATAGAGAACCATTCATAATGAAGGGATACATTCATGGAGACCTATTGGAACTAGTCCATACAGATGTATGGGGGCCAAGCAAGGAGCCGTCTATCTCTAGATCCACGTATTATGTGTCTTTCATTGGTGATTTTAGTAGATGGAAATAGTATATGAAGCATAAAGATAAAGCGTTCTCTTGTTTCAAGAAATATCTAGCACTTGAAAATCAAATAGGAAAGACTTTGAAGAGGCTAAGTTGAGATGGAGGGGGAAAGTATTTCTCCCATGACTTTGATGCTTATCCCCAAGAGAGAGAGGAATCAAAAGAGATATTACAACAAGGTATACTCAGAGCAAAATGGAGTGGCAGAAAGGAGGAATAGAACCATAGTGGAGGCTACAAGGTCAATGCTAAATGAGAAGAAATTTCCCGATTACCTATGGGTAGAGGTTGTGTCCACAATCCCCTATCTAATCAATAGCCTCCCATCAAAAGCATTAGATGGAATGGCACCATATTAAGCATGGAATGGAAGAAGACCTAGCATATGCACACATACCATCACAAATAAGAGGCAAATTGGATCCAAAGGCAAAGAAATGCATATTCATTGGCTATGACCTTGATGAGAAAGTTATAGTCTATATAATCCTAGTAATAAAGGTTTCATTGTTAGTAGAGATGTTGTTTTTTATGAAAACAAATCTTGGTTTGAAGATGATTGCAAGAAAATCAAACTTCCCTATGACCTAGAGGAAGACTTTCCAACATTGTCAAAGAGGAATGGGCATACACATGAAGACTCAAGTGATTTTGATGATGATCAAAAAAATCCAAGAGGAGAAATCAATTCTTGGAACTCCAAAGCCAAAGCTAAAGTGTAGGAGTTGAGATATGTGGCAGAATCATCTCAACAGAATTAAGGAGATCTACTATAGAGAAAAGGAAGCTAGAAAAGTATGGTTATGACACCTCCTTGGTCACTAAGCATTCCATTTATATTGCTTTGGATACAAACTCAGAAGAACCATCAACATATGAGGAGGCCAAGAAGAAACCAAAATGGAGAGATGCCATGGAAGAAGAAATTGAAGCCCTACAAGAAAATTAAACTTGGGAATCAGCTCCCAAGAAACCATCTATGAAGGTCATTGACTCAGGATAGATTTACAAGGTAAAGAAGCATTTTGGGTCAATTAATAGGTACAAAGCAAGGCTTGTGGCTAAGGGTTTTTCTCAAACCCAAGTGATTGATTATAAGGAGACATTCTCACATGTGGAAAAGATGCCCACAATTAGAAAACTTATGAGTGTAGCATATTCCAAGAATTGGAATATCTATCAAATGGATGTTAATGGTGCTTTTCTAAATGGTTGGATTTCAGAGGGGTTATGCATGGCTCAACCTCTTGGTTTTGAAGATAAATCATATCCAGAACATGTATGCAGGTTAAGGAAAGCTTTGTCTGGATAAAAGTTGTTGGGCCCACTTGTTCAGAAATCCGGTAGGGACCAAACCATCGTAACTTGAATTTGCCAGCAGAGCGATTTGACTTTGCATTGTAAAAGAGTACAAGCTGTCCCACCGAAAAAATTGGAGTCTTTAGATATTGATCAGGTGTTCGAGCTTGTCTTAGCTATACTTCCTGCATAGTCAAAAAACTGTGCCATCGATGCTCGTCTAATTCTCTGAGTGTATCCAACCGAAATGACAGTGATTCTTCAGGTAGCACTTTCTGAGTGATTGCTACTCGTAAACTGGGTATAACTATCTCCATCGGTGCTATTGCTTCTAATCCATAAGCTAGTTTGAAAGGGGTTAATCCTGTTGTTACCTTGTATGTAGTCCGATATGCCCATAATACTGCAGGTAGCAGTTGATCCCATCTTTCCGGTGCTTATAAAATGAGTTTTGGAAGCATATTCAACAGAGTTTTGTTTGTACTCTCAGCCAAACCATTTTCACGACGATAATATGGTGAACTAAATTTATGTGTGACCTGAAACGAATGTGTGAGTACTTTCATTAAATTGTTGACAAAATGAGTGTCTTGATCTGTAACAAGTTCCAGTGGTAAACCAAAACATGGAAAGACATCCTTCAGTAGACACTTAGCTACCGCAACAGCTGTGGCAGACCGTAAAGCCCAGGCTGTTGCAGTTTATTGATCTCCAAAGTACAGCTAGAAGTAGGTGAAACCCAACAGGACCTAGTTGACTTTTTCACAAACTTGTATGCACAGACCAATTTTCTTGCAGAGCAAATTGCTCTTTACTCACTTGGAATTTTCCAAAACTGTTTCACACACATAATTTAGACTCTAAGAGCTTTCCAACAAGATATAGAACACCTCAAATGGATAAATACACAATGAGCTATGACCTCTGCAATATGCAGCTTTAATGGAGACCTTGAAACAAAGATGAACCTGAGGACACACATCACTTGCAGAGACTACTGCTCTTAACTCACAACTCCAATGACTTTGAAACTTTCCAGAATACAAGTAGACCTAAAGAACTTTCTAACAAGCCAAAGAACACATGATTTGGATACATACACAAGGAGATATGACCTCTGCAAGTTTGAGGTTTAATGGAGACCTTCCGCCAGGATAAAAAACAGAGAACACACACTACTTGCAGAGAGTATTTCTCTCAGCTCACAAATCCAATGATTATGAAAATTGACAGGAACAAAGTAGACAGTAAGAGCGTTCCAATGAGCTATCAAACATGTAATTGGGATATATAATGAGGGAGATACAAGCTCTGCAATCTCTGCATACAAAACTACAGTACTGTAGAGATACACATATGACTCTCTTGGACATCCCCCAAGATCACGACTTTTCTCCTCTTTTTATAGCATGGGAAACTAATCTAAAACCTTCCTAATACATCTAAATTTATGGTAGACACTTGGATGGAGGTATTACATGACTCAAGTGCTCAAATAAGCAAAGTATTGATGGACTTTGAGAACTAGCCACATCGACCTTCCACTAGGACACCACTGAAGCTCCTTTGTGACTCACTAATTTGACTCACCATGTTCTAGAACTCACGTGGTATTTTTGCTACATTTTATGAATAATATGAGCCTTCTTGAAGTATTTGAAGACTTCCCAAAGGTATTTACATAATTTGAAACTTGTGCCCTACATAAAACAAATGTTCGCAACATTCTCCACCTCAAGTTTCAAAGGGTATTTCCTTCATGCCAAGAATATAGTTGAATCTTTGAAGCTTTGGTCCATCCAAGGATTTGGTGAAGATATCTGCAACTTGATCCTTTGTTCCAACAAAAGAAACCTGCACTTCATTGTTCATGGCCTTCTCTCGAACATAATGATAGTGAACCTCTATATGCTTTGTTCTAGCATGAAAAATAGGATTTGAGGTCATATGAATGCTGCTCAAGTTATCCCCATATATCAGTGGTACATCAACCTGCACATTCAAGTCATGAAACAACTTTTTAAACCACATAACCTCAGTAGTAGCCAATGCTAAACCTCTATACTCAGCCTCTGTAGAAGATAAAGCAACTGTAGGCTGTTTCTTTGAACTCCATGTTAATGTCTTGTTTCCTGCTATTACCACATATCCACTTGTGGATCTTCTGTCATCTTTGCTTCCAGCCCAATCTGCATCACTAAAGACTTTAAGAGTTTGATCAGCATCATGACTATAAAATAATCCTTCGTTCATGGTACCTTTCAAATACCTAAGCACTCTTTTCGCTGCATGCATATGAGGTACTCTAGGTTCATGCATAAACTGTGACAATACTCCCACTGCATAACATATATCAGGTCTAGTTTTTGTTGCATAAATCAAAGATCCTACCATGGATCTATATACATTCATATCATGCAACTCATCACCTTCCTTTGCACTCAGCTTTACATTACATTCCATTGGAGTAGAAACAAATTTACATTCCTGCATACCAAACCTTTTCAGCATATCACATATATACTTTCTTTGTATCAACCACATACCTTCATCGCTATACACAATTTCAATCCCAAGAAAGTATCTGAGCAAACCAAGATCTGAAATTTTAAATTCCTTTCCCAAATTACCTTTTATCTCATCAATTGCTTTTGCATCATTCCCTGTAATCAACAAGTCATCCACATAAATGCATACATAGACACACATGCCATCTACATGTTTTACATAAAGTGAAGGATCAGCATGACTCGCTGTGTATCCTTGTAGCATAAGATATTTTACCAACCTTGCATTCCATGCCCTTGGTGCCTACTTAAGACCATACAATGCCTTCTTTAACCTGCATACATGATTAGGACATTTTGCATCCACATAACCATCTGGTTGTGACATATACACTTCTTCATTTAACTCACCATTAAGAAAGGCATTCTTTATATCGAGTTGATATGTATTCCACCTTTTACTTGCAGCTAAAGCCAACAAAGTTCTCACCGTTGCCATGTTTGCTACTGGACTAAATGTTTCCTCATAGTCCACACCTTGAGTTTGATTATATCCTTTTGCTACAAGCCTAGCCTTATATCTAGACACACTACCATCACTATTTCTTTTAATCTTAAAAACCCACTTGCAACCAATTACCTTTTGTTTTGGTGTACTTGGAACTAAATTCCAAGTCTTGTTATCCTGTAGTGCTTCCATTTCTTCTCTCATTGCTTTCTCCCACTTTTCATCTCCTTTGGCCTCATCATAACATGTGGGTTCATTTTCCTGCTCAACTTTTGTCATAAAAGCATAATGAGTATTCATGAAAGATTCATAAGTATACCTTTGTGGTTGCTTACTTACTCTTGAAGTTCTTCTTACCTCCAATGTAGATGCTCTTCCTTTCTTATTAGGAACCTTTGATGATTCTCCATACTCACATACATCACTAATTTCCTCTCCTTCATCATTAACTTCAACAAGTTTGAGTTTACCTTTACTTTTAACACTTGGAGGTGACTCTTGCCTTAATCTTCCATTGAAAGGTGATCCTCTTTCTTCATCTAAACCACTCCTTTCATCATTTAAACTTCCTGATGGCTGAACTATGCATTCATCTCCTTCAACCACACCTTCTTCATTTTCATCCATGACCTGCAAACAATTCTTATCTACATACCATGAAAGTGATTCATCAAAGTTTACATCTCTTGACACAACAACCTTATTGGTATGAGGATTATAGCATCTATATCCTCTTTGAGTATCTGCATAACCAATAAATATACATTTTTCTGATTTTGCATCAAGTTTAGATCTCACCTCACTAGGTACATGTACATAACATACACAGCCAAATACTTTCAAATGACTTACACTTGGTTTCCTTCCATGCCATACCTCATATGGTGTCAAATGATGAACTCCAGCAGTCGGAACTCTATTCATAATGTAAACACTTGTGCTAACAGCTTGAGCCCAAAAATAATTAGGCAAACACATATCATTAAGCATGCTTCTAGATGCTTCTGCTATGATTCTGTTTCTTCTTTCTGCGACTCCATTTTGTTGTGGAGTATACTTGCATGTAACTTCTCTTTTGATACCTTCATCATACAAAAAATCTGTAAAAGCTTGAGAGAAATACTCTCCTCCTCCATCGGATCTTAGCTTCTTAATATACCTTCCTGTTTGCTTTTCGACATATGATTTGAACTTCTTGAAACAATCAAAAACCTCACTCTTATGTTTAATGAAATACACAAATGTCATTCTACTATGATCATCAATGAATGATACATAGTACTTATTACCAACCAAGCATGCCTCTTTAGTAGGTCCCCACACATCTGTGTGTATGAGATCTAGCAAACCATCACTTACATAGCTTGAATGCTTAAAAGGTTGTCTACTCTGCTTACCCATTTGACATGCTTCACAAAGATGCACCATATGTTGCTTAGTAAGATCAGGTAATCCTTCAACAATCCTCTTCTTTGATAGCTCCTTTAACCTGTGTACATTCATGTGTCCAGTCCTTTTGTGCCATAGATCAAGCTCTGCTATTCGATGCATACCATAAGAGAAATAGTTTGTATGATTTGGGTTTACCTTGAATGTAAACAATCTACCTTGTTTTTGACCTCTAGCAATTAACCTCCTTTGCTTTGGATCCTCAATGAAGCAACTTGCATGATTAAATCTCACTTGTAGACCTTTTTCTACCATTTGACCAACCGACATCAAATTCTTAGTGATCGTTGGCACATAAAGTACATCCTTCAAGCAATTTGTCTTGCTCTTATCCTGCATAACAACATCTCGAACCTGCATAATCTTATGTGTTGTATCATCTCCTGTTTCAACATGACCTTTACATGACGGATTATGCATATTAGAAAACCATGAAGCATCATGAGACATGTGATTAGAACAACCACTATCTACATACCATACATCGCTATTGCAATTCATCTTAGTTTCTACATTCATCATAAGAAGAGAATCATAATCATCACTTTTACCTTCAACTGCATAATTTCCTTGTTGTTTACCTCTTCTTGAATAGCCTCCTCTTCGATTACCACCTTGATTATTTTCATTTTGATAACAGTCTTTGGCATAGTGTCCATACCTTCCACATATATAGCAATTGTTCTTATTATCTTCACTAATTTGTCTTTGGTTGTAGTTGTAGTAGCCTCTCGTACCTCTAGCGCTTGATCTTCCTCTTCCTCTTGTGTTGAAGAAGCCACTTGAAGTCCTTTGTTCATCGCTCCTTCTTCCTCGACCTCTATTTGAACCTCTTCCACCTCTGTTTCCACCTCTTGATGATCCTACATAAAGAGCTTGTCCTTGAGATCCTTTTTGATTTGAAGTAGAACCATTTAGATTCATCTCCTCCGTGACCATGAGGGCAATAAGTTGATCAAAATCTGGTAATTCTCCTCTGACATAAACTGAAGTAATGAAGGGTTTCCATCTCTCATCATCTTTGAGTCCGTTGAGAGTATGTGCAACCAAGTCGTCGTCCTCCACATGAGCTTGAATTGATCCTATTTGATCTGCAATCTCTTTAACTTTCAATATGTAATCATTGACCGATGTCCTTGTATCTTTCTTTATGTTATTCAACTCATTTTTGAGTTGAATCTTCCTTGCTCTTGTACCTGTAGCATACAACCTTTCGAATGCAAGCCAAACATCTCTACTTGTGTCTAGATCTTGTATGTGTCCTACCATTGAATCTTGAATATTTTGTGATAAAATGAATATAACCCTTTTGTCTCTCTCATTCCAAAGGCTAAACTCCCTCAATTGTTGCTGATTTGGGTCCTCTCGTAATGTGGGTTTGATATTTGTGTCGTCAATCAAACCATACAAGCCTCTACCTTGCAAGTATGCTGTGATTCTAAACTTCCATGCCTGATAATTGGTCTTATCAAGCTTCTCTATTTGTGCATGTTGGTCTCCCATAATACAAATGCTAAGCTTCCTCCTTTAAGCCTCCTTTCCAATGTGTGTGATGAGAAGAAATATAATATTTACCTTGTAAATGAGGTATGTGCACCTTTCTTTGCTTGGATGTTGCTTCAGATGCCTCCTTGCAATCTTCTTCTACCTTTGTGTAGTGTTGATGATGAACTGCTTCTTTGATAGCTTCAAATTCTTCGTCAAGGTATGATAACCTTCTCCAAGCCTCCAAGTACTTGCTCTGATACCAATGTTGGAGTTTATTGATCTCCAAAGTACAGCTAGAAGTAGGTGAAACCCAACAGGACCTAGTTGACTTTTTCACAAACTTGTATGCACAGACCAATTTTCTTGCAGAGCAAATTTCTCTTTACTCACTTGGAATTTTCCAAAACTGTTTCACACACATAAACTAGACTCTAAGAGCTTTCCAACAAGATATAGAACACCTCAAATGGATAAATACACAATGAGCTATGACCTCTGCAATATGAAGCTTTAATGGAGACCTTGAAACAGAGATGAACCTGAGGACACACATCACTTGCAGAGACTACTACTCTTAACTCACAACTCCAATGACTTTGAAAGTTTCCAGAATACAAGTAGACTTAAAGAGCTTTGTAACAAGCCAAAGAACACATGATTTGGATACATACACAAGGAGATATGACCTCTGCAAGTTTGAGGTTTAATGGAGACCTTCAGCCGGGATAAAAAACAGAGAACACACACTACTTGCAGAGAGTATTTCTCTCAGCTCACAAATCCAATGATTATGAAAATTGCAGGAACAAAGTAGACAGTAGGAGCTTTCTAACGAGCTATCAAACATGTAATTTGGATATATAAGGAGTTAGATACAAGCTCTGCAATCTCTGCATACAAAACTACAGCAGTGTAGAGATACACATATGACTCTCTTGGACATCCCCCAAGATCACGACTTTTCTCCTCTTTTTATAGCATGGGAAACTAATCTAAAACCTTCCTAATACATCTAAATTTGTGGTAGACACTTGGATGGAGGTATTACATGACTCAAGTGCTCAAATAAGCAAAGTATTGATGGACTTTGAGAACTAGCCACATCGACCTTCCACTAGGACACCACTGAAGCTCCTTTGTGACTCACTAATTTGACTCACCATGTTCTAGAACTCACGTGGTATTTTTGCTACATTTTATGAATAATATGAGCCTTCTTGAAGTATTTGAAGACTTCCCAAAGGTATTTACATAATTTGAAACTTGTACCCTACATAAAACAAATGTTCGCAACACAGGCTTCTGCCCATCTGGTAGCATAATCAGTACATGTCAAAATATAACGATTATTACTAAGGATTGTTGGTGGTGTAATAGAGCCAATGAAATCTAGACCCCACTTCTGAAAAGGCTCTAATGGCAAGAGAGGTTGTAGAGGAAAAAGATGACATTGCAGGGGCTGTCCAGATCTCTAACAACTATCACATTGTTTGACAAACTGTGATACATCCCTATACATAGTAGGCCACCAGAGACCACTTTGCAGAATTTTCCGGTGTGTTAAGTGTGCAGCAAAATGGCCACCGGAAGGAATTGAGTGAGCCAAACTAATGATTGAGTTAATTTCATGTGGTGGAATACAACGAAGTAAAACTCCAGTGGGATCTATATAGTATAATTCCCCAGCAATCAACCAAAATCGGCGACTGAAAACTAAAGTTTTTCTTCGTGTTGCAGGAGAAGTCTGAGTAGGAAGGTATCCATCAGTGAGGAAGGTTAAGATCTGATCATAATATGTAGATGGCATAGGTGGGTCTGTAATTTCATCATTAGTTGGTTCAGAGACATAAATTGCCAGTGTTGTGTCATCTATACCGACCGGAGCTTCGCCGGAATCTAAGCAAGAGAGAAAATCTGCTAAGGCATGTGAATTGCCTGGCCAATGAATAACTTCGTAGTCAAAATCTTGTAATACTAGAACTCATCGAGCTAATCGACCACCTAGATCATGCTGCCGAACTAGATAGACAAGTGCAGCATGATCTACATGAAAAGTAAATCTACGGCCCAACAAATAATGTCTGAATTTCTTAACATAATATACTAGACCTAGACATTCTCTCTCTGTTACGGAGTAATTCTTTTCAGCAGGGCTAATCTTCGACTTGCATAGTACACTAGTCTAAACCACTTATCGGTTTGTTGCATTAGAACGCTTCTTATTGCTATATCTGAAGCATCAACAAATACATGAAATGGGCGATCCCAGTCAGGAGGCTGTAAGATTGGAACCTGTGTTAGTAATCCCTTTAGACAGTCAAAAGCAGTTTGATAGTCCGGGGTCCAGTCAAATTGTCGAGGGGTCTTGGTTATCAATCGGTTCAGTGGTATTGCCAAATGAGCAAGCCACCGCAAGTGCCGACCATGCCATCTTACTTGGCCCATAAAGCGCATTACTTCCTTAGGTGTAGTGGGTACAGGTGCTTCTAACACAGCTGTACTTTTATCTAGATCCACCTGTATGCCCTGTGCAGATACAATGTGACCAAGTAGCTTTCCACATGAAACTGCAAACACAGATTTGTTTGGGTTCAAACAGAGTCTGTATTCTCTGCACTTTTCAAAGCAGCACCGTAAATGGAACGTACTTAGGGCATTCCTTAATCCAAACCACATAACAGTACATGCAAAAACACCCTAGTTGGTAATGAAGGCGGTCTTCGGTATATCCTGTTCAGCCATTCTAACTTGATTATACCCACTGTACCCATCTAAGAATGAATACATTTCATGTCCTGCTACTCTATCAAGCATTGTGTCAAGAAAAGGGAGCGGAAATGGATCAGGCACTGTAGCTGCGTTCAATTTCCGGTAATCTACACATATTCGTAACTGCTTAATCTTTTTAGGGACAATAACAATTGGTGAGATCCATTCAGCATGTTCTACTGGTACAATAAATCCGACTTTGAGTAGCCTATCAAGTTCTGCCTTTACTTGTGATGCATAGTTTGGATTCATCCGGTAGCTGGGTTGCTTAAGTGGTTTTGCTTCTGGCTTCAGCATGACCCTGTGTTGATAGATGCTCGGATCCAAACCCTTCATATCTTTGTAATCCCATGCAAATACATCAGAAAATTCTCGAAGTAGTTGGATTAGATCTGCTTGAAATAATTCTGGTAAGCTCTCCTTTATCTTAACAGGTCGTGGATTTTCTTCATCACCCAAATTGTAAGTGGTCAGTTGATCTTCTGGAACATAAAATTGTCGAGGCTTCTCTGTATTCTCAACTGGCTTAAAAAGTTGTTGTAGATCAGCGTCATTTATGGTAGCCTTATCTTCTTTCATATCTTTTTCTGTTACAGTCATCACCGTACAAACTGAAGGATTCCAATTATCTACAACAGATTGTAGATCAACAATTCCTAGGGAGATCAAGTCAATGTTATTTTTCAGAAACTCTTCTTCTTCATCATCTGACAACCCATCTAGCATATGGACTGGTTCCGAAAAATACGGTCTAGCATGCAACTCGCAAGGTTGTATAGCATCTAATTTTACAACGTATTTACGATTATTGTCTTTGAAAGTGAGTTACTATGCAGACCAATCTTGTATCATCTTAGCGTGCTTCAACCAAGGTCGGTCGAAAAGGAGATTATAATCAAGGGTGGATTCCGGTAATTCTAGTATGACAAAGGTCATCTTAAATGTTGTACCTTGTAAAGTTATTGGTACATTTCGTACAAGTCCTACGGGATGGACTCTTGACTGGTCGGCCATTCTGACAAAAAACTGAACTGGTTTGATTTCGGTCCACCCTAACTTTTTACACAGTGCAGCAGTAGCAATGTTGACACCAGATCCTCCATCAATTAGTACCTGTGTGATTTTATGATTTTTATACCATACCGTAATTAAAGGAACTGAACGATCGACTGTAGAATCAGCTTCCGGTTGCACTGTTGTTGTTGCTAGAATACAAGAAGGCACAGGACTGAACTACTGTTGGAATTGTTGTCGAACTCCTGGTACTAGTGCAAGTAATTGGCCTAGAGGAAGAGTGATGGATGCTTTAGGTAAAATTTCCCAGGCCTTTTGTGATTGGGTTGTATTTTCCACAGATTCTGAAGATGATGCGCCTGTTGAAGATGATGTGTCTGCTGCTGAATTAGAATCATGTTGTTGTGTTCCTTCCTTGGTTAACAGAGTCTGGGTCACCAGAATAGGATCTGGGAAGACTGGAGGTTCTGCGGTGGTCCATTGACTAGCTTTATCGTACATCCTTTGTTGTTCGCGTATGCCTGGTTCAAATATTTCTGCTACTGGTTGCAGTTGTTTGCCGGATCGAGTTTGAATTATTGCAGCGTGCATTTCTACTGGCATGATTTGTACCATATTAGCCATTGGGTTTTGACGTTCTTTCTTCCTCTGATCATACTCAGCTGCATCCTTACAAAATCTTCTAATGTGGCCAAATTCACCACAGAAATGACAGCACGGTGGTGGCAAATTGGGATTTTCCGGTGCTTGTCCGGCCTGCCAGCGGTTTGCATTGTAGTTATTATTTCTCTCTCCTCTGTAATTTCGATATCCTTGGTGTTGGTTGTTTCTCATTTGCGGAGGTACATAGTGATTGGCTGGCTGCCCTGGTTCCTGTATAATTGCATTGATAGTTACTGTTCCCTGCACTTTGGCGTTATATGTGGAGTTTTTGGTGGTGTGTCCGGTAGTGTTACAGATAGCACAAAACAACTGAATAAATGCACAAGTGGCACTACTATGGCCTGAATTCTTGCATGTACTGTAGTACATCTGTCTGGTCGGGTCTTCGGTGATATTTCTATTTGCTTTTAACCACTCTAGATCTTCTGTAAATCCTCCAACCTTGTTTTCCAGTTGTAAAGCCATTGCAATCACTGCATCTAGCGTCATAGCTCCTACACAGCGTATGATCATAATCTGTTTAAGTTGTGGAGTCAAGCCATTGATAAACCATTGAGTAATAACATCATCCGGTAGGTTGGCATGTGCTGGTGGTAATTGCCTCAAATGATTCCTGAATAGAGTGGCGTATTCCTGTACTGTTTGATTTATCTTCTGTCTATTGTTTTGCAGGTAGTCAAAAATTTCGGCTGGATTCTTCTTTAGCCTGAATCTCTGCAAAAAGGCATCCCTTACTGCTTCATAGGTGCCGAAATGGTTAATATCATATTCTGTAAGCCATCTAGCTGCTTCGTTGACCAATGTCGATTGGAAAACAATAGCCTTATACGCCGGATCAGGTGGATGGTTGAGCACTACGTAACTTATCTCAAATGTGCGTACATGAGCATCCGGGTCATCTCCTGGGAATCCACCAATAAATTTGGTGTACGTTACTCCGGTTGGAGTCGGCCTTGGTGGGCATAGTTGTTGTTGTTGCTGATGTTGTTGTTGTTGCCCGTTCATGGCTCTGATGGTTGTATTGTGACTATCTTTTGTATCCCGGGGCTCAATATCTGAACTATTGGAGTCTGTATCGTCGGCCTGTGCACTTTTCGGTTCGATAATCTCGTTCAGTATGTTTCGAATCTCGGTTTCGAACAGGCTATCTTCCTTCTTGATGTCGAATGTAGGGAAACTTACTCCCAATAGCGGTGACTAGGCTGAAGATTCACCAAGAAATGGTAAACCGTCGCTAGAAAACTGCGATCTTTCAGCACCTATTACCGAAATATCATCGGAATGTGTCGAATCTTTGTCAAAACAAGGTGTTTTTTCTCCTTCACTAATTTCCTTGGCTAAAGTGTTTCTAGTCATAAATAGATTTGAATCTTTATCCAATGTTGTTAAACTAACTTCAGGCTATGTCCTGGTAGATTTTGGAGTAACTATATCTTCGACAGACTGTGCCGAAATAGTACCGGAATTTACCAGAGGCGTAACACGTTCCATCGGAATATGACCGGGATCACTACTAACGTTCTTTAATTTCTTGACAACTGGGTTAGACCTAGTTGTACTTCTACCTCCCGGAGTCGTTCTTAGTAAATTAAGTACCCGAGGCTGGCGGTTCTTTGGATACGTTTCACCGGATCGAGTAACCGGCATGTATCATCTTTTGTACTAATCGCGTTTTGTTACTGTCGATTAAAAATTTACAGTCACGTTTTCACAATAGGTTTGCAACAATCTGATCTGTTGCCACCTTCCCACAGACGGCGCCAGTGTTAAACGCTGTTTATTCTTCTAACTGTGAGAAGTGCGTTTAAGTGATTCTTGGGTTCTTGGGAGTGGAAGGGGTCTGTTAAACAGAGGCCCTGTACTTAGTTCCCAAACTCACTGCTCGCACCCAGCAATATACTAAAGTTGAGACTCTATCAAAATCTGCTGTACTTAGACATTACAGTTCACGGTCTTAGCTCAACCACGTGTACCGAATACACTAAGATGCTTTGTTGCATCTACACGTAGACTCACTGAACATATCAGACAAGAGTATTCGTTTAGCCTTCATAGAATGGATACCACACTCCGTCCAATATCCAAAAACATAGAGAATCCCAGTGTTCAGATACACCGTACTGAGGATTTAGTACGTAATCTAGGGAATCTTTACTGTAGCTTAAACTTGGCCGCATGGAACCTGAACCTAGATACTACAGACAACTTAAGACAACACGGATACCTAAAGAGTTATTACGACTGCACAGACTTCGCCACATATTTGCAGAACATTTCAAGAAAGAAACAACCCGATGTGAGAACTATCTGAGTCTCACAATCATCATGGATACCATCAGACAACTGATAAGCCGAACACAGATACTCAAAGAATACTCAGAAAGTCACCAAGTTACTCTGGATTACTCAACTCGACACACAGTAACGCTACAGACCAATCACTCAGACAGATAGTATGGTGATCTTCGAATGTTTATGAAGTTAACAAACAAAACAGATGGACGGTAGGCAAGACAAGAGACGAACATGAACTCAGAATACTGGAGATTATGCAAACAGACACTACAGTAACGACCCACCCAGTCACCCAGACAGATAGTCTCGTGATCCATCACGGAACCGTCACTAGCGCGCCTTTCTTTGATTTATATAACTTTTTTACAAACTGTTTGTAATAGCTTTTCACTTGTGCGAACAAGATTCAGTTACACATTCCCAATCCGGCGGCCGCTAACAAAGCCAATGGAAAATGTCTCAATACCTTTTTTGGGATTTTACCTTCTTCACCCTTATATCGAGGAGATTGACATTTGGGACATGCCAAAGAGTTTGCATATTCAGCTCTATATAAAATACAATCGTTAGGACATGCATGTATACATTGATCATCTATACCAAGATTGTTGATTATCTTCTTCATTTCATCATGTGAGGTAGGAAGAATATTCTAACTTGGTAAAAAACTTTTTAGATAATAACCTGTAAGTTCATCAAAAAAAGATATATTAAAAAAGTAAATAAATAAATATACATATATATATATGTGTATGCTTATGTGCATCTTTCAAAATATTCGCGAACAATTTGATTGTTTTGGATGGCAGGATACTTCAATTGACAAATCTTTGGCAAAATAAACAGAGTGTTTAGTAACAAGAGAGGTATCATACCCATATCTGATAGGTTTTTTGCTCTCCTTTGTGATCTTCTGATTGATTGATTTGAATATTCAAGTATGTCTTCAAGCTTCTTCATTTTGACTTTGCCCTTGGACTTCCATGCCTGGAACTCTTCAAGGTTGATATTGTCTTCATCATCTGAAGTGCTGTCTTCGTTCTGAGTAGGCTCCTCCTTAGCAAGACTTGGAAACTCCTCTTCCAAGTCATAGGGTAGTTTAAACTTCCTGCATTCATTCTCATACCAAGAATCATTTTCATCAAAGACAACATCTCTACTAACCATGAATCCCTTATTTGAAGGGTTGTAGAATCCGTACCCTTTTTTTATTTAAATCATATCCAATAAAGATACACTTCTCAGCCTTAGGGTCTAGTTTACCTCTTATCTGAGAAGGAATGTGTACATATGCTACACATCCAAATATCTTGCAATGATCAAGTGAGGGTCTCTTACCATGCCATGCTTCATAAGGGGTCATCCCATCAAGGGACTTAGATGGAAACCTGTTTATGAGGTAAGTGGCAGTAGAAACACTCTCTGCCCATAAGTAGTTAGGTAATTTCTTCTCATTCAACATTGACCTAGTTGTTTCAACAATCAACCTATTTCTTCTCTCAGCTACCTCATTCTGTTCAAGAGTATACCTTGTGGTGATCTCCCTCTTGATTCCTCTGTCCTGCAAGAATGCTTCAAACTCATTGGAGAAGTACTCACCTCCTCCATCTGACCTTAACCTCTTTAGATTCTTCCCTGTCTGATTCTCAACAAGTGCAAGATATCTTTTAAAATAGTTGAACACTTCATCTTTGTGCTTCATAAAATATGATACAGTCCACCTGCTACAATCATGAATAAAAGATACATAGTACCTTGATATTGATACTGAGGGATCTTTGCTTGGTCCCCATACATCTGTATGGACTAGCTCAAGATAGTCCTCATGCATGTGGCCTTTCCTTGAGAAGGGTAACCTGTGAGACTTCCCAAACTGACAAGCACCACATTTATATATCATGTGTTGTTTGGAAACATTGGGTATTCCAATTACACATTGATCCCTACATATCTGTTTCAATGTTCTTTCTCCTACATGCCCTAATATTTTATGCCAAATCTCAAGCTCTTAAAGTGTTTGATCTTTATAACTGTAGAGTGCAATATTCTTTGTGTCTTCTAGCTCAAAAGTAAAAAGTCTAGCTGTCTTTTCTCCTTTAGTAATTCTCTTCAACCCTTGCTTAGGATCTTCCACAAATGCTCCAAATTGGTTGAACCTAACCTGCAAACCTTTTTCCACAATCTGTCCAACACTCATCAAGTTTTTTGTAATAGTTGGTACATATAGTACCCTACTCAACAAGTTCTGATTTCCATCACAAGTCTTAACATTTCCAACTTTAACTATTGAGTGCTTGGTGTCCTCACATGTTTGTACTTGATGCTTACCTCTTGGTTCTTCAAGGTCAGAGAGTAGAGCCACATTGCCAGCCACATGATTTGAGCATCCTGAGTCAATGTAGAATAGGTGGTCATCATTTGTACCTGGTTTTGAAGTCATGTTCATGATCAGAAGAGAATCATCTTGCTCTTCTGTATAGTTGTTGTAATCCTTTCTGGTTTTGAATCCTCCTTGGTAGTTGCCATTGTAGTTGTTGTTGTAATTGTTGTTGTAGTTGTTGTTGTAGCCTTGGTGATGGTTGAATCTACCTCTTGACTATGAGTATCCACCTCTTTGATATCCTCTTCCTCTCTGATTCTTGTAATTCCTGAAACACTCATCTGTAGTATGATTTGATAAACCACAAATGTTACATGGTGAGGAGTTATAAGATCCCCCCTACCTTGTTTACCTCCTCTGTCCCTTCCTCTTGATGATCTACCTCTCCCTGCATAGTTGGCTTGGGAGGTAGTTCCTTCATCGTATATCTTCTTGTTCTTGCCTTTATCTTTATCTTTACTTTTATCAGTGTATAGGGCAGAAGAGCTATTACCTTTGGACGAATCTCCATTCTTGTTGACATTGGCTTCATGTGTGAACAATTGCCCCATGAGAGTTGTAAGATCTAGAATTTGCATGTCCATGTATAGGTCCATTGCAGTGGTGAAGCTTTCCCATTTGTCATCAGCTTTAATCCCATTGATCACTTGCCTTACTATCTGCTCCTCTTCAATCTCTTCTCCTATGCTTTCTAATTGATCTGCTACATCTTTAATCTTGGTCACAGACTCCGAAATAGCTTGCTTAGGTTGCTTCCCTAGTGTGGTGAATTCAATCCACAACTTATTTTTTTTAGCCCTTGTGTTGGAAGAAAAATAGGATGAGAAGGTTTCCCAAATTTCTTGGGATGTCTTACAGTTTCTAATATGTGGCAAAAGAAAATCAGAGATGGAGTTAAGTAAGTAAGACCTTGCTAATGCATCCTTGGCACACCATGTGTTGAGCTTCTCATGTTCTTCCTTTGTTGGTAGTCCTCTAGTTTTGAATGAGGGCAATTCCTCATCTCCTGAGATGTATCCATAAAGACTCCTTCCTTGTAGATATGTCTTCATGCTTAGAGACCATGCCTAATAGCTGTTCATGTCCAATTTATCAATAAATGAAGGAAAACCATTTCCCATTTTACTTTACTTTGCTTTGCTACCACTGTTGGGAATGATGGATGAATACTCCAAGAGAATGAGTAGGTACTGCCAAATCTTGCTTTGTACCAGCCCTTTGATGCTTTAGAGTTGATAAGTGGAGCCTTTTAGCTTTCCAATGACACCGTAAAATGGCATATGTACTTTGGAAACGATGTATGAACCAAGTGAATCAAAACAGATAACTTTGAACTTCAAGTTTCCAAGAAAACCTTCTATTTTTTACTAGACACCTGCTGTATCTTTTGCTCAGTATGACCAGCACAGTAGGAATTGGAAAAATTCCTTTCAGGGGTATCTAATTAGGTTAGGATGCTAGCTATTCCAAGTGGAATGATGTAAAAAGATTAACTATGCCCAGAGAAACCAATTTAGCAAGTAAACCTTTACCCGTGATTTTTTAGGACTGTTGCAAACTTTGACCAATGATCACCTCAACGAGCTTTTCTCTGAAATGGCTGAATAGAAATCCTTCAAATTTTGATAGCAGGTAGAAAACTTTGAGTTGGTTCCAACAAGCTTAGATATTTGAATTTGGTGAAGAAATGAGTGAGATATGCTCTCCACAAGTTGACATATGTGACAGGAGAAGAAAAGAGGCCTACTTTTGTACATGATAGTCAACCGAAGAAAGAAGAGTTAGAAGCTTTGAAGTTATGGCAGAAGAAAGATGCAATGGCAAGATCTTATATCTACAACACCATTACAAATCACTTATTACCACATATTAGAGGTCTGGAAAAAGCGGAAGATATATGGAGTGCATTTGAAGATCACTTCCAAAACACTACTAAAGCTAGGAAGGCTAGCTTATGGTCGGAGTTCACAACGTTCAAGAAAAAGCAAAGTCAAAGAATTAGTGATTATGTCACTAAGATGAAGGACTTGGCAGATAGTCTTGGATCTATTGACGAAGATATTGAAGACCACAGGTTGATAGCGCAATTGCTTGCCGGACTGAGAGGAGATGAAAGGTGGAAACCTTTCGTACTCTCAACTGAACTTTCATTAAATCATTTTGTACCAGATTTAAATGAGTTGCTTGGACTAATGCTAACATTTCAACAAGATTTGAAGACAGATGGAGATAAACGACATAGTTTTGCTATGTACGTAAAGAATAAGAAGAAAGGTGATAAAGGTAAAGAAAAAGATGAAGAAGAGATGACTATTCAAGCAAATTATGCAAGAGGAAGAGGTAATGTCAGAAGTAGAAGTAGAGGTAATACAAAAGGAAGAGGTAATCAAAATAACAACAAGAAGACTTGTTGGATCTGTGGATTAAGCAATCATTTGGCTCATGATTGCTGGCATAATTCTCAAGGATCAAGTCAGAATCAGAACAACAATAGTAGAGGCAGAAGTGGAAGATATCAAAGAGGTAGACAAAGCCAAAGAGGCTGATATGGTAGAGGTAGAGCAAGAAGTTTGGGACAAAATCAGTCTCACAACACTACCTACTACAACTATGCGAATGATACGCAAAATGATAATCATACAACATTAAAGATGTATTCGATAAGTGTGCAAGAAAATGAAGATCTCAAGGTATTCTATATTGACTCTGGTTTTTCAAATCATTTATTAGGAAATATAGAATTGTTATCAAAACTGGAAGGAGGTATTTTGAATCATAGAGTACAAACACGTGATAACACAAAACATAATGTGTGGTCAATTGGAAAAGTGAAGTGTAAAAATGGAGCTGACCTGCTAACAAATGTTTTGTATGTTCCAACAATTCCAAAGAATCTAATCAGTGTGGGACAGATAGTAGAAAAAGATTTTCAAGTCAGGTTTACAAGTGAAGGAGTATTTGTTGAAGATCCAGAGAATGGATACAATCAAATTATCTATGGTAAAAAGGAAGGTAGACTTTTTACTCTTAAAGTACAAGGGAATTTTGGTCAAGCCTTTAACACACATGGTGATAAAGAATTTACAGAACTAGACCTCTGGCATAAGAGGTTAGGACATTTTAATGAAAAAGGAATCAAAACTATGGTGGAGAAACAATCCGTAAAAGGATTACCGTATATGAAGAATCAACATATGATTCACAAATGTGAAGCCTGTCAAATGGGAAAAGCACACAGGTTACCATTTCAGAGAAATGGTTACAAACATGATGGTTTGCTAGAACTCATACATACAGATGTATGGGGACCGACAAAAGAAGGATCTATCAGTGGCTCAAGGTATTATGTTCTTCTTATTGATGATGCAACAAGATGGATAACTCTTTATGTGTTGAAAGAGCAATCCGAAGTGTTTGGGGCTTTCAAGCATTTTCATGCATATGCTGAAAGACTTACATGACAAAAACTCAAAAGGCTAAGGACTGATGGAGGAGGAGAATATTTTTCTCAAGAATTCAATGATTATCTGTGGAATGCAGGTATAAAAAGAGAAATAACTTGCAGGTATACACCGCAACAAAATAGAGTAGCAGAAAGGAGAAACCGAACTCTGGTTGAGTCTGCCAGAGCACTGTTAAAGGAGAAGAATTGTCCAAACTATCTTTGGGCTGAGGCTATAAATACAGCCACATATCTTGTAAACAGATTACCATGTATAGCTTTAAATGGAATGACCCCTTATGAAGCTTGGTGGGGTAAGAAACCAACACTTGATCAGTGTAAATTGTTTGGATGAGTTGCTTATGCTTATGTGCCATCACAACTTAGACATAAGCTTGAACCAAAAGCTGAAAAATATGTGTTCATCGGATATGATGAAAAGCAGATGGGTTATAGGTTATGGATTCCTTTAACCAAACAATTTATTGTTTCTAGAGATGTGACATTTGATGAAGGAAAGAGCTGGTATGCAGATAAAGAGTATAATGATGAAACAATTGAAGAGGAGGTAAGAAGAAATGAAAAAGGTAAATCACATATGCAGGTAAATGGAGAACAAGATCATATGCAGGCAAGTACATCTAGATATGGATCAATTATGAGAAATGAAGATGCACCAAGATTTGATGAAGAAGTGTATTCAGATACACATCAAGAGTATGAACCAAGAAGGTCAAATAGATTAAGGAAACAACCAACAAGGTATTCCTATGACACTTCTTATTTGACTCAGAAAAACTATGGTTACTTAGTAAAGGAAAATGAAGAACCTCAGAATTAGAGTGAAGCAAAAGGTAAGGAAAAATGGGAAGAAGCAATGAAGGAAGAGTTCAATGCACTTGAAGAGAACAAGACTTGGGAACTTGTTCCAAAACCGAATGGTAAGAAAGTGATTGGAAATAAATGGGTTTACAAAGCTAAGAAGCTTGTAGATGGAAGAATAGCCAGATACAAAGCTAGACTGGTAGTCAAAGGTTATGCTCAGACGCATGGCATAGATTATGATGAGACATTTAGTCCAGTGGCAAAGATGTCAACCATAAGGACATTGATTGCTATAGCAGCATCAAAAGGATGGAAGCTAAGTCAAATGGATATAAAGAATGCATTTCTAAATGGATATATATCAGATGAGGTCTACATGGAACAACCTGAATGGTTTGTAAGTTCCAGTTACCCAAATCATGTTTGCAGATTAAGAAGAGCACTCTATGGATTGAAGCAAGCTCCAAGAGCTTGGAATTATAGACTTGTAAAGTATCTCAATGATCTTGGATACCAAAGTTCAAAAGCAAATGCAAGTCTACTCATTAAGAGAACAAATGAAGGTATGATCTACATTTGTATTTATGTAGATGACATTATAATCACAGGTACCTCAGATGAAGGAATCAAGGAGGTAAAGAGATTGCTTGAAAAAAAATTCAAGATCAGTGATCTAAGAAAGTTATCATACTTTCTTGGAATGGAAGTCACATGTACAGATCATGGTGTATATGTTTTACAAGAAATGTATCTTCTAAATTTATTGAAGAAGTTTAACATGGAGAATTGCAGAGAAGCTTCAACATCGCTTGAAGTAAATCATAAACTCAACAAATATGATGGTGTAGAGTTTAAAGATATCTTTAGTGGGAAGCTTGATTTATGCTACGCTAACAAAACCAGATCTTTAGTGGGAAGTATCAATCTTTAGTGGGAAGCTTGATTTATGCTACGCTAACAAGACCAGATCTTAGTTATACAGTAGTTCTCTCACAATATATGCATTGTCCGAAGGATCAACATTGGGTTGTAGGACAAAGAGTTCTTAGATATATCAAAAGAACCATAAAGGAAGGATTATATTATCCTTTTACATCAAATATAAAGCTGAGAACATACAGTGACTCAGACAAGATGACAGAAGGTCAACACATGGGTATATGATATACCTAGGAGATAAGCTTGTCAACTGGTGTTCAAAGAAGTAACATATAGTGGATTTATCATCAACTGAAGCTGAGTATAAAGGACTTGTGGAAGCAGCTAAAGAAGTGATATGGATGCAAAGCTTGTTCAAAAGCTTGGGTATTGATCAAGATACACCTATCATACACAGAGATAATATGAGTTCGTTGTATCTTGCAGTAAATCTAGTATTTCATGCAAGAACAAAGCATCTAGAAATTCAATATCAATTCTTGAGGGAAAAGGTAATGGGGAGAAGGAGATTGAAATAGTATTCACTCCTACAAAAGATCAGATTGTAGATATTCTGACAAAGTGCTTGGATGGAGTAAAGACAAGCAGATTCAAAGAAATGGCAAGGATAAAAGAAAAGAAGAATATATGAAAGATCAGAGGATGCTAATTAGTGATTGAGGGGGAGCTATTGGAGATTCACTCACTAATTAGACATAAAGACATGAAGACATAAGAAGGATAAAGAAAGACGAAGAGAAGCAGAAACAATGCATTCAGAAAATCGAACCTTAGTGAAGATAGTTCATCGAAACTTCCAGAATTACGAGTTTTGAATCTCGGAACAAAAATGTATATATATGAGTTAGAAGATCATAATAAGAAGCTGCCAAGAGAGCAGCCAGAATCGTCAGACAAGAGGCTGTTGAGAGTAGAGAGAGAGCGCATAGAGGTATAAAGAAGTACGCATATGTAGAGATGAATAATAGAACCTGAATTGTCAGGTATTCATCTGTAAGAGAGATGGTAAGGAAGAACTACTCAGAATAGGAGAGTTTTCCATGGCTATGAGCAAAGTGAGACCAAGCCATTCTGCATGCATCTTCTCTAATAGAAAACACATGTTTATGTGGAAAGATTGAGTGCATTCTTCTGTGTGAAGAAATCTAAGTGATTTCATGTTACTGTGAAAGTTAGTTAACAATTACAGTTTTCTCAGTGCACATTTTTACAGTATTTCTACAAGTTAGATCTCATCATATAATGTAAACTTCTTCATGAGACATAGCTCATTTTGAAGCTACTAGTCTCAACTATAAATTGATCAAAAGGTTTCTGTGAAACGGGACATGTACGCACAGTACTAAGTCTGACAGTAAAGGCATCCAAGACTGATGAAGTTTTTTCTCAAACTTCAGATAGAGTTCATTCACTGAAAGAAGCTCAAGTATTGCTTCCTTACTTCATTTACACATATTTGAAGTAACTACAAACAGAATTGTAGTTGGTTCCGGCAACATTCTGGTAACATTACGGTGAATGTCCGATAACAGTCCGGTGAAGTTCCGGTGGTGTTTCGGTGAGTTTAAAACTCAGTTTTGGCATAGTTAAGTGACTGTAAGATTATCTAACAGTGAGCAAGCACAGAATTGTAAAGTTTGAAGTAAATTAGTTTAGAATTGAAGCTTGAAAAAATGCAAAGTTTCTGTAAAGTGAATTTTTCATATTTCACTAAATACAGTTATAAGTTTTCAGTTTTAGAAAGGTTGCTAAGCTATTGATGATTATAGACGTGTTCTAGTATCACTCTAGCTTAGTTCTTGTGGTGTGGCAAATTCCGCAGTTAAGTTCAACTTTCTTGCCGCACCAACATGAATGGCAACCTAGTGGCCCGAAAGTTTATGCCCTACCTAACCTAATGGTTAGGCTCACATAGATCATCTATAACCATCAATGGTCACACATAGACCTCATCTAACTTAGAAGTTATGATTCCACAAATGTCCAGGCTCTCACAATGGCTTCTCCTCATAATGGGGGCCTTACAACGTAGAGGACCATGGATCATTTGTGGTCACTTGAAGGTGGAGTATTGAGCATATCAAACCAATTGGGGATGTTTTATTCTAATTGAGGGGGGGAATACACATCTTCTGATTTTAATGAATTTTGATTGAGAAAGGGATAAAAAATCAATGTAAAGTGCCATATACACCTTAACAAAATGGATTTGTTGAAAGAGAGAACAGGTCTCACATCGAAACAATGAGGTGTATGGTCAAAAGTCAGGCTTTACCATATAGCTTCTATCTTGAGGCTGTTATGCATGGAACATATGTACTTAATAGGTGCCCACCAAAGCACTTTAATTGATCACTCCAATTGATCACTCCAAATGAGGCTTGAAATGGTCAGAAGACATCTCTTGCTCATCTATGTGTCTTTGGTTGTGTGGCATATGCATTAGTACGTGGACAACAATGCAAGAAATGGGATGATAAAGCAATGAAATGTATTTCTATTGGGTACAATTTCTGAAAGTAAAGGATATTGTTTGTATCATCCATATGCTATCCACATTAGTTAGGTTGAAGGAGTTTTGTGACACTATTGCTCTAGTACAATGGTAAGCACCACCTTAAGAAGCTCCACCTCCTTAATGTCAATCCGCGCAAGAGATAGGAGTGATCCTCTCCATCTGACCTTAGTCTCTTCAACTTTTGGCCTATAATTCTTTCTACATACACATGATAACATTTGAATGTACTAAATACCTTTGATTTATCTTTGATCACATAGATAGTGATCCACCTGGTAGCATCATCAACATAAATCACATAATATCTTGAACCATTTATATTGAAATCCTTTGATGGTCCCCACACATCTGTGTGTACCAATTCAAGCTTCTCTAAATACATAAATCCATGCTTTGAATATGGTTGTTGATGAGTCTTACCTAATTTACATGCCTCACATCTGTATTTCATATGTTGACCTGCAACATTAGGCAATCCAATCACTGAACCATTGTTAACCATATCCTTAATATCTCTTTCATTGAAATGTCCAAGCTTTTTATGCCAAAGATCTAACTTAGAGATCTTGTGTCCTCCATAAGTAAACAAGGCATGACTAACATTACCTTGAATCTTCAATGTGAAGAGTCTTCCTTCTTTCTTCCCTGAAACAATTTGTTTATACCCATTGCTAGGGTCTTCCACAAAAACTCCATCATTAGTGAACCTTACTTCATAACCTTTTTTCAACAATTTGCCCTACACTTATCAAATTCTTTGGAATTGTAGGAACATACAAGACCTTACTCAGAAGAGTACTTCCATCCTTGGCTTTCACTTATCCAATTGACTTCACATTATGCTTTGTATTATCAGCTGTTTGAACTACATGATTAGTTACCCTATTCTCCATATCAATCATCAAAGCTATGTTACCACTCAGGTGACTGCTACACCCTGAGTCAATGTAGAAGAATCTTTGATCTTCACTTTGTCTTTCACAAGTTGCATTCATGATTAAGGTTGAATCTTCTTTCTGACCTGAAGCATAATTGTAGTAGGTATTGTTGTAGGATTGACTTTGGAAACATGTACCTGCATTTCTTCCATAGTAACCTCTACTACATCTACCTCTGAAATTACCTCTTTGGTGTCTACCACCTCTTCCTCTTGAATTAAAGTTCTCCCTATATCCTCCATTATTCTGATTATTATGCCACCAATCATGAGCTAAATGATTTGTCTTACCACAAATCTAGCAAGCTTTGGCTTCATATTTATTGCTTCTGCCTCTTCCTCTACCTTTGCCACCTCCTCTTCCTCTTAGGAAGTTGGCTTGGCTAGTTGTACCTTCTTCTTCATTTACTTGTTGCTTGCCTTTGCTATTCTTCTTCTTATCCTTTGAATACATTGCTTGACCTGCACTCTTATCACCATCACCTTTGACATCCTGCTCAAAAGTTAGCATGTGTCCTAGCAATTGATTTAAATCAGGAGTGAAATGATCTAGTGGCAATTGAGTAAACAAAATGAATGGCTTCCTTTTTCCATCTCCTCTCAAACCTGTGAGGATTTTCCTTACAAATTTATCCTCCTCAATATCTTCATCAACTGATCCTAATGCATCTACAATGTCCTTCATCCTTGTTACATAATCAGAAATGGATTGAGAGTCCTTCTTCTTGAGTGTGGTGAACTCTGCCCACAAAGATGCCTTCCTTGACTTTGTAGTGTTTTGGAAATGCTCCTCCAAAGCATTCCACATGTCACTTGCACTTTCAAGTCCTCTAATATGAGGTAGCAAGTAGTCATTGACTCCCATGTAGATAATGCTCCTTGCTTAAGCATCCTTCTTCATCCAAGTCTTCAAATCTGAGAGTTCGTCCCTAGTTGGAACACTAGGATCTCTGAATTGTGGTTTTTCTTCTTCACCTATGATATATCCTATCAAGTCCTTGCTCATGAGATGAGCTTCCATCCTCATTGACCAAGCTAGATAGTTTTCTCTATCCAATTTCTTTATCTAAAGAGAATCTCCCATCCTTTCTTCACCTACGTATTAAATTCTTCTAGCTTTATGAGGAATAAGTGTACCTTTACTTCGAATGAAGTTCCTTTTGATCTTCTTGATAGCTTCAGACCTACTTCTCAAGATTTATCTTTAAACTTTCACCTTTTTAAACTTCAAGTCTTGATTTCTATATGACTGCAGCAGTTGGGGTTCTCCTTTCTTCTATTTTAATGATTCCTGCTCTGATACCACTAATGGAGAGTGTTAATCTCCAAAAGAACACGCTATCTTTGATGTTAGAACACTTCATTATATAGAAGTGTTATTCTTTATATGATGTTAGAACACTTCTATACAAGGAATAACTCAAAAACTTTACCAAATTGGAGGATCAATAACAGATTATCAAAATTTTGAACTAACTGTGAAGAGAGTCACTACTTTGAAAAGTCTATTGCACATAACTCACTCATTATTTGATCAAATGTGTAAGGTTTATGATGAAACTTTGTACAAGGTGTTGGCTATAGATTGGACACCTTCTCCGAGTTACATCATCTCAAAAGATTTAGTAGATCTTGAGAAATGATTCAAACAGTCTACCTATGTCTCAAACTCTCCTCTTGTATTGTCGACTTTGACACCTGCAACTTCTAATGCATGGTTCTCCCAAACTACAACCCGTTTAATTAAATGCTTTTCGCCATAGATGGCTTACCTTCCAACTTAGGTTTTGACTCCTAATTTTTGCAAAAATTTACACTATGCAGTGAGTACTGATCAATTATTTGACCATTGAGATTGTGCTTGTTTCAGAAGATACTCAACACTTTCACATATAAACGTTCCTATACATAATTCTCTCATCCTATTTCCAATTAGGCTCTCAAATGTTAACCATAGAAGCATCAACTTTGGAATTAGAAATCTACAAAAGGATTCTTGAAATGAGCAAACACAAAAGGAGAACACAACAAAATATAGGGCGCAACTATTTCTTCTATTCAAAAATTTTTACAGGATCACTGAAATATTATGTAAAACCTTCTCTAGCGTGCTTTAACTCTTCTGAGCTTTGAAGTGCTTCAAATTCTTTGGAGAAAAATTGATACTTGCCCCACCTATGATTGTTAGAAGTCAGCATGGCATAAAAAATAAAGTCTGCATCCGCTAAAGGTCCTGCTAAACCTTGAAACCAATGAGAATTATGATGAACGTTTTCGGTGTATCCCCTAGGAGGGTCATTGTTGATGTATAAAACACCACAAGAAATGAATTAATGTGACACTAGAACACCTCTATGGTCACCTTTAACTCATTGCCACTCCAAACTTTGAGAAATGATAGCTTAAAGTGAGAACTTTGCTTCTACAGAAATTCCTAGTCACCAAAATGACATACCTTCAGTATTTTCCTAATTTCTCCTAGCTCAAGTATGCTTTCTCCATGAAACTTTATAGGCTAAAACTAGAAGAGTAGAGCTTTCCAACAAGCTATCATATGCATCAAATGGAGCTCTAGAACTCAAGTTATGGCCCTCACAAGATGACCCTGTATGACCTTCCAAAACTGGAAATCTTGCCTGTTTTAGTATTCCTGATGTCCAAAAATAAAAAATTCGATGCCTAGCATCGAATTTCAGTCCAAGTCGATGCCAAGCATCGACTTTGGGCTTTTTTTGGCTATTTTTCTGCACCAGAAACACTCTATTTTACACACACATGAAGAAGATGACTTAAATGATAGAAGTCGATGCCGGGCATCCATTTTATGTTGGAACTCGATGCCAGGCATCGAGTCGCTCCACAAACTTCATATTTTTAGAAGATTCAACAATAGTTAACACACAGAGAATGAAAAAATGACTTATCAGCCAAGATTCGATGCCAGGCATCGAATTGCTCAGAAAACATGAACTTTTGAATTCATCACACAGTAGGCAAACATGGAGATGATGGAGAGAGACTCATACACAGAACTTTACTCAGTTCTTTCTCACAGCTATGAAAACTCAGAAGTTTTACAGATGCTTTCTCACTCAAAGAAGCCCGACTATTCTCAGTCGTATAAAATGAACTCCTTCTTCTACTTCTTCTCTCTATTCTCTCTCTCTCTCTCTCCGCGTCAGTTGATACAAACTAACTTATATAGATTTTCGTATTCTCGTGATTTTAAAAAACTTCTAGAACTAAAGTGAACTAACTTTACAAATATGATGCATTTGTGAATTTGTCCCTTCACATAGGCATGGGGTTTTCTTCCTAAGATTTGACCTTCAAATATATGTCTAATTAGTGAGTGTTTCTCCAACAGCTCCCCCTCAATCACTAATTGACATTCCCTGTTTCTTCATATCATCTTCTTTTCTTTTACTCCTGCCATGCTTTTGAATCTGCTGGTCTTCACACCATCCAAGCTCTTTGTCATTATGTCTGCTAATTGATCTTTAGTAGAAATGTATTCCACTTCAATCTCCTTCTCCATTACCTTTTCTCTGAGAAAATGATACTGTATCTCTATGTGCTTTGTTCTTGCATGAAATATTGGATTTGCTGCAAGATAAAGTGAACTCATATTATCTCCATGTATTGTAGGTGTACCTTGATCAATGCCTAAGCTCTTGAACAATGTCTGCATCCATATGACTTCCTTAGCTGCTTCCACAAGTCCTTTGTACTCTGCTTCAGTTGATGATAATGCTACTGTATGTTGTTTCTTGGAACACCAACTTACAAGCTTATCACCAATGTATATCATGTAACCATGAGTTGATCTCCTGTCATCTTGATTACCTGCCCAGTCTGAGTCACTGTAGGCTCTCAACTTCAAATCTGATGTAAAAGGATAATATAATCCTTCCTTTATAGTTCCTTTGATATATCTGAGAACTCTTTGACCTGCAATCCAATGTGGGTCCTTTGGACAATGCATGAATTGTGACAAAACTCCCACTACATAACTAAGATCAGGTCTTGTTAGTGTAGCATAAATCAAACTACCCACAAGAGATTGATACTTCCTCATATATTTGTAGTCTGCACCATCATATTTACTGAGCTTGTGATTAACTTCAAGTGGAGTTGAAGCTTCTCTGCAATTTTCCATATCAAACTTCTTCAACAAGTTCAGAAGATACCTTTCTTGTGACACATATATGCCATGATCTGTATAAGTAACTTCCATTCCAAGAAAGTATGATAACTTTCCTAGGTCACTGATCTTAAACTCTTTCTCAAGTAATCTCTTTACCTCCTTGATTCCTTCATCTGAAGTACCTGTGATTATAATGTCATCTACATAAATACAAATGTAGATTGTACCTTCCTCTGTTCTTTTGATAAGTAGACTTGAATCTGCTTTTGAACTTTGATATCCAAGATCATTGAGATACTTCACCAGTCTATAGTTCCAAGCTCTTGGAGCTTGCTTCAATCCATACAATGCTCTTCTCAACCTGCAAACAAAATTTGGATACCTGGAATCTATAAACCCTTGAGGTTGTTCCATGTATACCTCATCTGATATGTATCCATTCAAGAATGCATTTTTTATATCCAATTGACTTAGGGTCCATCCTTTTGAAGCTGCAATAGCAATGATTGTCCTTATAGTTGACATCTTAGCTACAGGACTGAATGTCTCATCATAATCTATAACATAGGTTTGGGCATAGCCTTTCACCACCAATCTAGCTTTGTATCTGGCTATACTTCCATCTGCAAGCTTCTTCACTTTATAAACCCATTTATTTCCAATTACTTTCTTACCATTTGGTTTAGGAACAAGTTCCCATGTCTTGTTCTCCTCCAGTGCATTGAACTCTTCCTTCATTGCTTCTTCCCATTGCTTCTTACCTTTAGCTTCATCATAGTTCTGAGGTTCTTCATCATCTTTGACCATATATGCATAGTTCTTCTGAGTTATGTAAGAAGTATCATAAGAATACCTTTCTGGTTGTCTCCTTGTTGTTGGAGAAACACTCACTAATTAGACATATATTTGAAGGTCAAATCTTAGAAAGAAAAACCCCATGCCTATGTGAAGGGACAAATTCACAAGTGTATCATACTTGTAAAGTTAGTTCACTTTAGTTCTAGAAGTTTTTTAAAAATCACGGGAATGAGAAAATCTATATAAGTTAGTTAGTATTAACTGACGCGATGAGAGAAGAAGAAGGAGGAAGACAATGAGAAAGTGAGAAGAACTCATTTTTGTATGAATGAGTATAGTCGGGCTTCTTTGAGTGAGAAAGCATCTGTAAAACTTTTGAGTTTTTTATAGTTATGAGAAGAACTGAGTAAAGTTCTGTGTATGAGCCTCTCTCCATCATCTCCATGATTACCTACTGTGTGATGAATTCAAAAGTTCAAGTTTTCTGAGCAATTCGATGCCTGGCATCGAATCTTGGCTCAAAAGTCATTTTTTCATTCTCTGTGGGTTAACTGTTGTTGAATCTTTTAAAAATATGAAGTTTGTGGAGCAACTCGATGCCTGGCATCGAGTTTGAGCATAAAGTCGATGCCTGGCATCGACTTCTAGCATACAAGTGGTCTTCTTCATGTGTGTGTAAAAGAGAGTATTTCTGGTGCAGAAAAAAGGCCTAAAAAAGCTCAAAGTCGATGCCCGGCATCGACTTGGACTGAAATTCGATGCCAGGCATCGAATTTTTTATTTTTGGACATCAGGAATACTAAAACAGGCAAAAATTTCCAGTTTTGGAAGGTCATACAGGGTCATCTTGTGAAGGCCATAACTTGAGTTCTAGAGATCCGTTTGATGCATATGATAGCTTGTTGGAAAGCTCTACTCTTCTAGTTTCATCCTATAACGTTTCATGGAGAAATAATACTTGAGCTAGGAGAAATTAGCAAAATACTGAAGGTATGTCATTTCGGTGACTAGGAATTTCTGTAGAAGCAAAGTTCTCACTTTAGGCTATCATTTCTCAAAGTTTGGAGTGGCAATGAGTTAATGGTGACCATAGAGGTGTTCTAGTGTCACATTAATTCATTTCTTGTGGTGTTTTATACATCAACAAGTGGTATCAGAGCAGAAAGATTCTCGAGAGCAGAAGACGACAAAGGTACGAGAAGTTTTGTAAAGTTTTCCATTAAAGTTTGAAAGGTGAAGCATTTGAAGACACAAGGCATCAAAAGATTACTTTCGAAGTATCCTCATACACAAAGAACTTCAAAAGGTATTATCCTTTATTCTTTAAGCTCACAGGTTGCAGCAGAAGGAAAGAACTATGGCAGATCATATCTCCATTGACAAACTGGACAGAGATAATTACCCCGCATGGGTAATGAGAATGGAAGCCTTACTTATGAGTAAGGATCTCATGGTATATGTAACAGGTGAAGAAGAGAAGCCAGTATTTGAAGATGAAAGCCGACCAAAGAAAGAAGAACTTGATGCTTTAAAGCATTGGCAGAAGAAGGATGCAAGTGCAAAAGCCTACATCTACAATACAATCTCAGATCATTTGCTACCACACATCAGAGGATTGGAATCATCAGAAGATATATGGAATGCATTGGAATATCATTTCCAAAGCACTACTAAAGCACGGAAAGCAAGTCTATGGTCAGAGTTTACAACATTCAAGAAGAAGCCAAGTCAAACCATTAGTGATTATGTCACTAAGATGAAGGATCTAGCAGATAGTCTTGGATCCATAGATGAAGATGTTGAAGATCACAGATTGATTGCTCAACTACTTGCAGGTTTGAGAGGAGATGAAAGGTGGAAACCTTTTGTCTTATCAACAGAACTTTCATTAAATCATTATGTTCCAGATTTGAACCAGTTGCTTGGTTTAATGCTCACATATGAGCAAGACTTGAAGGGAGATGGAGATAAAGGACAAAGTTCTGCAATGTACGTGAAGAATAAGAAGAAAGGAGATAAAGGTAAAGCAAAGGATGAAGAGGAGTCTAATTCTCAAGCTTATTATGCAAGAGGTAAAAGCACTGGCAGAGGAAGAGCAAGAGGTTTTGGAAGAGGAAGAGGTAATCAAAATAACAACAAAAAGGCTTGCTGGATCTGTGGATTGAGTAATCATTTGGCTCATGACTGTTGGCACAACCAACAAGGATCAAACCAGAATCAAAACAACAATAGCAGAGGTCGAGGTGGAAGATATCAAAGTAATTTTCAAAGAGGTAGACAAAGTCAAAGAGGAGGCTATGGTAGAGGTGGAGGAAGAAGTTGGGGACAGAATCAATCCTACAACACCACCTACTACAACTATGCAAATGACACACAGAATGAAAGTCATACATCATTGATGATGAATTCAATCAGCACATCAGACAAAGAAGATCTAAAGGTATTTTACATTGACTCTGGATGTTCTAATCATTTGTCAGGAAACATAGAATTGATGTCAGATTTGGAAAAAGGCATTTCTAGTCACACAGTTCAAACTGGTGATAATACAAGACATAGTGTACATTCAATTGGAAAAGTGAAATGCAAGAGTGGAGCAGATTTGCTAACCAATGTTTTGTATGTTCCTACAATACCTAAAAACTTGATTAGTGTGGGACAGATAGTTGAAAAAGGTTTTCAAGTCAGGTTTACAAATGAAGGAGTATTTGTGGAAGATCCAGAGAATGGATATAATCAGATTGTCTCTGGTAAGAAAGAAGGTAGACTCTTTACTTTAAGAGTGCAAGGAAACATTGGTCAAGCTTTGCTCACACATGGTGAAGGAGTGATTACAGAACTTGATCTCTGGCATAAGAGATTAGGTCACTTTAATGAAAGAGGAATTAAAGCTATGGTTGCTAATCAGTCTGTACTAGGATTACCAAATGTGCAAAGTCAACATATGGTTTATAAATGTGAAGCATGTCAAATGGGTAAAGCACACAGGTTACCATTTCAAAAGAAAGGATTCAAACATGATGGAGTACTTGAGCTCATTCATACAGATGTATGGGGACCAACAAAAGAAGGATCTATCAGTGGCTCAAGGTACTATGTTCTTTTTATTGATGATGCTACAAGATGGATAACATTATATGTTTTGAAGGAAAGATCAGAAGTGTTTGGAGCTTTCAAGCATTTTCATGCATATGCAGAGAGAGTCACAGGTCAAAAGCTTAAGAGACTGAGGTCTGATGGAGGGGGAGAATACTTCTCCCAAGAGTTCAATGATTATCTTTGGAATGCAGGTATTAAGAGAGAAATAACTTGCAGGTATACACCACAACAAAATGGTGTAGCAGAAAGAAGGAACAGGACTCTGGTTGAGTTTGCTAGAGCTATGCTAAAGGAGAAGAATTGTCCAAATTATCTTTGGGCTGAGGCTGTAAATACAGCTACATATCTTGTGAATAGATTACCATGTGCAGCTCTGAATGGAATGACTCCATATGAAGCTTGGTGGGGTAAGAAACCAACACTAGATCATTGTAGAGTGTTTGGATCAATTGCATATGCTTATGTGCCATCACAACTTAGGCATAAACTTGAACCAAAGGCAGAAAAATATGTGTTCATTGGTTATGATGAAAAGCAGATGGGTTACAGATTGTGGAATCCTCTAACCAAACAATTTATTGTTTCTAGAGATGTTACATTTGATGAACAGAAAAGTTGGTATGCAGATCAAAGTCATACAGCTGAAGAATTTGAAGAAGAGGTAAGAAGATGTGAGAAAGGAAAATCAATTGTGCAGGTGAATAGAGATGAAGACTATATGCAAGCAAGTACATCCAGAAGTGGATTAACAAGAATGAATGAAGAAGCTCCTATATTTGATGAAGAGGTGTATCCAGAAACTTATGAAGAATGTGAACCAAGAAGGTCAAGCAGGACAAGGAGACAACCAGAAAGGTATTCTTATGATACTTCTTACATAACTCAGAAGAACTATGCATATATGGTCAAAGATGATGAAGAACCTCAGAACTATGATGAAGCTAAAGGTAAAAAGCAATGGGAAGAAGCAATGAAGGAAGAGTTCAATGCACTGGAGGAGAACAAGACATGGGAACTTGTTCCTAAACCAAATGGTAAGAAAGTAATTGGAAATAAATGGGTTTATAAAGTGAAGAAGCTTGCAGATGGAAGTATAGCCAGATACAAAGCTAGATTGGTGGTGAAAGGCTATGCCCAGACCTATGGCATAGATTATGATGAGACATTTAGTCCTGTAGCTAAGATGTCAACTATAAGGACAATCATTGCTATTGCAGCTTCAAAAGGATGGACTCTAAGTCAATTGGATATAAAGAATGCGTTCTTGAATGGATACATATCAGATGAGGTATACATGGAACAACCTCAAGGGTTTATAGATTCCAGGTATCCAAATTTTGTTTGCAGGTTGAGAAGAGCATTGTATGGATTGAAGCAAGCTCCAAGAGCTTGGAACTATAGACTGGTGAAGTATCTCAATGATCTTGGATATCAAAGTTCAAAAGCAGATTCAAGTCTACTTATCAAAAGAACAGAGGAAGGTACAATCTACATTTGTATTTATGTAGATGACATTATAATCACAGGTACTTCAGATGAAGGAATCAAGGAGGTAAAGAGATTACTTGAGAAAGAGTTTAAGATCAGTGACCTAGGAAAGTTATCATACTTTCTTGGAATGGAAGTTACTTATACAGATCATGGCATATATGTGTCACAAGAAAGGTATCTTCTGAACTTGTTGAAGAAGTTTGATATGGAAAATTGCAGAGAAGCTTCAACTCCACTTGAAGTTAATCACAAGCTCAGTAAATATGATGGTGCAGAATACAAAGATATGAGGAAGTATCAATCTCTTGTGGGTAGTTTGATTTATGCTACACTAACAAGACCTGATCTTAGTTATGCAGTGGGAGTTTTGTCACAATTCATGCATTGTCCAAAGGACCCACATTGGATTGCAGGTCAGAGAGTTCTCAGATATATCAAAGGAACTATAAAGGAAGGATTATATTATCCTTTTACATCAGATTTGAAGTTGAGAGCCTACAGTGACTCAGACTGGGCAGGTAATCAAGATGACAGAAGATCAACTCATGGTTACATGATATATATTGGTGATAAGCTTGTAAGTTGGTGTTCAAAGAAACAACATAGAGTAGCATTATCATCAACTGAAGCAGAGTACAAAGGACTTGTGGAAGCAGCTAAGGAAGTCATATGGATGCAGACATTGTTCAAGAGCTTAGGCATTGATCAAGGTACACCTACAATACATGGAGATAATATGAGTTCACTTTATCTTGCAGCAAATCCAGTATTTCATGCAAGGACAAAGCACATAGAGATACAGTATCATTTTCTCAGAGAAAAGGTAATGGAGAAGGAGATTGAAGTGGAGTACATTTCTACTAAAGATCAATTAGCAGACATAATGACAAAGAGCTTGGATGGTGTGAAGACCAGCAGATTCAAAAGCATGGCAGGAGTAAAAGAAAAGAAGATGATATGAAGAAACAGGGAATGCCAATTAGTGATTGAGGGGGAGCTGTTGGAGAAACACTCACTAATTAGACATATATTTGAAGGTCAAATCTTAGAAAGAAAAACCCCATGCCTATGTGAAGGGACAAATTCACAAGTGTATCATACTTGTAAAGTTAGTTCACTTTAGTTCTAGAAGTTTTTTAAAAATCACGGGAATGAGAAAATCTATATAAGTTAGTTAGTATTAACTGACGCGATGAGAGAAGAAGAAGGAGGAAGACAATGAGAAAGTGAGAAGAACTCATTTTTGTATGACTGAGTATAGTCGGGCTTCTCTGAGTGAGAAAGCATCTGTAAAACTTTTGAGTTTTTTATAGTTATGAGAAGAACTGAGTAAAGTTCTGTGTATGAGCCTCTCTCCATCATCTCCATGATTACCTACTGTGTGATGAATTCAAAAGTTCAAGTTTTCTGAGCAATTCGATGCCTGGCATCGAATCTTGGCTCAAAAGTCATTTTTTCATTCTCTGTGTGTTAACTGTTGTTGAATCTTTTAAAAATATGAAGTTTGTGGAGCAACTCGATGCCTGGCATTGAGTTTGAGCATAAAGTCGATGCCTGGCATCGACTTCTAGCATACAAGTGGTCTTCTTCATGTGTGTGTAAAAGAGAGTATTTCTGGTGCAGAAAAAGGGCCTAAAAAAGCTCAAAGTCGATGCCCGGCATCGACTTGGACTGAAATTCGATGCTAGGCATCGAATTTTTTATTTTTGGACATCAGGAATACTAAAACAGGCAAAAATTTCCAGTTTTGGAAGGTCATACAGGGTCATCTTGTGAAGGCCATAACTTGAGTTCTAGAGATCCGTTTGATGCATATGATAGCTTGTTGGAAAGCTCTACTCTTCTAGTTTCATCCTATAAAGTTTCATGGAGAAATAATACTTGAGCTAGGAGAAATTAGCAAAATACTGAAGGTATGTCATTTCGGTGACTAGGAATTTCTGTAGAAGCAAAGTTCTCACTTTAGGCTATCATTTCTCAAAGTTTGGAGTGGCAATGAGTTAATGGTGACCATAGAGGTGTTCTAGTGTCACATTAATTCATTTCTTGTGGTGTTTTATACATCAACACTTGTCCTGCTTGACCTTCTTGGTTCACATTCTTCATAAGTTTCTGGATACACCTCTTCATCAAATATAGGAGCTTCTTCATTCATTCTTGTTAATCCACTTCTGGATGTACTTGCTTGCATATAGTCTTCATCTCTATTCACCTGCACAATTGATTTTCCTTTCTCACATCTTCTTACCTCTTCTTCAAATTCTTCAGCTGTATGACTTTGATCTGCATACCAACTTTTCTGTTCATCAAATGTAACATCTCTAGAAACAATAAATTGTTTGGTTAGAGGATTCCACAATCTGTAACCCATCTGCTTTTCATCATAACCAATGAACACATATTTTTCTGCCTTTGGTTCAAGTTTATGCCTAAGTTGTGATGGCACATAAGCATATGCAATTGATCCAAACACTCTACAATGATCTAGTGTTGGTTTCTTACCCCACCAAGCTTCATATGGAGTCATTCCATTCAGAGCTGCACATGGTAATCTATTCACAAGATATGTAGCTGTATTTACAGCCTCGGCCGAAAGATAATTTGGACAGTTCTTCTCCTTTAGCATAGCTCTAGCAAACTCAACCAAAGTCCTGTTCCTTCTTTGTGCTACACCATTTTGTTGTGGTGTATACCTGCAAGTTATTTCTCTCTTAATACCTGCATTCCAAAGATAATCATTGAACTCTTGGGAGAAGTATTCTCCCCCTCCATCAGACCTCAGTCTCTTAAGCTTTTGACCTGTGACTCTCTCTGCATATGCATGAAAATGCTTGAAAGCTCCAAACACTTCTGATCTTTCCTTCAAAACATATAATGTTATCCATCTTGTAGCATCATCAATGAAAAGAACATAATACCTTGAGCCACTGATAGATCCTTCTTTTGTTGGTCCCCATACATCTGTATGAATGAGCTCAAGTACTCCATCATGTTTGAATCCTTTCTTTTGAAATGGTAACCTGTGTGCTTTACCCATTTGACATGCTTCACATTTATAAACCATATGTTGACTTTGCACATTTGGTAATCCTAGTACAGACTGATTAGCAACCATAGCTTTAATTCCTCTTTCATTGAAATGACCTAATCTCTTATGCCAGAGATCAAGTTCTGTAATCACTGCTTCACCATGTGTGAGCAAAGCTTGACCAATGTTCCCTTGCACTCTTAAAGTAAAGAGTCTACCTTCTTTCTTACCAGAGACAATCTGATTATATCCATTCTCTGGATCTTCCACAAATACTCCTTCATTTGTAAACCTGACTTGAAAACCTTTTTCAACTATCTGTCCCACACTAATCAAGTTTTTAGGTATTGTAGGAACATACAAAACATTGGTTAGCAAATCTGCTCCACTCTTGCATTTCACTTTTCCAATTGAATGTACACTATGTCTTGTATTATCACCAGTTTGAACTGTGTGACTAGAAATGCCTTTTTCCAAATCTGACATCAATTCTATGTTTCCTGACAAATGATTAGAACATCCAGAGTCAATGTAAAATACCTTTAGATCTTCTTTATCTGATGTGTTGATTGAGTTCATCATCAATGATGTATGACTTTCATTCTGTGTGTCATTTGCATAGTTGTAGTAGGTGGTGTTGTAGGATTGATTTTGTCCCCAACTTCTTCCTCCACCTCTACCATAGCCTCCTCTTTGACTTTGTCTACCTCTTTGAAAATTACTTTGATATCTTCCACCTCGACCTCTGCTATTGTTGTTTTGATTCTGGTTTGATCCTTGTTGATTGTGCCAACAGTCATGAGCCAAATGATTACTCAATCCACAGATCCAGCAAGCCTTCTTGTTGTTATTTTGATTACCTCTTCCTCTTCCAAAACCTCTTTGTCTTCCTCTGCCAGTGCCTTTACCTCTTGCATAATAAGCTTGAGAACTAGACTCCTCTTCATCCTTTGCTTTACCTTTATCTCCTTTCTTCTTATTCTTCACGTACATTGCAGAACTTTGTCCTTTATCTCCATCTCCCTTCAAGTCTTGCTCATATGTGAGCATCAAACCAAGCAACTGGTTCAAATCTGGAACATAATGATTTAATGAAAGTTCTGTTGATAAGACAAAAGGTTTCCACCTTTCATCTCCTCTCAAACCTGCAAGTAGTTGAGCAATCAATCTGTGATCTTCAACATCTTCATCTATGGATCCAAGACTATCTGCTAGATCCTTCATCTTAGTGACATAGTCACTAATACTTTGACTTGGCTTCTTCTTGAATGTTGTAAACTCTGACCATAGACTTGCTTTCCGTGCTTTAGTAGTACTTTGGAAATGATACTCCAATGCATTCCATATATCTTCAGATGATTCCAATCCTCTGATGTGTGGTAGCAAATGATCAGAGATTGTATTGTAGATGTATGCTTTTGCACTTGCATCCTTCTTCTGCCAATGCTTTAAAGCATCTAGTTCTTCTTTCTTTGGTCGGCTTTCATCTTCGAATACTGGCTTCTCTTCTTCACCTGTAACATATATCATGAGGTCCTTACTCATAAGTAAGGCTTCCATTCTCATTACCCATGCGGGGTAATTATCTCTGTCCAGTTTGTCAATGGAAATATGATCTGCCATAGTTCTTTCCTTCTGCTGCAACCTGTGAGCTTAAAGGATAAAGGATAATACCTTTTGAAGTTCTTTGTGTATGAGGATACTTTTGAAGTAACCTTTTGATGCCTTGTGTCTTCAAATGCTTCACCTTTCAAACTTTAATGGAAAACTTTACAAAACTTCTCGTACCTTTGTCATCTTCAGCTCTCGGAATCTTTCTGCTCTGATACCACTTGTTGATGTATAAAACACCACAAGAAATGAATTAATGTGACACTAGAACACCTCTATGGTCACCATTAACTCATTGCCACTCCAAACTTTGAGAAATGATAGCTTAAAGTGAGAACTTTGCTTCTACAGAAATTCCTAGTCACCAAAATGACATACCTTCAGTATTTTCCTAATTTCTCCTAGCTCAAGTATGCATTCTCCATGAAACTTTATAGGCTGAAACTAGAAGAGTAGAGCTTTCCAACAAGCTATCATATGCATCAAACAGAGCTCTAGAACTCAAGTTATGGCCCTCACAAGATGACCCTATATGACCTTCCAAAACTGGAAATCTTGCCTGTTTTAGTATTCCTGATGTCCAAAAATAAAAAATTCGATGCCTAGCATCGAATTTCAGTCCAAGTCGATGCCAGGCATCAACTTTGGGCTTTTTTTTGGCTATTTTTCTGCACCAGAAACACTCTATTTTACACACACATGAAGAAGATGACTTATATGATAGAAGTCGATGCCGGGCATCCATTTTATGTTGGAACTCGATGCCAGGCATCGAGTTGCTCCACAAACTTCATATTTTTAGAAGATTCAACAATAGTTAACACACAGAGAATGAAAAAATGACTTATCAGCCAAGATTCGATGCCAGGCATCCAATTGCTCAGAAAACATGAACTTTTGAATTCATCACACAGTAGGCAAACATGGAGATGATGGAGAGAGACTCATACACAGAACTTTACTCAGTTCTTTCTCACAGCTATGAAAACTCAGAAGTTTTACAGATGCTTTCTCACTCAGAGAAGCCCGACTATTCTCAGTCGTATAAAATGAACTCCTTCTTCTACTTCTTCTCTCTATTCTCTCTCTCTCTCTCTCTCCACGTCAGTTGATACAAACTAACTTATATAGATTTTCGTATTCTCGTGATTTTAAAAAACTTATAGAACTAAAGTGAACTAACTTTACAAATATGATACATTTGTGAATTTGTCCCTTCACATAGGCATGGGGTTTTCTTCCTAAGATTTGACCTTCAAATATATGTCTAATTAGTGAGTGTTTCTCCAACAGTCATCAATCGACATTGGTCCTAGGAGGCCTTGAAATTCTGGTGGTTGTGACGTAAGATGTGGCTCAGCCAGCAAGTTGCCAAGATCGACCATAGGCGCACTAGGGCTAGCTTCAGATGGTCCTTCTATCTGCATGATGAGTGATGTGAATGTGGAGGAGATCTGCTATAAAATATTAGCATATAAGTATGGAAATTTATCATGATCCCATTAAAGTGAGACCGCAATCCCTTTCCATAACCCATGTGTAATCCGTGTAGCCAAGTGTTGTGAGGTGGTATATGGAATGATTTTTTGCAAAACTAATGCAGGTCTCTAGACACCTACATGCTTTAGATAGTGCGTACATTGCTTGATGAGATGTTATTACAAGTGATGTTGGGTTAGTGTGGGTGAGTTTGTACACAATTCAGTTCTGAGAATTATTACAAGAGGATTGGTTATTTGGGATGGGGGTAATCTTAGACAACGGATCATGAGAAGGATTCTGGATACATTTTGATGTCCATTTCCTAAGGGTTGCTTAGTGGCTGATATGCTTCTGCTAAGGGCCAAAAGGTGATATTGGATGTTGTGGTGTTGAGGGATGAGGAGATTTCTGAGGGGTATATGTTACATGGCTTGACTGTTGGGCTATAGTACACTGCTTGGGTACCCATATCTGCATGGATGTGTGTCGATTCATGATGTACTTCTTGGCGATCCAAATCTATCGAAGCTTCGTCAAGGTTGAAGAAGGTTGAGGAGAGATCGGATGCTGACTCTATTTCTGCCTTAACTTCTTCCTATCATTGTATGCATTGTTAAAAACTGTTGGTGCTTTCTATCCTTTTGGCACCCATACTTGTTTCATGGCGCTTGCTTTGTGATGTTGATATTGCTACCTTCTTTGCATTGCCTGGTATGGTCATCGATTCGGGTTCCTCAGTCTTGGTTGAGGATGAGAGGTCTGGTTGACACTCTTCTTTGGAAAAGAAGGGAGGTCCAACACTTGCAAAACTTGCCCATTAGGAAGTGCAACATTTTGTACCATAGATCTAGGCCAATCCGTAGTAAGTGTGGAAGGATGTGCACTGCAGGGTGTTGTGCCCATTTGTCTGCTAATGTAGTCCACTTGACGGCTGATGGAAGACCCGAGGAAGATCTCCTGACATCCTTTTGTCTGGCAATGATCCACTACCAAGCTCTCATGGGTTGACTTTGGAAGGAGCATGCTTAGCCGAGGGATCTGGTCAAAAATCTTCTAGTCCTCCATCATCCGTAGTTCATATGGTCTAGGTAGGTGGAGTGTTGTTAGGGAAGTCAAGCAGTATCATTCGTTGTTGGTCTAAGGTTCTAATCTACAAGGAGCCTTGTCTATGATTTAGGTCCACTGAGTGATCGTATAGCCAATCTTGGCCAAGGATTAGGTGTTCTATCAAGTCGTTATCATGGCACACTAGGAGCCTCGCTGTCATGATCACTTCATGTATGAAGATAGGAAGGTCCACCTCACCCATGCAAGGGGTTTCCATGCCTCCTAGCCCTATGAGGTATGCCTCAATTGGACACATTTCTATTCCTGAGTCCTTATAGTGGGACCATCTAATCATGCTAGTCAAAGCACTTGAGTCAATTAAAGCCCTGAGCTCCTGGCAAGGGTTGCCCTACTCTAGCCTAACTATAATGAATGGTCTCCTATCCACTATGCTAGGATGAGTAATTGAATTTTCTTGACACATGGCCATGGGGTATCTGGGTGTTGTTTCTAAATGGTTATAATGTTCTCTTCCTAGTCCTTGTCTTCTTAGCTTCATACGCTTAATGTGTTCTATAGCTTTAGCCTGAGCTTCCATGCATATTCTCCATTCTTCCTCCTTACGATTCTTTGCCAATGCGAGTCGTCTAAGCATATCCTCAGTAAGAGGTTCCTGATAAATCTTGACTCTACATCCACTAATGTAATTAGGCATTATGTCTCCTTCTAGGGTGGCTAATTATATTGCTCCACTTGTCGAGAGTCGGTTAATTATCATAGGTCCATAACCTTGCTTTTCTAATTTCTGTGCATGTTGTTTCAATGTATATAGTAGGACTAAATCTCCTTCTTTCAAGCCTTTGTCTTTCACATGTGCATCGAAATAAGCTTTCTGTTGCTTCTTTGCTGCATGTATGCCTGTTGCTACTTTCAACTTGCTTTCTCCTAATCATTCCAAGTCCATTATTCTTGATGATTACTCATGGCCGGTCCACTGATGTTCTTGTGCAACCTTAAGGGTGGGTATCAAGAAGTCCAAAGTAAGCACAACGTTCTGACCAAAAACCATATGAAAGGGAGTTGCATTGAGTACAGTCTTGTAGGCCACTCGATATGCCCAAACAGCGTGGTGTAACTGTTTGTCCCAATCTGAACATTTTTTGTTCACGAGTTTCGTCAATACATTACAAAAGATCTTGTTAGTACTTTCTGCTTGACCATTGACCTGCGGATGATATGGTGTGGATTTCTTGTGAATCACCATAAAATCCTGTAATAAATATTCAATGACTTGGTTTAGAAAGTGAGTTCCTCGATCGCTCACTAACTATATCGGCATTCCATATCTCATAAATATATTTTCAAATAAGAATTTTGTAGTTGTGTGTGTATCATTCTTTTTTGTGGCCTTAGCCTCTACCCATTTAGTAAGATAATTTGTCGCAACTATGATGTATTCTGCATGAGTACCTTTTGTAGGGGGTTAATGGGTCCTACAAAGTCTATACTCCACTTGGAAAATGTATGTCCTCCCATCATGGGTTTCAATGGCATTTCATCTCTGCGAGTAGGAAATTGAGTTCTTTGGCACACATCACATCTCTTAACATAGGTATGTGCATCGATGTGAAGAGTGGGCCACCATAATCTTGCAAAGAGTATGGCTTTGATTATCCTATTGGGGCCAAAATGACCTCTTGCAACACCTTGGTGTGTAGTCCCTAGTACACTCAAATAATTGCTCTCATGAACACACTATCTTAGGTATCTGTCTCTTCCTCGTTTGTATAGATTGTTGCCAATAAGTGAATAGTCTTGAGCTTCCTGCTCTAGACTTTGTTGTCGTGCTAAAGTCATTCCTTGAGGGAATGTTTTCATCCTCAAGTACCTCACTAAAGGTTCACTCCATTCTGGTGTAAGAGACATGTGATATAACGTGGCATGTTCTAAAGGTGATCTTTCACAACAAACAAGGCATTCTTTACACATCTTGTAGACATCTGCTTCCATAGAAGGCCAATATAATCCTAGTCTATGCAGAGTCTGCAATGTATGATGTTTTGAATGATGTTGCTTTAATGCACCTACATGTGCTATTTGCAACCAGTTCGCATGTTCTAATTCTTCTACACAACAAGCAAGAATTTTCTGATTACCCTGTTTATATATACTTCCTGCTATTATTTGAAATCTTTTTGACTTGGTGATTTCTCATTCTTTGATCCTTATCCTAGGATTCTTGGGTCCATATGTGAGAATAGGGACAATAGGCTTAGCCCATTCTAGTACTATCTCAACGTTAAACAAATATGCATCACGTAATTCATCCGCTATTCCTGGAGGAGCTTCTCCTGTGGTTAATCTTGGGAGGTGGTCATCTCGAAGATGGGTTTTTCCCTTCCTGACTACTACTTCAAAGTTGTACTCCATGAGTAATAGAAACCATCTTATCAATCATTTTGTATTACAAGGCTTATGGACTAAGTACAATAACGCTTGATGATCCGTGAAGAACTTGAACTTATTTGCCAACAAATAATGCATGAATTTCTTTAGTGCGTAGATCATTCCTAATCCTTCTCGTTCTATAGTGGTGTAATTTCTTTTTGCTGCATTCAACTGTCTGCTTGCATAAGCTATGGGGAGATCTACATTACCTTCATTCGTGGGTTGTGCCAATAAACATCCTATGGTGTAGTTGGATGCATCCACATGTACATGGAATGGCTTGCTCCAATCTGGGGTTGTCAATATAGGTGATAAGCACAAGCGTTGTTTAAGTTAATTGAATGAATTTTCACATTCACCTGTCCATTCAAACTGGGTCAAAAGAGAGTACAAATGTTTTGCTATGATTGCATACATGTGTATGAATCCTCTATAATAACCACAATGTCCCATGAAGGCATGTACCTCCTTTACGTTCCTTGGTCTAGGTAGGTCTCCAATTACTTTTACCTTTTCTTCATCCGTCTAAATTCCGTTCTCTGACACAATGTGTCCTAGAATTTTTCCTTGTCTAACCATGAAAACACACTTTTGGTGAGTTGGCACTGTACTTTAGTGTTCTTGATCACTTCTGTGTTTCTAGGTATTACTGATTCTTCATTCCTCACTATTATTGTGAGTGCTCTCATGCTAATAGACTTGGCTTCCCAAGGTCCTCTGAACTGAGAAGCAATTGCACTTGATGTTTGACACATGGCCATGTGGTATCTTGGGGCCTCAAGATTGATATCTAGGCCTAGGCGTCTTAACTTATTTCTCCTAATGCGTTCTCTAGCCTCTGCGTGTGTTTCTTCTCTAACCCTTAATTCTTCTTCTTTTCGCTTCTTAGGAGTGTTGAGTCTCATTAGCATATTCTCTATAAGAGGTTCTTGATATAGCTTGACTCGACAGCCACTGATATAGTTTGGCAAGATATAACCTTCTAATGTGGCCAATTGAATTGCACTGCTAGTGGAAATTCTATTAATGATCAGGGGTCCATATCCTCTGTTTTCCAATTTACGGGCATGTTGCTTTAGTGTATAAACCAACACTAGGTCCCCCTCTTTCAATCCTTTATCTTTGATATGTGCATCGAAGTATGCCTTTTGCCTTTTCTTTGCAGCATAGATGCCTACAGCCGCTTGTAGCCTTGTCTCACCTAAGCGTTCTAGATCAAAGATCCTAGAGGATAACTCTTGTCCATTCCACTCATGCTCTTGTGCTACTTTTAAAGTTGGGATTCGGAAGTCCAATGGTAGCACAAAATTTTATCCAAAGACCATCTGAAATGGGGTGGCGTTGAGTACCATTTTATAGGCAACTTGGTAAGCCCAAACAACATGATGAAGTTGTTTGTCCCAATCAGAGCATTTATTATTTACAAGTTTTGTCAATACATTACATAGGATCTTATTTGTGCTCTCGGCTTGTCCATTAGCTTGGGGGTGATAGGGGGCAGACTTCTTATGTATCACCATGAATTCTTGAAGTAGATTTTCAATGACTTTGTTCAAGAAGTGTGTACCTCTATCACTTACTAACTCTATTGGTAACCCCTATTTGGTGAACACATTCTCGAATAAAAACCTAGCCATCGTTTGAACATCATTCTTTGTTGTAGCTTTCACTTCTACCCACTTGGTAAGGTAATCGGTGTCTACTATAATGTATTTTGCATGGGAGTTTCTAGCTGGGGGGCTAATGGAACCTACAAAGTCTATACCCCACTTCAAAAATGCACGTCCTTCCATCATTGGTCTCAAAGGCATCTCATCTTTTCTTATCGGATATTGTGCACGTTGACATGTGAAACATTTCTTCACATAAGTATGTGCATCCATATGAAGAGTGGGCCACCAAAGTCCTGAGAATAGAATGGTCTTGATTACTCTGTCAGGCCCAAAGTGTCCACCTACAACCCTACTATGTGCAATTTCTAAGACTTTCAAGTAGTCTGATTCATGAACGCACAGTCTTAAGTATCCATATTTTCCTCTCCCATATAGGTTGTCTCCTACTAAGGCATAGTCTTGAGTCTCTTGCTCCATACTTCATTTTCTTGCTAGAATAGCTTCACTAGGTAGTGTTCGTGATCTCATAATTTCTACCAATGGAGCACTCCAATCTGGAATTAGCGACACGTGATAAAGGGTGGCATGCTCCACTGGGGGTCTCTCTTTGCATGTTGGACAATTCTGAATCCACTCATGAATTTCGTTGTCCATGCTAGGCCAATACACTCCTAAACATTTTAGATTCTGCAATGTTTGTTGTTTAGAATAGCTATTTCCTAGCACTCCTTCATGGGCTTCTTGCAACCAACTATTATGTTCATCATCCTCGACACAACAAGCTAGAAAACCTTTCATATCTTGCTCATACATGCTTCCTGCCAATATTTGATAGTTTTGTCATCATACGATTTCATCTTTGTTCGTCTTCACATTCTTATTTGAAGGTCCAAAGGTTAGGACTGGTACCAAATTATTTGCCCATTTAGGAACAACTTCTAGATTGAATAGATAAGCGTCGGGCAATTCATCAGACACTCCATGCGGTGGTTCTCATGAAGTGATGTGAGATAGGTGATCCGCTCTAAGGTGGGTCTTACCTTTCTTAACAACCACTTGAAAGTCATATTCCATTAGTAAGAGGAACCATCTTACTAAGCGTCCGGTATTGCAAGCTTTATTGACCAAATATAGTAAGGCTTGATGATCAGTGAAAAACTTAAAATTATTGGCCAATAGATAGTGTCGAAACTTCTTTACAGCATATACCATGCCTAAGCCTTCTCTCTCTATTGTTGTATAGGTTCGTTCAGCTGCGTTCAATTATCTACTAGCGTATGCTATAGGTAAATCTAGATTCCCTTCTCCTATGGGTTGTGCTAGTACGCACCTATTGCATGACTAGATGCATCTACATGGACATGGAATGGTTTAGTCCAATCAGGAGTGGTCAATATTGGTGTTGTGCACAAGCGTCTCTTCAGCTCATTGAAGGAATATTTGCATTCGTCATTCCACTCAAAATTTGTCAACAATGCATAAAGAGGTTTAGCTATGATTGCATACATGTGGATGAACCTACGATAATATCCACAATGGCCCATAAAGGCTTGTACCTCTTTAACGTTCCTTGGCCTTGACAACTAAACTATGGCTCTTAATTTATCCTCATCTGTTGATATTCCGTTCTTAGAAACAATATGACCTAAGATCTTACCTTGGCGTACCATGAACACACACTTTTTTGGGTTTAGACAAACTCGATATTCTCTACACTTGTTGAAGATTTTTCTGAGCTCATGGATATGACATCTCCTTTCTTGGGAATGAGCACATAAATCATCCACATAAACTTCTAAGCTCTTTCGCAAGAACTCTTTGAAGACATGACACATGAGCCTTTGGAATGTTGCAGGTGCATTGGTGAGTCCAAATGGCATCACACGAAATGCAAAGACTCCCCACTCTGTGGAAAAGGCCATTTTATGTTGATCTTCTGGGGCAATGAATACTTGTTTGTAACCTGGAAATCCATCAAGGAAGCTATAAACTTCCTTTCCCACAACATGCTCCAATAAACGATTAGTGATTGGAAGTGGATAACTATCTCTGATCGTAGCAGCATTAACCTTTTTAAGGTTAATACACACACACAACTTTCCATTCTTCTTGGGAACCACAACAATGGGCGACACCCATTCAGTATGCTCGATCTCATAGATAAATCCAGCTTCAATCAACTTGTCAATTTCTTCTTTGATTTTAGCTGCATAAGAGTCATTATATGTGTAGGGCTTTTCTTTGGTGGGCTTGGCATTATCGTATGAGAGCAAATTTTTGAATCTACTCCCTTCAAGTCTCTATAGTGCCACACAAACACGTCCCTATATTCCCTTAATAAAGCTACCGGCTCTGCTTCCTCTTCTTTACTTAGGTCATCTCCTATGTACCTACACCTCTCTTCGTTATCTTCGATGGTGACTATGATTTTTTTGGTCTTTTCTTTGTTATCATATGCTTCTCCTGTTGTGACCTCTCTCTTAGGCATTTGTACCAAAATTTTTCGGTCCTCAACTTTGTATTTCTTGAAATTCTCTGGTACTTTGAACAATGGTTCCTCCTCTTCTTGTTTCACTACTTTTCTTTTCTTTTTCTTTTGATCACCTTCCATCCTTTGAGTTTACAACTTTGATGCTTGTGAGAGGTTCTCCTTCTTTTTGTGTAAGTACTCCTATGTCTTCTAGATAGTGCTCCTATGAAATAAAGCAACTATCCATCACGATGGACTCTAGATCGTCATCATTCTCTTCTTCTTCTTCAATGAAGTCACTAGGGTCACATTCTTCTAGCAAGGGCTGACACATGAACACTGAAATATCATAACCCTCCTCATCACAATGAGGTGTCCATTGTTCTTCATTGAATGCAATGTCCATGGTAGTTAAGTTTTCTGCCCAACCATGAGGCTCAAATTCCTCATCTCGAAAGATCATTGGTGTATAGGCTGGGTCTTTGACTATTCTATTTCCTTGGGAAGTTCCTTCTTCTCTTGCTTTTAGGCATTTTTCCTCTTCCTTTGCGACCTTTCACATCCACAAATGAGTATCTTCGTGCATTTAGGATGTATCATATGAACTTTTTCAATGCATAGAGATTGAATCGTCTTGCTCCTTGTGGATAGGATCCACTGTAGGGGTGGTATATCTCTGAAGGTGTAATCCTTCAAATTGGCCTTGGTTGTGACCCCTAAGCACTGCAAGTATAAGGAGTTGGTTCCCCAATCCTATACAACTTGCAGCTATCATAGGAAGGGTCTTCCTAGGATCATTTTGTAGGTATTAGTTTTACCAAAGTCACATATAGCAAAGGTGTGCTCAAACTCTACACCACAAGTGGTTAGAGTTATCCCTTCTAGCAATCCTAGATGTCTTTCCACATGGTCGTTAGCCATCTAAGGCTTCATTCTAGTTGGTCTTAATGCAGGTTTACCCCATTGCTTCCACAAGGAGGTGGTCACAATAGCAAAACCAGCACCTGAATCTATGATCGCTTTGGTTGTGTAACCTTGGTAGGTGATCAAAAGATAAGTATTTCCTTCCTCACCTTCGCTCATGTCCCCTATTTTATCAAGAGGTACCTTTGGAACTTTTTTCTTAGAACCTGCTTTTGGCATTTTGGAATCAAGTTCTGGAACTCGATCCTTCACATGATTCCATAGCTCAGGTTTTGCTTTGAGAAGCTCCTCTACCATGAGATGACACTGAACCTTAATGTTCTTCATGACCTCAGTGTTTCTTGGAACCACCGAGTCTTCGTTTCTAATTAGTTTTATGGGAGCCCTGATCTGGAGAGATTCAGATTCCCATGGGTCTGTGAACTGTGGCAACTCTTGTAAAGAATTGGATTCAAATCCTAAATTTTCTTCTCCTTGTTGCTCTACTTTGTCTTCATAAATAGATGGAATGTCTTGTGGAAATCGATTGTGAAGGTCATCAATCTCAAGAATAGGAGCGGGAACATCCTTCTCTTTGGCCCATTTCTCTTCTTGTGTTTCCCGCAAGAACTTTTGAGTGTGCAGTTGAATTAAAAGAGGTTCTCCATCATCTATGGAGTCAGGAACATAGACTTTCTTTGATGATGAGCTTTCTCTTTCAATAGGTGGTTGAGCCTCTGGAGGTAAAGAAACTTGTGGTCTATTTACCACTGCTCTAATCTATCTAGTAAGCCCTGGAAGTGCAAACTTGGTGTAATAGCTTTTGTATGATTGAACGATTGATTGGCCTCGAACATAGCTTGAGCTAGTTCCACCATTTTTATGCACATTTTTGTCCATTCAATCTCTAAATCTGCTCTAGGGTAGCTCTTGTCTAGGTTTGCAGGTGTTGGCCCTTCTTGAAGTCAAGCTTGGTATGCCTTGAACATCATGTCCAAGTGCTCTGGGGTTGGATCTGCAAGAATAGACCCTGGTTGTGGTGGTCTATTTACAATGGTCGGTGGGGTGGGTTTAGGTGGTGTGGATGGACTTTTGACATGCGAGGGGTTTTGAGAGGCAATATCTTCTATTTTTGTTTTTGCATCTTTTAGGCTTTCTTCTAGTTCAAATAAATTTTTGGTCCACTTACGATTGGCCTTCTCTCTAGTATCCTTCCATGTTCTTGTTTTTCTCTTACTAGGATCTCTTGAGTCACTTGCTTTTGATTTCTCAACTAGTTTAGCTTGTTGTAAGGCTTGTTCCCTAGTAACTGCATGTATAGAAGCCACATTATCACTACTAGAACTTGAGCCCCCTACTAAGCCTACTACATTAACAGGTGTAACCTTTGGTGCACTAGAGGGATGTTCAGGACAATCTCTCAAGAGTTGTTCTTTGCCACACTCAAGACAAATGACTTGTATTGTGATGTTCTGACCTTGTATCAGAGCTAGTGGGTGGAGTGGTTGTTGTCTTGGTATAGGTTGAGGTTGGCTATATCCTCCATGTTCATACGATCTAGTTGCTCCTCGTGGTCCTAGACATGGGTTATACCTAGGAACTTCTCTCCCTTGTTCTCTAGGAGGGTACCCGTATGGCCTACATTGGGGTGGTACAAACGGTCATGGATGTCTACTCATTGGAGAGTTTTTGGTGTTGTAGTTGATGTACTTCTGCTCACTATAAGAGTATATGTTAGGCTCCTGAGTTGGTTGTCTATTGTAAAGGTAAGGTTGTGATAACCCTAATCCTTCTCTGGTGCAAACGTGAGGTGGATGATCTCCACCACAAAGTGTGCAACTTCCTAACATTGGCACTCTCAAGGAGGAGTTCTGGTAGTTCTTTTGTCCTTGTACTCCTAATTTCTTGGCCACTAACGCTGCCACTTCTTCCACATAACTCAAAATAGAAGTCTCATTGCTTCTTGTATTCTCTGCTTTGGTAGGATCTTGTGTGATTTTGAGATCCTCAGCTAAGTGGTCTTCCAAATCTATGCACTCTTGAAGACACTCACTCAAATTTTGCAATCTTTTTATGTATATTAAGATTCTCAATGTTCCGTTGGTTAGACCTTCTAAAAATAGGGATATCATTTTCTACTGAGAAGGTCTCTCTGTCACAGGGCATCAGTCTACGTATTGATTAAATCTTCGTGCTGCATTTTTTACTGTCTCATTAGGAGCTTGTTTGAAACTATGTAGTAAGGACGATGAATTGTGCTTGATCCCTCCCTTAGTGAATTCCCAAATAAATTCTTGGAAGAATTGTTTGATATTGCCAAAGGAATTTGGATCCAAGGATTGAAACCAAGTTAAGGCTATTCCCATGAGGGTTAGCCCAAACGATTCGTATTGCATGAAAAATTCATCCACTTGTTCCGCTCGCAACACCTGTTTGTATTCTGCAATTAGGTCATAGAGCTCTCCTGTGCCATCATAACGATATTGCATACACTTGGCCAATTGGATTGGTCTCAGACTTCTGTCCGTCTCCATGGATCCAACTATGATGGGAATAGCTAGTTTTACAGGGTGTATTCCAACTCCTACACCTTGGGGTGGTTCATCCCTAAGAGTGGTTTTATTCAGAGTTCCCGTTCCCTTGCTAGTTTGGTTGTGGGAGTTAATAACTAGCATGGTGGATTGCACCTGAGGTCTGTTTGGCCTACTACATTGGTTCATTTGTCCTGACATCACATTTTTCGTTCTTTGCTGGATCTGGAAGGGGTTTTGTGAGGTAGTAGCCTGATCTCGAGGAGGCAATATGGGCAAACTTATGTACTTTAATCTAGACCCCTCCACTTCATCTACAAGACAATATCTCTTTTGATTTTGGTCTAGGTATGTAGCTCTAGAAGGAGTTTTCGTATCCCTAAACTCGTATATAGTTATTGGGTTGATGCCTTCTCCTTGTGTTAGTGAATCAGTTTGTAGGAGTAGGTCTGATCCATGTACTAAGTACACATGCATCAGATAGTCATCTTGGGGTATCTTGTCCGCTTGCAATACTTGAGTCATTACTGAATTTCCCCTAGGAGTAGTCACCGTATCTCCACTATTGGTTCTCCCAAAAGTTCGTTGTCCCTCTAACTCTCCTCTTTCATTAATATGATCAAGGTTTTTAGTTACTACATATATCTGGCCCATCTTGTCCTTGTAAACTCCACCTTCATACTTGACAGCTGGTCTTGGAACTATTTTAGACTCTATAGTGTTCATCATTCTCACTACTAACCTATGTAGACCATCGAGGTAGATGGGTATTCCTTGCAAGTTAGTGGATATGTATTGAAGAGACATCTGATATTTGTTGGAGTTAGACGTCTGCGGAAGCACGCGAACAGCACAAGGAAGAAGAAGAAGCTTGGAGCACAACACACAAGACTGAATGTATTACTAGAGAATGTACAAAGATAAGTAGCCCATTAGGGCAATAGGCGTATATACAAGCCGAGGGAAAAAAACCTCCTAAAGAGGGAAAAAAGTGCCCCGGCAGTCCTAGAGTGTTCACACACATCACTACCTAAATATATCAACAAATCCCCCCTGGGAGTGATGCGGTGAACAAGGAGCTGGCACTCATGTATAAGGAAGTGCCGAGCTATGTGGAAATCACTCCACAAAAGGAAGTAAGCCCAAAGCTTTGCGGAAAGCTTCAAACTTCTCCCTAGGCAGAGCCTTCGTGAAAAGGTCTGCAATGTTCTCCTGCGTGGGCACATATGCCAAGTTGATCTCCCCAGCAGAGAACCTCTCCCTGACATAGTGATAATGCACCTCAATGTGCTTAGTGCGAGCATGGAACACAGGGTTCCTCGCAACTGCCAATGCGCTCTGACTGTCAGTGAAGATGGTGGTGGCAGAAGACTGGCCAACACCCAAATCAGCCATAAGGCGTCTGAGCCACACACACTCAACAGTCGCTGTGAAAGCTGCCCTATACTCAGCCTCACAACTGGAAGTGGCCACAGTAGGCTGCTTCTTGCTCAACCAAGATATACATGAGCTACCAAGCATGAAGCAAAAACCACTGGTGGACACACGAGTGTCATAGCAACCAGCCCAATCTGAGTCAGAAAAAGCATGCAAATCTGGCGGTAGTGATCCCCCCTTGGGATAAAACAACCCAAGTAGCCGAGTACCACTCAAGTAGCGAAAGATGCACTTAACCGCTTTCCAATGCGTGACTCCTGGGCAATGCATAAACCTGCTCATCTGTGAGACAGCAAACTGAATATCTGGCCGAGTAATGCATAAGTAAATCAAGCATCCAACAGCCTGCTGATAGAGAACAACATCAAATGCATCTCCAGCATCATGAAGACTCAATCGTAAACCTGTCTCCATAGGAGTGGCAATAGGCTTACAGTCTTCAAGGCCAAAACGTTGCAATAATGTGTCAATATATTTCGTTTGACACAAAGCCATTCCACCATCAACGTGCATAAACTGAATGCCCAAATAGTGATGCAAATGCCCCAAATCAGACATCTCAAATGAGGCATGCAAATCAGCCTTAAAATCAGCAATATGTGTCTCAATAGGACCAGTGAGAAGCATGTCATCAACATAGACAACAATGATCAGAAGCACATCATTAGCACGCTTAACATATAAGGTGCTTTCAGTTGGACTGTTCTCAAAACCATGTGCAATCAGATAGGCATGTATCTTCTCATACCAAGCACGTGGTGCTTGCTTTAAACCATATAACACCTTCTTTAACCTGCACACCTGGTTTTCATGCCCTTTCTGCACAAAGCCACGGGGCTGAAAAACATACACTTCTTCATGCAAGTCACCATTCAGAAATGTTGTTTTAATGTCCAACTGATGTACATTCCAACCATGATGGGCTGCAAGTGCACAAATGCTCCGAACAGTAGTCATACGGCATGTAGGTGCAAAGGTCTCATCAAAATCAATGCCTCTTTCCTGCGCATAACCCTTTGCAACAAGCCTAGCCTTATACCTGTCAACTGTACCATCAGGTTTACGCTTCAACTTGTATACCCACTTAGTGCCAATGGCCTTCTTGCCAGGAGGCAAGTCACATAAAGACCATGTACCATTCTTCATTATAGCATCATATTCAGATTGCATAGCAGCCATCCAATTTTCTGAATTTTGTGCTTCATCAAAAGAAACAGGCTCATTCTCATCACAGAGACTAGATGCAGCCATAGCATAGCAATCTGATGCAAAGGAGGTACTATGAGAGCCTGAACGAGTACGATATGACAAAGGTGCATCTAATTTGCTGTCACGCAAAGTCTGCACCAGCCATTTTGGCATAGTTTTTGCCTGTTCAATATCAGCTCTCTCATCAACAAGATCATCATGTAAATCTGCATCAGAAATGGAATGATCTGCATCATCATATGAAACCTGCAAAGGCTGAGAAGTTGCCTCATTAGGACCAGCGCTAGCCTGTCCACCTGTAAAAAGAGGCATCAAAGTATCATACATGTCTTTGGAGCTAACAGATGTCTCCTTAGTACATGAAAGCAATGGCTGAATAGCATCTTCCACAAAGACAACATCACGGCTAACCAGAATGCGTTTAGTCTGTGGATGATACAGACGATAGCCTTTACTTTCAGAACTGTACCCAACAAAAATACATTTTACTGCCTTATCATCCAATTTTCTGCGATGTTGTTCAGGCACTAATGCATATGCCAAACAACCAAAAACACGCAGATGAGCAACAGATGGCTTGCGGTCATGCCAAGCCTCATATGGAGTGATAGACTGCAACGCTTTCGTGGGACACCTGTTCAGTACATATGCTGCACACATGATAGCCTCAAGCCAGAAACTATGTGGTAAAGCCTGACTTTTGACCATGCACCTCGCCATCTCCATGAGTGACCTGTTCTTTCGTTCAGCAACTCCATTCTGTTGAGGTGTATACGGCACTGTACATTGGTGTTTTATCCCACGTTCAGCCAGAAATGCATTAAAATCTGAAGACATATATTCCCCCCCTCGATCAGAACGGAGGGTGCCCATTTTACATGCTGACAGATTTTCAGCCAAAACCAGAAACTGTTTGAAGCACATGAACACTTCGGACTTTGCTTTGAGTGGATATACCCATGCATGCCTGGAAAAATCATCAATGAAAGTCACGAAGTAAAGGTAATTTCCAAAAGAGGGTGTCTGCATAGGACCACAGACATCACTATGTACAAGCTGCAATTTCTGCATAGCCCGAATTGAACCATCTTTTGGAAAGGAAGAACGCTGCATTTTGCCCAAAATACAGCCTTCACAAACATGTTTTCCAGGTGCCTCAAGTTTGGGCAAAGAGGACACCATTTCAGATTTCTGCAGGCGTAACAAACTAGCAAAATTCAGATGACCAAATCGTGCATGCCAAAGCTTTGCATCTGACATAGCCTGAGAATCATGAACTGCACATGCCGAATCATTCACAGATTTTTCATAGTCTATGAGCTTATACAGCCCACGACATAAAATGCCAGAAGCAATAATCACATCGCCATTTGAGAGATCATGGACTGTACACCTGTCATCAACGAATTTCACAACCAAGCCTACATTGGTGATTGTCCACTTAATGAACATTTAACTCTTAGAGATGTTTTGTTTGTTCCTACTATTACAAGAAATTTGATTTCAGTTGGACAGATGGAGGACAATGGAGTAAAGGTCGATTTTGACAATGATCAGTGGCAAGCTTATCAGAAGAAGGATGGTAATTTTGTTATAAAAGGACAAAAGGTAAACGGATTATATACTTATGAAGTTGAAGTTCCATATTATGCAGGCTATACAATGGTTAGTGGGACTCAAGTAAGTCAATTGGATTTATGGCATAAAAGATTAGGACACATCAGTGTTGGCAGGTTAAAAGATATTTCAAAGAAATCATTGGTTGAAGGTTTATCACAACTACCTAAGCAAGATTTGGATTTTGTTTGTGAGGCATGTCAGTTTGGAAAACAGGTACGAAGTCCTTTTTCAAAAGCAAGATTGCAAAGCAGAGGTATTTTATGACTTGATTCATACTGATGTATGGGGTCCATCTCAAGAAGAGTCCATGGCAGGTAGCAAGTACTTTGTAACATTTATTGATGACTTCTCAAAGTTTACATTTATTTATTTTATGAAATACAGATCCAAAGTGTTTGACATGTTCAAGAAGTTTAAATCATTGGCTGAAAAGCAAACAGGTTGAAGCATAAGAAGGTTGAGATCAGATGGAGGAGGTGAATATTTTTCTAATCAGTTTCTTGTATTTTTGGAGGAAAAAGGAATTAAAAAGGAGACTACAAACAGATACACACCTCAACAAAATGGTATGGCCGAAAGAAGAAACAGGTCTATCTTGGAGATGGGTAGGTGCATGTTAAATGAAAAGGACTTACCACTTACTTTTTGGGCTGAAGCATGCAATATGGCAGTTTATGTGATGAACAGTTTACCACCTACTCAAAGTCATGTACAAAAAGAACCTTATGAATTTTTTTATGGATCAAAACCAGATATTGCTAATTGTAGAATTTTTGGAAGCATATGTTTTGTTCATGTTCCACAATAGTTAAGGTCAAAGTTGGATCCAAGGTCACAAAAAATGGTTTTCATTGGTATGGCAGAACGACAACCAGGATATAGATGTGTGAACCCAGATACAGGAGAGGCAATTGTTTCGAGAGATGTTATTTTTCATGAAGATAAATCTTGGTATAAACATGAAGTGCAGGTAGATGAAGAAGAAACTACAAGAAGTCACGAAGAAGAGCCAAGTTCTCCAAGTTCACCAGAGAGTCAAATTACACATGAAGAGGTAACTCCTCCAATCAAAAATTGAAGAAAATTCTCGATTTGATTTCAAAGGAAATTGAGTCACAGGAAGAACAAAGTGAAGGTTCTACATCAAGAAGAACTCAAACTCGAAGGCAAGAAAAGCATGGTAGGACAAGAAGCCAATCAAGGTATCTAGTAAGAGAAAGAACGCAACCATAAAGATTTTTTCATGAAGCTTATATTGCAAAACTTCTTGAGGAGCAGGAACCAACAACTTTTAAAGAAGCGTCAAAGGTAAAGAAATGGGTTAAAGCAATGGATGAAGAAATGACAGCTTTGTATGAGAACAATACATGGAGTTTAGTTCGAAGGCAACCTAACATGAAGGTAATTGGTAACAAATGGGTGTACAGGATAAAGAGAAACAGTGATGGTTCAGTAAGTAGATATAAAGCAAGGCTTGTTTGTAAAGGTTATGCATAGAGTTATGGCATCGGTTATGAGGAGACATGTTCTCTTGTTGCCAAGATATCAACAATAAGGACATTAATAAGTGTTGCTGCAAGCAAGGTATGGAATCTTTATCAATTAGATATAAAAAATGCATTTCTCAATGGTGATTTAGAAGAAGATGTGTACATGGAGAAACCAGCAGGTTATGAAGATCCCAAGAAGCGTACGCATGTATGTAAACCCTTGAAAACATTGTATGGTCTTATGCAAGCTCCAAGGGCTTGGAATTTCAGATTGATAAAGTTTCTTGAAAAGCAGGGATACAGGTGTTCAAATGCAGATACTTCTTTGTATGTTAAGGTTGAAGGATCATTGATTGTTTATATCTCAATTTATGTGGATGACTTGATAATAATAGGAAACAATGAAGGTGAGATAGCCAGAATCAAAGCAGAGCTAATCATTGTTGGTGAAAGAATGGAAGGCCAAATGGAGGCAACCAAAAGAGCCAAACTAACTATGTGAGTACATCAAATAAAAGAGACAAGCCAACCGTGCTTGCCATGAAGCATGAGTACAATAGCCCAAAACGTGATGACCAAAAATGGTTTATAGATTCAGGTTGCAATACATCTACAAGCTCCAAGTGGAAAAGGATGTGTGGAGACCAGCGATGAAACTCAACACACAATTGAGCATATTGGAGAAATCAAGCTTGGAGACAAGAAGGTATTGATTGATGTTCTTCATGCTCCTACTATTGCAAAGAATTTGATTTCAGTAGGAAAAATGGAAGAGAAAGTATATTATGGTATCTTCAATGAAAAAGGCTTCTTTATAAAGAATCCAAAAGAAGGATTAAAGGTCATTGCTTAAGGAAGGAGAGAAGGTAGGATATTAGCTTTGGACATTCAACAACCACATGGAAAAGTGATTTATATTCAGTTTGGAAACAAGAGGATTGCTAAAATCGACTTGTGGCACAAAAGGTTTCGGCATATCAACATTCCCAAGCTCAAGGATGAAAGAACTTGGAGAAGTTTGTAGGAGGTAGAAAAGTGAGTTGTGCAGCAACAAAGTTTGGTCCAGCCAACCAGCACAAGACCATCCCTTGAGCTTATGGAGACTCAAATAGATGTTATAAGCATGTCATAAGTGAAATAAAATGAACTATCTACTTTGGAGCATCAAGGAGAAAGAGTCCATACCAAACAGATAGGTTTGCTGTGTTGACTAGCTCAAAAAACTTATTATCTTTGGATGAGATAATCAACTTCAAATGCTCATAGTGACTAGCATGATTACAATTAAGAAAAAACATTTTGGAGGAGTGATATGTATAGGGTTGAGTGTATAGAATGCACAAGAGTACAAGAAATAAGAAAAATTTGCTTTTGGAATGAATTAGACACTCAACAGTGGTACCTCCTATTTTTTAAGAATATGCAAAGATAGACCTTGAGACAAGAAAACTGAGTTTTCTCCCAATATACTAAACCAAATTCTTTGAAACTTTACACACATGAACTAGAAACTAATATCTTTCCAATGTGTGCTCATTCATCCAATCTGGAGCTCACTAAAGAGGGGAGCAGCCTCTGCAAGCTTACTGTTGTTGAAGAAGATGATGCAAAAAAATAGAGCAAGACAATGATGGCCATAAGTGTACTTATATTGCTTTCATGTAATGTACAAGTGGTTTGAATTCTTTTATAGACTCTTGAAGTGATCCATGACTTCTACAAGTGGATTTTGAATTCAAATGAAGGTGGTAAAGGTTGTTAGAGGGAATCAATTCACTTTCCTACAATCTAGGAAAATTGAAGATCTAGTTTGATCTACTTTTAGGTGATTGATTAATTTATTGATTGCAACTCAACCACCTCAAATTCATGGAATATTAGCTCTCTTTTTCTACTCTTACATGTGTATAGCTCTAGACTTTTACAATGGTAAAAGATCCATGAAAAAGCTTTTTAGAAAAATACAATAAGTGAGCATAAGTAAAAGAATTGTCCAATGGATATTGTTTCAGCATAATCCAAGCAATCGCTTTTGATGTAGATTAAATCCACTTCAAGAATAGTGTAATCTTGATGTTCCAATGGCTCCTCCTCAGGATAAAGTAAGCTTTAGTCTTCATTCTCTCATAGGTTGAACCCTGCCAGTGATTTAAATATGCAAATCTTTATTCCATCAAGTGCCTTCGTCATCATATTTGCTACTTGCTTTTTAGTTGGAACAAAAGAAATTTCAATCTCCTTTGCCATGATTTTATAACTTATGAAGTGGTAATGAACCTCTATGTGTTTGGTTCTTTCATAGAAAGTAGGGTTTACTGCAAGATGCATGCAAGAAAAATAGGAGGTACCACTGTTGACTGTCTGATTGATGCATATTTTTCTTATTCCTTATACTTTTGTGCATTCTATACACTCAACCCTATGTGTATCACTCCCATAAAAGGATTTTTTCTAATTGTAATCACGCTGGTCACTATGTGCATTTGAAGTTCATTGTCTCTTCCATAGATAGTAAGTTTTTTTAGCTAGTCGAAACGCAAACCTATCTATTTTGTATCGACTCAAAAGTACATAGTGCATTTCTTTGCACTTGCCTATAAGGTCTATTTGAGTCTCCATAAGCGCAAGGGCTGGTCTTGTGCCGACTGGCTGGACCAAACTTCATCGCTTCAAAACACACTTTTCTACCTCCTACAAGCTTCTCCAAGTTCTGGTATCAGAGCTAGATCAAGATGGGTGACGGCTTTACCTCAATGATCGAGAAGCTTGATTGACACAACTATGCGGCTTGGCAAATCAGAATAGAGGCCTATTTGCAAGGTAGAAATATTTATGGAATTGTAGGAGGTGATGAAGCTATGCCTATTGCAAGATCCAAAGGAGGACCTACACAAGACTCTGAGGAGACGGATAAGCTCACACTTTGGTGCGCAAGGGATGCTCAAGCAAGATCGTACATACTAAACTCTATCTCTGACTTTCTATTATCACATATTAGAGGATGCAAGACATCTCAAGGGACTTGGGATGCCCTCGATACTTTCTTTTCTGCTAGTACCAAAGCAAGAAAGAATCATCTTTGGAACGAGTTCAACCAAATGAAGAAGACACCTAAACAAACCATCATAGAGTTTGTTACCAAGGTGAAGGAGGTTGCGGATTAGTTAGCATCCATTGGAGAGCTGATTGAAGAAGAGGCTATCATGAGGCAAATTTGCATTGACATTCAAAGTGATAAGCAATGGCAATCCTTCATGATGGCTTTATGATCTCATCATGGATGTTGGGAAAGATGGATAGACACTCCAAGAAATGAGTAGGTACTGCTAATCCCTGCTTTGTACTAGCCCTCTTATGCTTGAGAGTTGAGTTGTAGGCCCTCTTAGCTTTCCAATGACACTAAAGAAGTGCCTATGTACTTTGGAAATGATGTGAGAAATGATTGATTCAAAACTTAGGTGAAATGCCATGGAGTCGTGGATATGGTGTTGTATATTCACTTGTAAGAACCTGAAGCAAAGCCGATTAAACAACCCAGCTACCATATGAATCCCAACTATGCAGCACAGGTCAAAGTAGAACTTGATCGCCTATTAAAGGTAGGATTTATTGTACCTATTGAGCATGCTAAATGGATCTCCCCGATCGTGATTGTAGCAAAGAAAAACAAGCAACTCTGAATATGTGTCGATTACCGGAAATTGAATGCAACCACCGTACCTGATCCATTTCCTCTTCCATTTCTTGATACCATGCTGGACAGAGTGGCTGGACATGAAATGTACTCATTTCTTGACGGTTATAGTGGTTATAACCAGGTCCGAATGGCTGAGCAAGATATACCAAAAAGAGTATTTATTACAAATTGGGGTGTTTTTGCTTGCACAGTCATGTGGTTTGGATTAAGAAATGCTCCTAGTACCTTTCACCGATGTATGCAGGAAATATTCTCGCCCTATCTTACTAGATGATTTCTCTTTATTTGGTAAGATGGTAGCACACCTGTATCATTTACGGTGTTGTTTTGAGAAATGTCGTGAATACAGACTCTGCCTGAACCCAAACAAATCTGTTTTTGCGGTTTCATGTGGTAAGCTTCTTGACCATATTGTATCTGCACAAGGCATACAAGTTGACCCAGACAAAGTTGCAGCTGTGTTAGAAGCACCTATGCCTACCACGCCGAAAGAAGTCATGCAATTCATGGGTCAAGTGAGGTGGCATGGTCGACATTTACGGTGGCTTGCTCATTTGGCAATACCCCTCAATCGGCTAATCACTAGTACTCCTCGACAGTTTGATTGGACACCGCAATGTCAAAATGCATTTGATCATCTAAAAGTTTCATTAACGCAGGTTCCAATTCTACAACCTCCTGATTGAGAACGCCCATTTCATGTTTTTGTAGACGCATCAGATATAGCCATTGGAAGTGTTCTAATGCAACAAATTGATAAGTGGTTTTGGCCTGTTTACTATGCAAGTCGAAGGCTTGCTCCTGCTGAAAAGAATTATTCAATAACTGAAAGAGAATGTCTTGGTTTAGTGTATTCTGTAAAGAAATTCCGGCATTATTTACTTGGCTGAAAATTCGTCTTTCATGTAGATCATGCATGCTGTGCTAGTATATCTGGTTCGGCAGCAGCATTTAGGTGGTCGCTTGGCACGTTGGGTTTTATTGTTAGAAGAATTTGATTATGAAGTAATTCATCGATCCAGCAATGCACATGCATTAGCAGATTTTCTCTCTCAGTTAGATTCCGCTGAAGCTCTGGTCAGTGTTGATGACACCACACCAGCTATTTATGTTACTGAAATGATCAATGCTGAATCTGCACAACCTCCTGAGCCACCTACTTACTATGATCAGTTATTAACCTTTCTTACTGATGGATGTCTTCCTCCTTAAACTTCCCCTGCAATGCGCCGAAAAATTGCAGGTTACAGTCGCAGATTCCGGTTGATTGCTGGAGAGTTATACTATATGGATCACACTGGGGTTTTACTTCATTGTATTCCTCCACATGAAGTAAACTCAGTAATTGCTTTGGCACATTCAATACCCTCCGGTGGACATTTTGCAGCAGATTTAACGCACCAAAAAATTCTACAAAGTGGACTCTGGTGGCCTACTATGTACAGAGATGTATCTCAATTTGTGCAGCAATGTGACAATTGTCAGCGATCTGGATAGCTTTTACAATGCCATTTCTTTCCTCTGTAGCCTGTTTTACCTTTAGAACCTTTTCAAAAATGGGGTTTTGACTTTATTGGACCAATCACACCTCCAGCAATCCTTAGCAACAACAGATATATTCTGACATGCACAGATTATGCTACAAGATGGGAGAAGCTTGGGCTTTACGGTCTGCTACAGCTGTTTCGGTAGCAAAATGTCTGATGAAAGACGTATTCCCACGATATGGATTACCTTTGGAACTTGTGAAAGATCAAGGCACACATTTTATTAACAATTTCATGAAAGTACTCACACACTCTTTTCAGATTATACATAATTGCAGTTCACCGTATTATCCTTGTGCTAATGGCTTAGCTGAAAGTACTTACAAAACGTTGTTGACTATGCTTCAAAAATTGATTGTGGAATCACCAAAAAGATGGGATCAATTACTACCTGCAATATTATGGGCATACCGGACTACATACAAGGTCGCAACCGAACTAACTCCTTTCAAACTTGCATATGGAATGGAGACAATTGCACCAATGGAACTTGTAGTACCAAGCTTACGTGTGGCTATCTCTTAGAAATTGTTACCTGAAGAGTCTTTACCATTTCCGTTAGACACACTCAGAGAATTAGATGAGCATCGCTGGGAAAGTTTTCTGACTCTTCAAGAAGTGCAGTTGCGGCAAGCTCGTACACATGATCGGTATCTTAAAACTCCAGTTTTTATGGTAGGACAACTTGTGCTATTTTACAATGCAAAATCAAATCGTTCTGCTGGAAAATTCAAGTTACGATGGTTTGGTCCTTACCGGATTACTGACAAGTGGGCCCAGCTACTTTTCGGTTGACTACTTTGACCGGAATTCCTCTTCCGAAAGTGATAAATGGTTCAAAGTTGCGACCGTATCATCAAGCGCCTGATTTGCACTAAAGTATTATGCGGTTGCCCACGTATTTTTTTTCTTTTTCTCTTTTCTTTTCTTTTTCTTTTTTGCTTTTGCGTGTTAGTTGGATAAAAACCATAAACTCCTTGTTTAGATACATAACCATGAATGTAAGCCACCTTTTCTTATCGATTACACTCATGCATGCACACCGTAGTTATGAGGTTATCATCTCAACATCGCGCGATGATTCACATTTTTTTATCGCTTCCCATTGCCAAGTATCTACTTAACCTTTTCCATTCCGCTGTTAATCGCTATTGTGTTTGCGTGCTTTGTGTACTTTGTGTTTCCTATAATCCCTGTGTCTGCTTGCTATTCGTGTGCGCATCATGGAAGCTCTGGAAAACTTTGCTACCTTCCGTGACGGACTCCCTGCGGATGTGGGTGAGTTCCTGCGTGTACGTGGGTTATCTAATTTCGCTGAATTGCCTTGGCATTCAGTGGAATGTCACCCATTCTACACCCAGATTATTGCCGCAATCGCTGCCACACCTCCTGGGGAGCAGAGTTGGCCAATCACCTCTTTACCATCTCGTACTGTAATCACCCTACAGCCCTTTGCTGATGCATTCCGACTCTCTCCGGAAGGTCGAGAGAATGGCCTAAATTTGCCGATAGCTACAATGATCCAATTGTTCCCTAGGTATTCTTCAAATGAATATGTCATCCTTTGTCGTCCTGAGCCTGAAAGAATAGCCCTGCAATTTTTAGTAGCAATACTAAATTTGCAGAAACGTACATATGGCATATCTCGCCCATTCTACTCAGCGATAGATATGGCTGCTAGAGAGCCTGTTAATTTTTCCTCTTACTATTTCCGCCGCATTCACCGTGAATGTGTTTCAATCATTAAATATGTTAACAAAGGAGATATGCCACGTTCTCAATTACCGCACATTATTTCCTTTTTGTTTCCAGTCCTCCAAGCAGCGCAACCACCACCTAGAGGTCCAGTTCTATATCACGAAGAATCCGCGCAAATCCTGGAAGATGATGAAGAAGATGACAAAGAAATCTTCCAGCTACTACGCCGAAAACACATCAGGATTAGTTCATCTGATAGTCAAGTGCAAGGGCCTGCCATAGATGATAAACCTACTGCTTCATCCTCCTCACCCAATTACTGTCCACAGGATTCCACTCATCTTCTGACAGCCTCTTCATCCCAGCACCCACTTCCTCGGATTCCCATGTTCATCGAATTAGAATCTATGGGACGAATGCTCATCCAGTTTTCCTAGCAGCTTTCGGTACAACTGAGAATGATGACAGAAAATATTCGTCAAGAATTGCAGCATAAGGTGGATACCCTTGAGGCAGATATCACTCTGTTGCAGGAAGAGGTAGATGCCGTAAAAGCAGAGAATCATAATCTGCATTTTCAGATTAGCCAGCTTCAAGCACAACTTGCTCAACAGCAGACAATAATCAGTTAAAGAGATGATGCCTTAGCCGAAATTACAGTAAAAGATGATTTATTGTGTGCTGCTGATACAAAAAACATGCAATTGAAACAGTTACTACAAGATAAGGAAGATGCATGCATAGCTCTAGGCAATTTGTTAGAAGAGACAAGAGTACAATTGGATGAAGCAGTACAGAAAGGACAGGAAATGACACCTCTACTAAAACAAACAAATACACAGCTAGAGTTTGCAAAATCAAACCTATATGAATCAAATGCTGCTCTTAAAAGCCAGATGATGTTAGTCGCTCAACTACAGAAGGAGATACTAGAGATAAGAAGAGAAAGAGATGCCTATTACAAGATTATTCAATTTCAAAATCAAGAATTGGAAAGGTGAGAAAATCAACTTGGAGCCCAAGCAGTAAGACTATCAAGAATAGATAAACAGAATGCAGACATGAAAGTCAGTCGTGATGGAGCTTTATCAAATGAATTTTATTTACACGAAGCTTTTCTGCAGACACAAGCAGAACTTTTGATGAGCCAGGTTATTGCCACCAGTTCAATAAGAACTGATGCTCAATTAGTAGAACCCGAAGTCCTCAAACAGATGTTAGAGTCATTGAAAAAGAAAATTTCCCGGACATTTAGGTTAGCTAGAACTATGTATTTAGAGGGAATAATCGATGAGCCATAGAGTTTTGTATACCTGCGGGTTCAAGTCCACCATGCATGCCAGTGTAAGCCGCCGGATTGGCAATTGTAAAGCCTGTTTCTTTTTCATATTCCGCACGAAGCCGAAAGGTCATTGCGTTTCTGTTTTGTTTGATTATCTGCAACTATGCGATAAAGATTGAGTTACGGTAATGTTTACATTAAGTGAAGTATCGAATCGCTGTTCTGTTAGTTGTTTACTGTAAGTCTGTGTTACGGTAATGTTTATCCTTGCGTTGTGTACTGAGTTATATTGATTGGAATACGAATAGTAATTCCGTAAAGGAATGAGCCAGAGTTTCTGTTAGAAAGTTTGATTAGTAGAGTTGTTTGTACGGAAGGTCATGTGAGTGAGTTGATTTGGGAAAATCAAGTATAGGGCCTCTGATTATTCAGACCCCTTCCACTCCCAAGAACCCGAATAGAGTTTAAACGCGTTCTGATGGCAAACGCGCATCAAGTATAGGGCCTCTGATTATTCAGACCCCTTCCACTCCCAAGAACCCAAATAGACTTTAAACGTGTTTTGACGGCAAACCCGCGTTTAACATTTTCTCTATCCAATTTCTCTATCTCAAGAGAATCTTCTATCCTTTCTTCACTTGTGCAATAAATTCTTCAAGCTTTGTGAACAATAAATGTACCTTTACTTCAAATGTAGTTCCTTTTGATCTTCTTGATAGCTTCAAGCCTCCTTCTCTAACTTTCACTTCAACCTTTCACCTTTTGAATTTTCAAAGATTAATTTATATATATCTGCAATAATCAAGGTCCTCCTTTCTTCAATTCTGATGACTCCTACTTTGATACCACTGATGGAGAGTGTTAATCTCCAAAAGAGCAACTTATCCTTGATGTTAGAACACCTCTATATGAAGAACAACTCAAGAAATCAACTAATTTTGGAAGACCAATGCCAAATTATCAAACTTTTCACTATTTGTGAAGAAACTAATTATTCAAAAAAGTCTGTTGCACTTAATTAACTCATTGACTAATCAAATGTGTAAGGTTTTTAATGAAAGTTTATATAAGGTATCTCTTTGCACACCTTCTCCAAGTTAAATCTCTCCAAATGATTCAGTAGATCTCGAGATTTACTCCAAACAATGCACCTATGTCTGAAACTATTCTTCTATGTAGTCAACTTTGACACCTACAACTTCTAATGCATGGTTCTCTCAAAGTAGACCTTGTTTATTCAAATACTTTTAGCCAAAAGTAGCTTACATTTCAACTTAAAGGATGAGTGCTTACTTGCTCAAAATGCTACACTCCAGAGGGAGATCTGATCAAAACATTAACCACTTGGATTACACCTGTTCATGTCTTCACTTCTTCACATTTACACATGTAAATGTTTTTGTCTTCAATTCTCTCAGCCTGATTACAATTAGACTCTCAAATCCTGATTACAATTAGACTCTCAAATTTTGATCATAGATGCGTTAACTATGGACCTAGACATCTACAAAAGGATTTATGAAATGATCAAGCACAAAAAGAGAAATGGAGAAAGATTGTGACTTAGATTTCAAAAGTTTTCTTCTATTCTCATGACAACAACTGATTTGATGAATCTTATTCATTCATCACATACATTCTTCTTCTACTTATCTATACTTGGTCTATGTCTCTCCTCTCTATTTGTGCCAACTCTATACTTGTATATATAGGCATATATGTACAAACGCATCACCATTACAAAGGTATAAGTGAACTAATTTTAAGCTTAATGTAGATGTATATGCAAGTCTTCATCTTTTGACCATGCACTAATCTTCAAGCTTCATAATTTGATATTTTCTTTATTATTTGACTTCAGTCCTTGTCCAAATCATCAATTGTTGATTGTCTTGCACCAACAAGCATATGCATTAATGCATGCACAACAACATAGGAAATTGGATGATAAAGCAGTGAAATGTATTTTGTTGTGTATAGTTCTAAAAGCAAAGGTTGTCATCTATGTCATCCACAAACTAAACACATTTTGGTTAGCCATGATTTTGTTTTTGTGCAAGATGAAATTCAACCATTACTTTCATGTACTAAGGAGACATCAATTAGTTCCAAAGATGTGTATGACACTTTGTTGCCTCTTTCTATAGGTGGATAGTCAAGTTCTGGTCCAAATGAGGCAATTTCCCACCCTTTACAGGTTTCACATGATGATGCACATCATTGCATTTCTGATGCAAAGTTATATGATGCACTTGTTGATCAGAGGTCTTATGTAGATGAGGCAAAAGCTATGCCTAAATGGCTCATGTAGAATTTGAAAGATAGCAAATTAGATGCACCTTTCTCATATCCTACTCGTTCATGCTCTCATAGTGCTTCGTTTTGCATGAGATTGCTATGCTATGGCATCTCTAGTCCTGATGATGAGAATGAGCATGTTTTTTGTTATGAAGCATAAAATTCACAAAATTGGATGGCTGCTATGCAATCCGAATATGATGCTATTATGAATAATGGTACCTATTCTTTATGTGATTTGCATTGTGGAAAAAGGCCATTTGCTTTAAATGGATATACAAGCTAAAATGTAAACCTAATGGAACAGTTGACAAGTACAAAGCTAAGCTTGTTGCAAAAAGTTATGCTCAAGAAAGAGGCATTGATTTAGATGAGACATTTGCACCCACATGTTGAATGACTATCATTCATAGCATCTACACACTTACACCTCATCATGGTTGGAATGTACATCAATTGGACATTAAAACTACATTCTTGAATGGTGACTTACATGAAGATGTGTATGTTTTTTAGCCCCATGGTCTTGTGTAGAAAGGGAATGAATACAAAGTGTGCAAGTTCAAAAAGGCATTATATGGTTTGAAAATAGCACCACATGCTTGGTATGAAAAGATATATGCCTACTTGATTACTCATGGTTTTGAGAATAGTGCAAATAAGATCGCCTTATATGTTAAGCATAAAAATAATGTCCTCATCACTCTTCTCTATGTTGATGACATGCTGGTGATTGTTTCTAATGAGAAGCATATTGCTGATTTTGAGGCTGATTTTCGTGCCTCATTTGAGATGTAAAATTTTGGGCATTCAATTTATGCAAGTTGATGGTGGAATAGCTCTATGTCAAAAAAATATATTGACACATTATTGTAGAATTTTGACCTTGAAGATTGGGAACCTATTGGCACTTCTATGGAAATAACTTTATGGTTGATTCTTCATGATGGTGGAGATGCATTTTATGTTGTCTTCTATCAGCAGGATGTTAGATGCTTGATTTACTTATGCATAACTCGACCTAAGATTCAATTTGATATCTCACAAGTGAGCAAGTTTTTGCATTGCCCAAGTGTCAAACATTGGCAAGCAGATAAGCACATCTTTTGCTACTTGAGTGGTACCCGACTACTTGGATTCTTTTATCTCAAGGGAAGACCACTACTGCCCAATTTACATGCTTTTTTTTATTCTAACTGGACTTGTTGCTATGGCACTTGTGTATCCACTAGTGGTGTTAGCTTCATGCTTGGTATCTCATGCATATCTACCTGGAGCAAGAAGCCACCTACTATGGTCATTTCTAGTTGTGAGGCTAAGTATAGGGCAACTTTCATAGTGACTATTGAGAGTGTGTATCTTTGATGCCTTTTGACTGATTTGGGTGTTAACTTGGATTTTTTATCTCAACAACAGACCACTACTGCCCGATTTACATGATTTTTTTGACTCTAACTAGACTTGTTGCTATGGCACTCGTGTGTCCACTAGTGGTGTTTGCTTCATGATTGGTAAGCACATGCATAACTTGCTAGAGCAAGAAGCAACCTACTATGGCCACTTCTAGTTGTGAGGTTGAGTATAGGGCAATTTTCATAGTGACTATTGAGAGTGTGTGGCTCAGGTGCCTTTTGGCTGATTTGGGTGTTGATTAGTCTTCTACCACCACCATCTTCACTGACAGTCATAGCACATTGGTGATTGCGAGGAACCCTATGTTCCATGCTTGCACAAAGCACGTTGAAATGCATTATCATTATGTCAAGGAGATTTTCTCTACTAGATAACATTGTAGATCTTTTCACAAAGGCTCTACCTCACAATAAGTTTGAAGCTTACCACAAAGATTTAGTCTTACTTGCTTTTGTGGATTGATCTCTCTCCACATAGGTTGGCACTTCCTTATACATGAATGCCAGCTCCTTGTTCACTGCATCACTTCTAGGAGGGATTTGTTGACATATTTTGGTAGTGATGTGTCTGAACACTCTTAGTACTCCTTAGCACTATTTTTTCTCTTTAAGAAGTTCCCCCCCCCCGACTTGTATATATGCCTATAACCCTAATGGATTACTTATCTTTGAACGTTGCATAAGTAATCCATAGAGAGATGGAGTGATATGAAATTAATTGAACATGGGCAGCTTAAAATAGGCACCCTCAGCCCATGTTGTAAATTTCTACTTATACACAAACAAACACACGGGATCCATATATGCAAACTATGTCGAATGAGCCACCTTACTTCATGAATGAAAAATTCAAAGAAAACCCTTCAGGTTGTATTATGAGGTTGATCTCATGTTGCCAATCCAGAAACGTATAAAAGCCTCAAAAGAAAACCCAAAAATCCAAGCACCAATAACTTTAACTTGTGCTCCATACCAATCTACTCAAAATCCGTCTTAAAAATGAGACAAATATACTCTATACATCATCTAGTCATGATTGGTATAATGCGAACCTCACTTCTTGTAATAATGGGGGCCTTACAAATATGGAATACAAAAGAAGATCATGAGACATATGTATTGATCATTTACTCACATACGTGCTCAAATGTAGAAGTTCCATTCAAGGCTTTCACATTATGGAATACCAAACAATGAAGAGAATAGTGCACCAAGTACATGGTGTGAACATTATGTACTTGCTATGAGCCAAATGCTCCTTTGGAAGGTTTCGATAAAACAATGGCACTTGAAATCCGATCAACCCATACAAGTAGAGGTTACGCAAGAGCCTTTAGATAATTTCGATGGCCAAATCAAAAGTTCAAATCCAATCATGAGTGGTGTAAGAGATGGAGATATAAGACTTGGCTCATTTCCTTTTACATTTATGAATGTTTTAAAAAAGGCCCTATAAGGAACATAAATGTTTTAAAAGACGAAGAGGTACAAGACTTGGCTCATCTTCATTTCTATTTTTCCTAGCAATACTATAGCCTGTAATCAACATACAAAGACATCCTCCTACATCTAAAGTCATAGCTTTCTTGGAAACAAGCACTATTTGGGGGGTGGGGGGGGGGGGGGGGGTAGTTTCCTAAAATAAGCTACGGAATGTAGTCATCACAATCAATTGAGAAACTTTGTAGAGGAAATGAGATCTCCTTTGGATCAACAACATACAAACAATCCTAGCAAGGGTTGGGCTCTTCACTCCCGGGTACAATGAACCAAACAAAAAAGCACAAGTAATAATGTCTATGATCACCCATCTATGATTGGGGTAAAGAATTCCCCTAAAGAGGAACAATAACCATGGATCCATCCAACATAAGCAAATGGTCTCCCCTCCCACAAAAAGCTGCACTTGCATCTCCATTCGTATCCATACCCACATACGAAGTTTGCACCTCCCCCCTTCCCCTCCTTCCTCCTTCCCTCCCTCCCTACCGGGGGGGTGGGAGCCATTTCTATCCAGGCTATTTCTAGATCGGCAGCGCTGAATTGTGTGCAAGTATATGGGATAATAGTGCTTCTACAAAGCCTTATAACTCCAACCCAAGCAGCCTGTCTTTGCCATCGGTTGTACATTCTTTGGAAAGTAATATAACCGCTTGCTTTTGGCTCACTCGTGTTATTTGTTCTCTTGTGCATGCCTTGAACCCCCGCTCGAGGGCCTTAGGGACGAGTATTTGAGGTAGTTCAAGACATCTCTCTCTCTCTCTCTCTCTCTCTCTCTCTCTCTCTCTCTCTCTCTCAACCGTCAACATTAAGCAAAGATCCGACAATTAACTTGAAAGTTCATTTAAACGGAAATTTCCCCCTCTCAAATATGGTAGAACAATGCCAGACTCGCGCAAAATGATCATAGTCCTTGCTGAAGGGGTTTTATTTTATGTACGAAATTCCTTTTGCAGGCAAGATACTGCCGCTTCAAAATTGATTGAAAATGCTGTAAAGCTGGCATATCGAAACAATGCTGCTTTTGGACAGGTAAGGAGAGCTAAATTTTTTTTCAACAGGCCATGGCTGCGCTGTTCCATTTTATAGCTAAGCAGGCCGACTTGTCCCTTGATGATGTCGCTTGATTTCGCTCCTTCAAAGCATTTGCTAATGCTGACACTCTCTTCCTTGAAGAAGTCAGTCTGCATGGACTGGCTGCAGGCAGTTTCCAATCGGTTATATACATGGTGGTCATGTGCTTCTTAGAAGCTATGGCAGAAGAAAAGGATTGCTTCACACGCAGCTTCAGCTCATCTAGTTCATCATCTTCTGTTCCTGGGAAGTTAGGAACAACTGAAGAGGGACTGGGAGGGGGAAGATCAATCTTCTGCGGGGAGGTTACTCTCAAATGAGGTGAGAACCACTTTGCTTGCAGGTATGAATACTTTCGCCAAGGGGGGAGGTACATGCCCATGAGCTTCAGAGAGAGCTTGGCAGCCTTGCACATGATCTTCAGCATCAGATGCAATCTCTCAGGACGGCCTATGAATATATGCGGCACCATCTCCAGCAGAGCGGTGTAGTGCTTGGAAGCTCTAGCTATCTCAAAATTGGATTTGAAGTTGATGTCGACAATCAGCCGATTTTGTGTTGATTCGCAAACAATGTCTATGTACTCGTAGTTTCCTGCAATAAATAATGCAAGAGATTCATGCCCAACTCATTCTCACAGCTTAATATCACACAAAGAAAGACCTGTACACATGCACACATAATGGCTTAGACTCGAGATTATATGAAGGTAAGAAGTTACACAGACATGCAACATGTACATTATCAGTGCATATCTGCGTCAAAAATTACTCTGAATGTAGTTGTGCAATGGAGAAAAATGCCCGTTTACGGCGTTGAAATTCTCCTATGCTTTGATACAATCAATTTACGACTCCCACAAAGTGCAAGCGGTTTTTCCTTTATCCCTAAATGCGCAAAACATAATAACGATAATTATTGTTCTTTAACTGCCTTCAAACATCAGTTGTTGGATCTCTGCGCGATGAATCACTCTGAATGTAGTTGTGCAATGGAGAACAATGCCCATCTACGGCGTTAAGATTTTCCTATGCTTTGATACAATAAATTTACGATTTCCACAAAATGCAAGCGTTTTCTCCTTCGTCTCTAAATGCGCAAAGATCGTCAATCTGTTCATTTGTGATATGCATATGATTGTTTGTTGCTTCATTTCATTTCCATATACTCAGAAATTCCTGGGCATCTCCCAGCTACACTTGCTGTCTATGAGTAATTTTTAAACCTAATCTCTTAATCATTTTCTAATGATTTGATTACATAAAATTATACAAAACTCTACTAACAGAGATTCCTACAAGATTAAAAAAGATTGGATTTTCTTCTACAGCAGACACCAATTAAAAAGAACAACCTGAAATCTGCGGGTACAGAAACCTTTAGTATTTACCAAGGCTTCACTAGCTTTACAGAATATCTCATAATGTCAAAGAAACATGCGGAGAACGGTACGATGGTCTCTGTTTTCATCAGAGATTAGTTATTTTCCTGGATATAGTATACGCATATATTCACTCATAAAAGACATCGCTGATTGATATTTCATGGTATAAAGTATTAATTATCTCATAAAAGATCCATATCTGGCTTCGGCACCTGATGATTCGATCGACGTTAGAAGTCTACTGAATAATTAAACTTAGTTCACTTTTTGAGCGCATGTCTGTTACGGAGCCTCAGGATTCCAATGTGATGAATCGTCAAAACAGCGTGACCTAGATGATGATAGGACAACAGCACTGGAACCTTCAATGGCTCAGTTGAGTTGAACTTATTTCGGGTTCTTACAAGTGAATATACAACACCATATCCACGACTCCATGGCATTTCACCTATATACCAGATCAACTGTGAGTATCAAAGTTGTTTGACTTCTGGCAATAAGCTGGGAATACTAAGTGATCTCTCTCTCTCTCTCTCTCTCTCTCTCTCTCTCTCTCTCTCTCTCTCTCTCTCTCTCTCTCTCTCTCTCTCTCTCTCTCTCTCTGCACTGTAATAGCGAGCTCAACATTCTGGAATTAGAAACACACAGCGAGCTTGTTGCTAAAGCACGTGAAAGAGGAAATCTAACCTGCAGGAACAGAGCCCACAATGTCGTTCCAAGACGACATGCAGACAGCAGCATCATATCCGCTGGCTTTCAGGCAATGTACCACCCTAGCGATAGCTTCTCTGTTATGATTTATCGCCGTACCAGGTCCACGGAGATCGTGATTCATCATCACACAGGAGCCACGATCTGTTTCCTGACGAAGATAATAGACTGACTGCAGTGCTTTTCTAGTTTGAAGCATCACGTCCCTCTCCATCTTGTCAACACTGGAGGACTCGCAGCTCCTGCTGACCTCCTACAATCAGGTACTCAGTTAGCTCTCTCTCTCTCTCTCTCTCTCTCTCTCTCTCTCTCTCTCTCTCTCTCTCTCTCTCTCTCTCTCTCTCTCTCTCTCTCTCTCTCTCTCTCTCTCTCTCTCTCTCTCTCTCTCTCTACCTGCATAGCCACGAGAAGATGATCGAAATGATGATCAACCATTCCCCCCTTCAGTTCGCCATTGAAATCGCGCTTTGTGACTCCTGTGCTAATAGTGTCCCTTAGGACCACGGATTCTTCTTCCTCCTCAACACCTATCTCCTGCATCATCATGAGCTCGCCAAGCGATAGTGCATGGGAGGATTGATCATCCACTGCTTCTAACGAGCTTTCGATGGAAACCGCAATTGGATTGCGGTCCAGTCGCTCTTCGCCGCCAATGGGCCCTTGCGCGTTTCCGCTTTCGCCATTTGCTGGCTGTGTGCATTCGGGACTTCTGACTTTGGAATCAATGCTAGTGCCTCTATCCATGGCTCGGATAGCCTGACTAAGAGAGCTAACCACCCGTTGCTTCCCTGTGGAATTTGTTGCTGTTTCTCCATTCCCTCCACTCATCGGCTGCTTCATTACAGCATTTCGTGCTGTTGACATTTGCACAAGGTAGCAATGTCTCTGAATGTAAGCTCAAGTGTCAACTCTGGGTGGCGGATAGAAGCATAGTCTTTCTTTGGTTGCCGCACAGACGTTGTTAGATAGAGAAAAAAGCGCTACAAGTTTGAGGAGAGATTGCAACAGTGACGAAGATAGCACCGAAGTTAGCTGTTCTACGATGATGGATCTAAATGCTGTGCCGTGACTAGTAATAGCTCGTCTGTGCGTGTATACAGTGTCTCTGTAGAGAGAGAGAGAGAGAGAGAGAGAGAGAGAGAGAGAGAGATCCAATTTCAACTGCTTGTCAAGATGTGCCCTGCACGCATGGGAGTTTGAAATTATTATTTTTTTAATTAGGAAATATCTATCAGTAGACTACTACTATTCAGAAGCCAAATCTCAGCAAAAAATATAGCTGTTTCCCAAATTATTTATAGGCTGATTTGACCCTTAGGCTTGGGGAATAAACAAAAAAGTGGGTTTGTGGACAGCTCTCTGGGCCCTTCCCCATGCAAAGGGATAAGGTTGCAGCCCACTCCAGACACAGAGCACAAGGCAGCCCACTTAACTTAATCCTAACTCTAACTCTGTTTCCCTTGACAAGGAAGAAACATAGGATCACTAGAGTCTACACTCCCCTCTACAGGCGCGCACACACAGAAATGACATATTTTCTAGACCCCTCTACACACACAGAGAGAAATGACATATTTTTTGCTTCTTCAATTGTTTGTTTAGATCATCAATTGTTTGTTTAGATCATCAGAGGAGATCGATCCATCAATCCAGAAAAGCCCAGCGTAACGGGATGCTGGAATGCTCCACCCATCTTGTCCATCATCTCCACCACCATCATCATCATGCTCGATTTCTCTGTCTCCGAGCTTCGTAAATGGGTAGTAAATACACACACAGGGATTACATAAACACCAAATTGAAGTTGCAGATATGGAGGCTGTTACTTCTTCTGCAGGGTAAAAGAGTGAAGTGTCCGTCTGACTCGCTCATCAAGCATCCTACCATGATTTCATGCTCTGCACCTGAGTTCGGTCATGAGTGTGGTGCATCCTTTTCACCATCGGTAACACACACGGTTCCGTGTGCCCGGTACAAGGAGTGAAGGGCCACGTAATTCTGATATTATGAAGGTGATTGTACCATCGCTCAAAGCTTCAGGTTACAGAAGCATTAACCATATTCAAGTTTTCTGAAGTTTTCCCTTTCTGCTTTTGTACATGGGCGCTGTTGATGTCACTCTGAGAGCAAAGCTACTCTCACTCCATCATGCCCATCAGCGACAGGGGCACACAATTCCGTAACCTCCTGCTTTATACTGCCTTTGGCAAGCTTTATCCAAGGGACACCAGCAAGCTCTTCAAAAGTTTCCCATAAAGAGGTAGGCCTGGCTTTTCGAATTCCGTGGAAGGCCCTCCTTTGTGCCCCTTGGAAAATTGACAAGATCACAAGGAATGCATAAACACTTGCTCTTTCCTTCGATAAGCCTTTAAGAAACACAGTTTGTAAATAACAAAAGTTGCCCCATGCCTTTTTAGCATTAGCAGAACCCATTGAAAAGCTTTTGGGCGATCTAATAGACATTGTAGTGCTTGGCAGATGAGAACTTTAGACAAGTAGAAGAGCATGCATAATCGAGTCGTTTCTCACCAAATAAACCTCGGTTGATTGCTTACCTCAATGTCCATAACAGACTTTCAAGACTAGTAGAAGTTCATTTCCATGGTAGATACCCAAGACATTTTGATTAAAAGGCTGTCCACCTTCCATCCTCCTATTTCTGGGTACTCTTAATGGACTTGGATGGTAAGATTGAACAAGAAGATACAAAGAGGGCTCAAAATGAAAAGAATAGCATATAAAGAAAGGAATAGTTTTGTAATATGATGTTTCTTTTCTAGAAAAGAGGAAGGAGGATTTAGGATTTCAAATATTGTTAGGATGGCTAGGAACTACAAAGTGAATGAAAATTGAAGTGTTATGTCTTAAGACGTTTGGTCCTTTACACACATGCACACACACCCATACATTATTATCTTTGATGATGACATACATTATTATCTTTGATGATGACATCTTTCAATGCCTCGGATAATTCAAAGCAAGTTGCTAGTATCAACTCCATATGGATATGGTTGGAGCTTAGCATATGCAAGGAGATTCAAGCTTGAATAGGTCTCTACATGAATACAAGGGCTGTTCGAGGCTTCTTCATCGGTCGAGAGTCTGTATTCCTCACAGTTAGAATGGCCTTTTGGGAATGAAAGAAATTTTCTTTTCTATACTTAAATCAATCGATTCAAAATGAGGGATCTACTTGCAAGGAAGGAGAGGGATTAGAATATTCATAATATTGATGAAACACATAAAGTTCAGTAAACTTTGATGCTTTTCTCTTATGAAAAGAAATGCACTTTTTTCTTAATACAAGCTTTAATTAAGAAAAATGGATATCGATTCGAGGGCATTTTGAACCCAGTTAGTAAGCCTGTCGCCTTCTTCAGGGGGATCTATTTCCTCTTATTTTGGTTCCATGAAGTACGAATATCATAGGTTGGCAAAAGGGAGGATCATTTTTGCATTTATAGATCCTCTTGTTAGATATGCTCAATACTCAACCCACAAGTGATCACAAATGATCCATGGTGCTCTAAGTTGTAAGATCCCCAATATGAGAGAAGCCATTGTGAGAGCCCGAACATATATGGAACCCTAAATTCTAAGTTAGATGAGGTCTATGTGTGACCATTGACAGTTATAGATGATCTTTGTGAGCCTTGCCATTAGGTTAGGTAGCGCATAAACTTCCCGGCCATTGGGTTGCCATTTAAGGTGAAAATAAAGGCCTATGGCATCTGTTGCTCTAGCACAATGGTAAGTACCACGTTAAGAAGCTTCACCTCCTTAATTGTCAATCCGCGGAAGAGATAGGAGTGATATGAAGATCGTGAACGTGAGATGAAGTGAGAGTGAAGGTGAGAAGCACAAAGATGCACACACACATACACACACACTACGAAGAGACAAGCAAGACACAATGGAAGGTGAGAAATCAACTCTATTACTCAAGAACACTATTACAAGCTCAAAAGAACTCTAACCTCAAACAAGCTAACCTCAAAAATGAGCTCTCTAGCTCTTTTTATAGTTTCTAGACTAGTTTTGACCGGTTTCACACCTAGTGACCGGCATAGTTAAAAATTAGGTCCTAGATGCTATTTGGAAGGGTAAACGGTGTCTAAAAATAACGAAAATTGATACGCTCATTCTACCTAAGCTCCTCAAGCTCGAGGACTCCTCGGCTTGCACAAAATGGAGCTAGAAATTAAGAAAAGGGTTTTTCTATGTTACATATGTTACATTAGTGATAAAAATCACTGTTGGAGGTTTTTGAAACGTATTTTTAAAACATGATTCTTTGAAAAAAGATTCGACTGGCTTCCTGCTCCGTCGTTACATGCTTCCGCGTCTTCTATGCCTCTGGCTGCTTCCAACACCCCCCTCCCTCTCGCTTCTGTCATCCCTGACAGAACCTTGTTGTGAGGTCTGCCGGATATAGTTCTGTAGGAGGTCTTGAGTGAGGGTGTGCTCGGAGATACGAATGCCTCGGGCCAGATCGGCCTCGAGTTTCTCCCTGTCTATTGGTTGTGGTTCTTCCGGTGGCGGGAGGTTATAGTGTGTGGAATAGACCATTCGTTCACAGGCAAATAATTGTAATAAATGTGTAGGCCTGCTTATGAATACCTCGGAATGGTATTCCCAGAAGCCGCTTGTGAACATCTCTTCGAATGTCTGCTTGTAGCACGTCGGTAGGTACTTCATTCTGCAATGCCAGGCATAACACACCCGTAGCGATGGCGTTGTACTCATATCATATACCAGATCGAAATTGCCATGCTCAAAGCCCGGGGTGTTTACATGAGATGCCTTGACGCGTCTGAAGACTTTAAAAATCATGTTCATCATGTCAAAGATTTTGACAGTCATGTGCACTGCTATATCATCCAGATGCTTTAGTCTAGGGAGCCAGTGGCGAATTGTAGCCATCATGTAGCCTACAGTTGGTAACTCGATGGGTGGCTTAAAATAGGGGTAATTCAACCAGTCCTGACACTGCTTATTGTTTTGTACCTTAATAGCAAAGGCTATCCAGGAGCGGCGTCGTGGTACTGGTCCCCAACATGGGTTGTACTTTAAGTGCAAAGGTGTCTTTACCCATGTACTCATCATTTCTGGATATTTCTGTAGTAAATCTTTTCGCCACTCTGGTTGATAGATCTCTCCTTGCTGCACATCGATTGGTAGATCGGCCTCCTCGAATTGAGTTGCATGCGATGGTTTCTTACCTGTCTCTTTCTCAATGGCTAACTGGTATTCAGCCATTAACATAAAATACGGTTTATACTGTAGCTCATGCCCAGATATGTATCGTCGCGGGGCCAAATGAGCAAAGAATGGAGACTGTAAAATTCTTTCTTCTATCATCGCCATGGCATGTAATTGTGCCTCTACTCTAGCTAAGTGCGTTGTTCCAAGTTCCTCAATTGTCTTCATCCATGCGGGGGTCGGGAGTTTGTAAGTCATCTGGCCTTCGGCCGTGACGCGTCCGCCTGGGATGGGTTGTGGCTCGTATGCCTCTTCAAACGTTTCCTCCACCGGGATGGTGACAGTTTCTTCCTCAGCTGGTAGCTCAGGTGGGGAATCTGGCCTTGGTGGTGCTTCATATACTGCAATCCTTGATTCAAGGTTTGATACCTGGGCCCGTAATGCGTTGAGTTCCTCTAAGATGTCAGGAGAGGGGTCCATAGGTGCTGGTATGTCTGGGTGTGCCGGTGCTCGTAACTGGAGTAATTTGTGATCTTCTTTGAGTTTCTGTAACTCCTCGTTCATGCGGTCGTATTCATCTAGCAATCTTACATGATCTTCTAGCAGCATCCTCATGGAGTCTGAGGGAATGGCTTTGAACCGACTAGGACTGAGTGGTTGGTCTGGATGGTCTAGGGCCGCTTCTAAGTTTTCTCGATTCTGGTCCTGTAAGCGCTGGTTTTCCTCCTTCGCTGCTGCTAGATGTCTTCTGAGTAAGCCCATGTTTCGTGTTAGCGTTGCATTGCGAACTGTCTGGGCTCTTAATAAGTTATCCAGGTCAGCAGTGGCTTCCTTGGTCTTTTCTTCGCTTTCTAGTTCTAATTTATGATAGGCCTCTCGTAATTCTTGGTATCGGCTGTTCAGTGAGGCATTCTCAATAGACAATAAATTAAGCTGCGACTGTAAGTCATTGGTTGTCCTCTGCAGCTGCTGGTAATTATCGCCAAGAGATGTGAACTCATCTCTGACTTGCATCATACACATGAACATCTGTCGCAATGCATTAACTACAGTGGGTGATAGTATTAATGGGGTGCTAAATGAAGATGCAGTGGATGTAGATGCAATGGGAACGGGGAATGGGGGTGGGAAGGTGGATGCTGTAGTGATTGTTGAAAATTATGATGTGCCTAAAAATGTTTGTGCCGTGAGTGAAGTGAGTGATGGTGCAGTGGGTGGTGAGATGTCCATGTCATTGGACGTGTCCAGTGCAGTGATCGTGAATATGGGTGTGACCGTGGGTGCTTGTGCTGGTGTAAATACGGGATTTACAAAGGTTGAGGAGTAATTTACAGGGGGGTTGGCTGGTGCAGCTTGGTGGAAAGGGGAAATAGGGGTTACCGTGGGTCGGGGAGGTGAGACTGGGGAGAAGGTTAATGGCGGTGGGAATGGGAAAAGGGGTCGTGGAGGTGTGGGGAAGGACGGGAAAGATGGATGGAGGAATGGGTTGAATGGAAAGGTGGATGTGTGAGGGGGTAGACTGGGTCTAATGGGTGCAGGAATTGTGGGGTGAGTGGTCGTAAAGACGATTTCTGCTACGCCACCGGCGAATGAAGATGTTGGTCTGGGAGAAGGAGGGTGAATAGGGGAGGCTGGAGGGATGGGCGGTGATGGAGGAGCGGTTGGGGTGGTCGGTACTTCAGTGACTACTGAGGTATGTACAATTGTAGCACGAGGTGGGGAATCTACAAGGATGGTTCCTGCTGCCAACGAACTTTCGGGGACGAGGCGTGCCTCCCTGGCTTGTTCTGAAGACTGTGCTCTTGTTGGTACACGAATGTATTCGCCGGGCTTTGAAAGTAGTTGTACTCTGCGGGGGTCAAACTGTGGTAGTGGCTTTCTTTGCAAGTACCTAAGTGCTTCGTTGGAGCCTACTGATTTGACTAACTCTCTGAATCCTTTGATGTATGCATCTTCGAATCCACCTGTGACAAGTTCTTGTTCTATTATCGCTTGACTCTCTTCCTCAGTCAGCTTTTTGCGTGCCCAAACTTTTTCCATAGTTCTATACAGCTTCTTAATAGCCAGTGTGTAAGCTGCTGCTTCGTAAGTTTCATCTTCATGGGTACTTGTATCACCATGTGTGTCTGTTTGTTGTCCTTGGCCATCTGTTTGTTCATGCTCTTGGGATTCCTGAGTTCCCTGGCTAGCTTCGTCGTCTCCTTCGTCGTCATTGGTTGCTGTTCTTTTGTCATCAGAGCTAGATACAATCTGTCCTTGTGGCTGATCCCTGGGTGTGGTAGGGTAGCTAGGCCTTTCAAATTCTTGAGAAAACAATTGTCCTTCTGAAAACTGGAACTCATTAGAGAATGCATCAGGCATCTCAAAATCAAACGTTGTGTTCAATGGCTCTGCTTGTTCTGCTTCTAAATGGGGTATTGGAAAAGAGAAAGCTTCCGCACCAATAGTGGTGGGAAGTTCAGCTGCTGTGGTGATAGGTTCTGTGGTTGTGGCTGCTTGGGGTGCAACAGTACTGGTGGTGCCCTCCGGCGTAACTGGTCTTGATAACCGTATACGAATTGGTGGTACCGTGGGAGTGGCTGCTGTTGGTGACTGCTCTGGAGATGGTTGTGGCGAGGGTGATTCTGGGACTTGTAGGCATGGGATAGTGCCTCTCATCCGCTTTCCGGCTCTGCCTTTGCTAGCCTTTCTAGCTTTCTTTGTGGTTCCTTTAAATGCCTTCAGTTCCTCACTAGTCATGGCGCGCTCTATGGGTAAATCATATGCCAGACACATATATATAATCCTTGTAAGTGCACAACATCCATTGATGAACTTCTTTCGTTCCCATCTATGTTGTGCCAAATAGAGCTGATCAATTATCCAGCTAGCTAGATCAACCGTTTGGGGTCCAGTACATGCTAAGTATAATCCAAACCAGATTCTTTTGTGGGGCATGGTAAAACGATCCTGAGCTGGGAAAGCAAAGTGCTGCATGCATATCCGTAATGGCTTAGAGAGCTCAGGTGTTATAGCAGAAATATCCTCCCACTTAGTTACGTCGCCACGTTTCATCTGCTCTAGGACTAGCCGTTCTCTCTCCGTCGGAGTGTGCGTTCCATGTATTTTCAGAGCTACACGAATTAAATCTTTAGACAAATAAAACCTTCTGAATGGAGGATCATTTACCAAAGATGGTAACATGAATGTTCCAGGTAGATCCTTGTTCTCTGAGGCTGTCAAGGTGGTTACTAAGTAAAAACATCTGTAAAAATCGGGTTTAGGCAGAGGGTCACTAAAATATTCTGTAAATCCCACTCGTGCCCAAACGTGCGTTAAATCTTGGGTATTCTGTAGTCCTTCAAATTCTCTTGAAAAGAACTGGTACTTGGCCCATGTGTGAAGATCAAATGCCAAATTGGCCTCAAATATGAAATCAGCATCTGTTAAGGGTCCTGCTAGGCCTTGAAACCAGTGAGAATTACGATGAATCTTCTCGGTATATCCTCTAGGAGGATCATCGATTGGCATGGGTCCTGGAAAACCTTGAAACTCTGGTGGTTGCATCGTAGGATAAGATTCCGCGAGTAATTCTCCAATATTGGCCATTGGTGTGCTTCGGCCAGCTTCTGATGGTCCTTCTTCGGTTTGCATGATGACTGACGAGCTAATGGAAAAGATCTGCTACAAAAGATTAGCACATTAGTATGGAAATTAATTAGGATCCCATTAAGGTGAGACCGCAATCCTTTTCCATAACCGATGTGTAACCCGTGTAGCCAAGTGTCATGAAGTGATTGATGCAATGATTATTTGCAAAACTAATGCAGGTCTCTAGATGCCTACATTGTCAGATTATGCATACATTTCTTGATGAGCTTTTATTATGCATGATGTGGGGTTTTGGTGTATGAATTTATACAAGGTTTGGTTGAGGGTGAATTATTACAAGGGTGGAGTTTAAACGGGGTGGGAGAATTGTTAGATAAGGGGGTACAAGAAGATGTCTGGATACGTTTCGGTATCCATTTCCTAAGAGTCTTTGAGTGGGTGGTGTGTTTCTGCTGAGGGACGAAAAGTGGTATCGGGTTTGGTGGTATTGAAGGATGGAAAGATTTCTGAGGGGTATATATTACATGGCTTGAGGGTGGGGCTATAATACATTGTTTGGGTACCCAAATCTGCGTGGGTGTGGGTCGATTGATAAGATACTTCTTGGCGATCCAAATCTGTCGAGTATTGGTACTTGTAGAAGAAGATCGAGGGGACTTTGGATACTGACTCTGCTTCTTTTGAAACTTTGTCCTGTTCTTGTCTGCAGTGTTGCCAATAGCCTGTGGTTGCTGTCCTTTTGGCACCCATATTTGTCTCGGGCCACTTGTTCTGTGATGTTGATACTACTGCTTTCCTTGCCTTATCTGGTGGTGTCGTCGGTCTAGGTTCCTCTGTTGTGGTTGACTCCTTCGTGGTTGCGTTTGAGAGGTCCATTGGACGCTCTGCTTTGGAAAAGAAGGGAGATCCAACACTTGCGTGACCTGCCCATTAGGAAGTGATTCGTTCTTTATCTTTAATCTAGGCCAGTCCGCAGCAAGTTTGGAAGGATGAGCACCGCAGGGTGTTGTGCTCATTTGGCCGTTGATGCAACCCACCTGACCGCTGATTGTGTCCATCTGCCCTAGCGGTTGGGTAGCTGCCCCTTCTAGTTTGCAGGAAGCCCCAAGGAAGATCTCCTGTCGTCCTTCTGATTGACAACTATCCATAGCCAAGCCCGAGTGGGTTGGTGTAGACGTAACGTGACTGATCTGACCAAAGATCTTCTGGACTTCCGTCGCATGTATTTCATAGGGTCTAGGGTTACAAACCTCAGTCGAAATGCCGTTAGGGAAGTCAAGCGGTATCACTCGCTTCTATTCTAAGGTTCCAATCTGTAAGGAGCCTTGTCTAAGATTTAGGTCCACTGAGTGATCGTATAGCCAATCTTGGCCAAGGATTAGGGGTTCTATCAGGTCGTCATCATGGCACACTAGTAGCTTCGCTGTCATGGTCACTTCCTTAATGAGGATAGGAAGGTCCACCTCACCCATGCAAGGGGTTTCCATGCCTCCTAAGCCTACGAGGTATGCCTCAATTGGCCGCATTTCTATTCCTGAATCCTTATAGTGGGACCATCTAATCGCACTAGTCGCAGCACCTGAGTCAATTAAAGCCCTGAGCTCTTGGCAAGGGTTGCCATGCTCTAGCCTGACTGTAATGAATGGTCTCCTGTCCACTATACTAGGATGAGTGGTTGACTTTTCTTGACACATGGCCATGGGATATCTGGGTGTAGTTTCCAGATGGTTATAATGTTCTCTCCCTAGTCCTTGTCTTCTTAGCTTCATGCGCTTAATGCGTTCTATTGCTTCTGCCTAAGCTTCCGCTCGTATTCTATTTTCTTCCTCCTTACGCTTCTTTGCCAACCTGAGTCGTCTAAGCATATCCTCAGTAAGAGGTTCCTGATATAGCTTGACTCTACAGCCACTAATATAATTAGGCATTACGTCTCCTTCTAAGGTGGCTAACTGTACTGCTCCACTTGTTGAGAGTCTGTTAATGATCATAGGTCCATAACCTCGCTTTTCTAACTTACGTGTGTGTTGCTTTAGCGTATATACTAGAACTAAATCTCCTTCTTTTAGGCCTTTATCTTTCACATGTGCATCAAAATATGCTTTCTATCGCTTCTTCACTGCATATATTCCTGCTGCTGCCTTTAGCCTGGTTTCTCCTAATCGTTCCAAGTCCATTATTCTCGCTGATAATTCATGGCCAGTCCACTGATGTTCTTGTGCAACCTTAAGGGTCGGTATCAAGAAGTCCAAAGGAAGCACAACATTCTGACCAAAAAACATCTAAAAGGGAGTTGCATTGAGTACGGTCTTGTAGGCCATTCGATATGCCCAAACAGCGTGGTGTAACTGTTTGTCCCAATCTGAACGTTTGTTGTTCATGAGTTTCGTCACTACGTTACAAAGGATCTTATTAGTGCTTTCAGCCTGACCATTGGCCTGAGGATGATATGGTGCAGATTTCTTGTGAATCACCATAAAATCCTGTAACAAATATTCAATGACTTGGTTTAGAAAGTGAGTGCCTCGATCGCTCACTAACTCTATAGGCAGTCCATATCTTGTAAAGACATTCTCAAATAAGAATTTTGCAGTTGTGTGTGCATCATTCTTTTTCGTGGCTTTTGCCTCTACCCATTTCGTAAGGTAATCTATGGCAACAATAATGTATTCAGCATGTGTACCTTTTGCAAGGGGGTTAATGGGTCCTACAAAGTCTATACCCCACTTTGAAAATGCACGTCCGCCCATCATGGGTTTCAATGGCATTTCATCTCTACGAGTAGGAAACTGAGTTCTTTGGCACACATCACATCTCTTTACATAGGTATGAGCATCCATGTGAAGAGTGGGCCACCATAATCCTGCAAAGAGGATGGCTTTGATTATCCTATCGGGTCCAAAATGACCTCCTGCAACACCTTGGTGTGCAGTCTCTAGTATGCTCAGATAATCGCTCTCATGAACACATTGTCTTAGATATCCATCTCGTCCTCTTTTGTATAGGTTATCGCCAATAAGTGAATAATCTTTAGCTTCCTGCTCTAGACTGCGTTGTCGTGCTAAAGTCATTCCTTGAGGGAATGTCTTCGTCCTCAAGTATGTCACTAATTGTTCACTCCAGTATGGTGTGAGAGACACGTGATATAATGTAGCATGCTCTATTGGTGGTCTTTCACAACAAACATTGCATTCCTTACACAACCTGTAGACATCTGCTTCCATCTTAGGCCAATATACTCCTAATCTATGCAGAGTCTGTAATGTTCGATGTTTTGAATGATGTTGCTTTAATGCACCTATGTGTGCTAATTGCAACCAATTCGCATGTTCTGATTCATCTACACAACAAGCAAGAATCTTTTGATTATCCTGTTTATATATGCTTCCTGCCATTATTTGGTATCTCTGAGACTTGGTAATCTCTCCCTCTTTGATCTTTATCCTAGGATTCTTGGGTCCATATGTCAAAATAGGGACTATAGGCTTAGCCCATTCTGGTGCTATCTCAAGATTAAACAAATAAGCATCTGGTAATTCATCCGCTATTCCTTGAGGATCTTCTCTTGAGGTTAATCTCGAAAGGTGGTCAGCTCTAAGATGTGTCTTTCCTTTCCTGAGTACTACTTCAAAATCATACTCCATGAGTAATAGAAACCAACGTATTAGTCGTCCTGTGTTACATGGCTTGTTGACTAAGTACAATAGGGCTTGATGATCTGTAAAGAACTTGAATTTGTTTGCCAACAAATAGTGCCTAAACTTCTTTACCGCGTAGATCATCCCTAATCCTTCTCGTTCCATCGTGGTGTAATTTCTTTCTGCTGCGTTCAATTGTCTGCTCGCGTAAGCTATGGGGAGATCTATGTTACCTTCCTTTGTGGGTTGTGCTAACACACATCCTATGGCATAATTGGATGCATCCACATGTACATGGAATGGCTTACTCCAATCTGGTGTAGTCAATATAGGTGCTGAGCACAAGCGTCGTTTGAGTTCATTGAATGAATTTTCACATTCATCTGTCCATTCAAAGTTGGTTAAAAGAGAGTACAAAGGCTTGGCTATTATTGCATACATGTGTATGAATCTCCTATAATATCCGCAATGACCCATAAATGCTTGTACCTCTTTGATGTTCGTTGGCCTAGGTAGATCTGCAATTACTTTTACTTTTTCCTCATCCGTAGAGATTCCATTTTTTGACACAATGTGTCCTAGAATTTTGCCTTGTCTGACCATGAAAACGCATTTTTCTAGGTTCAAACAAACCTGATATTCTCGACATTTGTCAAATATTTATCTTAACTCTGGGATATGCGTCTGCCTGATATTAGAATGAGCACATATGTCATCGACATATACTTCCAAACTCTTGCGTAGGAATTCCTTAAAAACATGACACATGAGTCGCTGGAAAGTGGTGGGTGCATTTATTAAGCCAAATGGCATTACCCGAAATGCAAATATGCCCCATTCAGTGGCAAATGCCGTCTTGTGTTGGTCCTCTGGAGCAGTGGATACTTGATTATAGCCTGAAAAACCATCAAGAAAGCTGTAAACTTCCTTGCCCGCAACTCTTTCCAATAGATGTTCTGTGATAGGAAGAGGATAGCTATCTCTAATCGTTGTGGCATTAGCTTTTTTAAGGTTAATACACACACGCAATTCTCCATTCTTCTTGGGCACTACCACAATGGGAGATACCCATTCGGTATGCTCAATTTCGTAAATGAATCCTCCTTCTATCAATCGATCTATCTCCTCTTTAATCTTCGCAGCATAGTTATCATTGTACGTGTACGGTTTCTGTTTCGTAGGTTTTGCATCTGGAGTCATAGGGATTCTATGAGAGCATATATCTGGATCTACTCCTTTCAAATCTTTGTAACTCCAAGCGAACACATCTCTATATTCGTGCAATAGGGCAACTAGCTCTTCTTCTTCTTCCTTCGTCAAATCATGCCCTATGTATGTACATTTTTCTTCTTCTCCTTCTATGGCTACTATTATTTTCTTGGTTTTCTCTCGGTTATCATATACTTGTCCGTCATTCGCCTTTCTATTAGGCATTCGTACCATGATTCTTCTATCTTCGATTTCATATTTCTTGAAATTCTTGGGTACTTCAAACAAAGATTCTTCTTTTTTTGACATGGTTTCTTTCTTCTTTCTTTTCTTGCCTTCACTCTTAGTAGTCACTTGAGTGGCTAACCTCACCTCATTCGTAATTTCCTCGTGTCTCTGAGGGTGAGTCTCTACTTCGGAAAAATATTCTTCTTCTGATGCAAAAGGTGGGTCCATGATAATTGATTCTAAATCAAAATCACTCGCATCCTCAAATGCATCAGTGCTAGGTTCACATTTTTCTAAAATTGCATCGCTCGTGATTGGCTCTATGGTGAAAACTGAAATGTCATAGCCATCCTCGTCACAGTGGGGAGTCCATTGTTCTTCATTGATGGCTACATCCATGGTTGCTAGGATTTCTGCCCAACCATGGGGTTCAAACTCTTCGTCAGGGAATACTACAGGCGCGTAGGCTGGATCTTGAAGGGTTCGTGGATGTTGTTCTGCACCTAAGGTCCTGGCTTCTATCCTTTCTTCTTCCTGTTTTGCTACTTTACACATCCATAAATGAGTGTCCTCGTGCAACCAAGAAGGATCTAATTCTAATGAGTGCACGGATTCTGTTTCTACCTGAGTCTTATGGATGGTATTCCATTGTATTGGGGGTACATCTCGATGTGAATAGTCTTTAAGATTGACTTTGGTAGTCACTCCTAAATGTTGCAAGTACAAAGAATTGGTTCCCCAATCTTGTACAATTTGCAACTGACGCATGAATGGTCGTCCCAATATCATCTCATAAGCATGGTTTTTTGCAAAGTCACAAATGGCGAAAGTATGCTCAAATTCTACACCACAAGTGGTGAGAGATATGCCTTCTAGTAAGCCTAATGGTTTTTCTATGTGTCCGTCAGCCATTTGTAGCTTCATCCTGGTGGGTCTTAATGCTGGCTTACCCCAACGTTTCCATAAAGCGGTGGTAGCTATGGCTACTCCGGCTCCTGAATCTAAGATGGCTTTCGTGGTGTAGCCCTGATGGGTTATTGGAAGATAAGTGTTACCTTCCTCTCCTTCGCTTAAATCTCCAATCTTTTCTACGGGTATTTCCGGTACCTTCTTATGTGATCCTATTTGTGAGGAAGTAGTAGCAAGCTCGGGGAATTCATTTGCTACATGTTTCACAATTCTGGTTTTATCTTCAGCAACTCCTCTAGAGTGAGGTTACATTGTACTTTGGTATTCTTGATCACTTCCGTGTTTCTAGGGATTACTGATTCTTCATTCCTCACTATTATCGTGGGTGCTCTCATATTAATAGACTTAGCTTCCCAAGGTCCTGTGAACTGAGGTAATTCTTGTAAAGAATTAGATTCAAAAGCTGTGTGTTCACTCAGTTGTTCCTCCTCTACCTCATTGTAAATAGAGGGGATGTCTTGGGGAAATTGCTCCTGCAAGTCATTTATTTCTTGAATAGGAGGATGAGTTCCTTGTTCTTTTCTCCATTTCTATTCTTGGATTTCTCTCAAAAATTCATGAGACTACCTATGTATGGAAGACAAATTGTCTTGACTTTCAGTATTGGGTACTTGAGACAGGGATGGTGCATTCCTTTCCTGTGTCTCTGGGACAATAGGGTTCCTATGCTGATCCTTTTTCTCTTTGCTCTCTATCAAGTATTCTAGCCTCTCCATTAGTCCTTGAAAGTGTAGTTCAGGCTTTGCCATGTTATTCCAATTAAGATATCTAGAGGCTTCGAACAAAGCTTGTGCTAGTTCTACCATCTTCATGCAGAGTTTAGTTCTCTCAATTTCTAGATCAGCTCGAGGGTAGTTTTTGCTCATTTCACCTACCTGAGGTCCCTCTTTTAATCTAGCCTGATATGCACGAAACATCATGTCTAGATTTTCTGGTATGGGTTCCGCTAAAACTGATCCTGATTTTTGAGCTGGATTCTCTTAATTCAAGTCCTGTGAAGTCAATTCTAGGATTTTGGCTCTAGATTCCTTTAAACTTCCTTCCAACTCAATTATCTTTTTACTCCATTTTCTCTTAATTCTTTCTCTTGAATCTTTCCAAGATTTTGTCTTTTTACTGCTAGATTCTGCAACTTCACTAGTTCCAGCTACTTTCCCTTGATTAAGTTGTTGGTTCTGTAAGAACGCCTGGGCTCTTATGATAGCTTGAATAGGCACGTATGTAGGGTTGGATCCATCTGCGTTATTTACAATACCTATCACGTTGATCGGTGTCACATTCGAAGCATTAACAGGGTTCTTAGGGCAATCTTTGATTATGTGCTCTTTGCCACAATCGGCACAAAAGCCTTGTATGTTATAGTACTGTGATTGCCCTGCTATTGGAGGATGTGGACAATCCTTTATGAAGTGATCTCCTTGGCACCTAAAGCATGGTCCTCTAGGGCCCTGTGGTCTTTGTTGTCTCAATTGGGGCCGTGGATTTGGGTTGGTGTACATCACATGAGCGTAGTCGGGCTCCCAACTAGGTTCCACTGGTGGACTATCATAATGATATGTCTCCACGTGTTCTGGTGACTCCGTGTAATAAGCGGGTGGACTATCTACATGCGTAGAGTCAAAACTGTTTGAGTTTGGGTCATTCTCTGTGATCAAAGGTGAAGAAGGCACTAAGGCCCTACTTAGGTTCTCTTTTGCAGCAGCGTATTTGACTGAGATGACATTCGCTGGTGGGGGTGGCTGCTGGGCGAAGACAGGTTGAGGTCTCTGTTGAGCCTGGTATGGGTAGTTCTGAGGAGGCCTATAGTAATAAGGCTGAGCATTGTAATGGCCTTGATACCTACCTGGTTGTTGGTATGCTTGCGGGTAGTTCTGTCTCACGGTTTGTTTGTTGTATGGGCAGTCCTGAGCCGTATGATTTGTGTATCTTCTTTCAATTGTACAGTATTGGCCACTAGGGTTGACTTGTGGTTGTGGTGCATTGGGACACACATTTGCCATGTGATCACCACCACAGGTGTAACAACGCTTGTTCATTAGTACCCTAGGTTTGCTAGAAACTCCTAGTTTCTGGGCCACTTTTTCTGCTAGGTCTGCGATCGAGTTAGACAATTTTGTGGATGCTAGAGATGAAAAGTCTGAATCCTTATAGACCTTTGAGAGTTCCAGCTCGTCTCCTAAGTTGTCCTCAATGTCTATGCATATTCTCACACATTGCTCTAGCGTTCTGGGTTCTTTTAGGTACACATAGGAGCGTAGTTTAGAGCTCAACCAGCCATCTAGAAACAATGACACTTGCTTAGCTTGTGAGGGTAGCTCTTGCATTGGACATCGTTCAACATATTGTCTAAACCTACGTCCTGCCAATCTAACTGTTTCTTGAGGGGTCTGTTTGAAGCTATGAATCAACGAAGACGTGTCATGTCTAATCCCACTTTTAGAGAATTCAGTGATGAATGACTCTAAAAAGTGATGGATGTCTCTAAATTGCCTTTGTTGCAATGGTTGGAACCAAGTTAAAGCGGTATTTTTTAACGTTAGTCCAAATGTGTTGTATTGCGTGAACATGTCTTCGACTTGTTCTGCTCTTAGTACTTGCTTGAATTCTGCGACATGGTCATAGGGATCTCCTGTCCCATCAAAATAATTTTTCATGGATTTCACTAACTGAGTGGGTCTCAATATTCTTGCGTGTTCACGTGGTCTGGGTAGAGGAAAATCATCTCTACCACCTGGTATTCCATGATCTCTTTGTCTATCCGCTCTATTAATGTCCGTGGTTGTTCTATCTCTCCCCATGGGATGAGTGAAGCTTACTTCGGGTCTTTCTTTATTTTTCTCTCTTTGATTTCCATGGGCTGATGATGTTCCTGCCCCTTGTTGACTTGTATTCATGTTCGTTCTAGATGGAGGGAATACCAATTCACCTCTCCATGTGTATGTGTTCTTAGCGTGGTCAGGCACCACAAAGACTCTTTCTGAAGTCTCATCCAGGTATACAACCTTTCCAGGTGTATCCGGGTCCTTGAACTCGTATATCGTGATGATACCCACCTCACTAAGTAGTTCTGTCTTGTATCTCCAAAAGGCTTCATCAGTTTCTTTATTTACAAACAACTCTATGCTTCTGTTGTCCTGAGGGATCCATTCCGGGATTAGTACTCGTGTCAGTACAGATTTCCCTCTAGGTGTTCTAGGCTCTTCTAATGCTTCTTTTCCTTGAGATTTAGCTTCCGTCTCTAATTGAATTACGCCAAACTCATTCGTATTGTTTGGCTGCGTACTTAATATGTACATTGTTCCTTCCTTGTCTATGTACACGTCTCTCTCAAATTTCACCACTGGATGTTCCAATCCAATGGGTTGATCGGGGTTGTGCATTTGCACCACTTGCCTTCGCAAACCATCCTCATAGATGCGAGCACCTAATCGGTTGGTTCGGAGAAACTCTAGTTGAGTCCTATAGGGTCCTTCTGGTTTTTCTAAGTATGCTACATTTGACCCTACTTCTGCTCTTTCTACGCTAAATGCCATTTCTGATTCACTCGTGTCTGAGTTCTCGTAGAGATAACTAGTGTTCAATTGTTGAGCCCATGATCGTGCAGTAGTTCTTACACTTGCCTCTGATGATCTAAGGCTTCATCGGTCTGACTTGCCTATATGTTTGCCCGATCTAAGGTTCATTAATTTTCTTCCTTGCACACTCAGTACATGCTCAGATCGTCAATGATTCTTTGTTATTACTTTCTTGATTCTTTTTAGATTTCTTTAGATTCTTGTCTTAATGTATGCGTCAGGAATTCGACTTTCCGTGGTACTTTGAGTTCTCGTTCCGTCAGACTTATGTTCCTTCCTTTAGGTTTTCGTGTCACACACCTTTACTTTAGTCTTGAACTTGATAAATTTAATTCTCTTGAACTTGAGGTGTTCCTATCGTCTTAATCCACAAAAGCTACTGTTTAGCTTAAGCTAAGAATTGACTGAGGGGGTTGAGTAATCTTCCAACCTCGAGTCAGCCTTTCTGGTTGCTCTGATGCCCAAGAAGCCGCGCTTCCCAAGCTTTATGCCCTTCACTGCCTTGCCTTGGTTGCCCTTGATTGCCCTTGCTAGACCTGGAAAAATCCAATATTAGACCAATTCACAGTTGGATGATCAAGCACTTGAGTATATACACCTTTTAAGTCCCTTCCCTTTTGCCCAACTTTTCAATGTTTGCCCCCTGGCTTCCTAGTCCCAAACTAGGTCAACCTCAAAATAGCTTATCTAAAAATAGACGTATCCTTTAAGAAAAAACACTTGAGGTCCCGTAGTACTCGTCAAGAGCTTTCTAATGAGCTATTAAGCTCAAAAAACGGACTTCGGATGAAAAAGTTATGACCGTTCAGGCCCTGGGGGGTAAAAACTGACAAACAGGTTTTTCTCCAAATATGGGCTAAGGGGTCTCCTATGAGTCTAATCACCCAAAAATTTCCCAAAAATAGCCCCAAAATTGGCCAAAAAATGAAACCCTAAAATTTGCGATGGGGGTGCACAATGGCGATGGTGTGAGACAATCGCGATGGTCTGGGACCGTCGCGATGGCGTGAGGGTGAACAATCGCGATGGTCTGAAGTGCACGGTTGCGATGGTCCAAAAGTGAGCAATCGCGATGGCGTGAGTGTGAACCGTCGCGATGGCTCGATCAGGCGGCCAATCGCGATGGCGTGAGTCAACGGTCAACGTGAACAATCGCGATGGTCCAAAGTGAACCGTCGCGATGGTCACAGATGCGATGGCTTGAGCCAATCGCGATGGTCCAAAATTCGAGTTGTCGCGATGGTCTGAGGGTGTCGTCGCGATGGCGTGAAGTGTGAACCGTTGCGATGGTCTAGCTTGCCACGTGGCACCGTCGGCGCGATGGCATGAGCCTATTGCGATGGTGTGGGGTCAACCGAACAGTCGCGATGGTCCGCGAACCGTCGCGATGGTCCAAATGAACCGTCGCGATGGCATGAGACCGTCGCGATGGTCCGGCCGAGCCGTCGCGATGGCGTGAGCCAATCGCGATGGTGTGACACAATCGCGATGGTCTGAGACCGTCGCGATGGTCCACCAAAATGTAATTTTTTGAGATGCAGCTATGGATTCCTATACACGCAAGTGTGCTCTACACGCTAGTGTGGCCGCCTTCTTCAAATTCGGAACTTTGCAGACCATCGCGATGGTCTGACACAGTCGGAAATTTCTGACAGAAACTGAAAATTTTACCTTTTCCAAGCTTTCCTGATGCACTGGAGCTCTGTACCTGCAAGAAAACTCAAGAAAACAAAAGTACACACAAGCACAAAAGCTCTCTCTCACTCTCTCGCATGCACAAATGAGGGGAAATGAGGAGAATGGGTGGATATGGTGAATTTTCTGATTTTTTTGGAGATGAAGATGATGATGCGGTGATGAAGATGGAGTGTGGGGGAGGTGAAAAACACTAAAAACTAAGTAAAAACAACAACAAAAACTGAAATTTTTACCTTCCAACGCTACTTCTTGCTATACTCTTACCATCACACATTCGTCCTAGACTCGATCCCCGGCAACGGCGCCAAATTTGGTGTTGCTCTAGCACAATGGTAAGTACCACGTTAAGAAGCTTCACCTCCTTAATTGTCAATCCGCGGAAGAGATAGGAGTGATATGAAGATCGTGAACGTGAGATGAAGTGAGAGTGAAGGTGAGAAGCACAAAGATGCACACATACATACACACACACTACGAAGAGACAAGCAAGACACAATGGAAGGTGAGAAATCAACTCTATTACTCAAGAACACTATTACAAGCTCAAAAGAACTCTAACCTCAAACAAGCTAACCTCAAAAATGAGCTCTCTAGCTCTTTATATAGTTTCTAGACTAGTTTTGACCGGTTTCACACCTAGTGACCGGCATAGTTAAAAATTAGGTCCTAGATGCTATTTGGAAGGGTAAACGGTGTCTAAAAATAACAAAAATTGATACGCTCATTCTACCTGAGCTCCTCAAGCTCGAGGACTCCTCGGCTTGCACAAAATGGAGCTAGAAATTAAGAAAAGGGTTTTTCTATGTTACATATGTTACATTAGTGATAAAAATCACTGTTGGAGGTTTTTGAAAAGTATTTTTAAAACATGATTCTTTGAAAAAAGATTCGACTCGCTTCCTGCTCCGTCGTTACATGCTTCCGCGTCTTCTATGCCTCTGGCTGCTTCCAACAGCATCGCGCGGTTTCCCCATAAAACCTTAATGGGGGGAGTGCTGAGGGGGACTTGTCCCCTTCTGTGAGGTCCTGGAGGCCTATCCCCCTGACTCGTAGGACCGAGATGGTAGGACTTCTGGTCATGGAGATCTTGTTGGATTTTATATTTTGTTGAATACTATGTATCTCTTGACTTCGTTTATCTATACTGACTCCTCTTGTAAAAGCTATATAAGCATGGCCCAGGTTGAGCTTTACATAGCATTTTGCACTACTAAGCCCTTCATCCAGAGTCTGTCTAAATCTCCATCTAAGCTCCACATTGGGAGCACATGGGTGGGCAACACCATCGTTGTAACTACATTACGCTTAGCAATCTTAGAATTTGGGTTCTTTATCTCTCAATCCACATCTATCGTTTTTTGCATTTTTCTCTCAAATCTATCTACTAGTATATTCTGTTGTGGTGATATTTTCTTACATGTTATCAGGGCTCAGGAGGCGCTGCGTGGCGTAGAAGCAAAAACATAGAGGCTGTAGAGGTTTCAATGGAAAAAGATAGAAGATGTTAAGTGGCCCCAAGGTGGTTTTTCAATAGGAGTAGGTGGAGCATAGACAGGAGAAGTAGTGATGCTAGTCATCCCAACGTTGTAGATACAAACACTAGCCTTCATGGATGGTAAACTTGATGGTACAAGCTACACCTTGTGGAAGTTTAAAATCACTTCTATTCTTGATTAATATGAGCTTTTGGAGACCATTCTTGGGACTCATCATGAGCCCCAAGAAACACTTGATCCAAATAACCCTAGTCGAATGATTCATTCTGATGCTAAACTTCTAGGTGCTTGGAAATCTAGAAATGCAGATGCACTCTATGCTCTAGTTACAAGTAATTTTCAAAGTGATCTGAATCTCACTCAACATACTACCAAGGCATGTGAAGCATGAAACATATTGAGAAATCAATATGAGACTCGTAATCAGATACGGATTAAAAACTTCGAGAATCAGCTAGCAACAAAAAGGTTTGCCGATGGGGAGATTGCAGAGGTCTTTAACACTTGCATAAAGAATCTACGAGGTCAAATGGCAAGAGCAGATGTACAGCTAGCTTGGTGTTGTCTTTGAATGTCTCCACCTAATTTTGATGGTTTGGTAACTGCTTTTAATACTCAAATGAGACGTCAACCACTAACTTTTGAAGAATCCAATGCCTTACTCATGAAGGAGGAGGTATCTCTCAAGGCAAAGAGTGGTGGCAACAAAGGAGATGCTACATTCACAGCAAATGCCAAAGGAGGCAAACAGACTCTTCAAAAAATGGAGACAAAAAGAAAAACAACAAAAAGAAGTTCAAGGGAGAATGTTTCCACTGCAAGAAGAAAGGACAGAGAATTCAAGACTATCACATCAAGAAGGTAGAAGAGAAGAGTGGCTCTTCAAAAGGTGACAAGGGCAAGGATTATGCCAACATAGCAGAAACAAAGCTTGAGTTATTTGTTATGATAGAGGAGGTGTGCTGCTCGATTGAGGATTCAAGAATGGATGACTCATGGGTGTTGGATGGTGGTGCATCTCATCACATGATGAACAGAAAATACCTTTACAGTTCCTTACAGCCTCTAAAGGAACCCATCATAGTAAAGGTAGGCAACAATGCAAGATATTCGATGAGAGGGGAAAGGTACAGTTTCTATCATTAACTCTAATGGTGATGTCAAAAAGGTTTCAAATGTGTTGTATGTTCCACAAATGAAGAAAAATCTACTTTCAGTAGCTTCTATAACTAACACGATCATCAAGTATCTTATAGTAAGACAAGAGCTAAGATTATGAACAGTACCAACAACATTGTTGGGACTAGCATAAGGAGGAACAACCTGTATGTGTTGCGTGCTCTTACACCCACTACAAGTGTGGGAACAAGCAAGCTATGGCATGAGAGATTTGGTCACATTGGATACCATGTACTAAAGAAGATGCATTATAAGGGTATGGTTGCACACCTACCATCGATTGCAGAAATGAAGGAACCATGTGAAGCTTGCATGATGGGCAAGCAACAAAGGAAGGTGTTTCCACAAGAAGGCAAGAACAGGGCAAGTTATCCTCTAGAGTTGGTGCATGTTGACTTGTGCAGAAAAATACCTACATAGGCCTTGGGTAGATCTTCCTACTTCATGTTACTTGTCGACAATTATAGCAAGAAGATGTGGGTGTACTTGCTTCGTGATAAGGCTCAAGATTTTGGTAAGTTTAAAGAATGGCTTCAGCTTGTTGAAACTAAAATAGGTAAGAAGATGAAGAAATTCTTGTCACGAGGAACGAGATAAGAAGAGAGCTCACACACACACACACACTCACAATCAAAGAGAAGCACACACACGGATTGAAAGGAAGAATGATCTTCTTCTTCTATTACATAAAAGGGAATGTACAAGAATGACCTAAAAACAAGAATACAAATATTGCAATATATAAAGACCAATACATAAGGAAAAGCCTAATGTCCGCGAATGGGTGAGCTGGCAAGAAACAAATGTGCCATCACTCTCGATAGATAAATCCAATAAAGCTCAATGAAGTGTCCGTGACATATAACAGTGTGACCACTATACATGTCAGAGAAATGAAAAGGTGATACGTGTCATAGTGGATCATCACATGTTGAGGTTGATATCTCAACACTCCCCCTCAAGCTCAATGCCATGTCCTCTAATCCAAGCATCTTTTGAAACTTCTTTAGCTTCTCTGCTCCAAGTGCTTTAGTGAAAATATCAACAACCTACTCATCTTTCTCACATAAACAAGATCAATACCACCCACTAATACCTTCTCTCTGATGAAGTGATAATGTACCTCGATATGCTTTGTTCTCGCATGAAAAAGAGGGTTATGTGCTAGCTGTATGCTGCCAAGATTATCACGATAGATGGTGATAGGCTTTTGCACTTCTACACCTAAATTTGCAAGTAGCATCACGAGCCATGATGCCTCACATGCTGCCATTGCAGAACCTCTATACTCAGCCTTTGCACTCAACAAAGCAATAGTGGGTTGCTTCTTGTTGCTCCATGTAATAGTTGGACCTCCAAGTGAAAATAGAAAGCCACTAATAGATCTTCTATCTGGAGTACTAACAACCCAATCTGCATCGATGTATCCATGAACCTGCAAATCTACACCAGTTTCATAAAATAATGCATAATCCAAAGTAGCACTCACATAACGTAGAGTGCACCTCAAAGCATCCAAATGTGGCTTCCTTGGAACTTGAAGAAATTAACTTTCAAGTCCAACAGTGTAGCTAAGATCAGGCCTCGTAATTGTGAGATATATCAGACTTACCACAATTTTCCTGTACATAGTATCATTTTCCAATGCTTCACTTGATGTACTATCTAACTTCAAATTCTGATCTAATGGCATAGAAATTGTCTTGCAATCAGCCATACCATACTTTTGCAGCATATTCAAGGCATATTGCCTTTGTGACATCCATATACCTGTTTCTGTATGTAGAAACTCAATGCCCAAGAAATAGCGCAACACACCAAGATCTTTCATGTCAAACTTGTGCATAAGAAGTTGCTTTACCTTTTCAATGCTTTCTTCATTATCACCACCTACAATGAAGTCATCAACATAAATAGCCTCAATTGTGATGCCATCATCACCGTTCCTTGCATATAGTGAATGATCTGCATCACACATAGGAAACCCAATGGTGGTTAATTAATCATCAATCCTTGCATGCCATGCACGAGGAGCTTGCTTCAGTGCATACAAAGCCTTTTGCAACCTGCAAAAATATTATCGATGCTTTGAATCTTCATATCCTTGTGGCTGGTCCATGTATACTTCTTCCTGTAACTCACCATGTAGGAAAGCATTCTTCACATCCATCTGATGCAAAGTCCATCCTTTTGTTGTAGCTAATGCAACAAGTGTTCAAATAGTAAAATTTTAGCTACATGGCTGAATGTTTCCTCATAATCAATGCCATATGTTTGTGCATATCCTTTTGCTACCAATCGTGTTTTGTACCTACTTATGCTACCATCAGCATTGTGCTTTACCTTGTAAACCCACTTACAGCCTATAGGTTTCTTTCCTTGGGGCAATGGAACCAGCTTCCATGTGTCATTTCCATAAAGTGCGGCCATCTCCTCATCCATAGCTTTTTCCCAATCTGCATTTCCAATTCCATCTTCAAAACAAGAAGGTTCACCATCTTGTATTACCTTTGTCATGTAGGCACAATGACGAGCCATATAACTATCATACGTCAATTGTTGCACTGAATTCTGCATCCTCCCAGATCTTCTTGGTCCTGGGTCACTTCTTCTTGTATCATGTGCATGTGCCTTTCTTACTCCTAGAGTCTTCACAGAGGGCAATCCAAGTTCCTTATCAAGACTCTTTTCTGAACCACTTGAATCTCCATCAACATCTTAAAAACCTGCACATGTTTTACTACCAGCAAAAATCTTTTCTTTACATTTCTTGGATGTATTTCATGAATTTTATGGATTGAAATTTCCACGCAATCTCGCATGCCATGGATTTGAGTTGGGACTATTGCTTGGTGATGCATCTGGTCCACTCAAAACTTGAGATTTTGCACTTGATTTTCTAGCACTTTCTTTGTCATTTGGTTCAAGATTCAGTCCTTCTTTGGCATCTACATAGAAGCTTGACATTTCATCAAATACCACATCTATGCTCACCTTCACTTGTTGTGTGAGTGGGTTATAACATATATATCCCATTTTCTCAAGGGAGTATCCAATGAAGACACATTTTTTTGCTTTTGGATCATGCTTCATCCTCAACTCATTTGGAACATGTACATATGCAATATAGCCAAAAACGTTCATATGTGATAAGTTTGGATTTTTACTTGTGAACTTTTCTTTAGGTGTAACTTGATGTACAGTAGCAGTCGGAGTTTTGTTCATGATGTATACATCAGTATGCATAGCTTCTGCCCAATAACAATGAGGCATATTCTTCTCAACCATCAAGGCTCTTGCTATTGTTGCAATATGTCTGTTTTTGTGTTCAATAATGCCATTTTGTTGAGGTGTGTACCTGCATAAAAATTGACATCGAATTCGATGACTTTTAAGAAAGTTGTTGAACTCATTTGACATATATTCACCTCCCCCATCATACCATAATGTCTGAATATACTTCCCTATCTGCTTTTCCACCATAGCTTTAAAATTTTGGAAGTGAGTGAACACCTCACTCTTCTCTTTCATGAAATATACCCACACTTTTCGTGTATGTTCATCAATGAAAGTAACATAAAACCTGCAGCTACCCATAGATGTGGTCTTTCCTGGACCCCATACATCTGTATGAACTATTTCTAGCACATTCTCACTAACATGCTTGTCATGTGGAAATGATGCTCTTGACTGTTTACCAAATTGACATGTTGCACATACCTTTTGCATTTCTACAACTTTGAAATTTGGTAGTATATTGATAATCTCCTTTGATTGCATCAATTTTAGCCTTTGTAGATTTGCATGTCCAATTTGTTTGTGCCAGATCTCTATATCAGTAATAACTCCTACACCTTTTGCAAACATGGCAACATTCATTTTCGAAGTTTTCACATTTAACATGAACATCCTACCCACTTTGTTTCCTTTGGCAATCAATCATCCATCCTACTTGTACTCTTCCACATATAGCCCATCAGCATTGAACTTGACTTGTAATCCCTGATCAACCATTTTTCCAACAGAAACCACATTCTTTGTTATATTTGGAACATGCAACACATCAACAAGATGTTTTACCTTTCCATCCTCCATAGATAGTGCTATGTTTCCTATATGCTCAATAGGGTGTGATGCGTCATCACCTGTTTCAACATATCCAGGAACTGGTGATTTCTCCAAAGTACTAAACCATTCCACATGATTGGTCATGTGATTTGAAGCACCGGAATCAACATAGCAGACATTATCATTTCATTTTGAAACACCAGTAGACATTGTATTCATGTGATGTTGAACCATGAATAGCCTCAGAATCATCTGCACTTGTGGATGCATAGTTGTTTTGTTGCCTTCTGTTATTTTGATTCTTCAACCTGCAATCACGTTCAAAGTGTCGAAGTTTACCACAATTCCAGCATCCTTTACTATCATTACTTGAATCATTTCTTTGGAAATTTTTGCGGCCTCTTTGTCTCCCCTTGCCTTGAAACTACCCTCTTCCTCCTGCATGATTCTTCTGTTGGCTTTGGTCTTGGTTATTGTTTCCTCTTCCACTTTCGAAATCTCTACCTCTACCTCTTCCTCTGCCAGAGTAGAATACCTACTTAGAACTAGATTTTCCTTGGGATTTTGAATCCTCACCAAGATTTTTTTCTTCAATAATCATCATAGTCACAAAATTCACAATATTTTCCCTAGTGTGTAAAAAAGTTCTTAACTGCTTATATGCAGCTCCTAAACCACGAAGGCACACTTCCACCTTATCATCATCATCTACATTCACACCAATAGATGCAAGTGACTCACATATGCTTTTGATTTTTAGGGTGTAGTCACTTATTGACATGCTCTTCTTTTCCAATGTATGCACCTCGTTCTTGAGTTGCGATTTTCATGCCTTTGTATTAGTCTCATACAATGTGACCAAACTATTCCAAGCCTCTTTTGAAGTCTTGGCATAGTGTATGTGCCCAATCATGCTATCCTATATGCTAAGAGATAGCCAATACATTACCTTTTGTGCTCCTCGATTCCATTCCTCATATGCTCTTAACTGCTCTATAGTTCCATTCCTCTATGGTAACTACGGAGCGTTTTCGTTCTCTCCTTCGATGTACTTCCAATAGCCTTTTCCCATCACGAAATTCTTCATTATGAATCTCCAAGCATGGAAGTTGTTCTTATCCAACTTGTCGCTCATAAGTTGACTCATTCCATCTGTGTTTGCCATTTTTGCAGAAATTCACAACACTACAAAACACTACAAGCAGCACTTGTGCTTGAATACTGTCGCACTGTGACGTGATAGTTCGATCTCATAAAAACACAGTTTTCGTGTATCAACAATACACGGAATCGCTTGAAATTTTGGATCTGGAATATATTAGGTGTTTCCAAATAGGATGCAAGTCACAATTTTGCAAACTGACCTTGTTTTTCTATGGGCCCCACCTTGCAGGCTCGAAACAAAGGTCAAGATGGCTTCGAAGCTCTGATCTGACAAAAACGAGTGACCCCAAAGGGTAACTTGCAAAGATATTTTGAGGTATTCTACCGTCATGCCAATTTTGGTAGCAATCTTTGGTCGTTTGTGAATCGTGCTTTCTCCACGCCTTCTCATGTACTCTTAACCGTCGGCCTTTTCCACGAGCTCTCTATAGCCACACTAGCTCTGATACCATTTCACGAGGAGGGACATAAGAAGAGAGCTCACACACACTCTCTCACAATCAAAGAAGAGCACACACACACAGATTGAGGCAAGGAAGAATGATCTCCGTCTTCTTCTTCTATTACATAAAAAGGAATGTACGAGAATGACCTAAAAACAATAATTACAACTTGTGCAATATATAAATACCAGTACATAAGGAAAATCCTAATGTCTACACATGAGTGAGCTGGCAAGAAACAAATGTGCCATCACTCTCCATAGATAAATTCAATAAAGCTCAATGGTGTCCCTCACATGTACCGGCGTGACCAATATACATGTCAAAGAAATGAAAAAGAGATACATGTCATCTTGGATCCTCACATGTTGAGCTTAATATCTCAACAATGCTGAACAGATATTAGTGGTGAGTTCACATCAACAAAGTTTGAAGATTTTGCAAGAATAAAGGAATCAAGCATCAACGCACAGTGGCACATATCCCTCAACACAATTGTGTTGTAGAACATCAGAATCGAACCATCATGGAGATGGAAAGGTGCATGTTGAAGGGAAAGGGTTTGCCTAATAAATTTTGGGTAGAGGTTGTCAACACTACTATCTACATCTTGAATCAAAGATACATGAAGGCACTTGATGGAAAGACTCCACAAGAATCCAACACTCGTAAAAAACATTATGTTTCCCATTTCAAAGTATTTGAAAGCGAATGTTATGTACATGTTCAAGATAGGGAGAGAAAAAAGCTTCAAGAAAAAAGCATCAAATGTATCTTCCTCGAGTACAACAAAGATAAGAAGGCTTATAAGCTTTATGATCCAAAAGCTAAGAAAACCATGGCAATTCATGATGTGGTGTTTAAGGAGGAGTAGTCACATGAATTGGAAGAGGAAAAGAGAGCCTCCTCTTTATCATCAAGCAAAGGAGAAACCCACTATGAACATGGCCCAAGAGCTATCCCTTCTACACAAGAGAAGGAAGCATCATCTTTAGATGATGAGTCAGAAAGTGACCAACCTGCCATCACCCAAGTGGAAATACCATTGCCACATTGGGTGAGGTAGCTCTATGATTGTGTAAACCCCATTCCATAGTCACTAGAATAGGTTGCAAATGGATTGATGTGATCATAGAGAATAGAGGAACAGAGATGGGCAAGCACCCATATTGTAAACACAGCCCTGATGGTTGATCTCATTCAAGAAGAAGCAAAGGAACCAAGCAATGGAAGTGGCACTCCATGATCCAAATTGGAGGGCTGCCATGCAAACAAAATACAACAATATCATGAAGAGTGGAACTTGGAAGGTAGTAGATCAACCCCCTAAATGTAAAGTCATTGGCATCAACTGGGTCAGGAAGCTAGAGTACAAGGCTGATGGTACTCTAGAAAAGTACAAAGCAAGACTTATTGCACAGGGCTACTCACAAGTTGAAGGCATTGACTTTTGTAAATCATTTGCCTCGACTACAAGGATGACTACTATCTGAGTAGTACTAGCTGTGGATACATATAAGCATTGGCCAGTCTATCACATGGATGTCAAATCAACATTCTTGAATGGAGACCTCAAGGAGGAGGTATATGTGTCTCAGTCAGTAGGGTTTGAGGATCCCCATTTAGAGAACAAGGTACATAAGCTCAAGAAGGCATTATATGGTCTGAAACAAGCCCCTAGAGCATGGTACCAATGGATATATAAGTATCTCTTGGATCTAGGAGTCAATAGGTATGCATCTAATGCTAACTTGTATGTTCTAAAGAGAGGAGGGAAGGCCATGTGTTTGTACTCTATGTAGATGACCTTGTGATTATACGAAATGATGATGATCTTCTTCAACAAACAAATGATGCCTTGAGTTCAAAATTTGAAGTGACATACTTGGAATTAATGCATTATTGCTTAGGCCTTGAAGTTTTGCAAGAACGAGGGAAGATTTCCATCTCTCAACAAAAGTATGCAAGGCAGATATTGAAGGCATTCGACATGGAGGATTGCAAGGAAATTTCTACACCTCTTGAGGTCAACACACAATTATTTATTGAAGATACTTCACCTCCAGTGGATATTGGAAGATAAAGGAGGTTATTTTTAAGTCTCATCTACTTGTGCAATAGCAGATCAGATATCTCTTATGTTGTTGGAGTGGTAAGCAGGTTCTCTAATAAGCCTTGTAAAACTCATTAGAAGGCAAGCATGTAGATAATAAGGTATGTGAAAGGAACCACTGATTATGGTATTCTTTATGAAGAAGGATAATCTCTAGTCAGATATTGTGACTCACATTGGGCAAGAGGTATTGATACCAGAAAATCAAGTTCTCGATATTTCTTTCTTTAGGATTAGGGATCTTCTCTTCAATCAGTAAGAAGCAACCCACTATAGCATTATCGTCTACTGAAATTGAGTACAAAGCTGCATGTTTTGCATCATGTGAAGTAGTATAGTTGAGAAGGATCCTATGGCACATAGGAATACAAGGATAGGAGGCTATAGAGTTGAAGTATGACAACCAAAGTTGCATGGCCATCGCCAAGATTCTTGCGTTCCATGCACGTACACAAGCACATAGAAATTCTGTATCACTATGTGCATGAGTTGATTGAGGATGGAGTCATGGAGATAAGCTATCGTCGAATTGAAGAAATTGGAGTAGACATCTTCACCAAGGATCTCGGGAGAGAGCGATTTCTTGGACACTTTCCAAAGCTTGGGATTGGTCCAAGGAGGTAGTTCACTATAGGGTGGAAATTTAGGGGGAGTGTTAGATATGCTTAATACACCACCCTCAAGTTACCATAAATGATTCATAGTGCTCTAAGTTGTAAGGCTCCCATTATGAGGAGAAGCCATTGTGAGAGCCCGGACATTTGTGGAACCCTGACTTTAAAGTTAGATGAGGCCTGTGTGTGACCGTTGATAGTTATAGATGATCTTTGTGAGCCTAGCCATTAGGTTAGGTAGGGCATAAACTTCTGGGCCATTAGATTGTCATTCAAGGCAAAAATAAAGGCCCTATGGGATCACGTGGTTTCCCCATAGAACCTTAATGGGGGGAGCACAGAGGGGGGCTTGCCCCCTTCTGCGGGGTCCAAGGGGCCTATCCCTTGGCCCATAGGGGTGAGATGATAGGAGTTTTGGTGATGGAGATGTTGTTGGATTGTATATTTTGCCGACTATTGTGCATCTCCCAACTGCATTTATCTGTACCAACTCCCCTTGTAAAAGCTATATAAGGATGGCCCAAGTTGAGCTTTACATAGTGTTGTGCACTAGTAAGCTCTTCATCTAGATTCTATCTAGATCACCATCTAAAATCTGCATGGGTGGACATCACCATCATTTTAACACGATTATGCTTGGCAATCTAAGAATTTGAGTTCTTTATCTTTGAGTCTCCATCTATCTTTTTTTGCGTTTTTCTCTAATTCTATCTACTGGTCTATTCCATTGTGTTGTTATTTTCTTACACCTCTTACCTAAGAGAGAAAGGGACTTCTCTATGTTGTGCTCCTTGGGCATGATTCCAAAGTTAGTGCCACATCTCTCTTTCTAGATTTTCCAAAGGGTCTATCTTCTGATATCTCTGCAAAGGGAGTTTGAGCACTCCACTGCTTCCATAAGAATGGTTTGTACACCAAATCCCTATACTCTTGGGATGTCAAGAAATGATATGTCCAAGATCCTACTATAGTAGGCATCACCTCTTTCACCACAAAGGGGAATTGCACACCTTATTGGCTTTGATTTTTGCCTAGATGTCGTGATGAATAATTAACCAAAAGAGGAATCCATCATCTTTTTAATTGGAGGATGTCCTTTTGCTACTTGAGTCGTACTCAACTACATGGATTGTTTTATCCCAAAGTGGGATCACTACCACCACATTTACATGCTTTTTTTTTTTTACTCAAACTAGGCTCATTGCTATGACGCTTGTGATGGAGAGTGTTAATCTCCAAAAGAACAAGCTACTCTTGTAATTAGAGCACCTCTTTAACAAGATTAACTCAAACCTTCACCAAATTTAGAGGCTCAATGATCAATTATAAAGATTTTGAAAAATCTATGAAGGAGATGACTACACAGAAAGTCTGCTGCACATATCTCTCAGATTAACCTATCAATTATGTAAAGTTTTTTATGAAACTTTGCACAAGGTGTCGCCTACAGTTTTCGCACCTTCTCAAAGTTGAATCACTCCAAAAGATTTAGTAGATCTTGAGAAATGATCTCAACAAGTTACCTATGTCTAAAACTGCTCTTCTGAAAAGTCGATTCAGACACCTGTAACTTCTAACACTTGGTTCTCTCAATCTAGAACCCATTTATACAAATGCTTCTAGCCATAGATGGCTTATCTTCTAACTTAAATAATGACTCCTTATTCATGCAAAACTTTAACCTGTGCACTGAGAAATGATCAAATCATTGACCATTGAGATTGCACCTGTTTCAAGAAACAGTGAACACTTCTTCACATATGAATGTTCCTACTCATAATTCTCACAGCCTGTTTACAATTAGGCTCTCAAACTTTAACCATAGACTCATTAACTATGGAATTAGATGTCCACAAAAGGATTCTTGAAATGATCAAGCATAGAAGGAGAATGCACAGAAACATCAGGCGCAATTTTCTTTCATTCCTGAAGGAATTTTACAACTGGATGAGAGAGCTAATCTTCATACTTCTCAAGTGTCTAAAAAACTTCTAATTATCTTCAATTCTTGTATTCTACACTCTCTTAGCCCCGACATTTCCTTTATATATATATAGGCAAATATTTACAAGTTCATGACTATACAAAAGTATAAGTGAACTATCTCTGTATTAATGTACATATGTGTAAAATTCTTCATCTTCTAGATGTATTCTTCCTTCATGCTTCACAACTTGAACCGTTTTCTTCACTCCTTGACTTCAATTCTTCATTAAAATATCAATTGTTGATTGCCATGCACCAACAGCTCCCCCTCAATCATCAATTGAGGTTTTCTCTAGCTTCTTTATACCTGCCATGTCCTTGAATCTCTGTAGCTTTGGTCCATCCAAGCTTTTGGTTAGCATATCAGCTATCTGATCTTTTGTTGAAGTATGTATTACTTCAATCTCTTTCTCCATCACCTTCTCTCTTAGAAAGTGATACTCAATCTCAGTGTGTTTGGTCCTGGCATGACAAACAGAATTAGCAGCTAAATACAACGAACTCATGTTATCTCCATGAATGGTGGGTGTACTCTGTATGATGTCAAAACTCTTCATGAGAGTCTTAAGCCATATTACTTCCTTTGCAGCTTCAACCATCCCTTTGTACTCTGCTTTTATAGATGATAAAGCAACTCTGTGTTGCTTCTTTGAACACCAAGAAATTAACTTATCTCCCACATAGCACAAGTATCCATAAGTTGATCTCCTATCATCAGGATTACATGCCCAATCTGCATCACTATATATCTTGATGTTTGTATCTGATGTAAAACCGTAATACAAACCCTCTTTGAGTGTACCCTTAATGTACCTCAATACTCTTTGTCCTGCAATCCAATGTTCTTTCCTAGGGCAATGCATGAATTGAGACAAAACTCCGACTGCATATGACAAATCAGGCCTAGTTAATGTAGCATATATCAGACTACCAACCAAATTCTGATATAGTTTCATATCCTTGAACTCTTCACCTCCATATCTGCTCAATTTGTGATTCACCTCCATTGGAGTAGGTGCTACCCTGCAATCATTCATCTGAAACTTGATCAACAAGTTTCTCAAATACCTTTCTTGAGTCACATACACTCCATGTTCAGTGTATGAAATCTCCATGCCCAAGAAATATGACAAGTCTCCCACATCACTGATCTTGAATTCTTTCTCCATTTGATTCTTTAAATATAACCATTTAAAAAAGCATTCTTCACATCTTATTGACATAATTTCCAACCTTTACATGCAGCAATGGCTATGAGTGTCCTGATGGTTGTCATCTTTGCCACAAGACTATATGTTTCATCATAATCAATACCATATGTCTAAGCAAACCCTTTCACAACTAGTCTAGCTTTATACCTAGACACACTTCCATCTGCAAATCTCTTTGTCTTGTAGACCCATTTGCATCCAATGATCTTCTGAGTATTTGGTTTAGGAATTAAATCCCATGTCTAATTCTCCATCAAAGCATCATATTCTTCCTGCATAGCTTTCTGCCAATTTTCCTTACCTTTTGCCTCTTCATATGTAGAAGGTTCTTCATCTGCCTTTATCATATAAGCATAATCTTTGGTAGCCAAAAAAGAAGTGTCATAGCTATACCTTGTAGGTTGCCACTTGTGTCTTGATGACCTTCTAAGTTCTCCACTCCTTGAGGTTTCTGGTTCATCACACTTAGGATCAAATCTTGGCATTTCTTCAACTTCAACCTGTACTTCATTATTCTCCTCTTCATCAAATATCTGAACCTTTGATTTACCTTTCTTTTGATTCATAACTTCTTCATCACCTGCATTTATATTGATTGTACCTGCATACAATGTACCTTGCTCATCAAATGTAACATCCTTTGATACAAGGAATTGTTTTGTAGATGGACTCCACAACCTATATCCCATCTGCTTATCATCATAACCAATGAATACATACTTTTCAGCTTTAGGTTCCAATTTGTGCCTTAATTGGGATGGCACATATGCATATGCCAAACATCCAAATACTTTGCAATGATCTAGAGTAGGTCTCTTACCCCACCATGCCTCATATGGTGTCATACCTTGCAAAGCTTTACATGGTAACCTATTGACCAAATAATTAGCTGTGTTTACAGCCTCAGCCCACAAGTAATTTGGACAATTTTTCTCCTTCATCATGGATCTTGCAAGCTCAACAAGAGTTCTATTTCTCCTTTCTGCTACACCATTTTGTTGAGGAGAGTACGTGCAAGTAATTTCTCTTTTTATACCTGCATTCCACAAGTAATCACTAAACTCATTAGAGAAATACTCTCCCCCTCTATCTGACCTTAGTCTCTTCAATTTATGACCTGTAATTCTCTCTACATACATATGATAATGTTTGAATGTATTGAATACCTCTGACTTATCTTTGATCACATAGATAGTGATCCATCTAGTAGCATCATCAACATAAATCACATAGTACCTTGAACCATTGACACTGAAATCTTTTGATGGTCCCCACACATCTGTGTGTACCAACTCAAGCTTCTCTGAATACTAAAACCATGCTTTGAATAAGATTGCTTATGAGCCTCACCTAATTGACATGCCTCACATCTGTATGTCATATGTTGACCTGCAACATTAGGCAATCCAAGCACTGAACCATTGTAGAATATCTTTGATACCTCTTTCATTAAAATTTCCAAGACTTTTGTGCCAAAGATCTAACTCAGAGATCTTATGTCCTCCATAGGTGAACAAGGCATGACCAACATTACCTTGGATCTTCAATGTGAAAAATCTTCCTCCTTTCTTCCCTGAAACAATCTATTTATACCCATTGCTAGGTGCAAACACTCCTTCATTAGTGAATCTAACTTCATAACCTTTTTCAACAATTTGTCCTACACTTATCAGATGCTTAGGAATTGTAGGAACATACAAGACCTTACTCAAGAGGGTGCTACCATCCTTGGCCTTCACTGATCCAATTGACTTCACATTGTGCTTTGTATTGTCACCTGTTTGAACTACATGATTAGTTACCTTATTTTCCAAATCAGTCATCAAAGATATGTTGCCACTCAGGTGATTGCTACACCCTGAGTCAATGTAAAAAACTCTTTGGTCTTCGTTTTGCCTCTCACAAGTTGCATTCATTATCAATGTTGAGTCCTCCTTCTAATCTGAAGCATTATTGTAGAAGGTATTGTTGTATTGTTGACTTTGGAATCATCTACCTGCATTTCTTCCAAAGTAATCTCTACTACCTCTACCTCTGAAATTACCTCTTTGATTTCTGCCACCTCTTCCTCTTGAATTAAAATTCTGATTATATCCACCATTACTCTAAGTATTATGCCAACAATCATTAGCTAAGTGATTTGTCTTACCACAAATCCAACAAGCTTTGACTCCATCTTTATTACTCCTGCCTCTTCCTCTACCTTTGCCACCACCTCTTCCTCTTAGGAAGTTAGCTTGGCTAGTTGTACCTTCATCCTCATTTGTTTGTTGCTTTCCTTTGATATTCTTCTTCTTATCCTTTGAATACATTGCATGACTTGTACTCTTGTCACCTTCACCTTTGACATCCTGCTCAAAGATTAACATATGTCCTAGCAACTGATTTAAGTAAGGAGTAAAATGATCAAGTGATAATTCAGTAGACAAAATGAATGGCTTTCATTTGTCATCACTTCTCAACCCTGTGAGGATTTGCGTTACCAATTTATCCTCCTCAATGTCTTCATCAACTGCTCCTAATGCATGTGCAATGCCCTTCATCCTTGTTACATAGTCTGAGATGGATTGAGAGGCCTTCTTCTTGAAAGTGGTAAATTCTACCCACAAAGATGCCTTCCTTGACTTTGTGGTGTTTTGAAAATGCTCCTCTAAAGCATTCCATATATCACTTGCACTTTCAAGACCTCTAATGTGAGGTAGCAAGTAGTCATTGACTGCCATATAGATAATGCTCCTAGCTTGAGCATCTCTCTTCATCCAATTCTTCAAATCTGATAATTCTTCCCTAGTTGGAACACTAGGATCTCTAAATTGAGGCTTTTCTTCTTCACCTGTAATATAAGCCATCAATTCTTTGCTCATAAGATGAGCTTCCATCCTCATCGACCATGCTGGATAGTTCTCTCTATCCAACTTCTCTATTTGAAGAGAATCTCCCATCCTTTCTTCACCTGTATATTTAATTCTTCAAACTTCATGAGTAATAGATGTACCTTTACTTTGAATAATGTTCCTTTTGTCTTCCTTGATGTCTTATGACCTCCTTCTAAAGCTTTGCCCTCAAGCTTTCACCTTTTGAACCTTCAGATGTTGAATTCTTTGCACCTGCAGCAGTCAGGATCCTTCTTCCTTCAATTTTGATGCTTCCTGCTCTGATACCACTGATGGAGAGTGTTAATCTCTAAAAGAACAAGCTACTCTTGTAATTTGAGCACCTCTATAACAAGAGTAACTCAAACCTTCACCAAATTTAGAGGATCAATGATCAATTATAAAGATTTTGAAAAATCTGTGAAGGAGATGATTACACAGAAAGTATGCTGCACATATCTCTCACATTAACTTATCAATTGTGTAAAGTTTTTGCTGAAACTTTGCACAAGGTGTCACCTAAAATTTGTGCACCTTCTCCAAGTTGAATCACTCCAAAAGATTCAGTAGATCTTGAGAAATGATCTCAACAAGTTACCTATGTCTAAAACTGCTCTTCTGAAAAGTCGATTCAAACATCTGTAACTTCTAACACTTAGTTCTCTCAATCTAGAACCTATTTATACAAATGCTTTTAGCCATAGATTGCTTATCTTCTAACTTACATTTTGACTCCTTACTCATGCAAAACTTTAACCTGTGCACTAAGAAATGATCAAATCATTGACCATCGAGATTGCTCCTGTTTCAGTAAACAGTGAACACTTCTTCACATATGAATGTTCCTACTCATAATTCTCACAGCCTGTTTACAATTAGGCTCTCAAACTTTAACCATAGACTCATTAACTATGGACTTAGATGTCTACAAAAGGATTCTTGAAATGATCAAGCACAGAAGGAGAATGCACAGAAACATCGGGTGCAATTTTCTTTCATTCTTGAAGGAATTTTACAACTGGATGAGAGAGCTAATCTTCATATTTCTCAAGTGTCTAAAAAACTCCTAATTCTCTTCAATTCTTGTATTCTACACTCTCTCATATTTTCCCTGACATTTCCTTTATATATATATATATATATATATATATATATATATATATATATATATATATATATATATATATATATATATATATATATATATATATATATATATATATATATATATATATATATATAGGCAAATATTTACAAGTTCATGACTATACAAAGGTATAAGTGAACTATCTCTGTATTAATGTACATATGTGTACACCTCTTCATCTTCTGGATGTATTCTTCCTTCATGCTTCACAACTTGAACCTGTTTGTTCAATCCTTGACTTCAATTCTTCATTAAAATATAAATTGTTGATTGCCCTGCACCAACAACTTGTGTGTCCATTAGTGGTTTTTGCTTCATGCTTGGTAGCTCATGCATATCTTGGTTGAGCAAGAAGCATCCTACTTTGGCCACTTCTAGTTGTGAGGCTCAGTATAGGGAAGCTTTCATAATGATTGTTGAGTGTGTGTAGCTTAGATGACTTTTGGTTGATTTGGGTGTTGGTTAGTCTTTTGCCACCACCATCTTCACTAACAGTTAGAGCGCATTGGCAGTTGCGAGGAATCCTGTGTTCCATGCTCACACAAAGCACATTGAGGTGCATTATCATTATGTTAGGGAGAGGTTCCGTGCTGGAGAGATCATTTTAGCATATGTATCCACACAAGATAACATTGCAAACCTTTTCACAAAGGCTCTCCCTAGGGAAAAGTTTGAAGCTTTTCACAAAGCTTTGGGTTTACTTCCGTTTGTAACTCTTTTACTTGAATTGTTTTATCCCAAGGGGGGATCATTACTACGATATTTACACGCTTTTTTAAATTTAGACTAAGCTAGTTGCTATGACACTTGTTTTTCCACTAGTAGTGTTTGCTTCATGCTTGGTAGCTCATGCATATCTTGGTTGTGAAAGAAGAAGCCTACTAGTTTTGAGACTGAGTATAGTGCAACTTTCATAAAGACTATTGAATGTGTGTGGCTCAAATGCCTATTGGTTGATTTGGGTATTGGTGAACCTTCTACCACCACCATCTTCACTGGCAGTTAGAGTGCATTGGTAGTTGTGAGGAACCCTACATTCCATGCTCACACAAAGCACATTGAGGTGCATTGTCATTATGTCAAGGGAAGGTTCTCTGCTAAAGACATGAGTTTGGCATATGTGCACATAGAGGATAACATTGGAGATCTTTTCACATGGGCTCTACCTCGAGAGAAGTTTGAAGCTTTTTGCAAAGCTTTCAATTCCTTCCTTTTGTGGATTGACCTCTTTTCACATATCTTAGCACTTACTTATACATGAGTGCTAGCTCCTTTTTTACCGTATCACTCATAGGGGAGATTTGTTAATATATTTAGGTAGTGATGTGTGTGAACACACTTAGTACTACTAGTACACTTTTTTCCCTCTTTTAGGAGGTCCTCCCCTAGCTTGTATATACACCTATAACCTTAAGGGTTCACTTATCTTTGTACATTCATTTGGTAATTCATTCAATGTTGTGTTGTGCTCCAAGCTTCTTACTTCTTTCTTGTTTTGCTTACGTAGACCACGAACTCTAGCACTCCTAAATGTGAAAGTTCAACCAACTCTAGAGTTCTACAATGTGTGCATCTACTATTTTTATCAAATTGAATTGGGTTTAAGCACACATTAATGTTACATAGTTTTCATGTTAGTTAGCATATCTAACTAGTAGTGATCATTAGAATATTCTGGATGATTTGAAAAGAACACTTTTTCCTACCATATAAACATGAACTAACTTGTGGCTAAACTGAATAGACCATATTGAAGCGTATCACCTCTGTCCACCCATTTGGCTAGATGATTTAACTTGGTTGGAGCCATATCTATATACTAGAACTGTTGAGGTTATGTGATGTTGCGGCAAAAGCTTTTTCATTAACAAGACTGTGGAAAATTGTAACACCTCAACTAGAACTAAGCTAAAGTGATGTTAGAACACCTCTATAATCATCAGTAGCTTAGCAACCTAAAAACTTTACTATTGTTTTAGTGAACTTTGAAAATTCACTTCACAGAAAGCTTTGCATTTTCCTTCAAGCTTTAATTCTAAACTAGTTTACTTCAAACTTTACACTACTGTGTTTGCTTATAGTTAGATAATCTTTCCGTCACTTAACTATGTCAAAAACTGTGTTTTGAACTCACCGAAACATCACCGGAACTTCACCGGAATGTTACCTGACTGTCATCGTAATCTTACCGGAATGTCATCGGAATCAACTACAATTCTGTTTGTAATTACTTCAAAAGGTTATAATTGAAGTAAGGAAGTAATACCTGAGCTTCCTCTACTGAACAAACTCTTCTTGAAGTTTGAGAAAAAACTTCACCAGTTCTAGATGTCTTTTACAATCAGACTTTGTATTATGTACATGTCCCGTTTCATATAACTCTTTTGATCAATTTGTAGTTGAGACTTCTAGCTTCAAGATAAGCTATCTCTCATGAAAAATTTTACACTGTGTTGCGAGATCTAACTCTTAGAAGTGCCGGAAAATGTTTATTGAGAAAAATTGTAACTATTAACTAACTTTCACAATCACATGAAATCACTCGGATTTCTTCACATACAAGAATGAGCTCAAATTCTTCCACATGAACATGTGTTTTCTATTAGAGAAGATGTGTACAAAATAGCTTGGCCTCACTTTGCTCATAGCTATTAAAAACTCTCCTACTCTGAGTAGTTATTCCTTACCATCTCTCTCAGATGAATACCCGACAGTTCATGCTCTATTATTCATCTCTACATATGCAATCTCTGGCGTCTTCTATATCACTATCCTGAGTTTCTATATGCACTATTCTATTCCAGTTCTATGCACATACACTGCTCCCTTCTTCGCTCATATATATACATTTCGTTCTGAGATTCAAAATTCGTATTTCTGGAAGTTTCTATAAACTATATTACATTCATGAATTTGTCCCTTCACTAAGGTTTAATTTTCTGAATGCTTTGTTTCTGCTTCTCTTTTGTCTTTATGTATGTCAAATTTGTGAGTGATTCTTCAACAGCTCCCCCTCAATCACTAATTTCCATTCTCTAATCTTTCATAAATTCTTTTTTTCTTTTATACCTGCAATTTCTTTGAATCTACTTGTCTTTACTCCATCCAAGCTCTTTGTCAGAATATCTGCTATCTGATCTTTTGTAGGAGTGAATACTATTTCAATCTCCTTCTCCATTACCTTTTCCCTCAAGAAATGATATTGAATCTCTATGTGCTTTGTTCTTGCATGAAATACTGGATTTGCTGCAAGATACAATGAACTCATATTGTCTCCAAGTATGATAGGTATACCTTGATCAATACCCATGCTTTTGAACAAGGTCTCCATCCATATCACTTCTTTAGCTGCTTCCACAAGTCCTTTATATTCTGCTTCAGTTGACGATAAAGCTACTGTATGCTGCTTCTTCGAACACCAGCTTACAAGCTTATCTCCCAGGTATATCATATACCCATGTGTTGATCTTCTGTCATCTTGACTTCCTGCCCAGTTTGAGTCACTATATGCTCTCAGCTTTATATCTGATGTAAAAGGATAATATAATCCTTCCTTTATAGTTTTTTTAATATATCTAAGAACTCTTTGTCCTGCAACCCAATGTTGATCCTTCGGAAAATGCATGAACTGTGAGAGAACTCCTACTACATAACTGAGATCAGGTCTTGTTAGTGTAGCATAAATTAAGCTTCCCACTAATGACTAATACTTCCTAATATCTTTAAACTCTGCACCACCATATTTGCTGAGTTTATGATTTACTTCAAGCGGTGTTGAAGCTTCTCTGCAATTCTCCATGTTAAACTTCTTCAGTAAGTTTAGGAGATACCTTTCTTGTGAAACATATACACCATGATCTGTATATGTAACTTCCATTCCAAGAAAGTATGATAACTTTCCTAGATCACTGATCTTGAACTCTTTTTCAAGCAATCTTTTTAGTTCCTTGATTCCTTCATCTGAGGTACCTGTGATTATAATGTCATCTACATAAATACAAATGTAGATCATACCTTCATCTATTCTCTTAATGAGTAGACTTGCATCTGCCTTTGAACTTTGGTATCCAAGATAATTGAGATACTTCACAAGTGTGTAATTCCAAGCTCTTGGAGCTTGCTTCAATCCATAGAGAGATCTTCTTAATCTGCAAACATGATCTGGGTAACTGGAACTTACAAACCCTTTAGGTTGTTCCATGTAGACTTCATCTGATATATATCCATTCAGAAATGCATTCTTTATATCCAGCTGACTTAGCTTCCATCCTTTTGATGCTGCTACAACAATCAATGTCCGTATGGTTGACATCTTTGCCACCGGACTAAATGTCTTATCATAATCTATGCCATGCGTCTGAGCATAGCCTTTGACTACCAGTCTAGCTTTGTATCTGGCTATCCTTCCATCTGCAAGCTTCTTAACTTTGTAAACCCATTTATTTCCAATCACTTTCTTACCATTTGGTTTTGGAACAAGTTCCCAAGTCTTGTTCTCCTCAAGTGCATTGAACTCCTCCTTCATTGCTTCTTCCCATTTTTCCTTACCTTTTGCTTCACTGTAATTCTGAGGTTCTTCATCTTCCTTTACTAAGTAAGCATAGTTTTTCTGAGTCAAATAAGAAGTGTCATAGGAATACCTTGTTGGTTGTTTCCTAACTCTATTTGACCTTCTTGGTTCAAACTCTTCATGTGTATCTGAATACACATCTTCATCAAATCTTGGTCCATCTTCATTTCTCATACCTGGTGCGATCCTAGACGTACTTGCCTACATATGATCTTCATCTCCATTTACCTGCATATGTGATTTACCTTTTTCAATTCTTCTCATCTCTTCTTCAAGTGTTTCAACACTATGCTCTTTGTCTGTATACCAGCTCTTTCCTTCATCAAATGTCACATCTCTAGAAACACTAAACTTTATGGTTATAGGACTCCATAACCTATAACCCATCTGTTTTTCATCATATCCGATGAACACATATTTTTCTGCTTTTGGTTCAAGCTTATGTCTAAGTTGTGATGGTACATAAGCATAAGCAACTGATCCAAACACTTTACAATGGTCAAGTGTTGATTTCTTGCCCCACCAAGCTTCATAAGGGGTCATCCCATTTAAAGTTGTACATGGTAATCTATTTACCAGATATGTAGTTGTATTTACAGCCTCAGCCCAAAGGTAATTTGGACAATTCTTCTCCTTTAACATTGCTCTTGCAAACTCAACTAGAGTTCGCAAGTTATTTCTCTTTTGATACCTGCATTCCACAGATAATCATTGAACTCTCGAGAAAAATATTCTCCTCCTCCATCAGACCTTAGTCTTTTAAGTTTCTGTCCTGTAAGTCTTTCAGCATATGCATGAAAATGCCTGAAAGCTCCAAATACTTCTGACTTCTCTTTCAAAACATAAAGAGTTGTCCATCTTGTTGCATCATCCATAAAAAGAACATAATACCTTGAGCCACTAATAGAACCTTCTTTTGTCGGTCCCCATACATCTGTATGTATGAGCTCTAGCACACCATCGTGTTTGTAACCATTTTTCTGAAATGGTAACCTGTGGGCCTTTCCCATCTGACAGGCTTCGCACTTGTGAATCATATGTTGATTCTTCATACTCGGCAATCCTTTCACAGATTGTTTTTCCACCATAACTTTGATTCCTTTTTCATTGAAATGTCCTAACCTCTTATGCTAGAGGTCTAACTCTGTAAATACCTCATCACCATGTGTGATCAAGGCTTGACCAACATTCCCTTGTACTTTAAGAGTAAAAAGTCTACCTTCCTTTTTACCATGGACAATTTGATTATATCCATTCTCTGGATCTTCAACAAATACTCCTTCATTTGTAAACCTGACTTGAAAACCTTTTTCTACTATCTGACCCACACTGATCAGATTCTTCAGGATTGTTGGAACATACAAAACATTTGTTAGTAGGTTAGCTCCATTCTTACACTTTACTTTTCCAATTGAACTTACATTATGTTTTGTATTATCACGTGTTTGTACTGTATGATTTGAAATTCCTCCTTCAAGTTCTGATAACAATTCTATATTTCCTGACAAATGATTTGGACAACCAGAGTCAATATAGAATACCTTGAGATCTTCATTCTCTGACATACTTATCAAGTTCATCATCAACGTTGTATGATCATCATTTTGCGTATCATTCGCATAGTTGTAGTAGGTAGTGTTGTGAGATTGATTCTATCCCCAACTTCTTGCTCCACCTCTACCATATCCGCCTCTTTGGCTTTGTCTTCCTCTTTGGTATCTTCCGCTTCTGCCTCTACTGTTATTGTTTTGATTCTGACTTGATCCTTGAGAATTATGCCAGCAATCATGAGCCAAATGATTGATTAATCCACAGATCCAAAAACTCTTCTTGTTGTTATTCTGATTACCTCTTCCTTTTGTATTACCTCTGCTTTTACTTCTCGCAATACCTCTTCCTCTTGCAAAATTTTCTTGATTAGATATCTCTTCTTCATCTTTTTCTTTACCTTTCTTCTTACTTTTTGCATACATAGCCGAACTATGTCCTTTATCTCCGTCTGTCTTCAAATCTTGCTCAAATGTTAGTATTAGTCCAAGCAACTAATTTAATTCTGGTACAAAATGATTTAATGAAAGTTCAGTTGAGAGTACGAAAGGTTTCCACATTTCATCTCCTCTCACTCCTGCAAGCACTTGTGCTATCAACCTGTGATCTTCAATATCTTCATCAATAGATCCAAGACTGTCCGCCAAGTATTTCATCTTAGTGACATAATCACTAATACTTTGACTTTGCTTTTTCTTGAACGTTGTAAACTCTGACCATAAGCTAGCCTTCCTAGCTTTCGTCGTATTTTGGAAATGATCTTCCAATGCACTCCATATGTCTTCCGCTTTCTCCAGGCCTCTAATGTGCGATAGTAAATGATATGTAATGGTATTGTAGATATAAGCTCTTGCCGTTGCATCTTTCTTCTGCCACAACTTCAAGGCTTCTAACTCTTCTTTCTTTGGTTGACTATCGTCTTCAAAAGTCGGCTTCTTTTCTTCTCCTGTCACATATATCATTAAGTCCTTACTCATAAGTAAGGCTTCCATGCGCATTACCCATGCGGGATAATTATCTCTGTCCAATTTGTCAATAGAGATATGATCTTCCATAATCTTCTTGTTCCTGTTACTTTTGGTGACTATAATGTTAAAAGGTTTTACCTTTTACAAACCTTTACCCTTGAGAATTACTTCAGAACGTTTCTTGACGCCGTTTGTTGTTGATCACCTCAACTTTCACCTTTCTTGTGAAAGTTCTTCGAATTCTCTTGTATCTGTAAGACAATAGTTACGATAACAGATATAGGAGAATCTCAACAATTTTCTACTAATAGCAAGTACAAAGATGATGGCGTTGTCCACCCGTGCACTCTCAAGGTAGAGCTTAAATGGTGATCTAGACAACTCTAGATAGGGAGATACAAGGTAGAGGTATGCTGGCTCAACGTGATGTATCAGGTAGTGCAGAACTCATGTATATATAGGATCATGGGTGGCCTTCCGTGGATGGATATACATGGGCGATAGACCGTGGGCAGCCATCGCCCGCGTAATTGTCATACACGGCTTAGACCGGCTGAACCGACCTAACAAATATAAATGATTTCTGACTCCGATAGGGAATATTCTATGGACTATTCCCTTTACCATTGCGCTGGGGGCGTTGCCCCCGGACCCCCACCAGGGGGCCTGCTGGCCCCCTGGGACCCCCCAACCAGGGGGCCCGCTGGCCCCCTTGGACCCCCCAACGGGGGCTGCTCCCCGCTGCCGCAGACCCCCCTATTGGGGACCCTGGTAACTCCCTTTCCTTACAATACCTTACATGGTCCTATATGACCTTCATCCAACATGCAAGTTGGGATTCCCATCAATTGGGTAATGCACACTTGGCTTCTCCTCATAACGGGGGCCTTACAAAATGTGCATACAAACATGAGGGGTAGACATTGATCATATACTAATAGTATCTTCACTTCCGTTTACTCTTGAGGACCTTTTTGTTCTTCAGAACCTTTTCTGCTCTGATACCACTTGTTGAGGTTATGTGATGTTGCGGCAAAATCTTGTTCATTAACAAGGCTGCGGAAAATTGCCACACCTCAACTAGAACTAAGCTAAAGTGATGTTAGAACACCTCTATAATCATCAGTAGCTTAGTAGCCTGAAAACTTTACTACTGTTTTAGTGAACTTTGAAAATTCACTTTACAGAAAGCTTTGCATTTTCCTTGAAGCTTTAATTCTGAACTCATTTACTTCAAACTTTACACTATTGTGTTTTCTTACAGTTAGATAATCTTTCTGTCACTTAACTATGTCAAAAGTTGTGTTTTGAACTCACCGAAACATCACCGGAATGTTACTAGACTGTCACCGTAATCTTACCGGAATGTCACCGCAATCAACTACAATTCTGCTTGTAATTACTTCAAAAGGTTATAATTGAAGTAAGGAAGTAATACCTGAGCTTCCTTCACTGAACAAACTCTTCCTGAAGTTTGAGAAAAAACTTCACCAGTTCTGGATTTCTTTTAGGGTCAGACTTTGTACTATGTACATGTCTCGTTTCATATAACTCTTTTGATCAGTTTGTAGTTGAGACTTCTAGCTTCAAGGTAAGCTATCTCTCATGAAAAACTTTACACTGTGCTGCGAGATCTAACTCTCAGAAGTACTGAAAAAGATATATTGAGAAAAATTGTAACTGTTAACTAACTTTCACAATAACATGAAATCACTCGGATTTCTTCACATACAAGAATGAGATCAAATTCTTCCACATGAACATGTGTTTTCTATTAGAGAAGATGTGTACAAAATAGCTTGGCCTCACTTTGCTCATAGCTATGAAAAATGCTCCTACTCTGAGTAGTTATTCCTTACCATCTCTCTCATATGAATAGCCGACAGTTCAGGCTCTATTATTCATCTCTACATACGCAATCTCTGGCGTCTTAACATTCGTAAATTTGTCCCTTCACTAAGGTTTAATTTTCTGAATGCTTTGTTTCTGCTTCTCTTTTGTCTTTATGTATGTCAAATTTGTGAGTGATTCTTCAACAAGAACCATTTGTAGAAGATAAAATGGTGCCCATTCTTAAGTTGAATGGGCTATAATTGAAGGTAATTGAACCTTGACATGGGGATGCGCCTTCGCGATATACACAAGATTTCAGGTGGTATGATATTTACAACAATTAGTATGTTCTCTTTCACAAGTATAGGGATGAATTTTTAGATTAAGGTCTCAAGTTTTTCCATGCTTTCATCTAAAGCACAAACATGCAAAGGAAATTAGAAAAACTTATGGGGACTATTTAGAAGCGAATCAGTTTTGTTGTATGCTTTTTCTCTCAGCATTATTGCACATATGATTAGTTGGTGAAGAATAGACTAGTTTTCCATTAAAAATTTGATTTAATCTAGAGAAAGTATGTCACCTTTGACAAGAAAACTTTTCTTGATGATTATGAATATAAGGTTTACATCAACCCAAAAGGCACCTAGGTCCTCTTACCAAATTTTTACCACAAAATTCAGGAGGAATAAAAGAGCTTTTTGATCCAAACCATTATCTATTGGATTTTCCTCTAGTCATAATCAAAAGATTGCAAAGAGTACATGGCCTACTATAGCTTCATTGTCCCCCAAGATGTCTTTAGAAATTGAGTTATCTAGAAGTAGAGATAATGAGATAGATGTTATGCTAGTAAGGCTACAAAAGGATCCTCGTGAGGCTTTCAAAAAGCATCAAATGGAGGCTGATGTAGATGCTAAACGCCATGAGAAGGAGAATATTGGACCCTATAGGAGGAAACATATGCTAGAGGGTTCTAGACCCTTCATACACTCATATAAACATCATATTTAAAAAGAGATGTCTTTAAGCCCTTCTAATTGGAGTGAATCTCTCTTGACTATGTACCCCTATATATAATATTGTTGGAGTTCAAGGATGACAAAAGCAACACAAAACACAAGGAAGAAGAAGAAGAAACTGAGAATAGCATAACACAAATTGTATTAGCAAGTGAATGTACAAAGATAAGTGACCCATTAGGGTTATAGGCATATATACAAGCTAGGAAAAAACCTCCTAAAGAGGGAAAAATGTGTCTCAATGGTCCTACGTGTGCTTAGACACATCACTACCAAAATATATCAACAAATCCCCATTGGGAGTGATGCGGTGAACAAGGATATGACACTCATGTATAAGGTATTTCAAAGCTATAAGGAATGAAATCAATACACAAAAGGAAGTAAGCTCAAAGCTTTGCTAAAAGCTTAAATCTTCTCCCTAGGCAGAGCCTTTGTGAAAAGATCTACAACATTATCCTATATGGGCACATATGGCAAACTAATGAAGGTAAAACCACTCATGGACACATGAGTGTTACATCAACCATCCCAATCTGAGTAAAAAAAGTATGTAAATGTGGTCATAGTGATCTTTCCTTGGGATAAAACAATCCAAGTAGCTAGGTACCATTGAACTAGTGAAAGATTTCTTTAACCACCTATGAATGCTTGACAAATGGACAATGCATAAATATTCTCATATGAGAGACAACAAACTAAATATAAGGCCGGGATATGCATAAGTAAACCAAGCATCCAATAGATCGTTGATAAAGAAAAACATCAAATGCATCTCCACCATCATGAAAATTGAATCATAAATCTATTTCCATGGGTGTGGCAATAGATTTGCAATCTTCAATGCCAAAATGTTTCAATGTTGTATCGACATATTTTGTTTGGCACAAAGCTATTTCCATATCAACTTGCATAAAGTAAATGTTGAAGCAATGATTTCAATGCCCCAAATTTGACATTTGAAAAGAGGCATGCAAATCAAGCTTGAATTCAAAATTATGTTTCTCATTAGGACCTTGTCAATCAAACATGGCATCATTCCTCACATTTGCTCTTGTAGAATAGATAATGATGCTTGGGATACAATTACCACATTATACCAGGATAGCAATGAGGCTCATGTTGCTTACCTCGAAAAACAGTTGAAGAGTGAGCAGATGAATGAAGGTGATTCTATGGAAAATTCTCTAACAAAGATCAAAGACTTGAAGGAGTAGTTGATTTTTTCTTATGAGGTTATACCAGACACTTGTGCAGACCGTTCTAAATTATCTTCCTGATTCATATCAGAGTTTTGCTTCTACTCTTCTGTTCATAATGAAAGGAAATCCAAATGCCTTGTCATTTGAGGAGTTAGTCTCTGTCCTGTTGCAAGAAGATCAATCTAGGCGGACAGATCCATTATGCATGTTGCACATCAAGCTTTTCTGGCTAGTCAGAAGGGCAAAGGTAAATGGAACTCATCTACTAGTAAGCAGAAATCTACAAATACTGCATATTCAAAGAAGGAAGATAAAGATGAGAAGAAATCAGAAAAGCAGAAATTCTTTTGTAAGCACTGTAAAGGAAATAATCATGTCATAAAGAACTGTCCAAAACTCATTGCAAAAGAGGCAAAGAAAAAAGAGGCTGGAATGGTTGTTGCAGAAGCCTCTACACAAAAATTGAATGTGCTAATCTTGTGCAGAATGAAGAATGGGTGTTTACTATTGTTTGCAGTTTTGACCCATCTTCTCTTGAATAGTGTATGTCTGCAATAGACTCAAATGTTTGGTACTTTGATAGTGGGGCAACCAAACATAGGACCTCACAACATAGTTTCTTCACTTTACTCGAGCCTTCCCCTATAAGAAATACTATCACATGTGCCAACAACTCTTCTTATCATGTCATGGGATTTGATAAGATCATTATGGCTACTGCTGATGGTATTTCTTTCACTTTGTCGGATGCTTTATTTGTGCCAGGGATCAAGAAAAATCTTTTATCAATTTCCACATTAGCCAATACATGTGCAGTACATGATTCTCAAGCTATGTCAGATGCAACGCTTTGACATGCACACTTTGGTCATCTGAATTTTGCTAATTTGCTACGAATCCAAAAATATGAAATGATGTCCTCTTTGCCCAAACTTGAGGCACCCGGAAAACATGTTTGTGAAGGTTGTATTTTGGGCAAAATGTAGCGTTCCTCCTTTCCAAAAGATAGTTGAGTTCGAGCTGTTCAGAAATTGTAGCTTATTTATAGTGATGTCTATGGTCCTATGCAGACAGCCTCTTTTGGAAACTATCTTTATTTCATGACTTCCATTGATGATTTTTCTAGGCATGCATGGGTATATACATTGAAAGTAAAGTCCAAATTGTTCATGTGCTTTAAATAGTTTTTGGTTTTGACTAAAAATCTATCAACCTGTAAAATGGGCACCCTCCATTTTGATCAAGGGGGGAATATATGTCTTCTCACTTTAATGCATTTCTGGCTGAACATGGGATAAAACATTAGTGTAGAGTGCTATATACACCTCAAGAGAATGGATTTGTTGAATGGTAGAACATGTCATTCATGGAGATGGCGAGGTGTATGTGCAAGAGTCAGTCTTTACCACAATTTTTGGCTTGAGGTTGTCATGTGTGCAACATATGCACTTAACATGTGTCCCACTAAAGCATTACAATCTATCACTCCATATGAGGCTTGTAATGGTCAGAAGACATCTGTTGCTCATCTGCATGTTTTTTATTGTTTGGCATATGCATTAGTGCATGAACAACATCACAGGAAATTGGGTGATAAAGAAGTAAAATGTATTTTTGCTAGGTATAGTTCTAAAAAGCAAAGGCTATCATCTATATCATCCACAAACTAAATGCATTTTGGTTAGCCGTGATGTTGTTTTTGTGGAAGATGCTATTTAGCCTTTACTTTCATGTACAAAGGAGACATCTGTTAGCTCCAAAGACATGTATGATACTTTGCTCCATCTTTTCATAGGTGGATAGTCTAGTGCTGGTCCTAATGAGGCAACTTCTCAACCTTTACATGTTTCATGTGATGATGCAGATCATCCTATTTCTGATGCAGATTTGCATGATGCACTTGTTGATGAGAGAGCTCATATTTAGGAGGCAAAAACTATGCCAAAATGGCTGGTGTAGACTTTGCATGACAACAAATTAGATGCACCTCTATAATATCATACTCGTTCAAGCTCTCATAGTGCCTCTTTTGCATCAAATTGATATGCTATGGCTGCATCTAGTCTTTGCGATGAGATTGAGCCTGTTTCGATTGATGAAGCACGAAATTCTGAACATTGGATGGCTACAATGCAATCTGAATATGATGCTATCATGAAAAAGGGTACTTGGCCTCAATGTGACTTGCCACTTGGCAAGAGGACCATTGGCACTAAGTGGGTATACAAGATGGAGCATAAACTAGATGGAACAATATATGTCACAACCTCCTGGCTATGAGGACCCTAAGAAGGTAACATATGTTTGCAAATTAAAAAAGGCTTTATATGGATTGAAGCAGGCACCTAGGGCATCGAATTACAGGTTAACTACATACCTCCAAGACCAAGGATTTGTTATGAGCAAGGCAGATACTTCTCTATTCATCAAGAGAAGTAATTCAGAGGTAATATACCTTTGTGTTTATGTTGATGACATCATAATTACAGGTAATGATGTAAATGGAATCAGACAAATTAAGAGCCAGATGATGAAGGAGTTCAAGATCAATGATCTTGGTCTATTGAAGTATTTTCTTGGGCTTGAATTAGTCTACACTAATTCAGGGATATACATTACTAAAAAAAAATACATCCAGGATATGTTGAAAAAGTTTCACTTGGAGGATGCGAAAGTAGCAAGTACTCCAATGGAGGTAAACCTAAAACTAAGTGCCCATGAAGGTGATGAAGTCAATGACATTACAGGTTATCAAAGTATGGTGGGTAGCTTGAACTATGCTACCTTAACAAGGATAGATATTGCATATGGAGTTAGTGTGCGAAGTCAGTTTATGCACATGCCAAGGATACCTCACTTAAAGGCTTCCAAGAGAATCTTGAAGTATCTCAAGGGTACACAAAACCATGGTTTGTATTTCCCTTACACTTCAGATATTGATATCAAAATTTATTCAGATGCAGATTGGGCACGATGCAAGGATGATAGGAGGAGCACCTCTGGATACATTTCTTTGGTAGGTGACAAACCAATTTCATGGTCTTCAAAGAAGCAACCTACTGTTGCTTTGTCTTCTACAGAGGTAGTACCACTTTATCTCTTTGTAAAAGTCAAATTGACTTGTAATCTTTTGTAATCACCTACCAAAAGGATTTGTGGAAAAGGTAGCTCTTTGATTGAAGGAATATCTCCTAGGATATAGGAGCTTGATCATAGGGAGCCAAAATTTTGAATTTGAGTTCAAATTTTTACTCATTCCTTATAAAAATGGACATGGAAAAGTCGCAGGTAGAACTCATCACTCCTGAGCTTCTCATCAGTGATTCTGAGTGTGTGTGAGGCTTACACTCTAGCCCACACCTATCTATACCATTAGGCAATGATTTTCATGTCAATGGATTTGTATACAAGTGTTCATTAATACATACATTCACATTGTTCATTTCTGAGTTCTCTGTCATACTACTCAAAAGTCTGTCAACTTGTGAAGTGCATATCTCAGTCATTTCTCAATAAAATTCAGTGATTCAAAGCTTGTTATATTTGAGATTGAAGTTATCTACATATTGTAAAAGTTTGAAGAGATTCTATTCAGCCATTCCAGAGAAATACGCATCGAGGTGTTCATTGGTCAATATTTGCTACAATCCTAAAAAATCAAGGGTATAGCTTCACTTGCTAAATTGATTTCTCTTAGCATAGTTTATCTTTTTACATCATTCGACTTGGAATAGTTACCTTACTAAGCTAATTAGATACCCCTAAAAGGAAGTTTTCCAATTCCTTTTGTGCTGGTCATACTGAGCAAAATACCCAGCAGGTGTCAAGACATAAATAGAAGGTTTTCTTGAGTTTGTGAGTTTCAAAGTTATCTGTTTTGGTTCAATCATTGCACACATTATTTCCAAAGTACATAGGGCATGATTTCATTGGAAAGCTAAGGAGGTCTACTTATCAAGTCTGAAGCAAAAGAGGGCTGGTACAAGGCAGGTTTTAACAGTACCTACTCAGTCTCTTGGAGCATCCATCCATCTTTCCAACAGAAGTGAGAAGAGTGGTGTTTGAGGATACTAGTCCTCCAGCTAGCATGCATAAAAATGTTGCACATAGGGATGTTCAAGAGAATGTCCAATCAGATCATTCTACACATGTTCCTGTTGAGCAACCATTGAGATGCTCTACACATGTCTCACATCCACCTGACAGATATGTTCCAGGTTTAGATTTTGTTATGCTAATAGATGCCAGTGAGCCTTCTTGCTACAAAGAGGCTATGCAAACAGAGGATCATGTCAAGTGGGAGCGTGCCATGAAGAGTGAGTTGGATTCTATTCACAAGAATGGTACTTGGGATTTAGTACCTTTGCCAAATGGCAGGAAAGCTTTACCATGTAAATGGGTTTATAAGTTGAAATTCACATCAGATAGTGCTTCTCCAAAGTATAGAGCATGACTTGTTGCAAAGGGTTTTAAACAACAACATGGTGTTGATTTCGAGGAAATCTTCTCTCTAGTGGTCAAGATGACTACCTTGCACATGTTGCTTGGATTCATTGCAATGGAGGACTTAGCGTTAGTCCAAATGGATGTGAAAACTGCTTTTTTGCATGGCAGATGAGATCTATATGGAACAACTAGAGGGTTATGTAGATCTTGGCAAGGAAAGTCTAGTTTGTAAGCTCAAGAAGAGCTTGTATGGACTTAAATAGTCTCCTATACAATGGTACCAAAAGTTTGATGCTTTCATGAGGTCCCAAGGCTATTCTCAAAGCAATGAGGATCATTGTCTCTACACAACGAGATGCTCAGATGGCAGCTTAATATGCTTGATACTTTATGTCGATGATATGTTGATTGTTGGGAAGTCCTCCTATGACTTGTCAATTCTCAAAAGGAAGTTGAGTCAGACATTTGATATGAAGGATTTGGGGTATTCCAAACATATTATGGGCATGTGCATTACACGTGATAGGAGTAAAAGATGCATATACTTGTCTCAAAGTGATTACATATCCAAAGTACTTCACAAGTTCAATATGCAGGGTGGAATAGCATTGAGTACACCTTTACCCACATATGTGAAATTGAGCAAGGATGATTGCCCCAAATCAGATGAGGAAAAGGAATTCATGATCAAAATTCCCTATCAATCTATTTTTGGTAGTCTCATGTATGCTATGGTAGCTACAAGACCAGACGTTGCATTTGCAGTGGGAGTTGTGAGCAGATATATGTCTAATTCTGGCAAGAAACATTGGGAAGTGGTCAAGATGATTTTGAGATATCTGAGTGACACTAAGGACAAGTGTCTATGCTTAGGTAGAGGGAAAGCATCCATTATTGGTTACACAAATTTTGACTATGCTGGTTGTGTAGACAATCGTAAGTCTACATGAGGGTGCATTTTTCATTTTGCTAGAGGTGCTATCTCTTATAGATCTCATCTTTAAGAATGTACAATTGTCTCCACCATAGAAGCAGAGTATGTTGCAGCAAGTGAGGCATGTAAGGAAGTATTGTGCCTTTCTCATCTTGCTTGTGGTATGGGTTTATCTCAGCATGTACCTCATTTTCATAGTGACAGTTAGAGTGCCATTGCTTTGGCTAAGAATCAGATCTACCATGCAAAGACCAAGCACATTGAGGTGAGGTATCACTTCCTCAGAGATTGCGTAGCCACTGAGCGCATTATTCTTGAGAAGGTTCACACTCGAGATAATGTTGCAGATGCTTTGAGTAAAGCTCTACCATAGGATAGCTTTCGACACTGTTGTCACTTGATGGGGGTTACTTGATTCATGATCTTACACAGTCACTTGTATATTGTGTAACATGCCCATCAAGTGGGAGGTATAGTTTGTATACTTACACTCAGGTATTCTTTATCATTCTTTATTTTTCTCCCAATTTTACTTTGGCCATATTGGCCTTTAGTGGCAGATTGTTACCGTTAGTGCCATGTGAAATGCCAAATGACCACTGGACATTTCTTTGTATATGTTCTTTAAGAAAACATATAGTGGTCTAGTCAGCCACAGACCGTAAGTTTGATCGCATGTTGTAAGACCTGAGAGGTCTATCTTCGTGCTCCCTGTGTACTGTGTTTTCTGTGTATTCTATAGTCTCTGTGCGGAGTACCGTGTGCGGCCCTAAGAGCTCAGTTTTCTACTCCGAGGATATCATCGTGAAGCTCTCAAGAAGGAGAGCGCACTGTGGTGCATCGCCATCAAAATACTTCAAAAAGATACATGCCTATCTGATTGCACATGGTTTTGAGAATAGTCCAACTAAAAGCACCTTATATGTTAAGCGTGTTGATGATGTGCTTCTGATCATTGTTGTGTATGTTGATGACATGTTGTTCACTAGTCCTCATGAGGAGCATATTGCTGATTTCAAGGCTGATTTACATGCCTCATTTGAGATGTCTGATTAGGGGCATTTGCATCATTATTTGGGCATTTAGTTTATGCAAGTTAATGGCATAATAACTTTGTGTCAATTGAAATATATTGGCACATTATTGTAGTGTTTTGGCCTTCAAGATTGTAAACCTATTGCCACCCTATGGAGACAGGTTTACGATTGAGTCTTCATGATGCTGGAGATGCATTTGATGTTGTTGTCTATTAACAAGCTGTTGGATGCTTGATTTACTTATGCATTACTCGGCCAGATATTCAGTTTGCTATCTCACAGATGAGTAGGTTTATGCATTTCCTAGGTGTCAAGAATTGGCAAGTGGTTAAGCACATCTTTCCCTACTTGAGTGGTACCTAGCTACTTGGGTTGTTTTATCCCAAGGAGGGATCACTACCACCAGATTTGCATGCTTTTTCTGATTTTGATTGGGCTGGTTGCTATGACACTTATGTGTTCACTAGTGGTTTTTGCTTCATGCTTGGTAGCTCATGCATATCTTGGCTACACATGAAGCAGCCTACTGGCCACTTCTAGTTGTGAGGATGAGTATAGGGCAGCTTTCACAATGACTATTGTGTGTGTGTGGCTCAGATGCATTATTGTTGATTCGGGTGTTGGTTAGTCTTCTGGCACCACCATTTTCACTGACAGCCAGAGGGCATCAAGACTTCAAGGAACCCTGTGTTGCATGCTCACACTAAGCATATTGAGGTGCATTATCATTATGTCAGGGAGACGTTCTCTGCTGCAGAGATCAGCATGGCACATGTGCCCATGCAGGAGAACATTGCAGACCTTTTCACGGAGGCTCTACCGAGGGAGAAGTTTGAAGCTTTCTGCTGCTTACTTCCTTTTGTGTATTGATTCCATATAGCTTGGCACTTCCTTATACATGAGTGCTAGATCCTTGTTCATCGCATCACTCCCAACATGGATTTTTTTATATATTTAGGTAGTGATGTGTGTGAACACACTAGGACAGTCGGGGCAGGTTGCACATCTTTGTACATTCAAGTGGTAATACATTCAGTATTGTGTGTTGTGCTCCAAGCTTCTTCTTCTTCCTTGTGTTGTTTGCATGCTTCCACAAACGTCTAACTCCAACATTAATGTACAACTTATGTATGCTATGAACAATGGTAATTTGATAGGTGGGAGCAAAGGCCTCATCAAAATCAATGCCTTTCTCTTGAGCATTACCTTTTGCAACAAACCTAGCCTTATGAAGTGCCCCATCACACTTATATTTTAGATTGTATACCCATTTAGTGCCAAATTCCTTTTTCTTGGAAGAAACTTATATAAAGAACAAATACCATTCTTCATAATAGAATCATATTTTGATTGCATAAAAACCATCCAATTTTCTAAATTTTGTGTTCCATCAAGAGAAACAAGTACATTCTCATCACAAAGACTAGAGATTGCCACTGCATAAAAATTTGATGCAAAAAAGCATTTTGGAATCTTGAACCAATACTAAATGACAAATGCACTTCTAACTTTCTATCTCTCAAAGCCTAAAAAATGCATTTTGGAAAATGCCTCTTTCTATGTCAACTTTTGCATCAATAAGTGCATCACAAAAAACTACATAAAAAATAGAATGATCTCCTTTATCATTTCAAACCTATAAAGTCTTAGAAATAGCCTCATTATGAGTAGCATTTGATTGTCCACCTATAAAAAGAAGCAATAAAATGTCATACACGTCCATTGAGCTAATTGATGTCTCGTTGGTACATGCAAGTAAGGGCTCAATTGCATCTTCCACAAAAAAACATCAGAACTAACCAGAATGTGTATAGTCTATGGATGATATAGACATTATCCTTTTATTTTAGAATTTTACCCAACAAAAGTACATTTCACTACCTTATCATCCAATTTTTAAGGTTGTCGAGGACACCATCAAGTTTCTACAGCTGACACTATCTAGAGAAATTAAGATGAACAAAGCATGCATGCCAAAGTTTTGCATATGAAATAGATTGAGAATCATGAATTCCACATGCTAAATTACTCTTTGATTTTCCATAATGTATGAGCTTGTAAAACACATGACATAAAATTTGAGAATCAATGATAAGCTCACCATTCAAGACATCATGAATTGTACATCTATCATCAAAAGATTTAACAAAAACGCAAATCTTGGCTAGTGCTGAAACTGATAACAAATTTTTCTTGATCTCTATCACATATAAGGCCATTGAAAATATGAAATAAGTACCATCGCTAGTATTTAGAACAATATTGTTAACTCCCATGGTACAACTATAATTTCTATTAATTAAAGTTTGGAAGAGTAGGCTCTGCCAAAATTCCTAAAAAAACAACAACACCCTACTTATATGGTCTCAATATGAAAATATATTTAAGAAAGAATTTCTTCTCCAGAAAGAGAAAAAAATGTAATTGGGAAGAGTGGGATTGTGTTCTTCAACAATGTTGGCACATGTTAGTATAGATATCTTGTCAGAGATAAATGGTTTTAAATAACCTAGATTATTTTCAAAATTTAAGAGGATTTATGCATGGTTTGGATTGATAGTTGACACATGAAGTAAAATATAATGCATTAAACACCTTAAAAGATGCTAACAAGTTATCATAGATATATGATGACCATTCCCCTAAACTAAACCTCAAACTTTCAACTCTAGGAAAAGAAAGGGAAATCCAATTAAAGAATAGGTTTCTTTCAAGAAACCATACACTTTGAAATAAAGAATATCCCAATAGGGGGCAATTTAAGAATACCAATGTGGACAAGGATAAAAGAAACTAGTGCATTTAATACAAACCTTGTATCTAAGTAGACCTCAAGTTTATAAAAGATAGATGAAAATTCACTAGTGCAATTGAAACAATTAGATGTGGGCTCTTGTAGAGTTTGGAATCCACAATTTGTTGAGATATCAAGCTCAACATGTGATGATCCAGGATGACACATATCACTTTTTCATTTCTTTGACATGTATAGTGGTCATGCCGGTATATGTTAGGGATACTTCATTGAGCTTTACAAGATTAATCTACCAAGAGTGATGGCACATTAGTTATCTTGCCAGATCACTCATTCCTGATCATTAGGATTTTCCTTATGTACTGTTCTTTATATATTGCACTTGTTGTATTGTTGTTTTAGGTCATTCTTGTACATTCCTTTTATGTAATAGAAGAAGAAGAAGATTCTTCTTCCTTTGCCTCAATATCTGTGTGTGCTCCTCTTTGATTGTGAGTGTGTGTGTGTGTGAATTCTCTTCTTTGTCTCCTTCCTTGTGACATGGTATCAGAGCCAGTGTGGCTGTAGAGAGCTCATGGAGAAGGCTGATAGTGAAGAGTATGTGAGAAGGTGTGGAGAAAGCACAATTCATAAATGACCTCAAATTGCTAAGAAAATTGGCATGAAGGTAGAAGATGTCAAAATATTTTTCTCAGTTATTCCTTTAGGATCACTCGTTTTTGCCATATTTCTGTTTCAGAGCCATCTCAACCTTCATTTTGAGCCCACAAGGTGGGGCCCATAAAAAAACCAATTAAGTTTGTAAAATTGTAACTTGCTTCCTATTCTGTCATGTATTCCAGATCAAAAATTTCAAGTGAGTCCATGTACTACTCATACATGAGAACTATGTTTTTTTGAGATCGAACTATCACATCATAGTGTGATAATGTTCAAGTAGAAGTACTGCTTGTAGTGTCTTTGCAGTGTTGTGAATTATTGCAAAAATGCCAAACGTAGATGGAATGAGTTAGGTTATGAGCAATAAGGTGGAGAAAAACAACTTTCATGCTTGGAGATTGAGAATGACAAATTTCTTGATGGGAAAAGGCTATTGGAAGTACATCAAAGGAGAGAACAAAAATGCTCTACAGTTACCACAGAGGAATCCAATTGTGGACCAGTTAAGAGAACATTTGGGAAGAAGTAGGACTCAAGGATACCTGGAGTTGCCTAAAATAATGAGCACATCATGAACATTTGGGAAGAAGCAGGACTCAAGGATACTTGGAGTTGCCTAAAATAATGATTGATATTCCAAGATGTATTGAAGCAATGGAGTCCATTGACAAACACACATGGGATGAAAATGATCAGAGGGAATATCTCAGATGTCAAGTCACAGATTTTGAAGGAAGGAAACATGGATTCCATATCATCGAGGATCTCATCAGGAAAACACTTCACATTGAGGAACTAACAAATTACAACATCAATGATATCAGGAAAGGAATGGACACCTATAAAGATATTAAAAAAAATTACAAATTTTGAAATAATAGAATTAAATATGGCAATCAAACTCTCTCATCAACACTTCTATTCAACACAAATGATAAGGTACACACAACCCCATAAGGCAATAACATTGGCCTTCATGAAGAGGGGAGGATCAAGAAGAATTGACATGACAAGTTATATCATTAAATATTTATATGAAGCTTTAGCCTATTGGTGGGACAAGAAGTTCTTAGCAGGAGGTCAGATGTTGACAATGATTATCTACACTACATTGGGAGAGGAAGCAAAATTGGAACAAATGTTTAACCACAAAGAATTGGAAGCCTATATTGCATCACAAGCTTCTATGTCTTTAAAAATGGCAGGGAGAAAAAGAAAGGAAACTAAAATTTCCGCTAAACCCACCATTAGACAAATAGCAGGAAAATCTATGCCCAAGGTAATGGAGGTGGTGGGAGGAAGACCTTTAAAAAAGAGATTGAAATTAGCAGAAGAAGAGCTAAACAAGGATCAAGAATTAGTAATGATAGTTAATGAGATAGCAAAAATTGAAGAAGATAACGTTACTGTTAGAGTCAAAGAAGATCCAAGGAAGGTGGCACTACAATTGGAAGAGCCAACCAAAGAAGAAGTAGTCAAAGCACAAAGGGAGGCTCAAAGTGACATAGCTCCATGTCCACCAATGACAGCAAAAGAAAAACTTTATTTATACTATCTACACAGATGTGAAGACAAAAGAAGGAAATATGAGGAGCAATATCAAAAAATGTTGGAAGACTTCTCAGATAAGGCTACTGATTGGACTGAGAAAGAAATTCAAGTATATGAGAAGGTCCATGAAAGCATGATTAATGCTAGATCTGAATCAATATTTGTGAAAAAAGAGAAGTAGTTGAAAAAGATTTTTGGCATACTATGTATGGCAAAAGAGAAAAGAAATTTAATAACCCCTAAAAATGTTAAAACCATTAAAGCTACTGAGGACAAAGACATTGTAGAGGAACATGGGGAAGATAAAAGAGAGAAAATGGTAATAGAAAGCAAAAAAAGGCATGGAGAGAAAGCTGAGGAAACAAGGAAATATGAACCTTCATTATTGTTGGAGCCACCAACAACTTTGATAGAAGGTGGATCAGTGTTGGTAGATAGATGAGACATGTAGCCTATGTGTGTACCACAACCTCAAGGAACAAAAGAGCAAGAAGAACAAAAGAACAAGAGTGAAGAAGTAATTGAAGATGAGTTTCAATTTCTTCAAGATATAAATAGGACCTCTCGGGAGGAGAAGCAGTTGGATATCTCTGACATACATAAATTAACAGAATTGGAGCAAGAAGCAAATATTGATGACCTCTTTAATGCTTCATTGGGGGTTCAAAATACAAGAGACATAAGCCAAGATAGAGGAACGACAAACTCAAATCAGAGAGCTGGGGGAAGGAGAAAGAAAAACAAATGAGGACCATAGAGGGAATTTCGAAGAAGATTCTCATTTAGAATCTAGTGCCAGTTGAGAGGAATCAGAGGGCAAAAAATGGAAATGAAGATGAAGAAATGCAAGAAGCCCAAAATCGTGAAGCAATACAATTTGAAGAAAAACTCAAGGATTTAGGGTCTCTTTATCAGAAAGCCCTAAATTCGCATTACAAGAAATTGGTTTTGAAGCAAAAACTGGAATAAAAAACAAAAAATTTAGATAAAAAAGAAGAAGAACAATTAGAAGTTAGAAAAGGAAAAGAGGAAAGAAAATATTTGGAGTTACATATCATCAAATAGGAAGAAGTCAAACCAAAGAACAAATAATGGATACTGAAAAATGGTTTGAAGCACGTATGGAAGACTTCTCATAAGGAGAGAGGATGGCAATATTAGCTAGTTTAAAAGTAGAAGAAGATAGAAGAATGCAATAGAAGCTCCATACATAGGAAAGAGAGCAATTAGAAAAATTACAAAAACAGAATCAATCTCTTTTGGACGATAATTCTTATATTCAAGATGAGATGATTAAAATGACTCAAGAAGTGGTATCCCAATCAAATGAAATGAAAGAAAGGTATGAACAAAATCAGATTATAAGGACAAAATTGGAAAAGAAACTAGAAAACAAAAACAAGTATCTACTAAACAACAAAGAGGAATACAGAGTTCAAAAGAAGAAATACAGAAATATCAAACCCTCATGCAAGAGGAGGAATCATAAGTAAAGGAAATACAAGCTCAGTGTCAAAAGACGGAATAGGAGTATCTAGGCAAGGATAAAGAGATTCAAAATCACAACAGGAAGTATAATATTCTTTATTCCTCTTTTAAAAATGTCAAAGAGCATAATGAAGAATTAGTACCCATGCTAGATCCAGACTGTCAAAAAGTCATTCAAGGCAATGAAGATTGGGGAAGGATCATAGATATAGAGAAAGGTATTGAAGATTTGAAAAAGGAAAATCTAAAATTGAAAGCAAATTGCGGGGACAGGACAAACTATCAAGGCAAATCAAAAATTTGAAAGAGTTTGCAAAGGACATAACGGAACATCATGAGAAATTCAAAGTTAATATACAAAATAAAATCCATAAAAGCAGTTTAGATTTTCAAAAAGATGTTCAACAGATGTAGGAATGGGATCAAAAGATCAAAGAAATGGAAAGGGTAATTAGAGATCAAGCTTAGGAAGAAGGTCAAAATAGGGGAGAACAAAATTTGAGTCCCATCAAAGATACTTACACAAAATTAGGGATAGGAATGTATGAACAATTTGATGAGCAAGATGAGGATTTAGCAGAGCCAACTTGTACATTGATTGTAGATAGAAGTGATCAAATCAAATATCTTAAAGAATTGTATGATAGATATGAATCCAAGCTTATTAGGTTTTAATGAGAAAACGTAAAAACCCATTTAGGACACTATCCACTTTTGATATTCTACATGCACCCTAGCTATCTAGGTGAATCCATCAAAGAATATTAGATTGGCATTTTGGGAAAGGAACCATATTATTTTTTGGAATATTTAGAAAGTTAATTCATATTATCAAAAGATTCTTTTCACAAAGTGAATCCCATGTAGAGAAGAGAATATCTGGCTAAAAATAAAGAATGCAGACATGTTTAGATAGAAGCACTAGTGAGCTTCAAGCTAAATCTAGCATATTGTCCATGTGCTTGAAGATGCGATTAGTCAACGTTTTGGGAAAGAAGAAGAAGTGGACAAAGTCCAAAGACCTGGCTAAATTTTGCCAAATCAGTAGGTCCTCCAAGAGGTGGTTGGCCAACCAACTCACATATTGTTGGATGTGATGGCTGGATGCACTCAGGAGATCAAGTTGGTGCTGCAAATCCTGCTTCACACCTGCCCTCTTTTCTCTTCAGATATGGTTAGGAGACTCCTTGAGCTTCCAAATGACACCAAGAGACTATATATGTGCTTTACAAATTAATTGTGTAATGACCAAATCAAAACAGATGATTTTGAACCTTCACAACTCCAAACACTTTCTATTCCTGTAATGATACCTGCTCAGTCTTAAGATTAGTGTGACCAGTACACTTGCAATTGGATTAATTCCTTCTGGGAGTATTAAATTAACTTAACAAGCTACCATTAGCAAGTTAAATCACTCCAAATAACAAACTATACACTGAGCATGATGTTTAGCAAAATCAGGGACACCCCCGACTTTTTAGGAACAACACAGAAATATACCAGTGATCACTTCGACAGCAATTTCTCCCAATTGGCTGAATAGAATGTCTTGAAATTTTGTAGTGTTGTAGAATGCTTTGAGCTGGTTCCAATGAGCCCTTGATCATCAAATTTGGTTCAGTAGATCTTGAGATATGCTCTGTTGAAGTTGACAGACTTGGAGGTAGTCACTCAGAGAAAACACAGAGTAAAGAACTATGAGTATATGTATTGATACTATCAAATGTACATTCCCATTGGCATGTAGAGTGATGCCCAATGGTACTCAGAGGTGTAGGCTAGGTAGTAGCTCTCACACACTCACAAATTTGCTTGGATTAGCCTCGGGAAAAGTGTAACAAACCCGCGACTTTTACATTGTCTTTTATAGGTGTTTTGAAGGAATTTGAATTTCAAACTTCAAATGTAGGCTCCCTCAAATCTCTCAACTAATCACATGGAGATATTCTCTCCATTCATACCTTTCAAATTCCACGACTTTTGAAGGTGGGTGAGATTACAAGAGGTAAGTTAAGTCATATTGACTTTTACATTGGATAAAAGATAATAAGGCATAGGCATGTGTTCCTATGATCTTCCTTCAAGTGAATTAATCCAAGAACTTTTGTAACACCTTCAAGGTTGGTATCCAATGCTCTTTAAGGTACAAGACAAAGCCAAGTGTTAAGGCTTGTTTGCACCAACAGCTCCCCCTCAAGCCAAACACTTGCTTGAGTCTTCATCTTTAATCTTCAATGATATCTTGTAATCCAATCATGGATTTGAACCTGCATAGCTTGTTTCCATCCAAAGCTTTTGTAAGCAAATCTGCACATTGAATATTAGTGGACACATATGATAACTGGATTTCCTTGCTAAGTAATTTCTCCCTCACATAGTGGTAATGAACCTCTATGTGTTTTGTCCTAGCATGATACACAGGATTAGCAGCTAGATGGAGTGAACTTGTATTATCACCAAATATGATAGGTGGCCTAGTGTATAGGCCCAATTCTGAATAGAGTAACTTCAACCATATTGCTTCTTGAGTAGCATTGGCTAGCCCTCTGTATTCTGCCTCAGTAGATGATAGAGCCACTGTGGGTTGTTTCTTGGATGACCAAGAAATTGGTTTATCACCTGCAAAGCATATGTAACCAGATGTACTTCTCCTGTCATCCTTGCAACCTGCCCAATCTGCATCTGAGTATACCTTGATGTCAATGTCTGATGAATATGGATAATACAAACCATGATTTTGTGTTCCCTTTAGGTACTTTACTATCTTCTTGGCTGCCTCCAAATGTGGTACTCTTGGCTTATGCATAAATTGGCTAAGTACACTAACACCATATGAGATATCAATCCTAGTTAAGGTAGCATAATTGAGACTACCTACCAAACTTTGGTAACCTGTAATATCCTTGAGTTCTTCTCCTTCATGTGCACTGAGTTTGTGGTTGACCTCCATAGGAATGTTTGAGACTTTAGCTTCCTGCAAATTAAACTTCTTGACCATGTCCTGAATGTACTTCTTCTGAGTAATGAATATACCTGAATTTGTGTAGACCAATTCAAGCCCTAGGAAGTACTTCAATAATCCAAGATCATTGATCTTGAATTCCTTCATCATTTGACCTTTGATGTGTCTAATTCCTTGAACATCATTTCCTGTAATAATGATGTCATCAACATAGACACACAAGTATATTACCTCTGAATTGTTCTTCTTTATAAACAATGAAGTATCTGCTTTACTCATCACAAATCCTTGATCCAAGAGATAGGTTGTCAACCTATAGTTCCATGCTCTAGGTGCCTGCTTCAATCCATACAGAGCTTTCTTCAATTTGCAAACATGATTTACCTTATTGGGATCCTCATAGCCAGGTGGTTGTGACATGTAGACCTCTTCAGATATCCATCCATTCAAGAATGCATTCTTTACATCCAATTGGTACATGTTCCAATTCTTGGATGCAGCTACACTCACCATAATTCTGATAGTTGGCATCTTGGCCACAGGAGAAAATGTCTCCTCATAATCAATGCCTTGGGTTTGTGCAAAACCCTTGGCTACCAACCTAGCTTTGTACCTGCTTATTGAACCATCTGAGTTCCTTTTGAGTTTGTAAATCCATCTGGATCCTATCACCTTCATGGAGTCCTTCTTGGGTACCAAGTCCCAAGTATCACTTTCCTTGAGAGCCTCCATTTCTTCATCCATTGCTTCCTTCCATTCTGATTTAGTAATGGCTTCCTCAAATGTACCTGGTTCTTCACTTAAGATATCCTTTGCAAGATATACAGAGTGCTTGGTTACAAGTGAAGTATCATATCCATACCTAATAGGTTTCTTCTTTTCCCTTGAAGATCTCCTCATAGCTTGAGTTGAGGATTCTGGATTGTCTTCAAGTTGCTTCATCTTCATCTTCCCTTTGGATTTCCAAGCTTTGAATTCTTCAATGTTGATGGTGTCTTCATCATCTGAACTTGTATCCTCATTCTGAGTTGGTTCTTGTCTGACAAGCTTTGGAAAGTCTTCTTCCATATCATAAGGTAGGCTAACTTTCCTGCACTCATTATCATACCATGAATCATTTTCATCAAAGATGACATCTCTGCTTACCTTGAAGCCTTTGTTTGAGGGGTTATAGAACCTGTATCCTTTCTGATTCAAATCATAACCAATAAAGATACACTTTTCAGCCTTAGGGTCTAGCTTTCCCCTTACCTGTGAGGGAATATGCACATATGCAACACACCCAAAGATCTTGCAATGATCCAGAGAAGGTCTCTTACCATGCCAAGCCTCATAGGGTGTCATTCCATCAAGTGTCTTTGATGGCAACCTGTTGATTAAGTAGGTGGCAGTAGATACACTCTCTGCCCAAAGATAATTTGGTAATTTTTTTTCATTAAGCATAGACCTAGCTGTCTCCACAATGAGTCTATTCCTTCTTTCAGCTACCCCATTTTGTTCAGGTGAGTACCTTGTGGTAATCTCCCTCTTGATGCCTCTTTCCTGCAAGAAGTCTTCAAAGTCATTGGAGAAGTATTCTCCACCACCATCAGACCTTAACCTCTTCAAATGTCTACCTGTTTGATTCTCAACTAATGCAAGATACCTTTTGAAGCAATTAAATACTTCATCTTTATGTTTCATGAAGTACAAAACAGTCCATCTGCTATAATCATCTATAAAAGATACATAGTACCTTGATCCAGATATGGATGGCTCCTTGCTTGGTCCCCAAACATCTGTATGCACCAATTCCAAGTAGTCTTCATGCATAAAACCCTTTTTTGTATATGGCAATCTGTGTGACTTACCAAACTGACAAGCCCCACATTTGTATATCATGTGTTGCTTGGATACATTAGGTATCCCAAGCACACATTGATCCCTACTCATTTGCTTTATGGTCCTTTCTCCAATGTGACCTAATCTCTTGTGCCACATCTCCAATTCTGATAGGGTTTGGTCCTTGTAATTGTACAATGCAATATTCTTAGTATCCTCAAGTTCAAAGGTAAATAGTCTACCTGATTTCTCTCCCTTGGCTATCCTTCTGAATCCATGTCTTGGATCCTCCACATATGCACCATGTTGAGTGAACCTGACCTGTAGACCTTTTTCAACAATCTGACCTACACTCATCAGATTCTTGGTGATTGTTGGAACATACAATACTCTGCTTAGCAAATTCTGATTACCATCACTTGTTTTGACATTACCTACTTTAACCACTGAATGTTTAGTGTCATCACCTGTCTGCACTTGGTGCTTGCCTTTAGGTTCTTCCAAATCAGAGAGTAAGGCAACATTCCCAGCTACATGGTTAGAGCAACCTGAGTCAATATAGAACAAATGATCATCATTGATACCTGATTTAGATGTCATGTTCATAATCAACAAGGAATCATCTTGATCCTCTGCATAATTGTTATAATCCTTTCTGTTCCTGTATCCTCCTTGATAATTGCCATTGTGATTGTAGCTATTGTTGTAGTTATTGTTGTAATTATTGTTGTAACCATGGTAGCCTTGAGATTGATTGAATCTGCCTCTTCCTTGAGAGTATCGTCCTCTTTGGTGACCTCTTCCTCTTTGATTCTTGTAGTTCTTGTAGCATTCATCTGTAGTATGGTTAGACAAGCCACAAATATTGCATGGAGATTGATTATAGGGTCTCCCCCTACCTGACTTACCTCCTCTGCCCCTACCTCTAGATGATCTACCTCTCCCTGCATAGTTTGCTTGGGAGGTGGATCCTTCTTCATCAACTTTTTTACTTTTACCCTTGTCTTTAGACTTCTTATCTGTATATAGGGCAGAGGGATTGTTACCTTTTGATTGCTCTCCATTCTTTGTGATCTTTGCTTCATGTGTGAATAGTTGTCCAATCAAAGTTGTTAGATCAGGTGCTTGGATGTCCATGTACAAGTCCATTGCAGTGGTAAAGCTTTCCCACTTGTCATCTGCTTTGAGCCCATTGATCACTTGTCTGACTATTTGCTCTTCTTCAATTTCTTCTCCAACACTTGCAAGTTGATCTGCAATGTCTTTGACTTTGGTGACAAAATCTGAGACACATTGTTTTGATTGCTTCCTAAGAGTTGTAAACTCAATCCATAGCTGATTCTTTCTGGCTCTTGTGCTTGATGAAAAATATGTTGACAAGGTTTCCCAAGTCTCTTGGGAAGTCTTACAGTTCCTAACATGAGGTAGAAGGAAATCAGAGATAGAGTTTAGAAGATATGACCTTGCCAAAGCATCTTTAGCACACCATTGATTTAGTCTCTCATGCTCATCCTTTGTAGGTAGGCCTTTGGTTTTGAAAGAGGGCAACTCCTCATCTCCTGATATGTATCCATACAAGCTTCTCCCTTGTAGATAAGTCTTCATTCTTAATGACCATGCCTGGTAGTTATTCCTATCCAATTTGTCAATGAAGGAAGGGAAACCATCACCCATGATTACCTTGAAAGCTCTGATACCACTGTTGGATGTGATGGCTGGATGCACTCAGGAGATCAAGTTGGTGCTGCAAATCCTGCTTCACACCTGCCCTCTTTTCTCTTCAGATATGGTTAGGAGACTCCTTGAGCTTCCAAATGACACCAAGAGACTATATATTTCTTTACAAATTAATTGTGTAATGACCAAATCAAAACAGATGATTTTGAACCTTCACAACTCCAAACACTTTCTATTCCTGTAATGACACCTGCTCAGTCTTAAGATTAGTGTGACCAGTACACTTGCAATTGGATTAATTCCTTCTGGGAGTATTAAATTAACTTAACAAGCTACCATTAGCAAGTTAAATCACTCCAAATAACAAACTATACACTGAGCATGATGTTTAGCAAAATCAGGGACACCCCCGACTTTTTAGGAACAACACAGAAATATACCAGTGATCACTTCGACAGCAATTTCTCCCAATTGGCTGAATAGAATGTCTTAAAATTTTGTAGTGTTGTAGAATGCTTTGAGCTGGTTCCAATGAGCCCTTGAGCATCAAGTTTGGTTCAGTAGATCTTGAGATATGCTCTGTTGAAGTTGACAGACTTGGAGGTAGTCACTCAGAGAAAACACAGAGTAAAGAACTATGAGTATATGTATTGATACTATCAAATGTACATTCCCATTGGCATGTAGAGTGATGCCCAATGGTACTCAGAGGTGTAGGCTAGGTAGTAGCTCTCACACACTCACAAATTTGCTTGGATTAGCCTCGGGAAAAGTGTAACAAACCCACGACTTTTACATTGTCTTTTATAGGTGTTTTGAAGGAATTTGAATTTCAAACTTCAAATGTAGGCTCCCTCAAATCTCTCAACTAATCACATGGAGATATTCTCTCCATTCATACCTTTCAAATTCCACGACTTTTGAAGGTGGGTGAGATTACAAGAGGTAAGTTAAGTCATATTGACTTTTACATTGGATAAAAGATAATAAGGCATAGGCATGTGTTCCTATGATCTTCCTTCAAGTGAATTAATCCAAGAACTTTTGTAACACCTTCAAGGTTGGTATCCAATGCTCTTTAAGGTACAAGACAAAGCCAAGTGTTAAGGCTTGTTTGCACCAACACATATGCTCAATGCAATCGATACATTCATTTTTGACATGCAACAAGTTCAAGATTATGCAATTATTATACATATAAATTTTGAAAATGATAAAAGCATGTTTGGAAATCTTCTCCGAGGTCAACATTAGAACTTATTATTATTTGATCTAAGTGAGATGCCAGATAGACTTTCTCTTATGGCATATTTTGTCAGGGCTATTTTTATGCAAAGCATATATTTACAAATATTTGAAGATGCATTTTCAATTGGATTCTTTGAAACAGACTTAGAAATTTTTGGTAGAGTTTCTTTGGGTCCCAAA